>CM076261.1:92030417-93242505 GCA_038380795.1 Pyrocephalus nanus
AAGACAGGATCACTTTTTGAAACCAGGCTATGGAGGCAAAAAAAAATTGAAAGTTTATTCCTAGAAGCAAGACTTATGAAAGTCACCCAGTGACTTCAGCAGGACTAGTTTAATTTAATCTAAAATATTTTTGTATCCAGTTAAAGGGCAAGACTACATCTCTACTGCCAATTTCCCAAAAGTGTCCTCAGCAGGGTAGTAATTTAGGACATTCACATGATATAATCTTTATATATGAATAAAGTGTTTAGGGATTTTAATGGAAATTAAGGCACAGTCAGGGACATGAATGAAGACTCTTGACTCTTGTTGACTTCGGTGAGATGTTAATGCTCAACACCCAGACCTTGGTGTGTGATGGGATCACACCCTCCAAAGGCAAAAGCCAATAAGTAAATTGTCAGCTGAGTAGACACACTAATGATTAACTCATATTAATATAGTTAGTTGTGAAGCTATTAGCAAAAATAGCCATAATCTCTTAGTCTGGCACTTTTAAAGGGAATCCTTGGGGCCAAGCACCAAATTGCTTTGCAAATTAGGAGGGTTTGTCTCAAAGAAAATAAAGCTAAACTGTCATACAGTCCATCTCTCCTCCTTAAAGCAGGATTAGGTACACATAAGCTATTCCCACACCATATTTGTTCACACTGTTCTTAAAAACTTGATGATGGAACACCCCCATCTTTCCCAGTTCTTTATTATCCTCACTGTTACAAAACATTTTTCTGATCTAAAACTTCTCTATGATTTAAGCCCTCTACCTCTTGCCCTATACACCCTGGGGAGGAGGAGTAGTATGTTTTGTTACTTTCTGCAGCAAGAGTCATTTCTATTTTCAGAGTCTTTCCCTCCAAGTTGAGAAAACCCAATTCCTTACAACATTTTGTTTGGTTGGTTGGTGTTTTGGTGGTTATTTTTTGTTTGTTTGTTTGTTGTTGTTTTGGGGGTTTTTTGTTGGTTTGTTTTTGTTGGTTTTTTGTTTGTTTGTTTTTTGGGGGGGGTTTTTTGTGGGTGTGGGGTTTTTTTTTGGGGGGGGGTGGATTTTTTTTGGTTGGTTTTGGTTTTGTTTTGGGGGTTTGTGGTTTTTTTTGGTTGGTTGGTTGGCTGAGTTTTTTTGCCACCATTCCCAAATAAAAAATTTAACTTAGAGGAATCTGATCATTTCTATACACAAATTTTTTTTCAAGATCAGTGATGAACGAAGAACAGTAGGAATGGATTGGTCTATATCTTTGTGGCTTGATTCTGGTCTCCACTCTAAGATGACTCCACTTCCCTCCATAGGATTTGGCTCCTCATCACTTTCTGTCGTGCTGTTTTTCTGCCCTCTCATAACCATGCCTGTGCCCTATAGACTCAGATTTGTGGAGTTTCCAGCACTCCAGACCTGCTGCTCCCCATGTTCACTGCCACTTGATCTGTCCCAGATCAACCCTTAGAGCAAATGTCATCAGTAAGTTTGGGCTTGGATCAGCATTTGTCTACTGGGCACTATCTGACTTCCAGCATTTCATCACTGAGCAACATGAAGCAAACAGGTATTACTGGTATTAAACCGGTCAAACCCAATTTAACCACTTACAATGAATTTCTGACAAAAGGGGTCTACTGAGAGAATGAGACTCATCTCATCACCAATTGCATCTCTCACAAGCATTGTAAAATGATCAGCTATAAAGAAACTAGAGTTATTCCAGATTTTCCTTTATTTTGTTTTCTTTTATCTTTGTTTTCTTAATTCTTTTCCCCTCCCCTTTTTTGCATGTTTCTAGCAGATTTTTATCTGTGTGGGTAAGACTTTGGAAATCTTCAACTGAAAAAAAAAAAAAAAGATATTTCAATAAAACCAAGAATCCTCTAAATTTATGAAAAGATAACAATGTTTTGAAATATTGCAAAGCTTCACAGCTAGTAGTCTGTATTTTACATGCTAACCATGTCTCTGTAAGCAAATTTACAACCACACTTACCTGCCTGATTTGCTGCTAAGATGAGGGTAATAAAAAAACAAAACACCCAAAGCTGAGTGGAAATTCTAGTATGAAAAGATATGAGACCCTTTTTGTTGTTCTGTATGGGCCTGCTGAAGCACTGATACTTTTAATTACCTTCACCTGACCTGATTCATTATGATTAGCTCAGAAGAAGCATGTGATGTCATCAGCAACTCTTCAGGAGCAAGAGAACAAACAACAGATATTTTTAAAAGACTCTGAGGACCCAGTACCAATAGTTTGCTTCAGCGTTGAGACTTCTAGGCCAGTCACAACATCTTCTGTGCTGCACCATGCACAGACTTGACAGACTTTCTGGTATGGCAGCAGACTCTGGTGTGCCAGAAGGTGTTTGCTCTCACACCTGTGAGATGGGACAGGATGGGTCAACTGGACACTCTGAGCTGTTGAGCAAAGCCCATTCCCTGTGCCTAGGGACAGGCGCTGGGGACATGGTATTGGATTTTCTTCTTGGTACAGCAGTACCTAAAGATGAGAAACCATATAATCCTAGAACCATGGAATGGTTTGGGTTGGAAGGGACCATAAAGATCATCTAGTTCCAAGTCCCCTGCCATGGTAAGGGGCACCTTCCAGTGGACCAGGTTGCTCAGAACCCCATCCAGCCTGGTCTTGAAATGAGAACAAAGGTTCATTGTGCCAAGTAGTGTATGGGCACGTGAGAAGAGATGGAGTCTACACTAAATAGGTAAAAGGAACAATTTATATCTATGTTTCATTTCAGGGAAATGTCCTTTATCCTAGAGCAGCAGAGGGACCCTGGAACTATTGGTACCATAAGACTACTCTTTCATAAATCTTCCCCTTCTATCATGGACCTACAAAGTGACTGAGTTAATTTCCCCCACCTGTCTGGTCTACAGCCCACACCAGCTGCAAAGGGCTTTGCTCCTACGAAGAGGAGAGCAGTGTGTCTCTATCATGTCATGAACTTTTCTTTGATGAGGCTCAGACAATTACAAGTGGGGAGCAGAGCCTGAGTGCCATCAGACCCTTACTGACTCCACTTTGTTGGGCCTGTGCTCACCAACCTGACAGTAGAGACTTCTGACTAATTCCAGGAAGCATCATCCAGCACAATTTATCACCTTGGGGCTAGCACAAGTGCAGCCAGCCCCCACAGTAGGACTAATGGCTATGCAGAGGAGGTACTGACATCAAGGAATTCATTTTCTCATATGAATTATTGGTATAAAGAGACTCCTACACTGCCAAGGACCTGTGATGAGAAGAACCACAAGCAGGATGACAGCTCTGCTCCTGTTCCCCAAGGGTGCCACGTCTGCGTGCCCAGCACTCACACTGCTGCTTCTGCAGTGAAAGCACAACCCGAGACTGGCATTTGCCAGCAGCTGTCTTATATGGATATGCTTGGCTTGATCACTTGCACAGCCAGCCTAAGAATAGCTTCCTCTCTAACATCTGATTTCTCTTAAAGGATAAAAATAAAACAATCAGAGCCTGAATATAAAAGAGCAAACCGCTGAACACTGCACTGCATTGCATCTATGTTTAATGAAGGAAAATTTCGCTTTGCGAGGGGCACGAGTTATTTGTGTCAACCATATTTGGCCTCAAGATCAGTATCTAAGCTGCCACTTCTTGGTCTGACAGCTAAACGACTTTTCATATTACAGAGCGCTTCAGTACCCCGTTCATCCCAGGCACTTCAGTTTATCATGACCCCAGTGGGCTTGCAGCCCACGACAAACTCTCCCAGCCAGAGCTCAGGAAGGATGCAGGCACCATCCCAGCCAGGATCGTGCCAAAACAGCTTTTTGGAGGCAGGCACATGGCTCTGTGCGTGGGCTGTGCCATGTGCTTGTCCTCAGTGGCAAACAACAGACCTTGGCGGGTGTTGGTTGGAGCTTGAGAGTCCTGGGGCCATACCAGGCAGCCTGAGAAAGCTGCTTTGCTTAGACATGCAAAGGTCATGATGTATCTGTTCAAGACCAGTGTGGACAGCCCAGTTTAGGCTTCGCAGTCCAAGTCCCTGCACTGCCATTGGAGACAAGTAGTCACAATACTCAGCCCAGATGAGTTGAATATAGGCTATAAATAGCATGCGGTCCCTTTCCTTCTCCCCTCCCTGTTTGCACTCTGCATTCTATAAGCATTTCCTCATACTGAATCCTCATAGGACATCTGCAGTACATGGCACCACTTATAAAACAGATTTTTTTTTTTCCTTTTCAGAAACAAACAAACAAAAATCCTAAAAAGAACAAACCAGTGGGAAATCAAATGTTATCATCATTTTTCCCAGGACAGTCAAACTGAAGGATTTGCTAAACAAGGAGGACATGCTGAAATCAAGGCAAATTTTTATTGTTTTGGGGGGGTTTTTTTTGCCACAAGCAACAGACCTGTCTCTGCTGTGCCAGACCACCTGTCACCTTAATAAGACATGTTTCCTTGTTCAAAAATAGAATACAGCATGCTGAAGTCAGATACAAATTAGCATGTACGCTGAACAACATGATTAAAGTCAAGCCTTCAACCAATTGCTGGGGGCTGCAGCACAAAAATCTGAGTGTTCAGAGCTGGGGAGGGATATCAGTGCCAGGCACCTGAGAAAACCTAGTCTTGCAGTGTGCTTCTTGACAGGGATGACGTCAGAAAAGGGTGAGAGTCCTGAAGGACAACCAACAGTGCAAGTCAGGTTTATGAATATATTTGTCCTCAGATTCTAGGAGTGGGGAATGTGATACTTGGGGATCTGATGATCAAAACTTGTCAGCAGGAAGAGGTCCTACCAGCTCTAATACCTTGCAACCAAGACACTTTTTGCCCCATCAAACCACAAGAAAGGTGCTTCTAATTTTACCATCTTCTCATGCTGGATCTTCTACACATTTGCCACAAACCCATGATCAAAGCCAACAAGACCTTCCAAGGGTGGGATAAGGGAATTGTCATCATCGACACCTCATTCCAAGACACTGGAAACCAGTAAGCAATTTGACAGATGTCACATGAATGGTTTGTGTCAAAACTGGGAACTGGGTGCACTCCTGAGTGCCAGTGTGATGCCCTCAACAAGGGTCTGGTTGTATCCCTTGAAATGTGTTCTATGGCAGCTGAGTTTAGCTTGATTTTGGCTGGTAATTCTTTCCTCATTCTTCTCTTTCTCTCTTCTTAATTACATTTGATTTTTCTTCAAAAGAGAATTCTCTTCCACGGTCATATTTTTATGGGAATTTTAATGAGTCACTTGGCATGACATTAATCACTGAAGTTTTAAAGTGTCTTCAAACTGTATTTTCCTTCCTCTTGAATACCAGCCACACATTTTTGTTTACAGTGAAATGCTAGGAGAAAGAAATCCTTCAGCCTATTTTCCTCAGTGCTAATTGGGGGTTTATTACTGCTTCATTTGCTTACAATTGAATCAAACAAAAACCTCCATCCCTTTTTCATGATGGTGCTAATTGAATTGAGTGGGCTTAATGATGTTACTGTATATACATAAATGAACATTTTTAAAGTAAATAAATGAACATTAAAAGTTTGTCTCTAAGGACGGAGACTAAGTAGTTTTCTGCATACTTTTCTGAAGCAGGTTTTATAGCTTTTCTCAAATAAATGTGCACAGCTTATTTCTGCATTCAGCTTAACACAGAAATCAGTCAAAGGTAGTCCTTCTGAAAAGGTACAAATATGGGATTTTCCAGACCACCAAGAAGGTTGGAGTGCCTATTTGCAAAGGAATTTTGTTGGGATTTTGACACCTAATTTCCATAAATCTCAGGGAACAGCATCGTAGTTGACATTTCAGCTAGCTGATCTGAACAGGCAAAGAAGGGATCACGGGCTGTAGCTGATCAGTTCAACAGTTCTCATTAGTTATAAGCTCAGGATTTATTTCTTGAAAGTTGCTATTTAAAACAACCAGTGTTGCCAAAAACCATTTATTGTATCTGCTGGTCATTTGTGGAGAGCATTTTGTGTGGTTCTTATCAATGCAGCCCCAAGAAACCATCTTGCTTTCTCATCTGCATCAAGGTCAACCACTGGTGCTGATCTCTGAGGTGCCTCTGTAGAATGCTGGGGTTTTTTTCATATTTCTTCTGATTCATAAACTTTTTCTTTTGGCTAATGTGTGTTTAGAGAAAACAATCTGCACACTCAAGGTGGCTTCCTGGACTATATTACCTAGAGATTTAGAGCAGGCACCTGATAAAGACATTGACCTCTTATGAATGAAAAATTGTGCCCATAGTCAACTTTCCATTTGGTGTAGCACTTCTTGGAGCAAACCTATTTTTTACCTGTAAGTGCAGTGCAGCTATTTCATGGACAGTCAGTGCCAAAGTCTGCCCTCATATCATCTCCTTTTGGATCCCAACAACTCCAGGAATGGCAAGAGGAATATTTATTTATACAGGTATACACATGTAACAGAAGGAAAATTGGGATTATTCAGCCTGAAGAGAAGACTTAGGGGAGATGTTATAGCATTCTTACAGTGTCTACAGTGGCTACAAGAGAGCTGGAGAGGGACTTTTGGCAAGGGCATGGAGTGACAGGGCAAGAGGGAATGGCTTTAAACAGAAAGATAACAGATTCAGGTTGAATATTAGGAAGTAATTATTTACTACATGTTTACTATGAGATGCTGTTGAAGATCCCTTTCAACCCAAACCATGCTACATTTTTATGATTCTATGAAATCTGACACCTGAAGCCCCCAAAAATCATGAATGTGTAGGAGAAAATGGATTGAAAGTATGTATTTCCTACTTCTCCTCGTACAAGGATTAAAAGCACATACTGAAATGCTCAGGAAGTAGACTTAAAGCAAACCAGTGAAGATACTTTTTCAGAAAGCTTATAACCAAACCACCAACCTATTGCCACAGGACATAACTGTATCTAAAACTGGAAAAATATCCATGTGGGGTTTACACATATTTACAGAAGATATGTGAATCACTGAGTACAATGATCTGGATGATGCCTCTGACTCAGTCGGGTTATTGACTGCTACAAACTGGGAGAGAAAGACTCCCCTGGCTCTCATTATGTTTGAAATATCCTTTCTCTGAACTTCCCTAGAGCAATGAACCAGGCAGCCTTTTGCTGTGCTGGTTCTTATGTGCACTTTTATGCAGTCTTTAAATACAATAGATGAAGGGTGCTCTCTTGAAGTTTATTTAAAAGGAGAGGTTTTAGGTCAGTAGGTGTTTAATCCTTGCCTCATGATACGTTAAGTGTGGGGTTAGTTGAGTTTTTTTTATTTTCTTTGAACGATGTAGCATATTTACCAAAATGTACCTAAAATATAAATGAAAAAATCATATTAAATGAATTACAAGAGGATTAGCTTCATTGAGTCTGTTTGTAATTTACTATGGAATTAATAGTAGAACAAATCTATCAGTGACACTTTACATATTTCACTGGAACAGTGATCTAAATAAGATGCAATGCAGTACACTGAATTTTTATGTACTTACCTGTAGTTGGATAATAAAGCATAAATTATGGCACGAGTGTACTTATGTACAGTAGTTAATAGTCAATCTTGTCAATTTTAATAACAGGCTCCCTGGAAAGATGCTGCCTGAGTGTTTTTAAAAATAAAATATGTTTAACCCAATGTTCATATATTAATTCCCTAGAAGCCTGTCACTAACTTATTACTAGGTGTCTTTCCTTGGGTACATATACAAATTGCTGCTTAGTTATTGAAGGGCTGTTCATCACAAGTGCAGTGCTGCAGGCATTAAGATTTTTTTTTTTATACCTTCATGGAAACATTTATTTAAAAGCAATTATACACCTCTATATTGCAGAGCACTTCTGAGAAGAAACACAATTATGCCACAGGATAAAGACTGGCACACCCCTGGGTCCTGGTTTTGTCCTATCTGACTGTAGGCACCTAAATCATAGAATCATAGAATAGTTTGGGTTGGAAAATACCGTAAATATCATCTAGTTCCAACCTCCCATGGGGGCAGTGACAGCTTCTACCAGACCATGTTACTCAAAGGCCCATCCAAACTGGCCTTGAACTGATTTTCCCATTAGAAAGGCCCTTGTTGTCCCTATTGATTAAGGAGTGAGGACAGGGAAACAGGAGAAGTAGGCAGGAAGCCACTACACCCTCAAGGCATTGCTTCTAACTATATACATTGTTTTCCCAGACCTGTCCCTGGAGGAGACTGGTAGAAGACTGGACCTCACCTGAAACAGCAGGTTTGTCCATCCTTGAACCTCCCTCTAGGGTTTGGTTGTTGCAGTCAGTAGCATTATTGTAAAGGCTCCTGCTTTGGAGCATCTCTAACTGGTTTATCAACTGCTAATGAGGGAACCCAATGAGAACTGGGTTCTCTGCATAAACTGCCACTGGATTGCGTGAACATACCTTTAGTTAAGAGTTTGGACAATTAAGGAAAGCCAGGGCAACACTCTCCCTTTTTTCAAAGTCTAGGTCATTTCTGCAAGGCAGAGGAGCAGGATCATCAGCATGAGCAAACGACTGAAAAACTATGGGCAGCAACTTTGTTCAACACAAATGCAACATTTCCAAAGGGCTGCCTCTGAAAGCAGAGTCATGCTGATAAAATCCCCTGTACTCCTGCAAAGAAAAGAAACAAATTTTGCATAACTGAAAAAGATGCCCTGAAAGGCCATAAGAGAATCATAGAATCGTTAAGGTTGGAAAAGACCTTCAAGATCATTGAGCCCAACCTCCAACCAAACACCATCATATCAACTAAACCATATCACAAAGTGCCACATCTACTCATTTTTGAACACTTCCAGGGATGGTGACACCACCACTTCCCCAGGGAGCCTGTTCCAATGCTTAGTCACTCTTTCAGTGAAGAAATGTTTCCTGATATCCAACCTGAAGATCCCCTGGTGCAATCAGCTCAGTTGATTAGAGAGCATAGCTCTAATAATGTTGTCATGGGTTTGATCCCTGTAAAGAACATTCACTTAAGAGTTGGACTCAATGATCCTGGTGGGTCCTTTCCAACTCAGAATACTCTGTGACTCCAGATTCTAACTTGAGGCCCATTCCCCCTTGTCCTATCACATACATTCCCCATTTGGGGTCAGTCCTGATCCCTTCCTATTACTCCCATGTAGGAGGTGCTGACTCTCTTCTTACATTTTTATGTTACACAAGAAGCAGAAAGAGAGGAATTTTTTTAGTGAAACACAGAGACTTTGTGACCTGGGACTATTTCAGCCTTTTCTAAAAGTTATTGAACCAGTAGGTAACAAAGAAGAAAGGATTCTCAGTATAGAAATAGTGTTTTTTTTGCTATTGGCATGCCTGTCTGTGAATTTGACATGGTGAAAGATCCAGAAGTAGAAGACTTCTGAAGAAATATTCTCAGTGTTTGTAAAGAAGGAGTGGAACTTCAAGATGACAATTCACTAATCAGTAGAGAACTGTATGTCTGTCCTCCAAATGTAGAGTCTTCAGCTGAACTACCCAAACAAACCTACAATAACCTAGACAAAGGGCAAGTTATAGTGGTGATATGGATAACAGTCTCACCAAACAGCAATAAGCAGAAATACACCTTAAAAATCAATCATGACTGTGTGCCTGAGCAAGTTATTGCTGAAGCAATTATGAAGAAAATACAAAGTATGTTCCTGTCATCTGAACAACTGAAACTTTGTGTCTTGAAGTAGCAGGGAAAATATATTTTAAAAGTGTGTGGCTGAGGGGAGACATTGTTGTGGTCTTCAGCATCCTTGGGAGAGGAAGCAGAAGGGCAGGCACTGATCTCTTCTCTCTGAGGACCAGTGACAGTCCCCCAGGAAATGGCATGAAGCTGAGTCAGGGAAGGTTTAGGCTGGATATCAGGAAAAGGTTTTTCATCCAGAGGGTGGTCAGGCACCGGAACAGGCTCCTCAGAGAAGCAGTCAGCACCAAGCTTGTCTGAGATCAAGATGCGTTTGGACAGGGATCTCAGGCACATGGTGGGACTCTTGAAGTGTCCTGTGTAGGCCCAGGACTCGAATTCAATGATCCTGGTGGGTCCTTTCCAACTTAGCATGTTGTATGATTGTACTGTACTCCTGATGATAAAGGGCATAGCAAGGTATATCAGGTGGGAGCAAGTCAGTGAAATTCAAACTCGAACTGTAAAACAAGGTGCAATGGTTCTGTGAAGAATTCCAAGTATTTCACTAACATGCTGTCCAGTAGTAGATGAATGCTGTACCCTTTTGACATTACACATCAGACTCAGCCATGTGTTACAAGGATAAGATTGGGGGAACTCCTGAGTGAAGGTCTATGTGATCACAACAGCCCCTCTTCTGGCCTTAGGTGCAATTCATTCGGTTTGATGGCAAACCTCCTCGTGACTTCAGCAGGGCCAAGATTTCATGCTGAAAGTTTGTTTTTCTGACCAGTCATGATACTTGACCAAAGCACAATCTTGTCTGCATAGGCAATCCAGACTGAACATAGCTTTAGGTAAATGCTCAAGGGCCAAATTTTAACATTTGATTGAACAAGGGACACATAGCCAGGGCAGATCCATCCCAAATGCTGAAATGTCTATTTTAATCTCCTGTTCACTGAAACATTTTTTTTTATTCCTAAGCATGATGAATGAGTTGTATTACTGGTATATACCATGGCAAATAGGTAGCAAAGCCTTTACATTGCTCCTGCCTACTCTCATGGTAATAGTTTCACCCAGAAGACAAAAACTGCACAGAAAGCTTTTTTGCTCTCTTCTTCAAGTGATGTGAAGCTGGAGTTGCACAAAGCCAAGGCACAGAGCTGGTGGCACAGGTGCCGATGGCAGGAGGTCCCAGGCACCAGCTGAGCAACTCCTGTGGTGCTGTTTTGAAGAAAAGATGTTGTCTCATTTATTTTCACCTCCCTTTGCTAAGGCTAAATGGCTTCATTTTCTAAGACACCAAGGCTCACTGGCTCCTACTGACTTCACAGAATCACAGAATCATAGAATATGCCAAGTTGGAAGGGACTCACAATGATCATCGAGTCTAACTCCTGGCCCTGCAAAGGGGCCAGAATGAAGAATCATTTCCTAACCCCAAGAATCTCACTATGTGTCTTGAGAGAATCATCCAAATACTTCTTGAGCTCTACGAGGCTTGGTGCTGTGATCACTTCCCTGGGGAGTCTGTTCCAGTGCCCAACCACCCTGTGGGTAAAGAACCTTTTCCTAATATCCAACCTAAACCTCCTCTGACACAACTTCAGGCCATTCCCTTGAGTCCTGTCACTGGTCATGACAGAGAAGAGATCAGTGCCTGCCCCTCCTCTTCCCCTCACAAGGAAGTTGTAACTGCAATGAGGTCTCTCCTGGCTATCAACCAGGAGCCCCAGGTCCCTTTCCTGGCACTGCTTTCCAGCATCTCATTCCCCAGTCTGTCTGTATAACAGGGGTTGTCCCATCCCAATTGCAGAATCCAGCAATTCCCCTTGTTGAATTTCCTACGGTTTGTGATTTCCCAGCCCTCTGATTTGTTGAGGTCTCCCTTCTGGGCTTCCCTGCCTTCAAGGGAGGCAACAGCTCCTCCCAGTTTTCTGTCATCTTCAAACTTGCTCAGTTTCCCTTCCAGTACTGCATACAAGTCATTTATGAAGATGTTGAAGAGCACATGGCTCAAGATAAGCCCTGTGGAACCCCACTAGTGACAGGTCACCAGTCTGATGTCACCCCATTCACTATTACCCTTTGTGCCTGGCCTGTGAGCCAATTGCTCACCCACCACATGATGTTTTATCCAGCTGTGGGCTGGAAATTTTGTCCAGAAGGATTCTGTGAGAGGATTTATCAAAAGCTTTACTGAAATCAAAAAAGATTACATCAACTGGCTTCCCTTGGTCAACTAGGTGAGTTCCCTTGTCAAAGAAGGAAAAGAGGTTTTATAAGCGGGACTTCAGCTGGAACAACAGAGGTATCTCACTTCTGGGGCTGGAGTGTCACTTCACCAAGGTACAAAACTGACTTCAGGCATGTGAATACACAAATTCCTTAGTCTTTCTTCCACTGGAAATATCAGGCCATAAGTCCTCAGAGATGTCCTTTCCATCCCATAACTGATGAAAAATTAACTTGGACATTAATCGCATTATTATTTGTTCCCTTAAGTATGCAGCTCTGAGGCAGAGAGTTGATCTTTTGCTAAAACCTCTGGCCTGGCTAGAGGACCCAGGCACAATGGCCTGGTTATAGACATTTGGTGTATTAAACCACAGTGAGCACACATGTCTTGTCAGCTAACTTGATTTCCCCTTGGAAATGACTGTACTGTTTATCCAGGTATCAGGCTCTGCTTGGAGACACTGTGGGTGGCTGGCACTGTGGGGTGCCAGCAGTGCTGGGCATCTCCTTTTATCTGTTATTTGTAACTTGTAGCAGAAATTCATACCCTTGAGAGCTCTCAAGTACCAGACACCTGCACACAGACATAGATACCCTCATTTCTTTAAGCTTACAGTAGCTACAGAATAGTTCCTTCCATGCTGCACTGTCAGCAGTGTATGAAGTTCAGAGTGATGGCATCAAGTCCCTCTACTAAGCATTTCTTCCAGGCAAACAGTCCCCACCTCCACAGGAGGAAACTGAAGATGCCATTAGTGTAATCAAAGCAGCTCACTGGGGCTCAGGGCCTTGTCACATTAAGAAACACAAAGCAGACAGATTAGGTACTGTGTTTAAATACAAGCTATAAATGAATAAAGAAAATCATTAGTAGCCAAGGCAACTAATTGTGATGGAACTTTTTATTTATGAAAAATACCAAAATAAGCTAAAGAAGAGAGGAGACAGGAAAACTCAACCACCCACCCAACAGCAAAGAGACTCCTTTAATAGTACTTGGAGTGTCACATTTCAACCTACACACAGAAAAATGAGCATTTCGAAGGACATATGGACAGCCAAGCTGCTCATGACAAGGGCCCAGCCAGCAGGACAGGCACACAGACTCAGAAGTTGTGTATTTCTTTGTCCTTGTGTCCTTTCCTTTCTTCTATTCTATTCTACCAAATACTTTTCCCTTAAACCCATGCAGATATACATACCCATCTAAGGAATCGTGCAGGTCTCTTTCATTCCATGAAGAATCATTTCCTGTTGATTTCACTTTGCCTCCCATGATCCTCACCTGATGGCCCCTGTTCTTGTATAGGACAAGATGCTGAGGAGTCATTTGCTCTGTTATTTCCTCTTTCATAACAAATTCTCTGCACTTTCAGATGTTTTAACGACTCTTTGAGAATATGTGGGTGTGAATGGGATTAACACAAGTTTTCTTTAAGGGAGGTTACAGTCAGTGCATGTTGCACAGAAACACAAAACCATCAGCAAGGTACAGGCATGATATGCCAGCTCTGAATCAGAGCAAGGTGCCAAATGGCACTGTGATGCAAAGGATGGTTTGCACCTCTGAATGGGTCGTGCTTCTTCACCATCAACACACAAAATGGGATACAGGTGCTCAGGAGAGTGGGATGAAGGGCTTAGGGTGCCAGGGAGGAGATGCATTCAGAAATCCAGGGACCTGCTGCCAAACTTGTGGCTCATTGCTGTAACTCTGGGAGGTCCCATCAGGCTCCTGAGTCTTTTAAGTTCGACTGGAAATATCACTAAAAGTCCTACACTGAGGAGTCAGAAATAGAATTCCCTGTGATATTAGGCAAGTGCCTATGTCTGTTTTTAATACTGCCAGTTCCACAAGTACTTCAGGACAGCATTGCACCAATATTAAACAGGAAAAAAGCCTCCACAAATTCTGTTCTTCATCTCCCTCAGAGGTCACCTGCCTCACTCTTTTTTCTTCCCATGAACAGACTGAAAACTCTGCTGCTGCCCAAGATGGGGATCTGATATGAAACAGTGGTGAGCAATGTGAATATTTGAAGTAACCTCATTTTTTTCACCTGCCTTAAAATATCTGCTGCCAGACCCAGACAAGCACAGCTGAGAGTACAAGGCTTCCTCAGAAGCAAATATAACAGAAGGAAATATCACCTCTCCTTTGAACAATCAGAAAGGGTCCAGTTTTCCTGTGGGAAAAAGGGTAGGAAACCTCAGCTTACTGAACATGTCACCTACCACATACAGCTTAAAAGAAGGAGAAGATTTCTCCATCAGTAACTACTGATTTACTTGATTCTCTCAGACCCCAATCCCAGCTTTCACTAACCTCCACCGGCCTTCCCACAAAATAATTCCTGTAATTCCTCCACCCCTGGTCTGTGTTCCTTCAAATTTGATGTGGATAGTGTACACAGTATTTTCAAAGACCATTTCACCAGTGTTTTAAGATTCAGAGTTAGCATTTGGATATGGTGAATTAATCCCCTCTTCTGACTAATATGCCTTATCATATGTTGGCCTTTACATGGCCACATCAGACTCCTGGCTAGTAGCCCAGCCCAACTACCCTGAGCCTTTTCCCCCCTCAACAGGCTGTCTTACTGTCCAACGCTTTGCTTTCTTCTTCTCCCCTTTCCTTTTCCTCCTTAAAATCCATACCATATCTACAAACACAGCTCCAAAGGTGAACCTGCAGCAAACCAGCCACGCTCAAAGCAAGTGCATTTCTATTTTTAGCAACAAACATTTCAGTTGTGCTGCTGCAAAACCTTTTCAAACAGTTGCACCTTCAAAGAGGTCTTCACAGAGCCACTGAGCTAGAAAGCTTTGAAGGGGTGTTGTCTACCACTCAGCTTATAAATCAAGCTTATAGCTGGAGGCAAACCAGAGGGACATTTGCATGGTTAGATCCATTTCTTTTCTTCCTAGAAATTGAAGAGAAGGAACACAGGGTGAAAAATTAATGCCAGAGCTAAAAAAAAAACCCAATGCCTGCCAGTAATAGCACTGTCTCTCTCTTTCCCATATATCCTTGTTCAGAAAAGCACCAAGACACACTGCATGTCCATTGCCATGACTGGTAGTTTAACACCCCTGTCTGAGTCTTTCCCGGAATAGATGTGAATATCTATATCCACCCTACTTGTAGAAATACAACCACGTTCAATTGCATTCTGCTTATCTAAAACTGCCCCTGACACTTCTACTGGCAAGACCAGACCTCGTTTTCCCTCCTGATTGATCTCCCTGATAATGCCAGATGAGTCCAGCCAAACCCTCCGGCTGTAGGTGTTGGAAGTCTTCTGGATGCATCCCTGTACAACCAGGTTTCTAAATACTGCCTTTCACAGTTTATTGATTTCAATATGGTTTATTGATTTTTTTCAACATCTATGGGATGTTCTCTGTGAAGTTGTCTTGTCTGATGTAAGTCCATGAAATTCTAGTTTCACAAAAGTTTTTAATTCTCTGGTGATTTTAAAGTACATAAACATCTGTATGCTGCCAATTATTTGCATACCAGTTTTATGTGTCAGGCACAAGGAGCATAAACTGACTATCTAAACCTTCTAAAATTTAAATAATTTTATACTTACTAGTTAATAGTTAGAACAAAAAATATGATATTTACAAGTAAACAGTCTTTCAGAATTCTCTTAGATAGAAATTTGCTCTTCAAGTATCATGTATATTTTCTTTTTTCTAATTTTTTTCCACCGTTTCATATCTGCACCATTTTTACTTCTCTTTCACTTGTCACACCAAATGTTGCTGTTTTTGAGATATTTGTACATCTCTCATATTCCAGTGAAACATCATCTTTTATTAAGTGGCCATTGATGTCAATGGGAGCTACCCTGGGTAAGGATTTCAGTGGCATCCCAGGATTTGGTTCACAGCTGTCAAGGCACTGCAGGGACTTTGCAGGGAAGTAGCACTGAAACTATGAAGCCAGGGGCTATTGGCTCAAACACCCCTTTCTCAAGGAAAGGAGTTTTTCCCTGGATGCAAGAGCTTTGGGGAGACTTCGGGATTTTCCAACTCATTTTTAGCTTTTGCCGTACTTAAGGTGAGGAACTTACCTCTGATGATCCTCAGGGGTCATATATCAGCAAACTAGCCCAGAAATGCCAATATCCAAGCCCATTTCCAGTTGCTTGCCACAGGTGATGGATTATTATTCCAGTGGCAATGGAAAAGGGTGGCACACCAGCTGAGTAAGTTGCGTGGTACTTGCTGTAAAGAAGTTCTGTTAGTGCCCAGGTGTTTTTGATTTTTCCATCCCATTTTGAGATGTCAGTCAGTGGGTAGAGAAGGCAGGACGGACTGTCTGTGTTGTCATATGGATGACTTGTGGCTTTTTCATCTTAAAACCTACACTTGACCCCTAAAACAAAGAGAATATTAAGCTTGATGAGCCACTACTCCAAGCTGACATCTTGTGCAAAGATAGGAATTTGCTAGTGCTTTCAAGTGCAGAAACATCTGCAGAAGTGGGTGGAAGGGAAGTCCTTTGAGTGCACAGATAATTATTGGGATTGTTACATGATAGATGAGGTTATTTTCTCAGTTCTCTGTATGACTTCATAATGACTCCAATGCCTTCTGCTGCAAGTAAAAGGAAAGACCGTTGCTGCCTGGCTGTCAGCCAGAAGATTCAGTGGCCTTTTCACTCCACAGAGGAAAACAAGGACTGTTTCTTCAATATTAATTCCTTTTTCCATGGCATGTAAAAGACAAGAATCAACACCTACAATTCCTGGTTATAAGATAAACTAGGAGCTGGATAATATTTAGGAGCCTACACATCTTTGTGATTCCAGCGTGTTGCTCTTCGCATCATTCCATATATCCTTCAATTATAAGAAGGGCTTTGTTTTTCTTTATTTCAAGACCCGTTTTGTTTTGGATGCTGAATCACATATATTTTTAAAAAATGACTTGACAAGAATATAAAGTGTTTTAGTTGATTTGGTACTAAATGGAATCACTCACATATACAGTTCTTCAAATTCATAACAAGTGAGGGAAAAACTGGGAGAATTTTCTCCCCATCATATATCAACATTTTGAGTTCACTGTCCTTGACTTCGTTAAAACACTTTTTATCTCCTGTTACCTTACTTTTATGCTTGGAATGAGGCCATATTTCTGAAATTCATGTAGATAAGGTTATTGACTATATGCAGTGTAAGTTGGGAGCGGAATAGCAAACTATAAAAGAAGAAGGTCTATTTATATAAGTTATGTCACTGTTTCCCCCCCATCCTCCAGCCATTCTTCAGGATGTTCTTCAGCTTTAGTTTATATTATACTTCTGAACATATCTGGGCCCACTCAAGCTTATAGAGTGCTTGTTCTCCTCCATCTTGTGTTACTGCTCTGTTGAGCTGGCATATTTCTGGCATATTCTATGTTCTAGGATTCTTTGGAATTTAAGAGGAGAGTTGAGTCCTGGTGTGTTGATAAAAACATCCATTTCACAGAAAATTCAACTAAATTATCAAATTCAGCTAAACTGGAGGTTTCTAAGATGAGGCTGGATGTGGCACTGAGCGCCGTGATCTAGTAATCACAGTGGTATTGGATCAGGGGTTGGACTTGATGATCTCGGAGGTCTTTTCCAACCTGGCTGATTCTATGATTCTATGGTTCTATGACAGTTTCATAATTAGCTCCAGCTCTTTTACAGTAGTTTTCATTTCCAGGTGATAAATGCAGTTAGAAATTGCTTTAGAACACCAAAGAAATCCTGTTGCAGCAGAACTCCTACATGTTCTTGACTTATAGCCCATGTCCTCTCACCACTTTTCCCATTTAAGTTACATAATTTTGATGAGAAACCAGTTACATATAACACTGTTGTGGTTTAACCCCAGCTGGCAACTCAGCCCCTCACAGCTGCTCACTCACTCCCCCACAGTGGGATGGAGGAAAGAGTCGGAAAGGTTGAAGTGAGAAAACTCGTGGGTTGAGATAAAGACAGTTTAGTAGGTGAAGTCAAAGACTCGTGTATAAGCAAAGCAAAATAAGGAATTAATTCACCACTTCCCATGGGCAGACAGGTGTTCAGCTGTGCCCAGGAAAACTGGGCTCCACCAGGCCTAACAGTGACTTGGGAAGACAAACGCCATCACTCTGAACATCCCTCCCTTCCTTCTTCCTCCCAGCTTTATAGGATGCCATGCAGTATGGAATATCCCTGTGGTTATCTGGAGTCAGCTGTCCCAGCTGTGTCCCCTTCCAACCTCAGGTACCCACAGCCTCCTTGTTGAGGGATGGTGAGGAGCAGAAAAGGCCTTGAGTCTGTGTAAGCCCTGGTCAGCACTAACTAAATCGTCCTTATCACTGTTTTCAGCACAAATCTAAAACATAGCCTCTAGTAGGAAATGTGAAGAAAATTAACTGTACCCCAGTCCAAACCAGCACAAACACATACAACAGCCAAGAAACCAGGCTGTTGGCACTGGAATCAAAATAAACACAAACCTCTTGTGGGAGTTTCAGAAAATCCCTTCTCTCCTGTTTCTCCACTAAGGGTAGCAGACCTTGGCTGGTACTCCATATTGCTGTAGTTACAGTTCTGCCTTCAGCTAGATTTCCAAGATGCTTTTGCAATACAGTCTTTTGTATCAAAATATAACTTGATGACCTATGTATTATCCTGAACAACTCTGTTTTTTTTCCCTTATGCAGTAAAGAGTTGATTCAGTGTCTATCAGAGGTTGTTCATCCACAATGGGTCTGTCTCAGCATAACTGACTGTGCAATGAGTGTTGCTATACATTATCTTTATCTTATTGAAAGCATACTGCTGGGCAGTGGCTGCTGATATCTAACTTGGGACTTGGAAACATTATCCACGTATTTTTCACAGATATTACTGCAATTTTTTATGGTACTATTTTTCAAGGTTTTTCACAGTTGTACCAGTTTGCAGTCTCTGGGAAGAATTTTTTACATGCTTTCTAAATCATAAGCATTTACCAGTTTTTTCTGCAGAGAAATCTTTAGATATGAAAATCTTTCTCAAGTTTCTTCTCACAGAAAGACACACAATATTGTTGTTTTATGCAATGGAATGGATCCTGGTGAAATGTTGACTTTGTCAGGGTGTAGTTGTCATTGCACCTTGGCTACTTCCGCCCCTTTGAACAGACCACACAAAACAGGAGACAATTCATCTATGTTTGATTGTGGCTCAGATCTGCCTTCTCATAATCAGCATTCTCTCTTTCTTCTTAAGGTTCGGAATAACAAGGGGTTTATGTTTTCTCCCACTGGCACTACTTATAAATAACTCCCTGAAATTTAGAAGATCAGAGATATATTTGAAGGTTAAAGTCACTACACATTCACGTAGGATGTCCTTGAGTGTACAGTTCCCAGATTATTTTGCATTGAGGCCCCACCAGGGTACTCATATTTCTTCCTCCACTTTGGAAATGGAGTGCTCAGAATTAACTAAAGGCCAGATATAAGGATTTTAGCTAGGTGTGCTCATATGACTTAATTTTCTATCCGGTTTATATTCCAATATGAATAAATCATAAATTTCTTAGGAAAATAAGTCCTACATGGGAGCACAATCTTCCGCTTTAAATCTATGGGCATGCTTTCAAATCAGAAGAAAATCTGCCCACCGAAAAGTTTTCCTGAAACCTGCGTGGCTCAAAAGCTCTTACTTGCTATGCACCTCATGCACAGAATTGCCTTCTGCTGAGAAGTACAAGGAGCACAGACTGAATCTGGTTTTAAATCGTTTGATATCACTTGCGTTGCTCAAAAATGATTTTATGACATGTCCTTTTGCTCTGGTGGTGATTTGTTGTTCTCTTGTGTTTCATTAGGCTATTATTTGAAAGTGTTTTGTGATGCATTGCGGGAAAGCTGCCAGATAAGCAATTTTATGGGCTGGAGTGACAATTCAGGTATCAACAGGCAAGGATTAATGATGCTAATTATTCAAAACAATTGTTCCTTTCTTTAAGGACTTTGTTTAGAGGGAGGGGTGAATTAAAATGAGGGAGTGGATGTTGTGTAAAAGAGGTGCAAGCATTTCTGCTGATGGAAGGTAAAAGGAGATCGAAGAACATGAAAAATAGCTACAAATATTATCTATTGGAATACGACTCCTATATGTCATGTATATTACTCAATAAAATAGGGCTGTGCAAGCTACAGCAAAAGTAATAACACATCAAATAATCCATTTGTCAAGTACTTAAAAAAGGTAAAAAATACATTCTTTATCACCTTCACCACTGACTCTGAACTACAGCAGGTTTGCTGAAGTGGACTGTACTATCCCAAAATTTTCAGGTGGAGGCACACTTTTACTGAATCCAACTCTGTTCAGAGCAATCTGCTGGAAGAAGTATTACCCAGTGAAGAAAACATAGTTACTGGTTTCCTGTATCTGGGACATGGACAGTCTTTCCAGGACCAATAGTACTTTTTAACTCATAATCCCAGACATTGTATTTTCTGTTTCATGGGCTTGGATCATAGAATCATAGAATGGTTTGGGTTGAAAGGGACCTTATAGATCACCTAGTTTCAAACCCTATGCTACAGTCAGGGACACCTCCCACACCCATTTTGGCTTGGCTCCTGTAACATCTGCTGGTTACTCCAGATTTTAGGCCTGTTTCTGGGAGCTTCTGTCAATCCTGAGCAAGTGATCAGTTACTGGCCTGGTACCAGCATGGTAGCTCGATGTCAAGTAAAATCTATAATAACTGCAAGTATCAAGTGCTACTTGAATATAAGGTGGAAAATGGTGGAGTTTTTTTCTACTTCTGCACTATTTTGGGGTAAAGGATGCTCCAACCCCATTTGTCCTATTCTTTATCCTTGATGGTAGGATTCAATTTCTATCAAACCACGTCTTTCTAGAAAATGTGATTTTAAAATATGTATTAATAATGGATTTATTAGATTGTTATCTAATAAATTGATTGTTATATATCTAATAAATAGATTGTTATATATAAGCACAGGCTCTTTTATTTCATACAAGAGTGCACATCTAGCTACAGCAACCTAACAGAGCAAATGAACTCCACCTACCACATAAGAAACAATTTACAAGTTTAGGAGTAAAATAATTAGCCATCCAGCAGCACTAGGTCTTTTTACTGATATACATGCTTCTTTCCCTATGATTTCTCCTAAGAATCCAGGTACTCACCAACTTAATGTCAGAGGGGCTCATGAGCATTTCAGTACAGAAGGAAAGTACGAGAGAAAACTTTTTCATTGTGAGGGCAGCCTGGACAGCCACAGGAACAGGTTACTGAAGATGTTGGGGAGTACTCATCCCTAGATATACTTGAAACCAAATCAGACATTGTCCTGAGCACCTTGCTGTACCTGACCCTCCTTCAGCAGAGGAACTGGAGGAGATGATCTTAAGAGGTCCTTCCCAGTTTCAGCCATCTTGTGATTCTATGAAGCACCTCTTAAAGGATCACAGCCTTCAGTGAGCTGAATTGAGAGATGGGCTGTGGGGTGCCCAGGATTCCCACAGCTTAGACATTCACATTATTGACTGATGTGATTTAAGCTCAGTGGGCAGCTAAGCACCACACAGACACTCGTTCAATGCTTTGCCCAGTGCAGTGGGGGAGAGAATTGGAAGGGTAAAATTGCAAGGACTAGTGGGTTGAGATATATTCAAGCAAATACAGCCAAAAATAGAAGAATAATGTACATTTCTTTTTAAACATTTAGATAATGTGTATTTAGGATTCCAGTGTCTGGTGCTTTAAAACTACTCACTAGGAGAATTGCCTTTTTTAATTTTTTTCTTCTCACCCCGGAATGAGTTCCACATACATTATTTCTTTACATGAGAAAGTAAGCATAGCTCTCACACTGAACTATAACCTACTTTGTTGTTCAACCTTCCCATTCCCCTCAGGTGAGGTTTTACCTGTGATAATCTTATTTAAGGCGGATGAATTCACTGTATATCAGGCTACAGGAAAGCAATCTTTCAGAATGAAGTGAGAGTCCTCATTACTTCTAGCATGTTACCTCACCCCACCAAGGTCTTCTGCAGCAGGGAAATGTTTGCACAGAGTATCCCAGTTGCACTGACTGCTGTATTATGTCCCATACTGCCACTAGGATTAGCAGGTGGAGAAAACATGGAGCAGTTTCTCTGTCAGACTGAAGCTTTAGAAAGCCAAAAGCTGTGTAAGTGAAGTGCCTTCTCCTCATGGCTTCATTTATTACCTGTGCTAACTAGATTTGGGGAGACAGCTCAGGGAGATAAGGACAAACTCTTTCTGTATTAGCCTATTTCACCTGTAGTTTTCCTCTCTCCTGCTGGGTTCCCTAGGCAGTGTCTGATACACCTAGAGATTTTTCTTTACTGGTAACTGCAACTAGGAACATCAACGTGCAAGAAATGCCAATCTTCTTTGCATAAGAAAATGCCTGCAGCAAATACACACATGCTTCCATATGGAGTGACTTCCAGCTCCACCTCTTTACCCCACTTCCCAAGCATCCATAAGAGTGTCTGTGTTTTGGTGCTGTCATGAGAATGATTTATTCAAATTGCTCACTGGTGACTAAATCCTAGGCAAAACAGAACAACTTGTGGAGCTGACAGATCCAGAAAGAACTCTAAGTGAAACTCCTGCTTCCTTTCTGTAGGCTTCACGTGGGAAAAGAAGATGCTGCTGCTCCATAAGGTAATGAATCCAAAGCATGACCCCTGCGTCTGTGTGTCTGTGAAGTTCCACTTTTCTTGTCTTCTGCTAGGGCAGAAAAAAGTAACAGTAGAGCTGAGGGACACACAAAGGTCTGACACTGGTGGTTAATTGCCTGCCCTACTCTCCCCAGCAGCTGTGGGCTCCGCTTGGATATCTCTGAAGTATTGCTGCCTTTTGGAAACCGAGGCAAGTCATAGCTTATGGCTGCAGGGCCACGGACCAAAGCATGACCTGGTTACTAATAAAACCAGGTAATTATTCCCTGATGGTTAGTGTGTATTCATTATAATGTGTATCTAATGCAAATGATTAATTTTAATTGTGTTCTCTCCTCCCTACGCACACTTAACTCCCATTGACAGGGAGGTGAGAACACACCCCCTCCGCTTCCACTTATTAGCAAGTGTTACAAGGATTATTCTAGTCGAGGAAGGTTTTGGGTGCTCTGCAATGATGAGTCTGACTCATCCCCTATTGTAGCAAGTAGGGAAGGTTATTTTTGCGGTGTTAATATGAAAAAAAAGATGTGGAAAATGTAATGTTTCAAAGAGGAGCCTTCTGTGGGAAGTCATTGCTAATTAGGTGGTACGTGGGTGTCATCTGGGTCTCAGTAAACTATAGGTCATGCCAATATTTGAATCCTCTGAAGATTTTAGTGTAATTAGGGGGAAATAATTAGCATTTCACCTTTCACTGGGAAATTGTGATTAACTGTGTACTAACCTTTTTAATGATTTTCAGGTTTTCTAGAATTGCTAAGTTCCTTGCTGCTTTCAAAGCTGTATGCCTAATGACAACCAGAGGGCATGTGGAAGTCTTATTGACTATCACAAAGGGTCCACATCACTCTGATCCAGACAATTACTGTCATCACTTCTTTGTGCTGAAATATTGTCTTTATCCACCTGAGATATGAACCACACTGTGCTAAGTTCTGCATCTCAGTACAGAAAGACAGGTGTCCTGTCAAATCTGAGCAGAAATTGGGAAAGAAATCAGAAGTGTCAACCATTTTGCAGAGTCACCTCACATGATAAAGCAGATTCAGGACTACAGGACTGAACTTATGAGGCTGACAACACTGTTTCTTCTAGACAGAAATGTACAGATTGTCTTACTCTCTTCCCAGGGGGTTTTTGAGAGATGAATCCAAGGATGCTACACCACTTCTTTCTGGTGGAGATAACCAGTCCACACAGAGGTGGCGAGTGCGGCAGGAGACAGCAATGTGAGCAAACTCTAAACAAGATAACTTAAGTAGTAACTACAGTGTAGACATAACTCAACCCCCTGGGACTCTGAAATCATCTTGTGCTAAGCTTCTTGATGCTATTCAATTAAATACTGTTTCAGGTGTGTGCCCAAGAGCCACAGACACATTTTTGATTGACATGAAGTCTTACCCATATTATGAAGCATTTCTGCCCTTGCTATTGATCGGTTATGTGCAATATGAACAAGCCCCAGCAGAGCTGTTCTCTGAGTCTACTGCTCCCTTGCAGAGTATCTGTCCCTGTGCTTGTGTTATGGACACTGCTGTCTTGTGATCAGCTGTGGAATGCATCCCTGGGATCAAAATTCCCTCAATTTGGCAGGTTTCCACTTCCTGTGGGAGGAGTACAGAATCAGATCATTTTCACAAAATAACAAAATACTTTCTTGCCCTGCACTAAAATGGACAAAAGTTTAGATTCCCAGAATACCTGTCAAGCCATACAAGGGGGTCCATCCATGGTCCAAACAAGAGGCCAGAGCTCAACTCTCTCTCTGACAGACCCTTGAATATCAATTCCATTAGAATCACAGGGCTAAACCTCCCCACATGTAAAACTGGGTTTCTATACCACAGGTGGGAGTATCTTAAGATATCTCAGGGTAAGGATCTCCTCTTGGAGCTCCAAATCATGTCTGTGTTGCTGGGACGCATGCATTGTGGACCAGTCTGGCAGTTCTCTAAGGGGACAGAGAGTTTGGTCCTCTGATTTGATGTGTAAAGCTGACAGACCCCCAAAAGGAACACATCCCAAATTAGGATGTGATCTTTTATTCTGAAAGAAAATTATACTGCCCTGACCATTCTGTACCATGGCTTTACTCTTCCCAGCTACAGGCTGAGCAAGTACATAATCTTCAGATGTCACATTTCCATCAGAGACGTGCAGACTGGTTCCCAAAAGCCTTTGATGAAGTGGTGTTAAGTAGGACAGAGCAAAGGCTCAGGATTTTTGATTCCCTGATGTCTTCACTGCTTTCCTGGCTGACTGTGGGATGGCCTCTTAGGAGCACTCCAAGACACTTTGCTGTGTGGCATTTCAGCTGGTGCCAGCCAGCAGAACCAGACATGCCTTTGGTCTCAGTGGGGGACCTGCAGCAATCTCCTGTCCAACTCTCCCTGGAAGTTCTGTGGACCATATGTTGTCCCTGGCAGGTGCAACCAGCAAGACTGAGAGTAGAAGCTGGCAGTGCCCTGCCCGTTCTCCCTGAAGCACCACAGATTTTGAAGGAGTTGCCAGCCATTGACAGGCAGGACTTTCGGCCAAGAGCCATCTGTCCAAGCTTACTTTCTGCCACTGCTGTTGCTGATGCCCAGCAAGTTCCCACAAGCCTGCAGAATGAACTGCATTTGACCTCACATAAAAAAAAAAAAAAAGCTGGTGCTGAGAGGGAAATGTGAAAAGAAGGCTGAAATTTTCAGCTTTCAAAAAGACGTATGGATGTGAGATGAAATTAGGGAGAATAGGAAGAACAGCATGACTACCTACCTTGCTGGAACAGAGAGATGTGTCACCATATGTGCATGCTCCAGGGCCTCAGGGATACTGTTCCTAGAAGAGAGGCGACTTCTTCATCCAAAAAATTAATAATAGCAGTGCATATAAAGACTGTGGTTTAATTACTCACATTAAACAGCTCAGCAGAGAGGGCAAATACTGAAGGTGAAATGACAGGTTCTGCTAGCCTACCTATTTTAGACATGATATTGCCTAAAACACATCACTGGATTCCACAGCTATGTGCACAAACACATGTGCCTACCACAGGCTAGGACAATGCTGTGGGAAGTTTGCAGGTTGTGCTGGGGAGCAGCAGTCAGTTCCCATACATTAAATCCTCCTTGAAAATAAATGCCTGCAGGCAAGGGGGTGTCCCAGCAGCCTGAAACCCTGACTTTCGCATCAGCTTGGCAAAGCAACTCCAAATAGCCAGCCTTGAGAGAGCAGTGGAAGATCAAAACTTACATGTGCTCCATGATGGCAGGACAAAGCAAATCTCCCCCAAATGCCAGAGAAGCAGCCAGTGACTGGAACCACTCCCAGAGGTGGCTGCAGCCCAGACCAGCTCCAAGGAACATCCTTCCAAAATCCATCTTCTTCCTCTCTGCTTAATGTTTCTGTTTTTTTATGAGGAAAACTCTGAGCCATCTGGGAGCAGAAAGGGGACATTGGGATCAAACTGGCTGTAATTGTTGCCCAGGGACACTAGATGGAGAAACGCCTTTAGGGATAGAGAGTAGGTGAGGGGCTGTGTCACCAGTCTTACAGGAAAAAACAAAGGGAGTAAGCGCCCCCAGCTCACCATTATTGATGCTGTTGGCTTTAAGTTTTGCTTAAAAGCTTTCTGTTTTCGGATCCCATTACAGCTCTGTACAGGCCATTAGTTAATTAAGTTATTCCACCAGACTCTGTCAAAGCTTGGATATGTTGTTACTGCCAGCTCTTTCAGGCTCTCCCTCACCTCCCTCCCCTTCACCCCTCACCACTGACAGATTTGGAAAATACAGTGAAAAACAAGACCCTGAGAGGATCAAAGTTATTGGATCCCTGAGGAGGCTGAGCCAACACAGCCTCCCCGTGATAAGTACATCAAATCACTATTTCTGCACAACTGTGTCCGCACACAGCTTTCAAAAAGCTTACCAAAAACATCATCAGAAGTCATTGCCTTTTTTGTGTCCCCACAAGTTTGCTTCTGCCTCCCCATGACACACCTCTCAGGAGTAGTTTACCTATAACAAGAGAAACCCTCAATATGAAGCAGCCAAGCCATCCATGCCTTGCAGAGGAAAGCATCAACATCCTCCAAGACAGAGGAAGAAACAAACTGGCAAAACAAAAAAAATTACTATCCTCACCTCTCTTTTTCCCCAATTCATGTGCCAACACCAATAGTTTTGGCTGGGAAACAACCTCCTATGGTACCCACAGCAATAGATTCTTGCCTGAATTCTGTGATGTCTCCTGCTGGTGTCTGAGTTGGCAGAGCTCTCAGTAACTCCAAAAATTGAAACAATGGGCCCAGGCTGACAAGCTCTGCTCCTAATGATCTGAGCATTTTAGCATGGTGCCCTACTGATCTGGCTCCCGAGACCTTTATCATATTTGACTGATTCTTCCAGTGACAGCCTATTAATTAAAAACAAAGTGTGCAAAAGAACTGTGTTTATGAGTAAGTATCTATATGTAAAACATACAGGTGGTACTGGTGGTCTCTGAAGACTCTTTGGATGCATCCCTCCAAAGAAGGGACACAAAGTGCCGTGTGGGAAAGTCTAACAGGCTGGAGGTTTGAGGCTTGAACAAAGGAATCAGGACTATCATGGATTATCACCATGAGCTGCCACTCAAACAGTTGTTTTTATGGGAATTCATATGCAGAGGGTTATGAATATCAAATCAGTCTTTGAACAAGACCAAGTTACTTTGATCAAGTAACAGTTGTTACTACAGAGAAAAGTGGAGTCAATTAAAATGATGAATCTTGTACCCAGCATAGGAAACATTTGAGTTTTAGTGTCAAGGGCTTGGAGAAGATCACAACATTCTTCCAGTTTTAAAACAAGCTTTATAGTTTCTTCCTCAGAGCTGCAGATTTTACAACTGATAAAGCTAGTAAACCTGAAGCTGCTGTGCTTTTTATTTAGCAGCAGGCTGTTTTATTCTTCAATAGAAAGGTGATGCGGGTTGCATTTTGCCCGATGCAAAAGCAGAAGCCAAAGGCTACTCAGCAAAGGCAAGAAGCAAACTGCTTTTGACAAGAGACAACGAGTTGTGTTCAGACTGCTTCTTATCAGAACATGTAACAATTTGGGAATTTGCTTCTTACATTTTCTAAGAGTGCATTTTTAGCCTTGCCGACTTAATTAGATTTTCTTTTCTCCTTTTTTAGTGTCTTTATGGCAAGCCATTAGCAGCAAGGATGCAGGATTATCCAGAACTTTTCCCTTATCAGATTCGAGTCATGGTCTTTGTCATCAAACATGATCTAAGGTGGGGAGGCTTTATCAGTTAACTGATCTTAGAAACTCATGGAACTGGTAACTTGTGGCTGTATTGCTGTGCCGCCTGAGGCTGAAAAATTACTCTGTGTGGGTGTATTTGAGCAGGAGGAGAGAGTTGGGAATGTCAAGAGGCTAAGTCACAAATTGCTTGCTTTTCTCACAGCCAGTATCTAATATTTTGTTATCATATATTGGCACTATGTCAAGTAGACTGAATTACAGACTTGTCAATGGAAAAGGTCTGAACTTAACTGAGAACATAGAGAAGGGAATGAGATGAAAGTTGAAAATGGCAATAGGGACTCTAAATTCAGCTGCATTAAAACTCAGTGGATGCTAGTTTGTATTATCTGAGTACTATGTTCAAAGTCTCCCTATAGTTTTAAAATAAAACTGAAAAGACATAATTCACTGTTGCCTTTTCTTGTTGCCCTGTCCTGCAATGTCAATTAGCTCGTGCAGAGTGCCTCAAAATGTCTGATTTTGCTCTGACACATAAGACATTTTTCCTTTCATAAAGGTGAAAACTGAACACAGGATCGTAGAATCATAGAATGGTTTAGGTTGGAAGGGACCTTTAAAGGCCATTTAGTCCAACCCCCTGCAATGAGCAAAGACGTTGTCAACCAGAACACCATCCAATCTGGCCTTGAATGTTTCCAGGGATGGGGCATCCACAGACTCTCTGGGCAACCTGTGCCAATGGTTCATCACCCTTATAGTAAAGGATTTCTTCCTAATACCTAGTCTAAATTTACCCTCTTTCAGTTTAAAACCATTACCCTTGGTCCTCACAAAACACATTCTACTTAAAAGTTCATCCCCATCTTTCTCATAAACTCCCTTTAAGTACTTAAAGGCCACATTAAGGTCTCCTTGGACCCTTCTCTCCTACAGGCTGAACAACTTTGATTCTCTCAGCCTTTCTTCAGAGGAGAGGTGTTCCAACCTTCTGATCAGGTCTGTGGCCCTCCTCTGGATCTGCTCCAGCAGGTCCATATTCTCCCTGTGCTGAGTCCCCTAGACTGGATGCAGTAATCCAGGTGGGGCCTCAGCACTGCTCTCAATCCATTCATACCCCAGCCTGCATTTATATCAGTGTTTGCCCCAACCCAGACAATCAATTACTCATCTACTGAGCAGTCCATCCATCAAATCCTTATCTCTCCAATTCACAGAGAAGGATGCTGTGGGGAACCATGTCAAAGGCCTTTACAGAAGTCCAAATAGGTGACACCCACACATTTTCCCTTGTCCACTGATGTAGTCACTCTGATGTAGAAGGCCACTTGTTTGGTCAGACAGGACTTGGCCTTGGTGAAGATGTGCTGGCTGTCCCAAATCACCTCCCTGTCCTCTATGTGTCTTACAGCTTCTAGGAGATTCATTGCATGATCTACCCAGGCACAAAGGTGAGGCTGACAGGCCAAAAGTTCCCAGGGTCTCAGTTTAAACCCTTTTTAAAAGTGGGTGCTATGTTTTCCTTTTTCCAGTCATGTGGGACTTCACCTGACTGCCATGACTTTTCAGATATCTTGGAGAGCTGCTTGGCAACCAAATCAGCTAATTCCCTCAGGACTCTGGGAAGCATCTCATCTTGTCCCATAGACTTATGTATATTCAGGCTCCTCAGGGTGTCAGGGATATGGCAGTGGAATGTGGGATGAGTGTTCATCTCAAGACAAGTCTCAGCCTTTGATCAATAAGCAGCTTCCAAACTCTGAAGTAATTAGTGACCAGACCTAAAAAGGGATATAGGCACCTGAATTTCCAGTGGGATGATGAAATCTAGCATGTCAAAATGCTTATGACTGCTGACCTAAGGGCCTAATGGTATGTCTAAATTTTGAATTCCAGTTCAGGATCCCATAGGACCATGAGATTTCTCAAGAGATGACCATGAAGTGAGATCAGACATTGCTGCAGTCATAAATAGTTAACTGAGCTAGGGCTACCTTGTGTTTAACGAATTAGTGATAAGTGAATCAGTTTGGAAGTGACTCTTAAATAAAGCTCTAGCACTTGCAGTGCTTTAGGCAGATTCTTCTTATACAAAACTACTGAGACTTATCAACGACTTTCCAGACAGAAAAAAGGGGCAAAATGCAGAAGGTCATGTAGTCTGTCTCCCTGCCCCAAGACAGCATATGGTCTGCCTAAAATAACATCAGATTGACGTGCAAGAGGGAAAAACCTGGAAAGCATACACTAAAACTCTGAAACCCGTGGGCTTGAAATTAGGCACTGCATTCAATTCATAGACCCCATATTTCAGAGCTGCCAGAGCTGAGTGGTATATGCAGTGCCTGAATGTAGGCAAAGGCACTTCAGCTTTTAGTTCTTAGCACCTTCTGTGTGAAAATGAATTATTTGAACAAAACAGCCCCTGGCATGGACTTCATCCTAAATTCCTTGTGTTGAGGGGCTGGGGCTCTAAACATAGGCTTGTCACCCTCGAGGACAAGAATTACCAGGTGAACTGGCAATGGGAGAAGGCTAGGCACCAGGCAGGACTGCTTCATTCAGATACTTGTCTAACAGCACGCAATGAAAATGGATGGAATTAAGCCCAAAGGACTGGATTGGTAGCAAGAGAAAGTAGAAGAAGCATCCAAGTCCCAATACTGCAGACAGCAGCTTGCTTCCAGCAGTCTGGGAGCTATTCAGGACCACTAAGTATCCAACCTGATTATTCCCTTTCCCTGTTAATTTGGCCCTGTTTACACTGCTCTGAGTACAGTCAATCAACTTTGTGGCACTGGCACAGCAATGAAACTGCAGATGTGATGAGACCCATCCATGTGGCCCCACCAATGATCACAGCTGGTCAGGGCCACTTCTGGGGCATGATTCACTCTGGTTCTGTATAGGAAGGGCACATTCCCCTTGGATCATTGCTTCTGCCCTTCCACAGAAAGGCTAAGTATATTCTTGGTCCTATAAGGTGGTGGCATGATCCATTCATCAGTGGATCAATATGATAGACTCTACTGAGTGGGAGAAGACACAACTTCTGTTTCTCACTGCCAGGAAAACAACTCAACCTCTGTGGCTCTATTACTCTTTCCAACATTTGTCATCTTAAAATGTTACTCTTCTGGAGCAGGAGCTGTTTTTCAAGACAGCGCCACTGGTGAGATCTGCTGCCCACCAGCTCCCAGTGTGCCCCCTTTCTTCCCTGAGGGCAACTTCATCTCTCTCCCAGTACTTCCCCATTTTTGTCCTAGTGCCACCCTTCAGCTGTGCCAGTACAGCAAAGGGGGAATGATGAAGCTGGGCTGTGCCAAACCATCCTCTCCCCTTTTCCTTTTGTTGTTGTATGGGTTTTGGCACACGTTCACTGTGAAAGCCCAGAAACAGGTGGGGGGACAGGGTACTGGTAGCCCAAATACTCAGGTCCAGGAGGAGCAGAAGGAAGAGAGATTGGGAGGTTCTGCAGCATGGGTGCAACCCCCACTGTGTCTGCAGTGCCTGGTCCCAGGCCAGGCTGCAGGTCTAATCTGGGACTTCTACTAGTTATTACCATGGAGTGATGGGCTATGACAGTTAGTAAGCCCACGAGCACATTGATGCTCAGCATGCAAAACCTCTCTCCATGAGATGGGTTTTCTAAGGCCACTGTGCAGAGCCGGGCTGATCTCAGAGTGCTCTGACGTCACCCCAGCCAACCTGACCCCAAATGCTCGCTAAAAAGGCACCAAGCGCCCTATTTTGCATTGCCTGTAAGGTTCCAAAACAGTGTCTGACTTCTCAATTAGTCCGAGAGAGGACTGCAAACTTGAAATCCAAACTGATGGACTGTGAAATCCATATCACGTTGTCACCCACAGCACACTCTCCCTGCTCTGCACTGAGCTATAAATAGACTTTCATTATTAGCAAGCAGACAAAGGCAGCCTGGAAGATGTTCCACGCTGACACTACTCCTGGCTTATGGATTTCTTGTTTTCACCTTGGTATAGGAGTGAAGATGGGGACAAACAGGGAGGGGCTGCTCAACAGCCATAGAGCTGGTGAGGGCAATCACTTCTTGCCCTAATCAGGATTATTTCTGGGTTTTATTTTGGGTTTTGGTTGTGGTTTATATTTTTTTTTTTTTTTAACATTCTCTCCCCTGGAGCCAAGAGGCTCAGAATACGTTACCCAGTGCTACAGAATGTGTTACACCCACTTCCTCTCTTAGGTCATCAGTTGAAGCTCCTGTAATCTGACTACCAGCTCCCAAAGAATGCAGTCATTAAATCCCTGATGTTTTCTTTCTCCGTGTTTTATTTGTTAAAAAAAAAAAAAAAAGAAAAAGAAAAAGAGTTTATCTTTGCTTCAAAGCATTTAAATATCTTAGAGGAGCTATTAACTTGGAAAAAATGGAAGGCATTTGAATTTTCTGGGAACAGGCAAATCCTGACATTTCTGTCGCTATTGCAAAGAGCTTGAAACTTCGTCTTTGCCAAGAAAGATCTTTGTATGTGCCTTTCTGAAAAAAACAAATCCACAGCAAAAGTGTCTGATCACGAGCACTGGTGAGACACAGAAGCTGTGACCCTCAGGCATAAGCCTGAAGATTTGTGTCCTTTGACCACAGGACACAGACACCTTAACACACTTTTTTTCCTATGGTCCTGTCATCCTTTGACAAAACAGAAACCCACATTACGAGCTGAGATGAGGAAAAGAGCTATTTTTTCCTGCTCATTCATACTTTGAGTCTGAATACCAACTCTGCCCTCCCCATGCACCAGTCCCCTATGACACGCAGCAGCTCTGTTGTTCTGCCTGGTTCCTTGGCATTTACAGCAAGGTCAATTAAACAAGACATCGGCTGTCCATTATTTGTACAGTAGGAGTTTATTCCTTGACTAACAGAAGTGAAATGGCTTGGCAGAAAACCCAGGGAAGGTTTAGTTTTGGATCAAATAGCAGACTGAAGTTTTGAGGTAGCTGGTCGTGTTCATTCGCTCTGCAAGCTGCTCTTTTGTATCTCAGCTGTTTTTGCAAATGAAACAAACTCCCAAATGCCCAAAACCCTTGCATGCTGTGTCTATGAAGAAAATCTCACACAGAGGGCTGAGTCTGAGGGTGTTGTTCCATTAACGTTCCTTTCTCACAGCAGAGAAGTTTGCATCTTCCCAGCCTCCTTTCGAGCCCTGCTGGCCCTTGCTTCCCCACAACAGTTTTTAACTCCACGGCTTCTGCTGAGCTCCTAAAATGGTTTGTGAGGCTTTGCTGGAAATTGGTTCTTTGGGCAAGGGGAGGAGGGGAGTATATTGAACCCCAATCACTGTAATTAACCTACCTCTGTAAAATGATTAAGGTTTTAAAGGTTTTGGTTTCAGCCAGTTTAATGTGTCCCATAACTGGTAGTATAGGTGAAACAACAGTACCTTGCATGTTGGGAGCATGGAGATGTATTTTTGACACTGAAAGGATTGGAGAGAAAATATTAGGTATTACTAGAGCCACAGCTCTGAGCAGACTTAGAACAACAGCTCTGAGAAAAGTAACCTGTCCAGTCATCTCAAGAAGTGTTACCTGAGTGGTTAATAACCATATAGTCAAGATAATTCTGGTTCTTCCTGTCAGACTGATGCAGGGGTTACACAGAAGGTGTCACCTTCTTTGGGGTTCCTCAGGGAGTAGTGCAGAGAAATGCAGCTAAGAAGCTATTAAACACATTCAAATGTTTCCCCACAAAATCTAAGTTTAAGGACCATAACAAAACCCAGCAATATACCACTGAAAGCTGCATTTTATTTTTGCTTATTTTGTAGTTTATTATTTTTGGGTTTTCTGTGCTATTATTCATCTTTTCCACAGGTGATAAAAACAAATTTCCTAATTTCTGAAGGTGTACAAAGCTATGATGCCACAAAAATTTTCATTTGCCTAACCCTTTTTTAGAAAACCTCAAGACTAATTAAAGCTCATATGATGCAGAGACACTTTGGAACTCTATAGCGCACACTCACTGAGTAATGAAATTAATAACAGGACAATAAGGAATACTACCAGAATAACAAATGCTCCTGAGCCTTAATAACAGCTGTAAAAAAAAGAGCAGATACTAGATGTTTTAAATCTATTAAGAGCTTTTGCTTTGTGTATTGACACAGGTAATGAGTTCTATGGAAAGAAAGCTACACTAGAAAGCCTTTAACACTAAAAGCTTAATTTAGTTACAATGAATAATACAGGGAGCCCATTCATGGGTCGATCAGAACGGGATGAGAGAGCACCAAAGGAGCAGACAGATCATGTTAATAGGAAGCTTGAAACTTATTTAAAAATCTATACTGTAGTTAAAATTAGAACACAAATTGGAACTTGGCATTCTGTTGCTCAGGAAATTGGTAATGGGATACTAAAGCCTTGCAATTCCCTCTGTCTGGTCCTAGCTAGAAGAGGACAAAGGCGATGATAGGCACAATGTCGTGTATACCACAGGGAGTCATGAAAGAAAGTGCTAACATAAAGAAATCGGCCTTTTCCAGCTATTCTCATAGTGTGGTGTGTGCTGTATTCTTCTATTATTCCAAGCGTAGAAAAATATGGGTCAAAATATAGAATCAGAAGTTGCCTTCTTCATGAGTATTCCAAGGGTAGAGGATAACTTTGGCTTTTGTTCTTTTTCTTTGGGTGTGAATTCACAAATACCATTCAGTCTTCTGTGGCCAGTGGCTTCATCTGGATCAGGTACACCACTGAGACTTCTGAATTAAATGGCTTTTGCTTAGACATGATGGTGCCCAGTGTCCCTACTGATCAGAGAAAAAGGTCAGTGGGGGGTTTGTCTCTCTCCCAGAGGAAAACTATTCTTATCTCAAAGTCCATCCTTACAGCTAGGTAACGTTTATCAGGACAGATCCTGAAAGTAAAAGTGAGAGAGGGAGAGTAAAACTATCTTTTAGAAGGATGATGCCTCTGAGTCAGGGTAAAGCCACCTGCCAGGGACAGATACCTCCTTTCATCACTATGTTCTTCATAATCTCCCAATGAGACTTTGTGCCTTTAGTCCAGTGCCACCCATTTCATTATAGACAAGTATGTTGCTGTCTGAACCACAAGCTGGGAAGCAGAAGGCAGGAAACAGACCCTGGAAAATCCAATATTTAGCTAAAAGAACAGAAGATAGACATCCACATCCCATCACAAAGGGACCAGAACAGCTGGGTGACTTCCTTCTCTAACAGAGATCTAATCTAAAACCCTGGAGAATGAGACCCCAAGGAGAGCTCAGGAGAAGCCAACCATCAGGTGGATTTACATCCTGAAGGAAAAGGTGTCTAGAGATTCTAGAAAACAACCCTGGAGTTCATTTCGGAAATAAATCACCGTAAAAAAATCACTGATGATTCTTAGGATAATTGTTTCTCAGAGTCACAGGAACAATGGAGAGTGGTTAAATAGCTTCTGGTTATTTTAAAACATATAAAAACTCATAAAAAAACATTTAAAAATCTGTGTTCTGAGCAATGCCTTATGCAAACATAATGATTAAGAGAAAAAAATTATAGGCTTAACTGGAGGAACAGTCACAAATTTTTTTTACACTTTTTTTTTAATTTTTTTTTTTTTAATTTTTTTTTTTTTTTTGTATTAAAGCCTGAATTCCCTGGCTGACAGTTTAATTATTAGGGTAATGTGATGGATAAAGGGACTTGCTCTGTAGTGCCTCCCACTTACTAAACACTTGCTTGCAATCACAGCTGCAAAAAATGCCACAGTTCCTCTAAGCAAAGATAATAATCCCTTGTTGTCAGTGTCCTTACATTTATTATATGAACTTTTAAAGGAAAAAACACCTTTCCATCACTGAATGCAGATTATGGAAGTCAGAGCTATATGAGACTCCAGATTACTTAAAGATTAAGGTACCAGACTTGAGCTGCTCTTGAGCGTCCATGCATAAAATCAAACTAATCAACTTCATTGGGATAATTTGAGGGCATCCAGAAAAGCACTTTGAGGGTTTTGATTGTAGGTCTACAGTCCCTACAAGTAGCCTCTGTTCCCAATCAATTTTTTTAGACAATTTGATTTTTAAAAAATTAAAAATAAAAAAGTCAATAGGCAAGAGGGTCCAGAATAACCACATAATCAATAAAGACAAAACCACATAATCAATAGAGACAACAGCTGACTAGAGGCAGAAAATCTTGAGCAATAGAAGAACAAACTTTACTGAAGATATGATATTACATGCTGTCATAAAAATTGCAAAACATTGCAGAATGATCTGATGCTGGGAGAGAAACTGGCAAATAAAATTCTCTGCCAATAAATACAAAGAATGGCATTGTAGTGCTAGAAAAAAACACCCCAAAATTAGCTGTACCCACATAACAGTGCACTCTAAATTTTTAAATATACCTCCAGAAAGAGGTGGTGATTCAATGCATACTCAATGGAAATGTCAACACAATGTTAGCAGGAGGACAGTAGTCAAATGGTGTTAGGGATTATTACTAAAAGAATGAAGAATAAAACAGAATATTTATTTCCAATCTAGTGTATGCTACTTGTATTCCCAGTGCATCAAGTGCACTCCTGGTTATTCCATCTCGGAAAGGTACAAAAGAACTTGGATGACTGAAGTGAGGGACAAGAGAGGCGATCAAAGGCAAAGAACAGTTCTGAGCCGTGGCAGAATCTTTAGCCGTGAAAAGGAAGAGATGTGGAGGTGCTGTAACAGAATTTTGCACAGCATGGAGTCATTACACAAGAACTAGTGAGCACCAGATAAAATGATTGGCCAGAAGATTCACACAAAGAAGTGCTTGTTCACGCAGTGCATAATTAAATCATGGAATTCATCACAATAGGATGCTCTGGAAGTTATAAATAGGTTCAAAAAGCAATTATGCACTGCATGGAAGAAGAGGCTACCAGGGCCAGTTAAACTCAAAGCAGAAATACAACCTGCGGCATGGGAAAACCCCAAGCTGGAATCTGCCTGAAGGTGGAAGAGAATGCCACAGAAGCTGGGCAATATCAGCTCATTTCTGATTTATCTGGATATTCTTTCATTAGGCATCTTCATTGACTAAGCACAGATACAAGTTATTGTGCTAAAAGAACCACCATGTGAGGCAGTAAAACTCTTTGGTGTCTTAAATCCAGCCATGGAACCTCACATACATCTGTACATGAGACCTTACCTCAAAAAAGATTTGTTCAGTAGGATAACCAAGAAAAGTGAAATATATGTACAAGGGAGACAGCATCTAGTGGAAGAAAGGAAAGAGGGTGTGGTGTTTTGTGCCAAGAGCATGTGCATTTTCCATGGAGTTCATTATGGAGATGTAGGTTTTCTGCTGTTTCCACATGAGTATGAGAAGGAATAATGGAAGGATGATGGGTCTTTTGTAGACTGTGAACACCTGAAGGAGGCTTGTAGTATCAATAAGGAATATCAAATGCCCAAATATTTGTTGGGAGAGCATGGTGGGTTCAGACTACCTATAAAGTCCTTGAAATTAATCAGGAACATATCAAATGGTGGGGGAAATTATAAGCAGACAAAGTGTTGGGGATTTGGTTCTGTCTAATAGAGAGGAACTGATAAAAGGGAAGGTGACAGGTGAAAGGGCTGCTAATTGCTATTCTAAGAAAAAAGAAAGGAGTCAGAGAAAAAAGTAAGGATAATGGACTTCCCCCCTCCAAAAAAAAAAAAAAATAGCAAATTTCAGCAAACCCAGGGAACTCATCTGTAGGGTCTCCTGGGAAGGTAATTTAAGGGATAAAGGAGGGCAGGAGAGCTGGCAGTTATAGCAAGAAAGTGTATTAAAGGCACAACAGCAGCTTGCCTTGATATGGGGGAAGGACAGAGAGCACAGTGAGAAGCCATTACAACTGCATCAGGAGGTGTTTTAAGGGCCTGAAAATAAACTAAGAAGAAACATAATGACAAAAACTGCAAAAAAGTGCATTATTAAGGATGAGGGATAAAAACCTTGGGGAGGGTTTGGTATAAAATGGGTTGCAGTCGAAAGGAACATATAGAGTAACATGAAAAAGTCTTAAAAATACATTAAAAGGAGGAAAAAACACAGGAAATTACTGGTCCATTACTTATCAGGGAAGGAGAATAAATAGCACATGATCCAAACAAGACTGAAGAGTTCAATACTCCCTTTGTCGCAGACTGCCCTAAAAAATTTTGAACAGCTATTAATTTTAACAAGACATAAGAGGACAAGCTCAAAGAGAAAATTAATAGTCTAAAGAGAAAAAAATAGCATGTAGATAAGGTACAGCTATTCAAATTCACAAGGTATATTGGAATTCACCAAAGGATTTTGAAGGAGTTCACCAAAATAATCTGTGAACCATTTTCAATTACCTCTGAGGACTTGAGAAAGATACGAGAGAGGCCAGAGTCCTAAAGCAGAGAAAGAAGAGCACATAAGAAAAGGGGAACCCAAAACCATGGGGTCAGTCACGTCACCTTTATCTCTAGGCTGCCTCTGGAAGGAGTCACTGAACAATCTATAGGCACCACGGTAAAAGCCAGTTGATAGGGAGCAGCCCACAGGAATTTGCAAAGAGTGTATCAGATCAGATCAATCAAATTTTCTCCTTGACAAGATAGCACAAAGGTTGCATGAGAAAGCAGTAGTAGATACAACTACAGCTGACTTCACTGAGGCTTTCTCACAGTTTCACTTAACATCCTGTAAGCAGTTGAGATGAAGATGGGACAGAGAATATTTCTAAAATGTGTGTTCATCATTGCAAACATATTTATTCACATGCCAGATATTTTGCCTGTCCTGAGAAGGTCAAACAATTAAATTTTTTTTAGCCAGACTATCTTAGCTGCTTTGAGGACTGTCATACATTAGCTGTTTCACAAAAACTGGCCTTTTCCCATTGATAAATGGGAGGCAGCTGGAAGTGCCTTGCCCCTTTGTTAAAGAGGGGTGATTTGTTGTCTTTTGCCTTGCATGTGAACATCTAACTTGTTTCTCCCCAGTGACAGATCAGGAGATGCAAAAAAACCCCAATTTCCCTTGTCAGACCCTATGTGTGCAGGAAGTAGCCATTGCCCTGGTGAAGTTAATGAATGGTGTCCAGTCATTAAAGCTTTCTCTTTAATGAACCCTGTGCACAAGGGTGAAGTTTACCTTACAAACATGTCTTGGGATTCAGTAAACCCATCATTTAAACTGTTAATTGGAACGTGCTATCAAACTCAGAGAGCATTACAAGGAGTCCTTGTGCAGGTTTTTCATGAATGTGGCTCATTCATTATTGTTTTTAATACCTTGGATGATATTATAGAAAAGGCCCGTTAAATTTGCTGATAAAGCCAAGCTGAGAGATGTTGCTGAGACCCCAGAGGACAGGTTGACAAACAAAAGTGATCTTTGTGTATTGAGGAGTTGCTCTGATAAAAACAAAATCAATAAATAAGTGTTCTGCTTAGGAAGGAGAATTCCAGTGCAAAATGGGAAATAACTGGCAAAGTAGCAAAGCTGCAGAAAAGATGCAGGGTGAGAGCTGAGCACTAAATAGGACTCAACAATATGCTGCTGTTGCAGAAAAGACACATCTCATTCCTGACTGACATATGGGAGACACAGGAGATAATTAGGATTATTCTCCTTTATCTCGGTGGCGAAACCTCAGCGGGAGTATTGTGTCTATTATTGGGCATCCCACTAAGATGTAGAAAGATTGGAGAGAGTCCAAAGGAAAACAGCAAGGATAGCAAGTTTAAAAATGGCCTGTGGGAAAACTGGCTTTCTTTTGTTTAGGAAATGATGATATGGGGAGGGATATATTAGTGGTCTCCCAGTGCATACAAGGTTATGGAAGAGGCCTATCAAGAAAGAGAAATTTGCAGAAAAAATGGTTCACATTAGACTGTTGGAGGATGTTTATGAAGAAGGGCAGCAGAAATACCTCAAAAAATTTTGGAGAGTTCCTCCTATAGAGCTTTTAAAGAACAGGTTAGGTTTATCACCGATGAGATAAAGATGTGCTTAATCCTGACTCGTGTAGGAATAAACATCCTTCCACCCCATACCCCTGAATTCAAGTCTTGGCCCCTTTTTTCCTACCCTGTGACTCAAAGGATTAGTAAGAAGGGGAGAAGGTAAGGAAGTTTTCACTTATAAATTGTCAGACAATAACACAAAACAAAAACCGGCATTCAAAGGATATTATCTGAAAACGTAATTTTAATTCTGTAAGTAAATAATTGTTTATTTCTGAATGCTTAGATGCTTAGTGAACACATTTTTTATTGTTTGTCTGTCCCGTCTCAACTGCTGTTACCTGTCAGATTCCCTCACTTCACAGTCCCATCTTCCCCCAAACTATCTATTTAAAGAGCAAGTAAAACCCATTTCCTGGTAGGTTTCATCTTGTCAGAAGAACAGCCTGATCATGTGCGTGAATGGTTCTTGCAGCACTCTAAAGCTGTACCAGCTACTTCCTCCCCAGAATAAACCAGAGGTTATGTTACCATAATGTCTGTTTTCTAAGAAATAAGAGGCAGCTTCTGACTTGAAATGCCTGCTCTTGTGTCTTATCTCACGTAAAGGATGTTACAATGGAATAAATCAGAGTAAAATTTAGCTTTAAATGCATTCCTTCCCTGAAATGCCCATCTTTCACTCTTGAGTATACTTAGAAAACTAAATGATACCAAAGAAAAGTTGCCTTGAAAAGATGGTTCCAAACACACAAGATTTGTGGAAATTGAGTTTCCTCAGATTTCTCAGACTCTGAGACATTCCTTTGTAGAGTCAAACTTTGGGAAAAAATAAAAACAATTGTAGCATCTGATCTAGCTCCCCTTCTAGCAAGACAGTTCTTGTACTGTATTAACCATGCAAGGAAGAGGGGGTGAGTATGGTTCAAAGACTAATCCAGGGCTCTGGCCTAACAGAAGTGTCTCACATTGCTGTAACTGAACTGACACTTTTACAGCTTCATGCACAAAAAGAAAAAATAAAAAAAGCTGAAGCTGCAGTACTCCAGCAGGGTGGGGCGACTGTGAATCAGAAGATGGAAAGTAGATACAAACATCCAGGAGAATCTTTATTACTTGGGAACAGTAAGAATCTTCCATCTCAACATCAAAGCCCATATGGCCTAGAATAAAGCAAGGTATATGCCTGCAATGGCTTTTCCTGATCTACTCTGACTGGCTGGACTTGATGATCTTGGAGGTCTTTTCCAATCTTAATGATCTATGATTCTATGATTGTCCCATTAGGAACACCCACGGAAGTTTCCAAGTCTGCTCAGATGGGACCATGTCTGGATGTAGAATGGAGGTTGGTGTATTGTCCACCGGGCTATGACCATTTAGGTTTAATCATGGGATGACTGGAGCTGTCACAGTTGACTCTTCTATACTACTGAAGAAAGTCATTGAATGACAAGCTTGCAAAAAACCAAAACAAACAACTAACAGATGGAATAACTGAGAACCACACAGCAGACCTGTGAGCTGCACTTGGGAGAAGCAAAAGCCTTAGCCAGGGTAATGAACTCTTCAGAAAATAAAACACAGTTCAAAACAGTGGCTGGCGAGAGTTGCAATCCATGTGTAAGGAGTAGCTGCATTTCCCAGTCAACAAATCCCTTCACTAAACACTGGCAACAACATAGTTTACTCAGAGAGAGCAACCAGATTCCAGAGAAACACTTGCACAGGCAGAGTTGGGAACGTCAGTTAAATCAGAGCTGTTTCACTTCTTATACATCACACCAGTACAACACTGCAGACACTGGGAAATTCTTTTAAAGGGGAGAAGAGCATTTTAGATTCACAAGAAAAAAGAAGTCAGGAGTTCTGAAACAGAAGGAATCAAGTCTTAAATAATTAGTTCAGGGCTTCATTTTCCTTCCAAGCAGGTTTTATATTAATAGGTTGGGTTAACTGGATTTCAATACCATTAAGTCAATACCACGACAGTGACTTGCAGTTCTGTCCTTATTCTACAAGGTAGCACACAAGCAAGAAACCAAACAAGGCTAAATCTTAACCTTCCTGTAGCAGGTGGACATCCCAGGGGAGCTCAGACCCGCAAGCATTTGCAGCGCAGAGCCAGAGCAGTCCTGCCAGCCGCAGATCTGAGCCAGATCGGGCAGGTCTGGCCTCAGAGGTTTGCAGCAACAGCAGAGTTAATCCATGTCCTGGGTAATCCCCTCACAGGTAATTAAGAATTAACGGTATCCTGGAACCACCTGACAAAGGTGCAGAGCACCCTGCTTGTTGCAAGCCTCATTCTCTTGAAAATTCAGCCACAGAAATATAAGTGACATCATTACTGCAAAGTGTTTCACTAGGGACCAGAACAGGCGAAGAGAGGAGAGGGACAGGCACTCCCCAAAGCCAGAAAAATCTCTTTTGGGTGGGATTAAAGTAGGTAGCAGATAGATCTATGGAGTATCTCCAATTTGCTTTTATTTAGTTGTCCTGCATGGGAAATACCTGGTGTATCTGTCAGTGCTGTGTGTTCTTTGGATGAATGCACGGCACTGACTAAAAGATGAATATGTATATATCTCTCACACAGCTGGACAACTTCAATAGGACATGGTGAAGAAACTGCAATTAATAATTAATAAGGAATAAATCAGGTCAGTAGCCATGTGAATTCTTGTGCATTTACTGTTTGATGGTGGATTTACTGTTCGATGGATTTAAATCCATACAGAAGCAATATTTCAGTACTAACCAAATACAGATTAACTATTCAGAGACTTAGATTCCCTGATCTTTTATTTTGAACTGCTTAAGTAACACTGATGACCTTACTGAGCAAAGACCACAGAACCACAGAATATTCTGAGTTGGAACGGACCCACAAGGATCATCTAGTACAGCTCTTCAGTGAATGGTCTGAATGGGGATTGAACCCATTACCTTGGCATTATTAGCACCATGCTCAAAGGCAGAGAGCAAAAAGTTCCAGAAATAAACAATATTTCCTGGCATTCCAACTTCTGGACACTCAATTTGAGGTATTTTAAAAAGATCTTGAATTTCCCCAATGTACTGGGTCTGCTCACGTCTGAGAACAAATCAGGAGTCCTCATTCCAGACCTGGTTACAATCCATAAACTGTGGCAACAAAATTAATCAACAATTTTAGAAATAATCTGCACCTAAAATAAATAGGCCTTAAAATCAGAAGATCAGAGTAAAACAGAGATGCTTAAAAAAAAATCTTGGCAAAGAAAACTGAACTCCAGTATTGTCTTTTTTTCAAGTGTGCCTCTGTGTTGAAGTCTCTTTTTGGAGATGGGAGGCTTTTTTCTTCCTCTGATCTGCTTCTCATCACTTAGTAAAGCTGCCAGAAGCTGAGGAGCAGCCACATTTCACATGCTTACCTTGAACTTTATTTGACAGAGCCTAAACCATTACGCTGTTTGATTGGATTAGGAGGAGTGCACTGCGGCATTGCATCATTACCAGAATTTAGTTGACCTCTGGGAAAATGTACTTCTGGTGTCTCCATCAATCCAGCCTTGTGTTTTTAGCTCCAGCAGGAGAAATGCTGAGGGAAGCTCCAATCCAGGAGCTCAATCCCGGCTGCTGTGCAGGATCTGTCCCCCGAGAGCAGACAGCACAGGCACTGACCTGGTTGCGTGACTTCTGCAGCCACTTGACTTTGCACAAGGTGACTGCCCAGCACGGGAGAAGGGAGCTGAACCAGGAATAACACAGTCAGGAGATGTGCTGAGAGGCACGGAACAAAGGTGGAGGCGGAAGAGGAGGCTGTTGGACTGTGAAGCAATTTTTCAAACATGTGAGAAGCCTTTTCTCTTTTTTTAATATTTTTCTTCTCTTAGGTTCTCAAACAACCTCCATTTATCAACGTATGAAGGAGATTGATTATAAAAGAAATATCCAGTCTGCAAGAAGATGAGTCTAAAGCAACTGCAGGTACTCAAAACATGCAAGGACACCTTGGTTTTCCACAGCTTACAGCCTTGAGGTCACAATCAAGGACCCCAGAAAGAGGTGCTAATCCCTGTCCCTTTCATGTACCCATAGAAGCTCAGGGGTTCAGCATGAGAGAAACCTCTTGGGTTACGGGTGGAGAGAGAATCATGGAATGGTTTGGGTTGGAAGGGACCTTAAAGATCATCTTGTTCTAACCCTCTGTCATGGGCAGGGAGACCTTCCACTAGACCAGATTTCTCAAAAGCCCCAGCCAGCCCAGCCTTGAACACTTCCAGGGATGGTGTATCCACAGGTTCTCTGGGCAGCCTGTTCCTATACCTCACCACCCTCATGGAGAGTGAAAGGAATCACTGGCAAAAGCTACTGTCTTTTTCCCATGGGTGTGCCTGTGCTGAAATCCCTCTCTGAATGTGAGTGAGGGGGTGAACTTTGTGTTGGTGCTAAATAAATCTTTGTAGCAGAAGGGGTTTTGGGACAGATCTGTAGTTCAGTTTGGTTTGGTATTCTTTGTTCTTTTCAGTTTGATGTGTTTGGGCAAGGGAACCAGGTGAGATAGTTTTGTTTCTAAATGGTTTAAGACAATTATAATCATTTGCTGATCAACAGCCAGCTGAATGTGAGCCAGCATGTTCCCAGGTGGCCAAGAAGGCCAATGGCATCATGGGCTATATAAAAATTCGTGTGGCTAGCAGGATCAGGGTAGTGCTTCCCCTGTACTTGGCACTGGTGGGGCTGCACCTCTATTCCTGTGTCCAGTTCTGGGCCACTCATTTCAGGAAGAACACTGAGGGGCTGGGGTGTGTCCAGAGAAGGGCACCAAAGGTCGTGAAGGGTCTGGAGCACATCCTATGAAGAAGATCTGGGGGAGCTGGAGGTGTTTAACCTGGAGAAAAGGAGGCTCAGAAGTAACCTCATCACTCCCTGAAGGGAGAGTTCAGACAGGTGGGGGTCAATCTCTTCTCCCGGGCAACCAGGGATAGAATAAGAGGGTATAGTCCCAAGCTGCACCAGGGGAGCTTCATGTTGCACATCAGGAAGGTTCTCTTCCCAGAAAGGGGGATCAGATACTGGAATCGGCTGCACAGGGAAGTGATGGAGTCACCATTTAAGAAAAGACTGGACATGGCACTCTGTGTGGTATTCAGTCATAGATTGGACTCAGCAATCTCAGGGGTCTTTTCCAACCTAATTCATTCTGTAATTCTGTGGTTCTGTAATTTTCTGGTTTGATTTTAGTATAGAAACAAGTAGTTGTTATGGGATAGGATCACAACAGTGCAGGCAGACTTTTAAGTTATTTTATCGCAACCCTCAGCTACATAACTGATGTGACATATATATAAATAATGAGAATATTTTACTTCTCAAACACTTGAAAAAATTTTGGCAGCAAACCTATGTATTAGACTGAGTTCACCACATCACCTCTCAATGTGCTTGAGGGAGGGAACTTAACATTTGTCTGTGTCAATCAAAGACTGTGGTTGTGACAGAAGGATTCTTGGGACAGAGCTGCAGTTGGGTTTGCTTTGGGTTCCTCTTTTAGGAGAGATTTCTTTTTTTCCTCCTGTGATCTCATTTTTTGCACTTGCTTTGTTGTCACAAGATTTTTGTTTATTTAGGACGATTCCCAGGTTTCACAGGGAAGAGTGATTCAGCTGAGCTGGTTGCAGTGAGTAAGCACAGACAGGGTAAAGGATTGTTTCAGTTTTTCATTTTTTCAATAATGCAGTGCCACGGGGACACCACAGGCCAAGACTTCAACTGTGTTACCCCCAGAACCTCCACAGGATGCACAACTCCAAAGAGCTACGATGAAAAGTTTCACAGCACTCTCAGTCCCACAACAGCTCAGAGCTCATACAGCCAGCTTTGATCTGAAATTGGCTCCAAACCAGACCCTTCATGACTATTGTCATGGTCAGACAGAAAAGAAACCTAGAGTAATTGCCTGAAACTCCTGTGATGTTCATTTTGAAAATAAATGTGGTAAAATGTTCCTTGAATTACCACATAAAGGGTTAATTGATAACTTATCTTTTAATAAGCATTCTGAAATCAGCTTTTTGCAAAGCCCAGCAGTCCAGTATATTGCCCACACCACAGTTTTTCATAATTAAAAATGCTTCTTATCCAGGTGCTTGTGTCTGTAAGATGCTTATAGGAGCAATTAATTATTTACTAAACCTTTAGCTGTTTATAATGAAAAATTCATAGAAAGTGTGACCATAAACAGTCTAAGCTAGAAAATGCTTCAGTAGATGAAGAAAAAAAGAAAACTAAAAGCCTTTCATTTTAGGTAGTCTAAGTGCCTTTTCACCCACCAGCCCATGGTGCAGAATGGAAAAGTTCCTTTATCCTACACCAGTGTACAGGATGCTGCTTGACTCTGAAGAGCGACACACCCCATCTGTTTGACAGTTCTTCCTTCCACGCATCAGTCAGCTCTGGACAATGTTTAAAGCTATTTGCAAAGCTTGTCACACAACCAGCAACATCCTGATACCGTGGTGTGCAAGAACTTTCTCTTGCAAAGAAAATTCCCGTACTGGAAGAGCACCCCCAGGTATCCTCATTGTCGCAGAGTGTTAAGCTGTTTCACTCTTCCCCTGTGGCACAATTGAACCATCTGATTTTTGTAACTCCCCAGAATTCCCATGGAGTGGGCTTAGGGGGATTGTTCTATTGGTTATCACGTGTTCAAAGTATCAAATGCATAAAATCACTGTGTTTGACTCCCTTTTATTTTTTTTCCCGAGAAAAGGACTCCTTTTATCTTAAAATGTGGATGTGCTCTCAGTTCTGTACCATAACCCAAAAGGAACAAGCTACTGCTAAAGTTTTGCTTGACTGCCTTCATCATCAAATCTCATTTTTTTTTGTCACTAGCATTGTCTGAAAAAAGCATCCACACCACATGGGGTACCCCTAAATGAATACAGCAATGGAAGGCTGATGAAAGCTTTGTGAGGCTGTTATGAGAAACAGAAAACAAAAGTGTAGGAGGTGTGTGCAATAGCAAGTACGTTAAAAAAATAAAGGTAACATCCCAGGAAATGCTGTTTTTCTACCCTGGTCATCAGGCAAGAGGGATCTGAATTCCTGTATGAACTTGGTTCATGGCTTTGATGGGAAATATGCAGGTTTCTTTGTCTCTCCCTCAAAGCTTGCAAGATCAAAGCTGACCCATTAACAACCATTCAGCATCTCTCAGTTTCTCCCAGGAAAAGAAGGGGAAAGAAAGGCACAGGAATATGACAGTACTAGTGGTATGTACAAATGATACCATCTATCCTGACCATCTTGAACATCAGTTAATTCTGTTGGCATGGTCCCACACAGCATCCATGTTTCTAAATTGGAAGCATATGTATTTGATGAAGGTGCTATTTTATGGATGAGCAATCAGCTGAATGACTGCATCCAAAGAGTTGCAATCAGTACTCAATGTCTGCGTGGCAACCAGTAGTGAGTAGACTCCCTCAGGGGTCCCTACTAGGACAAATACTATTTCATATCTTCATCAGTGACAGACAGTGGGATTGAGTGCACCCTCAGCAAGGTTGCAGATGACACCGATGACACACTAGAGGGAAGAGATGCCACCCAGAGGTCTTTGACAGGCCTGAGGAGTGGACCTATGCAATTCTCATGAATGTCAACAAGGCCAAGTACAAGTTCTGCACTTGGTCAGGGCAATCCTCAATATCAATACAGACTGGAAAATGAATCATAGAATTGCAGAATCATAGAATCATTAATGTTGGAAAACACCTCTAAGGCCATCAAGTCCAACCTTTGACCAAGCACCACCACGTAAACAAAACAATAGCCCTAAATGCCAAGTCCGGTCCATTTCTTGAACAATTCCAGGGATGGTGACTCCACCACCTCTCTGTTCCAGTGCTTCACCATGCTTTCAGTGAAAAAAGTCTTCCTGATTTCCAACCTGAATGTCCCCTGGCACAGCTTGAGGCCATTGCCTCTCATCCTGTTGTTTGCTGACTGGGAAAAGAGGTGGTAATGTTTCAGGGGCTGTGGGAGAATGGACTGAGAGCAGCCCTACAGGTAATGACTTGAGGTTACTGGTAGATGAGAAATGGGACATGAGCAGGAAATATGCACTTGCAGCCCAAAAAGTCAAATTTATGCTGGGCTGCATCCAAAGCAGCATGGCCAGCAGGTCAAGGGAGGTGATTCTGCCTCTCTGCTCTTGTGGGAACCCACCTGGAGTAAAGTGTCCAGTTCTAGGATCCCTGGCACATGAAAGACATGGACCTGTTGGATCGAGTCCAGAAGAAAGACACAAAAATGATCACAGGGCTGGAGCATCTCTGGTATGAAGACAGGCTGAGTTAGGATTGTTCAGATTTGAGGAGAGGCTGCAGGGAGACATTATCGCAGACTGTCAGTATGTAGAGGAGGATTTTAAGAAAGATGGAGCAAGACTTTTTGCCAAGTCCTATAATGACAGAGCAAGGGGAAAAAGTTTTAAACTGAAAAGGGATTTGTACTAGATATAAGGAAAAAATTCTTTACTGGTGAGACACTGGCACAGGTTGCCCAGAAAAATTGTGGGTATCCCATCCCTGGAAGGGTTCAAGGCCAGGTTGGATAGGGCTTAGAGCAACCTGGTCCAGAGAAGGAAGACTCTGCTCAGGGCAATGGTATTAGAACTAGATCATCTTGAAAGGTCCCTTTCAACCCAAACCAAGACCATGACGCTAACTCTGTTGGTTAGACCTTGGAGCTAAGAATGCAAAGGTTGTGGGTTCAGTCCCTGTATGGGCATTCACTTATGGGGTGGACTTGATGATCCTTGTGGATCCCTATCAACTCAGAATATTCTGTGATCCATTTTCCATTTTTATTCCTCTTTACATAGCAAATTGCTCAGTGTGACCAGGTACAGATGAACTTTTCAGTCCTGGCACCAAACCTGTTCCCTGCACTTCTCTTCGAGATGATCTCCCTCCACCTTTCTCTCTGTACTTCACAGAAAATGTGGTGGAAGTCTTTCTACTTGGACAAAGATCCAAGTCCTTTCAATCAGCATTTGTAGTGAGGAAGTCCACAACAGAGTCTGGAGGAGATGACGAGGTCATTGCAGCTGTGCAATGACAGGTACACTCTGCACCAACCTTTCAGTGACTCATGCTCCCAAAGAGTTGGCTTTCACAGCAATGGTTATATTACACATGATTCTCCTTAAAATTTTGCTAATCAACTGCTGTTGATATAAGTTTTACATGACCTTCCTTTATGGACTAGCCTAAATGTGAAAAATAGCTGATTTCTTCCCCCCTTTGGTTTACATTTTGCAAAGATAATCATAGGGCTCCAAACAGTGCACCAGGACACTGGGAGGTACAACTGCTACATGAAACACCCATATTTAAAGCAGTATCACTCCGACTAACTTGTGTCCTGCTGTTTTGTTCCTTTTTTAAACCTGTAATCTTCTTTTGTGAAAAGGAGTCAGCACACAAAAGTTGCTGATATCCCTGCAGGTGCCTGGAAAGTCTCCATGAGTTATGTTTTCTCTCTCTTTTTCCTAGAAATTCTTCTTTAAGAATGAAAGACAAGTTCTGTGACAGAGGGCAGCCCTTCTGTGAATAAATCTGTAATTTAACCAATTTGTGCCAGGTGTAAAAGAAAAACCTTGGCTTAAGAAAACTCTATACTCATGTGGTTACATCTTCCAAAGTGTTCAAAGCTCTGCTTCAAATGAAGCTTAGGCTTCTCACCTTCTCTGGAGGTGCCCTCCTTGGTGCATTTTGTGGTTATTTGGGACAGAGCCATTTCATTTACTTCTGTTAACACTGCTCTGCTTTGCATAGCTGAATTAAGACCTAATGAGCAAGAAAAAAATGGGAATTTTGCCATAGTATAGTAGTTTGGGCACTCACCTGGGATGCTGGACACTTTTTCTTAGTTCCTCTTCTAATTAATAATTAATTATTTATGTTAAAATGGAACAGCTTCAATATGTGTAAATGAGAGAGACACATCTTCATTACTGAAGAAGCTGGAGTAGCTGCTGGTGAAGGCTGTAAGAAAATGCAAGCAAGGCACATTCACAGCAGTTTGCCAGAAAACTGCAATAATTTGCCAGATGTAGTTTGGCTGGATCGTCCTTTTATGTTTTTGTTTTGGACTTCAGTCCAAGAACTATAAAAACTAGAGGCAGGAGGACAACAGCCCATCTCTTGTCAAATCTCTAATGGCACAAGATTTTTTTTCTTCCTTTAATGAATATTCACTCCATGCTTTATTCTTTCTCATTTTCTTGGCTTTTATTGCTGTTGTTTTTCTATGTATCTTGGAAGATTATTATATAAGGACAGAATTAAGACTATCTTTTTTTCCTTTCTGCATATCTGACTGTTAGTTTCCTTTGATATAAGTAGCCACCCCTACTACTTTCTTTTCACTATTTCAAGTACTTTTCAGACACCTTTTTTTTCTTCAGAGTCCACCCTCCCTATCCCTGCTTCTCTTCCACAGCCCTTGATTAGAGTCCCATGAGGTCTTCTCCTCCTTTGTCTTGCTGAAAACCATAATCTTGTTTCACATTTCACACTGTCCTAGCTCTTGGGGGCACATCATCCCTAACAGCCTTAAATCACTTTGGTCATCAGTGATGACTAGTTCAACATAATATATCATAGCTCTCCCTAGATCTCTCTTTGGACACTCAACCGTCTTCGAAGTCAGAAAATGTTTCTCTTTCTTTTTTTGTTCCTGCCTAAAGTGCTGCCTTATTGTGAACAGGTAGCAGTGCTTTCTCAGGCAGCCAGCCTGGGCTCTGCAGGTTCACCAGAACAAGTTTCACATCCTTCTCCTCTCAGCACTTCTCTCTTCTGTGATTCTATGAAAATTACTGTCAATTGACGAGATACACTCTGCTCTATTTCGTTTCAGACTCCCTTCTCATCCGACTCCAAACCCCTCAGGACTGTCCAAATACTCTCTTAAAAGCTTCTGTACCATCCTCTTTCTCTCTTCTGCCATTTTCTCTCCCCCTATTCATTGAGAGTGACAATAAAACCAAATGGAAACTCACAGCTCGGTTGGTTTTTGACAGTTGAATGTTTGCAGAAGACCAGATGAGGCTCTTTCTGCAATCTGGGTCCCCATTCAAATTCAGGATTGTCTCTCTTTCCATGGCACTGAGCCGGTCTGCAGATGCTGCTTTTTATTCTTTATCTCCTTTGTGACTTTGGCACTCAGATCCCACATTCTGGCAGCTTTGTGCCCCTTATTCATGCAGCATTCTCATCTATATGAACTAAAAAATATATTTCTTTCACATACCTGAACAATACTTGCTTTCCTTGGCCCCAATTTAAAAAAAAAAAAAAAAAATCAATCTAATGCTAAAAGTCTCTCTTGAAATTCTCAAGATTCTTGTTCATGCTTTTTGGCTTTTTTAAGATGTTTTATGTTTTTCTTCTGGACATGCTTATCATTCCTTTTAATACTTTTCCTGCCTCTCAAGATGAAAAATATTCAGCCACTGTTTCAAAGTTCACCAAGGGAAATGCTACTTAAAATGAAAATCAATAAAAATATGAAGAAATTTCAAAAGAAAAATCCTGGCATAACTGACCACAAGCAATACATTTGTAATTGAAATATGAACCAGTAAAATACAGTAAGAAATCATAGACTATAAATACTCATTTCTTTTCTTCACCCTTACATTTTGACTCAATTTGACCACTGCCAGGAAACACATTTCTTGCCCTCTTCTCTTTCTATATCACAAAGAACAAATTATGTAGACTGGACTGCAGCCTTCCAGTCCATGCTGTGCACCCCATTCTTTCACTTTTGCTGTGGGCAGATAAAGATTGGCAGGAATGACAGATGAGAGCAGAAATCTATGTATGGAGACACATCATCTCCATTAAACATGACCTAGTCATGAATTCGATTCCCCCCCCCCAGATAAAGACAGTTTGGTCAGTGTTGATCTACTCTAGATGTGAACAGGTGCTCTAAAAGAGAAGAGGTGATGGAGCACATGGGGCATCCTCTCAGCTGTCTATCTTTGAAAAATTATTTGACCAGTCATTTCCCTTTTTTGGTCCTGCTTCTTGCTCAATTCCCTGTGGATCTTGATGAGGAAGGTGCATAGATGGACAAGCTACAGCAACCCAAACACCCTACGCACAAGTATACAGGGCTGTACTCACCTTCTTGCCTCAGCTCTTACCTCATGGCACCTGTCAAAAACAAAACCTTTACTCAGGCATATCCTGACACAGTGAATGGACCACATGGCTTTGTTTCTAGAGAGTGATTCCTTGTTCTTCTCATCCACAGAGCATAGAATCCAGTCTCCTGCTAGGATGGATCTCTTACTCCATAAACACATGCTGACTTTCTGGCATTACAAACAGGCAGAGTAAACTCGGAGGATTTTGCATGGTTCTGCTGCAGTCAGAAATTAGATCTGGGAAAAAACACTTGGCCTTCTTCCTTCTAAATCAGAGTTTTCCCACTGTCTGTCCTGAGGGAAAGAATTAACCTTCACAGGGCTGGCAATCAAGCCTGATGTGCAACCTATAAGTCACACATTATATATGAGTGCTAGCACCCATTATTTATTTGATGGGGTTTTTTTGTATATATGTGTTCATTTCCATAATCCCAGTCTCTACACACATGTATAAACACATGACATTAATACACCCAGAGTGTTACAAAATCAAGCACTCAAAAATGAGCAAACATCAGGGGTGAGGGGTTTTATGCATCCATAATTTCATACGAAATCACATAAATTACTTGAAGTTGGAATATGGAAGGAATCTCTGGAGATCATACAGTCCAATCAACCTGCTCAGAGCAAGAACAGGTAAAGCAGATCACTCAAGGGCATGTCCAGCTGGGTTTTAAATGTTTCCATAGATAGAGACTCAACCACCTCTTTGTGCAAACTCTTTGTGTACTCTACAACCCCCCACACTAAAAAAGTTTAGTTCTTGTTTCCAATTTCAGTGTTTTCCTCACATCCCCATCTAGCTGTTTCTAAATCCTTGGATTCTGTTGGTTTTATCAATTTTTTGTCTAGGTTTTTAGTGGTTTTACCAACCTTCACAACTGGCATGCACCTGTTTCATCAGTATCTCTAATGACACCAGCAACATTGCCTGTCACATATGCAGACTGTGGAGCACATTATTAATGCTATCAAAATGTTTTTGTTGTATCTATGAACTGTATGGAAAAAATTAATTAAGTTACCTTAATTCACTAAAAATTAATTAAAAACTTGGGTACTCATTGCCAAGAGCAAGTTAGCATGAAATTCAATTTGTGCTCATCTGCTTAAGTCTTGCAGAGTATAAGACAGTGCCTGAAACATCCCTTTCCACCAAAGTCTACTGGTATCTTCCTTTGTTTGCATTATGGTTATTCTTTGTGTCCCAACAGTATCTGAAGGATCCAGTGCCACCCCATATTAATATGAATGTTGAGCACTTACTACAACATTAGAATATCTGGGTGTTGGTTTTCTTGTTCTATCTGTGCTGAATTCTTGAAAAATTTTGCATCTACTCTGACAATCCCTCTGGGACACACCTTTCTTTGGAGTTCACACAGCGAATGGATGTCCAGCCGCTGATGTGTCCCTCATCTCAGAAAAGTTTTCTCTGCCTTTGTCTACTAAAGCATCACCTGCACTATTGTATTTAAGAACCTACTGTTGAAGTTTTATTCCTGCTCTGAGACCGCTCTCACCTTCTTCCCATCCTCCAGGCAGGCCTTGGAAAAATCTTTGCAGTAGGAATGTTCTGGAAATAGATCGACCTCCCTTTTGAAACAAGTAAGTTCTCCTTTTCATAGAACCCACATTCCTCCCCAGTCTATCCAGTTCCTTGCACATTTTACAGTTCCCAATCTTTCTTGCATCATTAGAGAAGTTTGACACTGAATCAATTCAATCACTCTAATGAATTCCAGAAGCAGGAAATATATTACTTCTCTTATCAGGAAAGTAACCGGCTGGGTTTGGCTTGCCCAAGGTGCTGATAAAGGCCCTTGGCATTCATATTTTCCACTGACATCCTTGTCTAATTATTCTTTCTTTTAAATTTTAGAGTGTGATTAATCAGGTAAAGAGTTATTCTTCCATTAGCGCTTTCATATTCCATTCATCAAAGCACTTAAGTAAAAGCCCATTAACATGTTGAAAAATTCCAGAAATAGAAGAAAACAAAGACTTCAAGATCAAGATATTGATGCTTAGTGATGCTGAGAACATAAATGAATGAATGAAAAGATGAATAAATGTATGAGTAAATGACTACAGTAAGGTGTTTAGGTAAAGTGATGAGAGAAATTACTTAACATTAAACTCATTAATTCTCTGCCTAACCAGCTCCTGCTATACAGGGTGACCAATTAAAGTTATTTCCCAGTTCTTAATAGATGATTAATTACATTTTAGCCTGGCTATGAAGCTATTATACTGTTACAGACTCCTCTGGTATAACAGAGTCATGCTCTTTAGCTGGCAAATGCAGCCTGAGGCTACAATTTCTAGTTGTGTTAGGTCTGGTAGGCCTAAAATGTTATTGAAAAATAAGGTCATAGAGTAAATAAAACACTGAACTGTGGAAGATAGCATAACACTTTTCATTCTTATAGTTCTATTCCAGCCATTCCATGGCATGACAAATGATTTGAATAGGTGTGTCATATCAAGACTTACACATCATCTTTTTAACCTTCATTATTTGAAATTACTCTTTTTATGAAACTTTTGAGACCTGGTGGAGCAAAGAGCCCCATCAAGCATTACTGGGCCCAGCTGTGAGGTGCTGCAGCTAGTCATTCACAAAATGTATTAAGAACAAAAACACGACAGCTCTAATTATTATAAATGGATCATTAAATCCCTTTCAATTGCAATGTGAAATACCATCTCTGAATAGCAAGCATCTCCTGGAATAAAAAAATCTCTTCTCTAAAGTTTAAAAAAAAAAAAAAAAAAGATCTGCTCTGATCTGAATGTGATAGAAGGTGAAATGCATTTTCCTAGTGAATGCCAGCATTATGAAGACATTAATAGTTGCTAATGGGGGGAGACCTGGGATGGGGGAAGTAATACTTATAGAAGTTAATCTGCAAAAAGGAAAGACAGCCTTGGATTTTCATATTTCAGAGATAGATTTTACAGCATTAAAGCCCTTGTGGGCAAGGATGAACAAGGTGACCTTAGAGGAATTTCCAGTAACTTTCTGAAGTCACTGCTTGGAGAGAAGGGCTCCTCTCACAGGATCTCAGGGGGGCTGGTGGAAGTCCCTTTTCCAAGCACACTTGAGAAGACATGACAACATACGTACACATCAGCCCTTCCAAAACAGCAAAAGAAAAACAGCACAAAAGGAAAAGAACCCAAAGGGCAGAACTGAAGATACAGAAAGCAGTAGTAATTCCCAACATGCTATAATAGACCTTTTATCTCTGCTATTCTGTTCCGAACTTCAAGCACTAGACTAAGACACACTGCACAAGGGGGACAGAGAGAATGTGCAGTGGAAGTGACAGCACATGCCAGAGCTCCTGTTTTAGTGTGCAACTTACACAACATACCCAGGACAACACACTTAATGTGGACTCAGGAATCAGTTACACACTGATAAAACATAACACCATTAAACAGATTTTTCTATAATAGGGAATACTTGAGCCCAAAATCTAGACCTCCTGATCTGTAGCAGCAAGGTTAAAGAAGTGATCAAATGAAAGCACAGTGTCAGTGAGAGGTAAATACCAAAGTCTTGTATCCATAGCATTTTGAATGCAGACAGTGGTGGTGACAAGCTTTTTTTCGTACACAATTTAAATCTGTAATAAATAACTTTCTTGGATTTACATCAGCAGATAAATGACAAACTTCTTCTTCTTCTATGCATGACTATCTTATGGACTGTTTGTATCCCTTAGTTGGGGTGAAACGCAGAAAGAAGAGCTATAGATAATTAATTCAGGGTGAGAGACATGGTAAAATGTTCACTGAACCTCTAAGTGGAGGTCTGTTGCAGGAATAACTACCAGTTCCTAGTTCTGTTTATACATATGCCCTTAGTTATTGAATGCCTATGGTGGCTGGTGGTCAAAGAAAACAGGAGCTTTGCAGCATACAGATTTGTTACTGATGTAGAATAACACATGTGACACATACAGCCCCCATGCCCAGTTCTGCCTTCCTGAGAAAAGCTGAAGTCCTTCATCACTGGCCTTGTGCACAGAAGCAGCACAATGTTTTGGACTTTTCACCAAAAACAGTGGTGGAACCATGCCTTGCTTATCTTTTATCCCATCAGAGGTGATCATAAGCAAAAAAGACACAAGGAAGTCCAATTCCTTTCACAAATGCCTTTTTAAAAGGCAAAGGGTGAAATTCAGTAAATGGTCTGCACACCAATGAATAGAAGACTTCTCATGAACTCCCACCCAGACAGTCTGGGGGCACTACAGAAACACAATGCACAATTAAAATATCTACGTGAAAGTTTTTATGACACTGAAATAAAACAATGTTTTATGTCAGCAATCCTGCTCCCTTATATCCACAGCTACAATATACCAACCTCATTAAACCAATCAGATTGATTCTTACCCCTCATTCTGTAAAGTTTTGTTTCCTCTGAAAGAAACTATGCTAATTTCCAGCCCAAATGCATTACCCATCCTCTTTGCTCTCTTGTTGATACTGTTGCCTACAAATACACCAGGAGGGTAAACATGTGGGTGGTAAAACTAAGCTGAGACAAAGTTACCTCCAGACAGACTGTGTTTTACCCTTCTGAGCCAGCCCAGCTCTTCCAGTTCCTCCAGTTAAGAGAGCCTTTCTACTCCATCAACACTGAAGCAACTACTCTCTGCAACTTCCATTTGGAGTTAATTTACATTTAGCATAAATATAACATAATTTCTTCACTCTCTAATTCACTGTATTTACTAGACCTACTCAGCGGATACAGCATGAGATACATACACCTTTTAATGCTCTTTCCATGGTTTTGCCAACTTGATATTTTGTCATTAGCCTGCAAAAAAACCACGATTCCCTCCTCCTTGGTCATTTCCAGCTGATGAGCTCTGCCACATTGCCACAAGACCTGCCTTCAGTCCTGCATGACCTGGGTATTCTTCTGATTGATTTTATTTCTCACCCTGCCATCTTCTAAGTCATCCAACACCTACCTCGGTCATGACAGACCCAACTTCCTCTGCATGAAGGATGTGTCATTACTATCATAAGATACTGTTATTCTCAAACCCCCAATTTTATGCCAAGTTATAAAAGAAAATACCAAATATGACTTGTCCCAAAATGTATCTTTGAAAAACTCTGTTAACAACACCCACTGGTTCTGATAATTCATTGTCATTGCAACCAGTTAGTTATCACTCTGCAAGCACTTTAAATACTGCACCCATCTTCATTTCACCAGTTATAGTGCTAATTTATATTGGAAAAATGTAGAAAATACACTGCACTGTTGATGTCTACTTTTCCTGTAAGAAATCCACTGGCTAACTTAACACAATCCTAACCTCAAGTCCAGATTGCTTTCTTCACCCTTTGTTCACCCTTTCCTTTGAATTTTATTTAGAACTTGAGGTTAGACCATGCTCCTCTTATTCTTTTCTTCTTTATTGCTGCTCTTCAGGTACTTAATTCAAGAAGAAGCATGTGGCAAAGACATAGGACAAATCTGAGTGCAAGACATGAAGTCTGCACTTCTTATTGCAAGAGAGCTTATAAAGAAGGTAGGAAATTCAGTCACTCAAGTGACTAGCAAGTACAGCGCACAGGAAAGGAATAAAATTGGGAGGACTAAAAGAAATAGTGAAGAGCTTTTGACATTTTCTTTATGATTTCTCAAGAAAACATTGTCTGAAGTCTGAATCCATTATGCTGTGTGACTATGAGTGTAAATCTGTATGTGTCTCAATTGACTGACTGTCTAAAAAGCCTTTGAATGAGACCCTACAAGTCATTGCAACCTGGTCTCACTCTTACTGAAAATTCTTCTACAGAAAAAAACTTCCCCTTTGCAATCCACAGGAAAGCAGGCTTCATTTTTCATCTGCTCATGAAGCTAGGCATTTTGAGAAGTAAAGTTACACAGCCATCACCTTGCTGTGAGTGAGGTCTCACTGAAAGATACACTGAAACACTCCTTTTAAGTGGAGAATGCTGTTCTTCAGCTAAATCTAAATTTACCTCTGAGTGTCTTTGAGCTATGACTTCATACCTCAGTGCCGTGAAGGACATCAGAAAAAGTCGGGCTGGCAATTACTTCCAAGTGAATAATTTATCTAACAAATTTAGATACTTCCCTTTAGTGAATTGTTCCCTGGGAGTACAGAAGAACTCCATTTTAATTTGTTATGTTAAGAATTCTGCTGTATAATTTCTGCGAACAGTTTCTGATGTGAAAAAATGAGGACATCCTTTCAACAGTCCAGTAATCACAGTGGCCACAATTATTCCATGATCACCAGGTAACATTTCTCTTCTCTTTGTTGTATCCTTTGCTTGTTTTATTCAAAGACTGCAAAAAGCAGTGATCTCCTCTTGTTTTAACTTCATGCATGATTTAACACAATGGAGCTAAGCACTCCACATCTCACTATAATATGAATAATAATTCAGGATATGATCTCTTCTGTCAACACACATCAATCTCAGCTATTATACAGCTCCTCTAAAACAGGCAGCAAAGCACCTCATGATATCCTAATAACATCCATTAGACACAGGAATTCTAAAATCCCCACTTACTGCTGTGGAAGAAAGGGCCATGTATAGAATGATTACTTTGGGCATCTCTTGTAACGCTTAACAAGAGCAGAATGTTTCCAACTATCTGAGTTAGGTAATAATCAAGTCACTGCAGGTCAACAGAGAGGATTAAACATCTCAGAAGGAGAGTTCAGATTTAGATATGTCATTCATGTCTCTTCAGTGAAGCTTTTGGGACATTGCATGCTGTGCAATCATTCCCAACTAATAGTTCAGCTGCTGTGGGATGAGTTTTCAGGACTGTTCATTCCTCATAAAAAATATTCCCTTCCTCCCTGCTCCAGTACAAAGAGTTAGGAGGAGTGAGGTGAGGGGAACAAACAAACTAAACAACTATCCCAGGAAACCTCACAGTAAACCAGAGTGAAGGTGAAAATCCAGCAGGAAGCTTCATTTTCCTTCATGCATTGCTACAAATTTCACTACATCTAGCAGGCATGCAAGGTCAGGGATGATAGTTGCAGTTGGTCTAGATTATCATTATAGGCCCCTTACTTACAACTGAAATAGTCTATTCTATTCTATTTTAATCTGTGGAAGCTCACAAATTATGGGAGGGGAGAAAATGTGTTTCTGGAAGCAAACTCTGAGTTGCTGGTAAGATTTATCTGAACCATTCCCAGTGCCAACCCCAGACCTGACTAGAAGCAGAGTTCCAATGCCTGGCTGAAAAAAACTTCGGGAAGAGGGTTAGGGATTTATTAGGATCTGTAGGAAGCTCCAGAGGGGATGGAGCAAACCCCTTACCAAAACAGAATCAACCTGCAGATATCAAGGGATGTTCTTCGTCTAGAGATGGGACAAAGAAACAGACACAGAAAAGATGCAGCTGAAGATCATGAACTTGCACATTGAAAAGCAACTGAAGATGCAAAACTTCCCTTTCCTTAACAAGATATACCATAGAAATTAATAAAATTTAGGTAGTAAGCAACAAACATTAGACAACAAACACAGACTCATTTAAAGACCAGACAGAAAAACTGACATTTAGGCCCAAGCTAAATATACTTGTGGTTCTTTGCAAATGCTAGAAAATTAACAAATAAGAAAACTAAATGCCCCTTTTCAGTGTCAATATTGAGTTAAAAGAAACTTAGAGGAGGAATGTAATCATGCAGTGACGTGGCAATATGCTTATTCACTGGAAGGTCTGCCAAAGCAATCACAAAAGGGGATGATCACGGTAGAGGAGAATTCAGCACTTCTTTCTCCAGCAAATGTGTTGAACTCAGGTCTCACAGATAGTTAGTATTAATCCTTCTGAAGCTCCAGTAGTGCCTCTGGAAAGATGAAAGAAGCTGCAAATGAAGAATGCTCCTTGGGCTTCCCACTTCGTAAACATGGGGACTATATGTCCAAGGTCTGGCAATTTCCTCAAGAACTCAGTCCTATCTCCAAGACTCATAGAGAATAGAGTGGTAAGATGAAATTATTTCTTGCCAGACAGAGCATGTATAATTCTGTTTTCACTAGAGCATACCAGATGAAGGCTCCACAAAAGAGCAATTTAAGGTTTTTGTAATTTGCTTTTTTAACACGAAACAAACCCCTCTCTCCTCATTTCCTGCAGAAAGACTAATTTTTCTAAGTTGGTCCTGGCAGCTCCAGTCAGAACCACCTACATGGCTCTGCTCTATCCCACATAATTTCATGAGCCACCAACAAAGTGCTGCTCCTCACTTTGTATTGGCAATGAAGTGCTAATTACAGTCAGGCAGCCCAAACGTTCTGGCACCACAGAGGGGAGAAGAGCACATGAAGGTCTGAGGACTGACTTGGAGAAGAGGGGATAAACGTACTTCTATCTTCCCTGGAAGAGTATTATTGTTACAATCAGTTCCAGCCCATAAGGATATCTTACGCACACTTCCTGCAAGCCAGTGGTCCTGCCAAAAGCTGCACACAGTGTAGATGGCTACATGGAGCACATCAGAGATCCTAAAGGCATGGTTGTCTCTATGCAAGAGCACATTGTGGCTATCTGTTCACTGCTTGGTGAAAAGCAAGTTTGGGAATGCTCTCAGACAACCTCATCCCTCCTTCTCCCAGTTTTCCCATCCATTCTTCTGACTTTGGCTCCGTACCCAAACTCCCCTCAAGCTCTGCACACAGCTTGGAGGCCACTCAAGAACAGGCAGATTGCATGAGTATAAAACCCAGCTCAAACTGACCTAAAGAGTTTGTTTCCCCATTTGAACAACAGCTTGATAAGAGAAAATATAAAAGCTCTACCACCAGCTAACACTGTATCAGAAGCAATCACTACATAAAATGTGAACATCCTTTTGCATATAATAAATATTCAAGCCACATGTCTTTAAGGCACTAGGTTAAGGTGCTTAACATTTGAGTACACATCACTGAAAAAGCAGGTTGCTATTTTAGTACTAACTCATCTCTATTTTTAGTCTTAACACAGCTATAACAACCCCAGAGCCTGACCACCCTGCTGTGATTAAATATCATACTTGTACAGTGAACTGCTGCCTAGATTTTAGTGCAGGTACATTTATTTTAAATCTCTGATCAGCATAGTACACCCTTATTTTCATTCCAGGCTATTAAAACAGAAGTGCCATTCTGCCCCTTGTTCATATTGAACCATGCAAAGAAATTGTTAATGGTGATTTACATTTTTATTGGAATTAGGGGAAGGACTTACATAAAGTTAATTGAAAGTTTTCATGCCTGTCACATCATTGAAAGTTACTGGGACAATGAGGAAAAGTAATCTTGAAGTGCTAAAATATCATGACAGGGCAAAGAGAAGGGTTCTAAAGATTTAAGATCTGAAATAGCCAGACACATCAGGGTTTCATTTGAGGTTTTATATTTTGAAACTTGGTGTTTGTCACATTAAACACGATAATATAAAGGACATCTCATATTCATGTGCCCCACCATGTTCTGGCTGTTCTCTAAGCACCACTAGGCAATCAGAAGTCTCCTCTCAATCCTGATGTCCTACTTGCAGTGGAGTGCTTCAAGCAAGCAAAGGAATTTTGCTATGAATTTTTCAGTTATTTTGCGAATAAAATTCATTTGCCCAAGCACAACCTCTGCAGTCACTTTGGGTGCTGTGGATTATCCTGCTGCTGCTCCAGAACAAAGCAGTTCCTCTGCCAGTCAGATTTGGTGCAACACGTTTCCTGCCTGTAGCAACAATCTGTTCATGCTCTTACCCCACAGTCATTTAACCAAACCTCAATTCTAGCAAAGACAAAATGCAGTGATCTAAGAGGATGCACACAGTCAGCTACCACAGTTCCAATGACTTGCAGTAATCCATTATGCAGTGCTAAGTCTGACCATCTCCATCTCCTCCAAAAAAGTTAAGTGGTCTATCCCAAATTACTCCATCTCCTCTGCACTGAATTTGGCCCCAACAACTCTCTAATGTGTCAGAAATCCTACAAAAAGGCAGCATGTGAGAAAAAAAATTTGTGTGGCTGGGAAATTCATGCCTATCACATCAGAGATTGTCTTTGCAGTAAACTGGAGCTGTTGTTGCTTTCTGCTACCAATGGACTGAAAACTGAGCACACAGCTGTGATGTATTATTGCAGCCTGCTACAGCCAAAAGCTTTGCCTTTTCTCTTCCATCTAGTGCTCCTGTTTGTGTCATCCAACTTTTATGTCTCACCCATCAAGGAAAAAAGTCAGAACCACCTACACGGCTCTGAGTAGGCACAACCGTTTACTTTGTGTTTGTACAATTGTCATGACTGCAGATGAGATGTCTGAACACTCTACTCTATATGCCAGTTATCACTGGTGTCCAGGCATTGTCCAACCACAAATATCTCCAGCCAGCAGTGTTTCCAGGTGGTCAAGAAGGCCAAGGGCATCCTGGCTTGTATCAGAAACAGCGTGACAGCAGGACCAGTGATCCTGCCCCTGTACTTGGAGTTGTTTAAGCTGTACCTTGAATCTTGAGTTCACTTCTGGCCCTCTTACTTCAAGAAAGACATTGAAGTGCTGGAGTGTGACCAGAGAAGGCAACACAACTGGTGAAGGGTCTACAAAGTCATATAAGGAGAAGCTGAGGGAGCTAGGGGTGTTTAGCCTGGAGAAAAGCAGGCTCGGGGGTGACCTTATCACTCTCTACAACTGCCTGAAAGGAGGTTGTAGTGAGGTGGAGGTCAGCCTCTTCTCTCAAGTAACAAGTGACAGGGCAAGAGGAATTGAGCTCAAGTTGTGATGGGGGGTATAGATTGGATATCAGGAAAAATTTCTTCTCTGAAAATGTTGTCAAGCATTGGAAGAGGCTTCTCAGGGAAGTGATTGAGTCACTATCCCTGGAGGTATTTAAAAATTGTGTAGATGGACATGGTTTAGTGGTGGGATTGGCAGTGCTGGGTTAACAGTTGGACTTGATGTTCTTAAAGGTCTTCAACTTGGGCCATTCTATGACACTTTATATTAGTGAATACTGAAAAAAGTTTTAGGACAAGAAAAAGGACTTTAGATAACAGCTTTACTTTTTTATAGTTATTCTGCCTAGTCGGTATTCCTTTGCTCTGAAACATTAAAAATACAAGGCAGCTCCAGTGCTGGAGGGAGGGTTACATGTGTTGAAGGGACTCCTCTCATTTTCTCATTCTGTTGCAGATGTTCAGGTTAGATATATAACCGAGAATGCTAGGGGGAGTTGTGAGTCCAAAAACAATCAAAAAAGTAGTAAGACCCTCTCATTTTCCAGTTACAAGTTATCAATCAGAGTAAAATACTGGCCCAGTCATACTCACTTGGCAGAAGCTTTTCCCCTAGTGTGTCTGTATTACAAGTAAATGGTTGGTAATGATTTGTGTGCATGCAACAATTCTAAGTAATTAAAACAAACCTCTGTCTGGTGCAGAATGCAAATGTGCCAGCAAACTAACCCAACCAAGCCAGCTTTGCCCAGGCTCAGTAAGTTCAGTTCAGTGAATATTCTGTTGTATTGACCATTTGCAAGGGAATGGCTCTAGCAAGCAGCTGGACATCCACTTCCTTGAGGACAAGTAATTCTAGATGAGATACCTACTGTAGCTAGAGTGCTTGAAACATGGGGCATGCAAATGAGTTTTATACTGATTTTATACATCAATTACTGCTTGCAAGACAAGTGGAAATAGTGGCATGAGTTGATGTGGCAGCAGTACCTCATACATCGCTAGTCAGTCTCTTTACCTCAAAAATGACAAAATCTCAATATTTTCTTCACTGAAAGGAAGAGTGATATAGTTGAGACATCGTTTGTGATGGTCAGAACAAGAAGTTTGTGATTTTTAACCTCCTTCACAGGAAGAGCCCACTTCTACCACGAGGGATTGTATCACTTCAGCTGGGACTACTTATAGTTCGTGACAAGGTGAGGGCAACTGTAGAAAGCAATGGCAGATGTTTCATATGTTGGTAGCATCTGCCTTGGAAGATGGTAACAGCTGATATCAGTATTTCAGCCATTGCCTGGAGATATCACTAGTTCTTCCATTTGAATAGTTTGCACAAGGTCAGTGTGGGAGGAAGGAAGATGCAATATTTTTCAGGTGAAGAGTGTGACCTCTAGAAGAAGTGAAAGGACAAAGGGCATGCACATGTGTGCTTGTGTGACAGGTATTTTCAAAGTAACTTTGAACTGGCTTTTGGTCACAGCTGAGAAAAGAATACTCACAGACAAACAGCTCCCCACAGAAATGAAATGGAAAGCTTTCATCTGCATGGCATGGCAGGAACAATACAATGTTTAATTATCTTTTCTAAGAATCATTGTTCTTTACATAAGAAAGAAACACTTTCCTTTTCTTTCGTATTTGCTATTGATCTCACCCCTGGTCTTTTTGCTCAATTTGGCATGCATTTGAAATTGTTCATTCATGTGTCTCACAAGCTTTGATGTCTGCGTGGTTTGGAGGAAATTGCAAATCACTGTTGTAAGTGCACTTTCTGTATTATAGTAATTGCCTCTAACAGGGCAGAGGAAGGGACCTCAATCCATCCCACTACCACCAGTTGGATGTCAGTGACAGCAGGAGATGCCCAGAGACTGGAGGGGTCAGAAGGGTCCCTGAAGGGCAGCACAAAGGAATGACAGCCATTAAGTTGGCAAGGGGAATAAACAAGAGAGGTTGGAGAAGTGCACAAGCCTGCAGGTCTGTGATCTTATCGCCATCATGGAGATGTGGTGGGATGACTCCTATGACTGGAGCGTTAGGATGGAGGGATACAGGCTCTTCAGGAAGAACAGGCAGTGGAGATGAAGAGATGGTGTTGCCCTCTATGTCAATGACCTGCTGGAGTTCATGGAGCTCACCTGGAGATGGATGACGAGCTGACCAAGAGCCCCTTGGGTCAGGATTAAAGGGTGGGCAGGGGCAGATGATATTGTAATGGGTGTCTGCTGCAGGCAACCTGACCAGAAGGATCCAGTGAATGAAACTCTATATAGACAGATAGTAGTGGCCTTACATTCACAAGTCCCCCCATGGGGGACTTCAAGCACCCCAATATCTGTTGGAGGGACAACACACCAGGGCATGAGCAATGCAGGATGTTCCTGGGATGCACTGGAGGGGCTGATGGGGAATGGGAAGTTCAAGGGCAGCCTTAGGGGCAGTGACCAAGAAGTGGTGGGGTTCAAAATCCTTGGGGCAGTGTGGAGTGTGCACAGTAAGCTCACTATCTTGGACTTCAGAAGAGCAGATTTTGGCCTCTTCAGGAATCTTCTTAGTAGAGCATCATGGGATAAATCCCTGGAGAGAAGAGAGGTCTAAGAAGGTTGGTTGATATTTAAGGAACACCTTATCCAGCCTCAGAAGCAGCACATCCTGATGAAGAGAAACTGGGTAAAAATGCCAGGACAACTGCATGGATGAACAAGGAGCTCCTGCACAAACTTAAGCAAAAAACAGTTAGCCTACAGAGGGTTGAAATAAGGACAGGTAACCTGGGAGGAATACAGAGTAATTCTCCAAGCACCCAGGGAGGAAGTTAGGAAAGTTAACGCTCTTACAGAAATAATTCAGGCCAGGGATGTCAAGGGCAATAAGATTCATAGAATTATCGTAGAATGGTTGGGTTGGAAGAGAACTTAAAAACCATCCAGCTCCAACCTTTCTGCCATGGGCAGGGACACCTTCAACTAGACCAGGTTGCTCTAAGCCCTGTCCAACCTGGCCTTGAACCCTTCCAGGGATGAGGCAGCCACAACTTCTCTGGACAACCTGTGCCAGGGCTTCACCACCCTCACGGGAAAGAATGTCTTCCCAATGTCCAGGCTAAACATACTGTTTTTTGGTTTAAAGCCATCACTTCTAATTTTACCACTACATGCCCTTGTCAGAAGTCCCTTTTGAGGCCTTTTTTAGACCCCCTTCAAGCATCCCACAGAAGCTGGAAGTAGCTGATCTTTAAGATCCCTTTCAAGGCAACCCACGATTCTGTGAATACACCAGAGGACAAATTGCAGAACTTTGCAGAACTCAGTACTCAGATTAACATAAGAAAGAAGTGTGGGTTTATACTAAGTGTGGTAGAGGACAGTTAGGTGGTCCAAAACCTGATTTCTTAAAATATATTTATAAGCTTTCCTTTCTCCTCAGATCAAATACATTGAAAAATTAGGTAGCAACAGCTTTGTAACTTTAAGAAAGATTAAGAGAGAGAGAGAATAATTTTCATAACCTTAGATGAAATGTTCACCTTTCAACTCTTCCAACACACATCTTTAACAGGACTTCTCTGAGGCACACTCTGTCATTATCAACTCACTTCTATTGCCAAGATAATCACTTGCAAATGTAATTTACATGCAAAGAAGTATCAAGGTTATTATAAAACTACAGGAATTAGGCTAAATCACTGCCCTTATTTTACTCTCTGTAGCAGAATTTCTCACATCTCCCTCTATATCTCCCCATTTATTCACACGTTTTCCCTTAGATATGGCATGATTCATTTCAACTAACTACAGCCATTGAAAATTTAGTCTTGGTATGTAAGATTGCCTTTTATACTCTTGCTATTTTCAACAGAGGCAGACTTAGAAAAAGATAATTCTCTTCACAAGATAACTCACAGAATCATAGAATCACAGAATCACAGAATGGCTGAGATTGGAAAAGACCTCAGAGATTATCTAGTCCAACCCCCTTGCTAAGCAGGTTCACCCAGAGCAGGTTGCACAGGGTTACATCCCCTGGTTTTATATGCTTCTGTTTTGGTGGGATGAATTGCCCTTTGAAATTGCTGATTCTTTTTTTTTTTTTTTCTTTTCCTACAAAGTGAACATAAAAGACTCTCTCATACTGTATAGATACCTCCAAAATGGGAAATGAATTCCAGTCTCTGGCATTCTCCCTATCCAGGTTCCAATACTATGTGCTCTTGACTTATTCCCTTTTCTCTCCACCAATTATCTTTCCACTTAGTAACCAGTCTCCTGGATAATCATTTCCAGCTTTCAATCATCACAGGAAGTCCTGTCATATCACACTAGTCATGCATTTATCAAACTCCCTCCTGAAAGTAGTTATGTGATCTGTACCCACTGCTCCAAGTGAACAGCTGATCTGCATTAATCTCCTTCCTTCAAGGCTTCTTCTAATTCCCTGCCTAACCATATTTATGATCAATTTATACTCCATTTGTCCTTTGGCTTCCATCTCTTCCTGGAATTTACCTGCTTGTAGATATTTATAAGCAATAATTACATCCTCTGCTAGCTTTCATTTTGCTAGTCTGAAGGAAGGAAGCTTTTAGATAATTCTTTTTCCTAGTTTCTCTAATCTTTCATTCTAGTAACCATATTCCAATTTTTACACCCCTCTTGAATAATTCTTATGACAGATGTAAATTGTATTCCAGGTCAGTTACAATGGCATTAAAATTTCCCTTTTTACATGGAGAAATCCCACCTAAAATACCCCAATATGTTTTCTCAGTCACTCTTACTATGTCTGTATTTTCCCTCTCTTTTGTTTTCTGCTGAGAAAACTTAGTTTTATAACAGACCTTCAAAACTTCTAAACTTTCCTCCAAATTTCATCCTATGGCAGTCTTTCCAGTCTTCATGGGCAGCAAATCCTTTTGTATTTTAATCAAGTACTCCTCTACCTTGATAATTAATCCCAATTTTTTTGTCATCACTTACTTCTGCTGATTTGATCTTATTTCTCTGCCAGTATCTTCAGTGAAAACGAAAGATGAAATGAACTGCAAGAATTAGCTTTAAATAGCTACAGAAATAATCTTCTTAATCTGATGGGTCTGTTTTAATTATAAACTATAAGCTGTAATTTTTAATTATAAATTATAAAGTTCTAAAATTCCATTGCAGTAATTTCCCAGACCTATTAGTTCCTTTAAAAATCTTTACTTCCTCTCCATAGTTTTCTATGCACAATTCTGAAATGCCTTACTGAGGGCTGAAGAGATTCACTTCTGGAAAGAATCTGGCCTATAAGACCAAATCATGTTTATTCTAAAGATAAATTTGGATAAATGTTTCTGCAAAATTAGGAGTTAATTGTGCACTGAATTTTTGGGAGACAAACTTTTAAGGTGGAGCTCATAGCCCCTTAGAAACGGTACCTGTATTTTTTTACAGGATATACTAGAGGAAAGAATTCATACATACAACACAGTTGTGACTCTTGGGGATGGTCCTGTGCAGGGCCAGGAGTTGGACTTGATAATCCTTGTGGGTTCCCTCCATCTCAGCACATTCTGTGATAAAAACTCCAGCCTTTCAAGTGTGCGACACTTATCAATTCATTTAGTTGAGTGGAAAGTTTTTGTAGAAACGTTGCTCTGTTTTTTGTGACTAGAACAAGAGAGAATTATTGCATTTATCTCTAGTCATCTAAAAGAAGATTGGATGTATATCTTTTGGAGACAAATAAGAACAGTCTGCTAACCTAGATCCATACAATTCCCCTCACACTTGCCTTAGTTTCACCAAGAGAAGAGTTTCACTTTCTGAGAAGAAAAGAACTACCTTCACTTTATTTATTCATAATCTTACCATTGCCTCTTTTTATCATCAATCAGTGGTTTCTGAAGTCCACTAATTTTTAATATGTCTGGAACAATTTAAATCTCTTAATTCTCCTGTTAATTTTAAATTATAAGAATTGAGACAATCCATTCAGGTCTTTTCTATGGAAGAGCTGACTTGACACCTTCCTTTGCATTTTGGGTAAAGGCAGTTAAATTCTTCATCCCTAAAATAAGTCATGTTGATAATCCTGTCTTGTTAACCTCTTTGTACAACCACTGTCCCAGCTGGCCTACAGTAAATAAAGTATCACAGAATCACTGGATAATTTCAGTTGGAAGGGACCTCTGGAGGTCCCTAATCCAAACCCCTACTCAGAGATGGTCAGACTAGACCAGGTTGTTCAGAGTCATGTCAAGTTTTGAATGTCTCCAAGGATCTTTTACCAACCATGGCCAAGAAAATGAGAACCAAAACCCAAGAAAAAAGAACATATTTGTAGAAATTTAGAGAATGCTAAGACAGACAATGCTCAGTCCAGCTGCCTACTTCAGTGTGACAAATACTTATGTACATACCACACACATCATGTGTTTATGTATATAAAAAATTAAGAGAGATAATTGAAGGGTAAAGGAGGAATTAAACAAAAATGCAATCACTGCTACTCTGCACCTAAAACAGATTTTGCAAACTTGATTGAATTAAAGCAAATATGCCACAGAAAACACTTTCTAAATGTGCATGCACCAGAACCATGAATCTCACTCCCTTGTGCTGCATTAAGTATGAGCTTTTTTATGATCTATCATTTTTTTAAGTCTTCATTTTACCTTTCATTAAACATTACAAAATGTGTCTCATCAGAAAGCATTGCTTTTTATGGCAGCATTTCAAGCTCAGTAACTGAGGAGACTTTATTCTGCATCTGAACATAATTTCCATTTTTCTTTTAATGAACTATTTTTACAGTGCAAGTGCATAAACAAATAAGAAAGTGAGTGGGCAGAGATGCTTAAGGTGCTTTCATAGGAACAAACTTAATTAATATCCAGCTTTCAAGAGGAGCAATTTGAAACCTGTATAAATGTTTTATTTGCAGACATTAAGAAGAAGCTATAGGGCAATTAGCAAGACCTTAGTTCTGGAAAGCTAGTTTGAAGTCTATTGCATCAGTTTGAAATTGAGCCTTCCATCAGATATTTCTTCCGTGCAGCTGTTCAAGGAGAAGTTCATCAAAGTTTTAGCAGGAAGGGAAACAGAGCTGTACAACTCAAGTCAAAAGATTAGTGGTTCAGTAAACAGTTTTGACTGACTCTTGGGAGTTATTAGATCACAGCATGTCTGAGTATTGGCCTAGGGACTTGAGTCTTACCCTTACACCAGACACTCATAAAATCACCCAGTTTTGCAACAACAGCAATAATACAGGGAAAACAACAACAACAAAACTCAAACCCAGCTACAAAATCTGTTTTAGTCAAAAGATGATAATCCCATGTAGCCCTGCCATGTCAGGGTGTAATGTCTTTTAAGCAACTCTCGCCTTCCTCATGTGAGCAGACGGAGTAAGGAGGAGGGGATTTACAGTTTCTGCCATCGTTATAACCTTGACTCTTTGCATGAGTGTTTATTAACAGCCCTACAGATCATAATTATCTCATTTAGCATCCGAAGGAGGGCTATGAAGATGGTGAAGGGACTAGAAGGGGAGTCACAGGAAGGAAGGAGCTGAGGTCACCTGCCTTGTTCATCCTGGAGTAGAGGAGACTGAGGGGAGACCTCACTGCAGTCTACAGCTTCCTCACAAGAGGCAGCAAAGGGGCAGGCACTGATCTCTTCTCTCTGGTGACCAGCAATAGGAATCCAAGGAGTCTTATCCTGGCAGTGAAGGTTTGGGTTAGATATTAGAGAAAGGTTCTTGGCCCAGTGAGTGGTTGTGATGGAAAGGATTCCCCAGGCAAGTGGTCACAGCGCCAAGCCTGACAGAGTTCAAGATACATTTGGACAACACTCTCAGGCACATGGTGTGCCTTTGGGGTTGTCCTGTGCAGGGCCAGAAACTGGACTTCAATGATCATTGTGGATGCCTTCCAACTCAGGATATTTTATGATTCTGTGGTTCTACAATTTCTAGTCCAAAGAAACCAGTTTGAAAAGGATCAATTTTTCTCTTAGTACATCAGCATTCTGATTCTACTGTTACACTTTCCTCTCTCTTAATAGGAAAGATTTATTTGAGTAACATGAAGTCCCATTTCTTCCATTATGCTGTGGTAAAGGAGCCTCATTAGTACTCCAAAGAGCAGCTCTGAATGTGTTGTGGTCCTCAGCTTTTCTCTCCAAGCACTGTTCATCGTCCAGAACAGTCATTCCACTAAATTATCAGCTTCTGTTATACATAAACTGCATCTACTTGGCATTAGAATAATTATTTTTTTTTCAGTAACCAAAAATTTAACTGATCAAATGAAAACACTAAGACATTTCAATTATTTGAAAAGAATAGTCAAAGATGCCAATAAAATCTGGGCTGTACCAACCAAATCATGATGCATGTTGACTCCTAAGATACAACCGCATTAGCTTATATAGGAAGAAAATATTTTCAAGCTTAATTACTGATGCTTTTCAACAAATTTGGCAGTAAATCCAATTTTAACAATAACTAACTGCACAGTCATTAATTCTGGAACTTAAGCCAAATGTAGTCTTCCATACTGAGGACATCTGTGATTGTCTCCTTTGGAATTTGTTCCCTGTGCATCTTATATAAGTGCATTAGAAATCTTTCAACTCTGATCCTTTTGTTTTATTTACAGGACATGAGAAAGCAAGCTTGGAGACCTGTCAAATGAAGTTCAGAGGGAACAGAGGAGGGGGGAAAAATAAATTTTAAAAATAGTTCTGATTAACTTGTTTCATTGAAGGAAAAAGCAATAATGATTGTAGTCTTCATTTGTACTTGAATAAAAGAGAAGACATAAGTATGCAGAATGTACTCAGAGAAAAAAGCTCCTAAAAACAAATTGGTTATTGTTGGATACTGAGGTTTGTTCGGAGCAATGGGGGTCTCCAAATTCTGGGTCCCTTGCAACTGAAAGAGCCATTTCCCAAAATAGTGCTTTTTCCCCAAAGTTACAGAAATCCTCTTCCACTTCCAAGGAAACCACCCCCAGCTCACAGCTTCCTTGAACACAGCCCAGATCCTCAGTTATGTATGTCAGTACGTACTGATCTATTTGGATATTTTAGTTCTGAAAAAGATGAGCATCCTCTGATTCCATACTGGCTTACCTTGCCCTCATCATGCTTGGCTGCATGAAGCAAAGCAATATTTTTAGGTACTGAGGAAATGAACATTGAAAGAATATGTAAGATTTCCACACTATTCCTTCCTGAGTTAATGCCTAAATGCTGCTTAGAAGCCTGCATAGATCAAGGTTTTCCACTTACACTTCTGCTTTTCTATCTTCTATTTACTAGACTATATATAGCTATTGCCACCAAAAAAAAAAAAAAAAAAGGTGTGAGGCATCTGACTTCAAACTGCACCCTTAAATGGTGCTGACTGTGTACTTTACTTGCAAAAACCACAAAGCAGAACAGCAGAACAAATAAAAAGAGCTGTTGTAAGACTAGCTAAAAAGGTTCAGGTACCTGCCATAATCATTTTGCAGATGGAGATAAGCCTGAAAGAACATTAAAGTTTCACAGCAGAGCTGGGCTGTGGAGTTGATCGTGTCAAAAGGTTAAAGCAGGTTTTTTTGCTTATGCTTCTTGAGAGTAGGTTGTGAGATATGTATAAATCATTCATATTCTATTAAAATAGAGTTCTGATTCACTTCTTGAGAGTTTCAACAGATTACCATACCAAAGCACACTTTCTGTCCAGCTTCCACTCTTCAGCTATGTGTCTTCTTTACTCTGTATCAACCGCTTCAACACAATCTCCACGTCATTTCCGAAAGCTCAGTGCTTTGCCACTCATTTTCTGGCACTGTGATTTCTTTCTTCTTTTCAAGCAACTGTCAAAACAAACTTCTTCCCTTCTGAAAGCTTTTCCCTTTCTTTTGTTATAGAATTTCTACACAAAATGCTTTTGGGAAAAAAAAATGAGAAAGTACTGCATAAATACAATTCTTTTAGTAACTGAGTAATTTTAAATTTCTTAAAAAACCATACTTTTGATGTTCTGCATTGTTGCCATTATAAAATTATTACATCAAAAACAGCCATGCAATGTATGAATGAAATTAAATGAATGATGAGTAATGAAACTTTATAAAGCTAAATTACGCCATGATAAGCTTAAAAAAATATAATTTCAAATATAAAAAAAACCCAACACTTTTTTTGGAGTGAGTTTGATTGGAATTAATAACTTCTAGAAGGTACCATTTTAAAAAAATTCAGAGTATGGTGTTTGAAATGGAAGAACCTGGTTATACTTCTGTTATTCTGGGATAGTACTTAAGGAAGAGATGGATCTGGTCAAGCTAATTTACATTTATGTTAAGCATACCTTAAGTGATCTGAGTGAAGACACTTTTTTACTGCTGTTGGACCTTGGGTCTTCAGGCACATTCACTAGTAAAGATTACACATTTCTGTGGTGTCACATAGTACAGTAATGAAAAATGCTAGTGTTGTACATGGGCATAATGTGAATGCAGAGAGAAATCCTACCACAGAAAGTGTCTGCCATCATCCATACTGAATGTTGAAGTTATTTCTAGCATGGGTCAGGCCTACCTTTTTAAATATTTTACTGCATACTTTAAACTAAGTAAAATATTCATGAATGTAGCTCAGAATAATCGAATCTAATTTAGATCTTATTTAGAGTTCTTTTATTCAACAGGTCACAGTCGTCTTATGCTTACTTGTGAATTGGAGAACTGTTTCCTTCTCTGGAAAACATGTCTGAATGTTAAACAGATTGCACTGAAGAAATACCACTCATTATTTTCCTGTGAATGTATCTCAGGCATCCAAGCAGGTTGCAAAGAACCAGATCACGTGAGCTAACACATATGATGAACAGTGATGATCTGAAGGGAACAGTTTGCAAACAGTGCACAGATTGAAAAGTTTTCATCAGTGGTATTTAGCAAAAGGTTATAAATAACACAGATATTCATGAAAGTCAGGAAACATTTCTGAATTAAAATGGGACTTAAACACAGGAAGGTTTTGGTTCGCATCTTGCTCTTAATTGGTTGTACCTTTAAATTTGTAGGATACCTGTTTCTCTAGAGAGTGTTTGGTGCAGTGATGAAATGTTATAAATTCATGCCAAAGGGTCAGTTTCTTTTTATGCATAATATATGGGAACTGGGAATGATTGTACAATGCAGGATGCCCCCACATCTGGCATCTAACACCTCATTTCTTGTAATGGAAAGCACATGGACTTTCTAAGCTCCAAAAGAAGGAAATAAATTAGAGAAACAAACAATTGATAAATTAGAGGAACAAACTCTGTTGAAATAGACTGCTGCTGTTGAAAACTAAAAGAATGAAGGCATCCTGAGATACCACAGGATGTAAGTGGTGGTATGTCTTTCATGTTAAATGTTGCTGTGCTCTCCCCCAGACCTGATGCTGAGGAGGCAGGATCAGGCCAAATGCCAACTCTAGCGTCACGGACATGCCGGGAAGCAATCAGGCACCGCGTGAAAGCTGCAACAAACAGCTTGCTTCAGCAGTTTTCCAGCTCGACTTTCATTTCAAGGTGAAAGCAGTGAATTGGTCTCTGTCAGAACCGCCTTCAGTTTGGCCTCACAACGATGTGGGGACTGATGTGGCAGTGGGAATGCCAGCAGTAAAACGGGTAAAGCATTCAAGGACTTCTAACCTTGTCAGAACTTGCACCTAGAGGCCCAGTTGGTTCTTACTGATAAGCTGATCAGAAAATCTTCCCATTTTTAATTAGATTTTTAAACGTGTACCATCAGTTGTACAGACCTGTGATGGATGCATTCAACCCCCTTACTCAAACTAGGTAGCTTGGCACAGGCCCTAAAGGAGGTAAAGCCTGAGCCACAGATGGGTCAATAACTCTAGGAAACCCACAAAGTAACAGAGTGGCCCAGTGAGCATTGCTACATGAGCTTGGAGCACTGATCATGCAATTAACACATGAATATCAAGTGGTTTGCACCTCTCATTTATCAAGGAACAGAGACAGTTGTAGGTACAAGGAGTCTCATGGATACCTTTCTATTGTATGCAATTTGACCTCAAGCCAACAACTTTATTTCATAAATATGACAGCCTGAGAGAGCTTTCTTTGAGCTCACCCTGCTTGGCAACCCTGTGATCTCCCCATGAGGTGGAACACCTCTCAGGGTTGCTCTCTGAGGCATTTTAACAATGACAGATCTTTCGATAAGTCTAATCTGAGTTCTCCCTAAATTGCAACTGGACTGCATGCCAGGTAGAGAGAACCCTTATTTGCAATAGAGTGCCTGATTACACGCTGAATTAATAGCAATGAAATCCATGTAGCTAATTCCATTAAATATAAATATAAATATAAATCAGGATCTATGACAATACCTAACATTCATTATATTTCTCTGTGAGTGTGTGTGTGTGTGTGTGTGTGTGTGTGTGTGTGTGTGTGTGCATTTCGGCATTTTTTAAAGTCTGATTCACTTCTGACTGACACAGTATTCAAGTTTGAAAAAACTGAAAGTTTTTGAAAAACACATGAAGGACAACACAAGTCACTGGTCACAGCCAACACGGTTTCATGAGGCAAAAATCCTGCTTGACAAATCTGATTTCCTTTTATGACTAGGTAACCCACATAGTTGACCAAGGGAAGCCAGTTGATGTAATCTTTTTCGATTTCAGTAACGCTTTTGATACTGTCTCTCACAGGATCCTGCTGGACAAACACACCATGTGGTGGGTGAGCAATTGGCTCACAGGCCAGGCACAAAGGGTAATAGTGAATGGGGTGACATCAGACTGGTGACCTGTCACTAGTGGGGTTCCACAGGGCTCATCTTAGGCCATGTGCTCTTCAACATCTTCATAAATGACTTGTATGCAGGACTGGAAGGGAAACTGAGCAAGTTTGAAGATGACACAAAACTGGGAGGAGCTGTTGCCTCCCTCAAAGGCAGGGAGGCCCTGAACGGAGACCACTAACAGGACCTAAGGGAATGGCCTGAAGTTTTGTCAGGAGACATTTAGGCTGGGTATCAGGAAAAGGTTTTTTACCCAGAGTGTGGCTGGGCACTGAACCAGCTCCCCAGGGCAGTGGTCACAGCACCAAGTCTGACAGAATTCGAGAACCATTTGGATGATACTCTCAGGCGCTTGGTGGGATTCTTGGGGCTGCCCTGTGCAGGGCCAGGAGTCAGACTCTGATGATCCCTGTGGGTCACTTCCAGCTCAGTATATTCTGTGATTCTTTGAAATGGAGGAGTTCTCCAGGAAGATATGAATAATCCTCCTGCTTTCTCTCATTGTACAAGATCAGCAACTGTTTCTGCTGCTCCTCACTCAAAATGATGCCAAGAAATGACAGTTCAACCATTCATCCTCTGCAATGGGCATTTGGTAGAAATAGAAAATGGGTCTCTCCTCAAACATAACAGCAAAGTAAATTCAGTTGCCAGTGTGTACATCTGGACTGGGAAGATCCGCAATGATACAGAAGTATTCAGTATTTTAGCAACCCTAGTTTTCCTTCCTAAATTTCTGTTATATTTTCACCTGGATAAAATATTTGCCTATGCAGTTTCTGCTGTGTGAGAAGGAGATCAAAGAATGAAGCCCCACTCAAGGTTATGTCTCAAACCCAACCAGCAGGAAAGTTTTTAACCTCACATATGATGAACAGTACTTTATCATTCATTATTTTCTTCACAAAGGCAGAAAACCAACTCTAGAAAAGCTCCCAGTTTTAATCAATGTATGGAATTTGCCTAAGGCAACAGAAGGAATCAGTGTCAAAACTAGGATAAAAGCACGAAAGTGCATCTGTGAAAAAATGTTTAGAACTTCTATTAACACAAATTTACCATTAAAACTGTCAGAGAACTCAACAGGAAACTTTGAATGGATTCATTTCTTTGCAGACTGGGGCATAAATGGTATAACAAGGTGGCCATAAGATTGCCTTAATGCATTCCACAGACCTGGTGGTGGTCGTTCCTCTCTGCATGTGAGTATGTTTATTTGCCTCGCGGTTTTTTATATCACTGTTGGCTTCATGTTCTTGAGGCTTCAAATCACTACTTATGAGACATTTTTCAATTTAAAATGAAAATTTGCAGAGCAAATTATATGTTTAATGAGTACCTCCTGCTTCCAGAAAGTCCCTCAATAGATATATGTATATATATACATACATATATACATAAATGTATATATACACATTTCCAGGTGTTAGGAATTAACCTGGCCTCTGCTAAACTGGTTAATTTAAAATGCATAAAACGTCAAAGAAGCTCAGGAGAGAGTAACTTAATGAATATGGTTATATGCTCAGTTTCATTCTTCATCAATATTTATTTGCTTTCTCTACCCCACCTTCTTTAACTAAAAGACTTTTTAAAGTATTTTTTTCATTTCAAACATGACTCAAAATCAAACTACCCCTCCAAGTGTGAATCTCCTTCCTTCATCTACCTCCAAAGATTTTCATGCCACTGCCTTTCACTGCATAGAGGATACTCAGTGAAATGTCTGTTGGTGGCCACCTAGTAAAACCAATTTAGCTCACACAGGGTGGCTGCAATAAATTTAATCTTCATTAATGGTGCCAAAGGATCCATCAGGAATTGTTTCTTTGATTTTGTCACTATGGGAATACCTGAACTCCTCTTTCTGAAGTAGCACTCTTCATACCATAGTCTTTTCTTGGGTAAGTGAAAGCTTCTGACCTTCATTTCCAGTGACCTGCCCAGATCTGTCCCTTCCTCTCCTCACCACTTGGTGCACAGCCACCTCCATCTCTATTTGTATATGTTTCTCATCCTTCAGGCTGAGTAGGTTGCATTGATCCAACTGCAATCAGATCTTGCAGTTGCTGGTGCTGTTTCATGCGAGCTCCATGCATTTATAATGATGCTCATACTCCTGGAGCCTGTGTGGCAACTTGCAGTTCAGTGATTGTCTAGTTTCTTCACATCACTGCCACTGATTTTAGGGTCCAAAGTAAAGTTCCTTCTGTGATAGTTTTCTACCACATTCTTACATGTTCAGAGCAGTTCTTACATGCTCTGTTCCATATGGGTTATGGCATTTGAGGACTGAAGGTTCAGTTAATTTCTCCACAAACATTAGTAAAAGCACTGGTGTCTGCCAGCCTTGATTCACGTGCCTGAGCTCCTCCTATGGTTTTGAGCCTAATGCTTCCCAAGGGCTGAATCTAGGCTTCAGACACATCAAGCTGGCAGAAAAAAAAAAAAAAAAAAAAAAAAAGAAAAAAAGCAAGAAAGCTTAAGCGAGACTGAGACCACCTAAATCAGACCAGTGCCTTTCCAAACAGACACTGGGAGGATGACATCTCTTGTTTCACAATCCAGGACCTTAACATCCAGTTTTTCCTTCTTCCCCTGGGAGCATATCGGGAACATAAGTCATGCTTCAAATAGAACATACACTCAAAGAGATGTGGGATTTTCCGCACAGCAATTGAATAATCTCTTTAGTCTATAGAAAGAGAATTCCCTTATACTTTTCTTATATTACACTTCTCTTTTTTTCTATCTTTTTTTTTCTGCTCATATTTTCAGGATTTCAAAAAAACCCCTATAGTCCTGGAAAAGGCTTCCCTGGTAGAGTGAAATCTTGGACAGAAAACAATTTTCAGATCTTTCTCCCAGTCAGTGTTCTTTGTCACCATTATCAAACCACTTATTAACTGGCTTTTTTTTTTTTTTTCTTTTGACAGGGTTACCTAATGATTACAGCCACCTTGTAATGAAGGTGTCAGTATTAAGACTGACTATGAAGAGCAATGATAGACCCTTTTGAATGCCTGTTTCTGGATGAAGAAGGACAGTTTGACAGACCTTCACTCCACGTATCTGCAGGTTAATAAAAGGAGATGTCACCCAGAGTCTGTCAAGAAACCAATTGAAATTAAAGCTCTGGGATGCTGTCACTCTGAATTAACCAAAGTTTCTCATGCAAAATCACACCATGATGTATATCATGGAGAAGAAAATAGAGACATTGCAACATAGAAATAAACTGCAAAACTTTGCCTTGTTTCATAGATAAGCTTTATGGTTCCAAGTTTTCCATCTTGTGTCCATCTTCAGAGGCTTAACAAAAAAAGAAACAAAAAAAGCACTTCACAAAAAAGGGCATTATTTTCTCCTTAAAAGATAAGTTTCTTCCACTGTTAAAATATTAAATACTTAAATGATGACTTAAAAAAAAACCCTTTTATTTCTCCCATAGTGGCTGTTGTACTGGAAAGACTTTGAAATACATCAAGGAAAAAAAAATGAAAGAAAGGAAATTTAAAATGTGTCTAGTAAAAAAGTCAAATTACTTTTCTTCCCGGAAAACTGTCCTTTACTCCTCTCACAGGCACAGTGATGCTTCAGAGAGAAGCCTATTTTTTAAAGAGCCAGCACCAGCAATCTCAAAGAAAGAAAAAAAAAAATCTACTCTGGGAATTCAGTTCAAGGGATTTTCATTTTTTTAAATTATTCCTAAGAGTTCTTTGAAAACAAAGGAGTGAAAGGAAAAAGAAAAGTAAAAGAGAAGCCACACAAACTCTTTTCTGATCCTCACTTGTGCACTTGTGCCTCAGCTTAGCCTGACACCTGAGTGCCATGCCTTGATGCTTACTGCTCCTGCTGGCACCAGGCTGTTTGTTTCTGGGTAACTTCCCAAGCACATCCTGCCAGTTTTTTCCTTGAATTGGATTGCTTCCAAAGCCAAATGAGACAGAGACTGGAAACCCCAAGGAACCTGTAAGCTGGAGCCCTTCTTCATGGATTTTCTTTCAAGTTGCTAAGGCTGGTCACATTTAGCTGCATTAACTCATCTGTCTGGTTTGTTTCTTGTGTATATCCAGGGCCCTTGGGTGATGCTTTTCTCTTTCAAGGAGTAGGAAATATCTTCTTATCTCTCAGCTAGGGCTTGCAAATCTTCAGGCAATATTTAAAAACACAAGAATGTCAGTTTTGGCTGAGTTTTTTGAAGGTCACAGGAGCACCTTGCTCTATCGATGGTGCCTCCAAGAACCCCTCAAAAGAACAACCATCTCAGGTATTCACAGTAGGATTATATAGGAGCAGGAGTCCTCAGAAAGACTGAAATAGCTGCTGCTCCTTTCATTGCAAATCTGCAGCTGCAAGAGACATTTATAAACACCTTTTCTAATCAGAGTAGCTGTTGCAGGTTGGTATCATCCAAACTGAGCTTCCCAAACTAGAGTACATGTATCTCTCCCACATCTTGTCTGTGATCCATCACCATCACTTTCCAAGTTGGAGAGGAGAGACCAATGTGTCTGAGTGAGGAACCAAAGAGGGACAAGTCCCCATTTCCTCTCATTGCTTCAACTACATTAACAGCCTGCACTGCCCCATTAGCCTTTACCACCAAAGATTCAATCTCTATAACCTACTCCATAAATTTTTTCACCCAGCAAAACATCACTGATTATGTTCTTAGACAGGGACTTTCACTTATGCTTTAACTAGTCCCAGGTGTTATTTTTATGAAAGAGAAGTAATGTTATGGAGGAAAACTGAGTCATTGATAATACAATATTCTTCTTCCAAAGATGACACCTAGTGAGCATACTGTAATCACCCATAGGACAGCTTTTCCTCCAGTTTTCTGAAAAGAGATGAATATGACAGACTGGAGTCTGCAGCTCCCTTCACTCCACTTTGCCCTTCCCTTCCAGGCCTGTAAAACAAGACATTTATTCTCTAGGATCATCAAATTTTAATTCATTTAATAACCAAATTACCAACAAAACTAAATATGACAGGTTCATTTCCAACCCCTTTAATGATCATCCCATTTTGCCATCCACAGTTGCCTGCCTTTATCACTTTCTCCCTTGTGCCTTGGCTCTGACACCTACAAGCCTCAAAGGCTTTATTTATGTTAATTAACAGGGAAGTTTCCTTCCAAGAGAATATCTGGATTATCTGACTCTTGATTTAGTGGCGGAGTCAACTTTATACCCTGTGATTTACTGTTAAAAATATGATCCAAGAGAAAACTGGCCTTCTGAAATGTGTGAGCTGACAGCATTACCACTACTCTGAGTTGGGGTGTTTCAGCACTGGGTGATGTCACACACTGGAAGCAGGTACTGCAGCTTTGCAGTCAGCCATTTACCTTTTCCATTTTCAGATTTCCTCTGCAGTTCCAGCTCTCTTTGTGGCGTCACTCATTCTTTATCTCCAGGCAGTAACCTAAGGATGCAGTTTGCCCCAGAGACACGATGCAAAATGAAGTTGGGCTGTAGGTGTTTTTGTGGAACAAAGGCAGAAGGAGAAGGGAGATTGACATAGTCACACTGGATTTTATGGAGGGAAATATTACAGATTTAGTCAAGCTTGCCTCTTTTGTGTCCCAGGGTATTTGCTGTGTGCTATTTGCATGTGCTTCAGAGGATTAGAGGTGGAGGGAGGATCTGAACAGTCAAAGGGGAGGCTCAGAAGTAGGTTGAAAGCTGAAGATGCATATTTAAGGTCTCCTCGAAGACTTAACATGCACAAATCCAGGCACTGCAATTAAGTCAGTGTGCAGTTACTCATCCATTAGTCACTCATTGGCTTCTCCAAATATATTGTGGTTGGAAGTCCCTCCGTTCCCCTCATATAGGAAACCATGTACTACTGAGGTATATACAAGATTTTTCTGTTGCCTTCTGTATCGCAGCCATACTAAACAACTGGCTCCCCTTTCATTTGGCAGGCCAGTAAAGACAGAGGTCTTTATTTGGTTGGATGCATTTTTAAGACATGAGACCCTTCCTATCCTCTGACACATGTGTAACCCTGATGTTTCCTTCTCATCCCTCCATGTCCCACACATAGCCAGCTGCTAGCCCTGAGCAGCTCACTGAATCATCTCTAGAAACAGCATCAATTGACATCAAAAAATCAAAAGGAAAGGTCCAGCAAATCAGTTAAGAACATTGTGAAGGTCGATGCACATGACAATTTGTGAGCTCACTTCCCTCATCTTCCACACCAGGACCAGAGATGTCTTGTTGAAACTCCAGCACAGTACTGGGACATGGTAGCCAGATTCTCTGGCAATGAACACTGTTCAGATGTCCAATACATTCATTCAAAACTGCTTTTCACGATGCTGTCACAGTACCATTTCTCCTGTTTCCCTTGCTCCTCTTGTATTCCTACATACACATCTGGGAATTTCTATGAGAGGCAGTTTTGGAGGTGTCATTGGTGGTAGGGTGTACAGGGACCATGACAATGGAGAACACAGGGAGTGGTTTCCAGAAAAGGAGGGCTGTGAAAATGCAGTATGTCTACAGGAAATTCCAGCATGCACCTGTAATGCCAACTGGGAGTGGGTGGAAAAGATAAAACAGCAGAGATATGGTCATCCTGAGCATTTCTTGCTTAACTAACAGATAACATTACCTTCACCCATAACACTTGCTTAGCAACAACAGAGTTTCCAGCTTCTCCTTGTGGTAAATCTCAGTCCAAGTTGTGCTCTTCTGGACATCTCAGAGAGGTCATTGCCAGTGGACACATAATGGGCATTAACAATTCTGAACATTTTACCAGCCTCTTGTAGAAGTGCTGCATAAGTCAAACAATGACCTGTTTAGCTGTGCTATGCCCCTGCATGAGAAGAGTACCAACAAACTGGAACATCAGTGCTTGGAATAACAGAATATCTTTTTAATTATTTATGATTCGAGCTGGGAAAGTTGCTAGCCAGATGGATCTGCAACTGAACAGACCAGGGCTGACCTGAGGCTACAGAACCTGTGTCAGCACACTGCAGAGGTTTTACTGGAGATTGATTGTACTAACTCATCGCCACAAAATCACCTGGTTAATTTTTAGTAAATTTTTTTTTTAAATTTTTATCACTTAATCCAGACACTCTCTGTTCATTTTTTTTATCTGGTGCTAATATATCAGCTTTTGAAGTTCAAGTCTTCTAAGAACTTGCTTCAATATTTTAAGCTTTATTATGTATTTTTTTGTTTTGAGAACAGCAGGTAAAATTTGCAAAGTCATAGGAGACAGACAGCAGACTGAAAATACCAATCATAGGATCATATAATCATAAAATGCTTTAAGTTGGAAAAGACCTTTAAGAACATCAAGTCCAGCTGTAAACCCAGCCTGCAGGTCCACCACCAAACCATGTCCCTCAGGGCCACATCAACACATCCTCTAAATACCTTCAGGGACAATGACTCCACCATTTCCCTGGGCAGTCTATTTCAGTGCTTAACATCTCTTTCAGGGAAGAAATTTTTCCTAATATCTGGACCTCTCCTGGCATAACTTAGGCCATTTACTCTTGTCCTGTCCCTTGTTACCTGGGAGAAGAGCCCAATCCCACCTGGCTACAACCTCCTTTCAGGCAGTTGTAGAGAGCCATAAGGTCCTCCCTGTGCCTCCTTTTCTGCAGGCTGAACAACCTCAATTTCTCATCTGTTCCTCCTCAGACTTCTGCTCCAGATCCTTCCCCAGCTTCCCTGGACATGCTCCAACACCTGAATGTCTTTCTCATATTGAGGGGCCCAAGGAGGACCAGTCTCCCTCTAACCAACTGAACTGTACTCACAGGTTAGAATATGCATCAGATGATTCCAAAGTTGCTGTACCAACAGCTAATGGAGATTAGAGGCTTCTTTACTCAGAATAGTTACCTTTTAATAGAGTATTAACTGGCCTCTTTCTTGCAGAGCATATTTCAAGCAAAGAACTTTGTGTATAGAAGGAAAGAAGCAAATTAAGAAATATCCACTTTCACTATTTTATTTTAATTTCTGATATGGTATCTGAAAACAACACATTATAAAAGACATTTCCTATCTAAGGTTGAGTGTGTGGTCTAAAGGGCTCATATCCTACCTCATCAGTGTGTTCCCAGATAATATATGGGGTTTTTTCTCATAATATACTTAAAATAAATTACTTTATTTCAGCATTATTCTGTCTACTCTTACTCTGAATATAAATTGTATATTCTAATGTCTATGTAATGAAAATTTCAGATGAACAAGTAACGGATATCTGTCAAATAACAGATGCAATACATTTGTCTGACTTTCTGGGCAAACCTCCTGCCTAACTCACAAATCCTATTTTGCTTTTCTGAATATGGTCATCTAAATGAAGATGCTTTTAATTATTATTCACAAGCAGTGTAATATACACCATTTACACCTGGTGTGTAAATCTCAGGTAAACTGAGATTTACTGGAAAACTTGCAATCACTTCATATTCACAATATGGAATCCCATGTACTTCTGCCTGGTAAACACTGGACCAGGATGTGTGTCCACATCTTCTTCACTAGACATCATCTAAGATGTTTGGTTTCTGGTGGACTGTGTGTCGTGATTTTGCCCACCAGCCCATCCCTGGGGCTGAGGATGGTTTTGTCCAGGTGATTTCCTGACAAAAAGACCAATCAAAAGTCCAGTGACGCCTTTGCTAATTACATCTTTAAGAAAATGGAAGAGAAGTTTGTTGCGCAATTGAAATTAGGAGTAGCAGCCATGTAGAAGAGCAGCGGGCCTGAGCAGGGCCAGACTCCCTCCTCCCCTGGTTTGGGCCGGGGAAGGGGGGGGCAGGTGTAGCACTGAAGCCTTCCCTTTCTCTCTGGTAAGAGAGTGAAGAAAAAAAAAAGTTTAAAAGACTGACTACTTGGATGAGAAACTGCTGTGGAAGAATTCCAGAGGAGAGATAAGGGACTTCCAAGGTCGAAGCTGGCAGCCGGAGGAGAGAGAAGAAGATTCGAAGGGGGGAGAGCTGCTTCTTCCCCTTTCAGTCTCTCTCTCTCCAGCAGAGAAAAGACTGAAAAATAATCCCTGCTACTTGTAAAAGTTTGTTGGGGTAAGGAGACCCCCCATGCAGCTCACAGAGGAGCTTGTGAATATACCAAAGAACTGAGACTTCATGAGAAGGACTGAGGTGAGGCAGAGTCCTGTTGAAGACTTTGTGACCCTTGAAGGGAACGATGCTTATGCCAGAGCAAGGATGGCTCGGATAAGCTTAGGATCTCAGTGAGAGAGATCCATGCTGCTACTGGAAATTTTGTTACCCTGAGAGAGATGAAACCTACGCTGGAGCACAGAATGGTTCGGGTAGGGATGTTGGGATCCGTGTGTGTGTGTGGATCCATACTGCTGTTAAAGATTTTGTAACCCTGGGAAAACTTCACGCTGGAGCGAGGCAGCCCAGGTGAAATGTTGAGATCTGTGTGTATGTGGGATCCCTGCTAGACCCATGCCAAGAAGTCTATCAAAGACTGTTCTCCCATGGGGAGGGACCTCCATAGGGAAACAGGGGTGAACTCTTAAGCCATTATCCCCTGTAACCCTGTGATGAAGATCCATAGTAAGCAAGTGTCCCCTTGTAAGCATATGGAAAGAAAACCTTTTAGGACCTGGGTAACCCCCAGCCTTTGGTCTTAGCCCAGGAGGGGGGTAAGCCCAGCCCTGAAAGACGACACAGAGCGAGAGAGAGAGAGAGAAAAAGTTCCAGCTGCAACGAGAATGCTGCTGCTACTGAAGATTTGTTACTGGAGAGAGAGCGCTGGAACTCCGAAAATGGAGATTGAGACCACTTCTCCTCCTTGGACTGGTATAAAGGAGGGAGGAGTATTTCTGTCAATATATAGCACTTCAACTTAAGTAGAAATTGTTGTAGATATCGTTCTTTAATTTTTAATTTTTGTTTTACTGGTAATAAATGTTCATACTATTTTCCCCAAATCATATCTCTTTTGTCTGCATAAACTTTCTCTCAACTAGTAGTAATTGTGTGGGGGGTGGAAAGCAAATTAACCCAGAGCAAAACTACGACACTGTGGCACATAACCAAATTTTCAGGAACTTCAACACTTTATGTGGCTTCAGAAATTCAATTTTCATCAGCTAAAACTATCCTACTTAGAAATCCTCACCAAGTAGGATTTCCTCCTACTTACTTTCCATTCCCTAATATCCATCTAGGCTGTCCTTATAAAGGTCAATTTTAATTAGTGAATTGAAGATTGAATGCTTTCATTAATGGTTTAGAAGAGTGTGCAAACATCATATTAATGCATTGGATTAATGATACTAGAATGGAAAAGGACACACCCAAGGCAGGAGAATTAAATGCTAAGGAGAACAAGGAAATTAATTCTCTTCACCAAAAGTACCCTTTTTTATCTCCTCCTCAACCTTTTCTATCTTTTTTTTATCTCTCAGTTTAATTTTCTAATTCAGCAATGCCTTAGTAGGCATAGGTCATACTTTGTGTTATCCTGAATTACAGTATTTATAAGCCTAAACTCGAAGTCTGGATTCAGCACAAGCTTTGTTGAGAACAGTGAAGCCAATGACTTGGTAATCCATGTAACTGAGTAACCTCTCCTAGAGAGAAGTTAAAATGCATATTGGTGCAATGTGGTCTCATTTTACCCCATCTTTTGTGAAGGTGCAAGAAGACGTAAGGCCTATACGAAAAAATGGGTCCAAACCAGAATGGCAACATGAGCTGACACCAAAGGTTTTGGAGCTCATTGTTGTTTCCCTTATAGTGAACTCATTCATAAGTTTAAACCAGCTGTCACATGTCATCACGCCTGCCAGATGCAATATTTTATCACACCTGCTTGTAGCTTTTCCTGTGGACTTTACAGTAAGGAAGATGATGCCACAAACTGGAGTACAAAGAAGAATTGAGTCTAATATATTTCACATGTTCCTGGAGACACAACCACTTTTCCTTCTGCTCACACACTTGGAAAGAAAAATTACTTGGAAGATATTGCAGCTACTACATTTACTCCTGCTTATGTTGCTTTTTCAGCACACTGTTTCTATGTATCACTGCATATTAATTATTTTCCATCAAAACAAAGAGAAACAAATAAATTACCTACTTAGTTTTCAAAAGAAGGCATCCTTGAAGACCTTCTAAACAACAAAATACAGAGGAGGATGAAAGTAGTGTTTTACACTTATAAATTGATTGTAAGAACTGGTCAGGGTTTTCTTAATGGTCTGCTTTGTATAGTTACTATACAAGTGTTTTCCAGGTCTCAGCTGTGAGTCAATGAGTAAACACAAAGGGATCATTTCAAGGTGCAAGTGAGACAAAGGGGAAACATCACCAGATAATTAATTGCTTGGTGGGTAGGAAATTCACTGTAAATGTGTATGAAGCTGCAATTTATTGCTGTATCCAAGCTGATATTCCAAGATGCATCTCTTCCTTATGTTCCTTTGAGAAAAATGTATAAAAGACCAGTTTGCAAAAGACTAGTGAAAAGAAACCCATACATGATATCCTTGGCTCATTGTGAAGGATGATTTTTATTTTGCAGCCAGGCCTTCATTTTCCTCCTGCCCTTCCCACATCACAGCAAGTGGTTTCAAAGAGGTCTCGGAGACAATGTATGCTAAAAGAGAGGAGCAGATAGGATAACAACCAGAAAACTCCTGGTTTACATTACTGAGATTGCAAGTAAGCAGGTTTGCCATTCATACATTCAAAAGGCTCCTTTTCATGTCAAAAGCAGATTAGCTGGGTGTTACACTGCTAAGTATTTCACAGATCCATCAAACAACCACAACAACCTTACGACTTATGCTGTCCAATTTTTTTCTCCCTGTCTATCCCTGTTTGGTGTAGTTAAAATTTCTTTCTGGTAGCAGCATCACTATGTATTTCAGAGGAGCCCCAATATTTCCATGGCATCTCCAGAGACCTTCATGCCAAGCTTAGACTTCCCAGCAGCTCCTGGGAATATATCCATATGTTTTACTTCAGTACAAGCTGTTGTGTAACTTGATAGCTTGAAAGATCTTTTCATTGATCCCAGATACTTCATGCTTATCCAATTTGCTGCTCAATACTATGACTGGCGTGTGCTCTATCAGTCTGCCTCTAATGAGATGCCTAAAGATTTGCCTGTGGCACTCCCAGCTGGAGGTAAGTTTGGTCTGGAATGAAAGGCAGTTAGTGAAGAGAGTTCCACCCAGCTTTACCACAGATGGCTGGATAAAGAAAATAAAAATGCCATTGGAAAGGTGTTGATTGTTTGTAGTTTACTCGTTCCTCACCTTAAACTCATAAAGGGAATGTAGATCCTCATCTTATTTACACAAAAATTAATTGGTGCAACTCCACACCCACCTATAGAGTTCCTCAAAGAGGAACTGGACAGAATCTGTCAGACAACAAACTACTTAGACAGAATTACAGGTAAAATTCTTAAGATGCAGTAACCCCGTGTATTTCTCAGAGAAATGTTCAAAAAAAATTTTAAGAGAACTTTCCTTTAATGCACAATTCCTATCCAAACACAGCTCCTTCCTACACCACTCTTCCAACTGTGAGAAGTTTGGAATAAGCATTTCCTGGGGGGTTTCCTGTTTGTGTTGGTTTTGTTTTATTTCCACATGTCTTTGAAATTCTGGAACCTATGCTTATTCATTAAATACATTGGGCTGATGCCAGAAAGGAGACAACAGAGCTTTCTGGAGAAAGGCCATGAGCATGCAGCATTCTAATGGTACCCCGAAAATACAAAGGCCAAGACTCACAGGTGTTTCCAGAGACAGAAACAAACTTCTGTAATGCTCTTCCTTCCTTGCCTCTATGTTATAACCACATCTTGTGTCTTGACTTACATCAAATTTGTGAGCTCTTGATGTTTCAACACTCCTGCTCCATGGTTGTATAGCACCCTTCTTCACAGTGCCCTGAGATGATTGGAGCACCTAAGGACTAACTCAGTTTAGATATCTGCTCACTTCTTTTATAAGGCATAATACACATTTAGCATTTGTACAAGTAGGAGCAAAAAGAGGTCTAGACATGATGTTTCAGTGGTATTTTAACCCAGATCCATAGAACTGGTATGCATTCAATGGACCACTGAGCAAATGCTTTTGCTGGAGTGAAAACCAGAAAGGAATGTGTATCCTAAGCTCACAAGGGACAGAGATAAACATCTAACATCAAGCATGAAAGATTCATCTCAGGCTTCACATGACTTATGGGGAATTTGAGTAGATACTTTGATGGTTTTTTAGAACTTTTGAAAACCCCTGTGCCTCAAGATGATATTTTTCTGTATTACACGCTTTAGAGCATTATGAAATACAATCAAGCCCTTAAAGCAAGAGTTGGTACTGTAGGAACTTTTAATTTGATATTGTTTTTATTGCAGTTAAAAATTATAAGTTCACTGAAAATTAAAATAACATCCTCTGTTTGCTAGCTGGCACAGGATAAAAGCTAAACACTTTCCAGCATGAGTCTTCAGAGATTCTCTTTATTTTTTTCCTGGATGTTAAAAATATTTATTCCCCTTTACATTTTTGATCTGCATTGGCAAGATTAAATATGAGTTCTGATGTGCAACTAGGCACTTTTTGCTTTCCTAACATAAATTAAATTTGTGTTTGGTTTCATGCTTGCTCTGTTTAGAAAGCACAACCTGGTAATTGAGGCACAGGTTTGGATGCCAGGTGGAAACCAGCTCTCCAGGACAGGCATATGTAATTACCATACTCCTAATGCAGTAAATGGGTGTCAGGTTTTCCTATTCCAACATCCTCACCTGTTTCAAACCCTAATGTAGGACTGATTTACCCAAAAGTAGAAGGAGGTATATTTCTTTCCTACCTACTGTTTTCATTGTCTTCTCTCTCCTGTCCTTTGGAAACATTAGTGTGCTTTATTGACAGAAGAATACTGCTTAGAACCAAGTTTCCACCACTTCAAAGAGAAACATGGTCCAGACCAGCACAAAAGTTTTGTTTGTGTTTTTTGTTTTGTTTGTTTGGTTGGTTTTGTGGGTTTTGTTTTGTTTTGGTTTGTTTGTTTGTTTGTTTTTATTTTTCATTAACAATCACAATTTTAGTACAAAAAGATTGGAATTACAGAGGATTCTACAGCACTTACAGAAAAATCACAGTGAGCTGGAAACTATATTCTCTTCTAACACAGATAAATTCAGAGGTCCCTGTGTGAGTACTACACCACAAATCAGGCTGTCTGAATACAGTGGTTCCTTTGGATGTTTTTACCCTGGAATCTGTGAGCCTGCAGTTGATTCTGTACCTCATAAGAAGGTATAAACACATCAGCTTAGCTCCTTGTGCTCTACAGTGCAAATTAAATCAGAAATTCCAGTTGTGCCGCATGTAGCTGTGCACTGTAGGGAAGAGAACTTGGCCTGTGAGATTACAAATATGGTAAGAGAAAGATGAGATGTTCTCAACTACCAGGAATATCAATAACTGGAATTTACTCTGAATCCTTCATTGATTATTTCACAACTTGAATCACTTTTTCTAAGAACACAGATGTGAATGGGGAAAAATTAAGTTAGGACCACTCTAGAAGCAATGTGTTGTCCTGTTCTCCTTCCTTGATAAATTGATCTGATTCCATTTTGCAGTTGTATATTTGAAATTCCTTTTTATCCTGAGGGATAAAGACAATTTTAATCATTGCTTAACAGAATTGTTACAACAGGGGCATGAATTTGTCTTCCGCTGAGTACGAGAGACTGAAAAAATGAGCTGCCATTTACAGGAAGGATGTTACTTTATTTTAAGTACAAGTGATTATAATTGGTTACACTATGATGTTATTACTTCAACAACAACCCTCCGAAGTGTTAAAATTCCTTTTCTCATCCAGTCTGATTAATCTGTTGGAAGAGGAACTTCTAGGACAAAGACGCATACAATTAATAACTTTGATGTATGGTGTTTCGAGGAGCTGTTTTCATTTGTGCTATTCTCCAAGCATTTCTAGGCAGTACTTACCAACATGGTCCCATAAAGGACACAAAACTGCAAGTTGCATCAAGCTTCCACTCCACCCCAGGTACTCAGTCTCTTCAAACGAAAAGAATTTTGTTTGATCAATACCAAGGTGGTCTCCACACTTACATTAAAATCCCCTCAGGAAGGAGAAAATAAATAGTTCCTCTAACAAATGCTTCAAAACCACCACGAATGGTGGTATACACTGTTGTCCTTTCCAACAGTGAAAACAGGATGAACACCAAAAACATCCAGACATGTTGTGCACTGTGTGACAGTTTTTGAGGTCGTGTAGAGACAGTGACTCATTAGAAGCTTACCTATCAGTCCTCTTTAACTCTGTTTTTGAGTAAGTGCAAAGTCATTTACAATGAGGGAAAAAACTCTCATTAGTGACAACCAAAGCAGAAAAATTGACCTCTTTTTGGCCTTTTGTCCTTCTAGGTGCCCCAAAGAGCTTCCAACTGCTTTCAAAATATTTGTGAACAAGTAACTATTCCAGAGGCTATTTTTGTAATCTTTGACTCCATGAAAAAATTATCTGCATCCTTAATTCAGTGTCTTTATAGCAGAGGCTAATGGTGTGTTATGAAACGAAGATTTTTGTCAGTTCTGAGGAGCTTCCAGGTGAGGATCTCCAGTCAGTAAGGGTTATCAACAAGTTTCTTTCCAAGTGGCACATTTCATGCCCTTTGTTTTCTGAATAGTTGTAAAAGGCAGGAAGGAATTCTGTAGAATGAGAAAGATATCTCTATAAAATATTAGTGGGTAGCTGATGTGCAAATCATTAATATAAAGATTACAGTTATAGGTATGTAAATCCTTTCAACCAGGATATGAATAATTGGGAGAGAGCAGTATAGAGTTACTGAAAACTTTCCATCATCAAAAAGAAGCTATTATAGGTGAAATGATAGAGAATATTGTTTGGAATTACATTAAATTATACTGATATCTTTAAATCACTTTACCAATTTATATCTTCTATGTTTAAATATGTAATTTTTGAAAGTACAGCTTTTTGATAAAAAGAGATTGCAAGCTGAAAGAGGACTAAATTTTAAAAGGCATGATATGTGCAAATATTTCATTTTAACCAGTGGCAGATGTTTCTGGAAGTGAACATCTGATCAGCTCTGCAATGGGAATAGAGCAGTCAATGAATACACCTCAGCACCGAGGGAGGAACAAAGCAAAAGCCTCTGAGTCAGACGAACCTCAAGTGGCCCCCGCTGTAAACATACAGTTAATCAAGCTCTGTGAAATGGGGAACTACACACTCTTCTCATCAAAGCAAGAGTTAAGTGGACCAAAAGTGCGCTTATGTTTACAGAACAGTATCTTTCTCCTGATTGTTCAGAGTCCCCATTGTGCTGGCCTGCATCTGATCACTCTTTTTTTTTTTTTATTAGGACATTACACTGCTGTTTCTACCATACTCATACATGACTTCTTACAGGGATTAGGAAGGACCTGGTGTGAGCAAACCATGGGAAACTTCTTCTTCTCACCAAGAGGCAGTACCTGAATAGCACCATGTAACCATCCATCTTCTGTCTCCTCTAACACCAATATGCAAAACAAAGTAAGCAAACCTGCAGATTAGGATCCTAGTGTGAAGTTTTCCTGCACAACAGAAAATACAGATTAAAATTAAACCTTAATCATAGGGACCAGAACTGAAGTCACTGGTAGCTTTTGTGTGGACTTGAATTCTGTTTCATTTAGGCCCTAATTGAAACATGAAATATTTAATCACAGTTCATTAAACGTCTTTGAACTGATATTTGTCAGGCATTCCAGTTCCCTGAATTTTCCACTTGTCATTGTTTAAAAATTTTCATTTCTTTTTGGCCTGGTTGCCACACAGAAAGATAAATGACTAGCCCTGGAGCAGGATCCCATGGTACACTGCATGCTGGGACTTTCACAATAAGTTTCTGCTCCAGGGATCATGGTAGACACAGTGAGCTGTAGTTATTGATGGCATGTCTCTGCCTCCCCTTATGTGTTCCCAGTATAGAGTTATCGACAGATATTTGGCACTCTCCATCCCCCCTCTCCTTGTTTTGTACTAACAGAAAGGGCATTCCACCCCCACAAAGATGCTTGTCATGCTTGGCACCTGCTCCGTACTTCCATGGACCAACCAGATTTACTCATTTTGGAATCTAATTAAATCTCTTACTGCCTTATTGGATGACTCATTTCATTTTTAATGACTTGTCCTAAGTTTCTTGCAGATCCTTCTAATCTAAACCAAAAAACAAACAAACAAACAAAGCATGGACACCAAAGTACTGGAACTGGAGCATTTGGGGTCAGTATGAGCAACTGTCTTGTAGTCTGTCCTTGGGAAAACAGTAAAAATCTGCCATTCTCTCAGCCTTGTCCCATAAACCAGCAATAAAGGTGATCCTAAATCCTTTGTTAATGACTTTGGGGGCATCACCTAAAAATCTGTTGAATTGATATGAAGGCTCCATTTCAATTTTCATTGTTTTGGCTTGGGCCCAAAGGCATCATGGAACAACTAGATCAAGATCAACCAAGAAAAAAGCCAGAGACCTCGCTAAGAGCAGGGTAACACAGTTCCAGTGTAATCTCCACTGAAGTCTCTAATCAGTGGGAGTTTTATTTTGTTTGGGGTTTTGAGGGTTTTTTAGTGTTTGGGGTTTTTTATATCCTAAGTTGGAAGGCACCCCCATGAATCATCAAGTCCAAGTCCTGGCCCTACACAAAACAACCCCAAAAATCCCACCATGTGCCTGCAAGCATTGCCTAAACACTCCTTGAGCTCTGTCAGGCTTGGTGCTGTGACCACTGCCCTGGGGAGCCTGTTCAGTGCCCAGCCACCGGCTGGGTGAAAAATCTTTCCCAGATTACCAACTTAAACCTCTCCTGACGCTGCTTCTTGCTGTTGTTTTGGGTCTTGTCACTGGTCACCACAGAGAAGAGATCAGAGCCTACCCCTCCTCTTCCCCTCACAAGGCAGCTGTAACTGCAATGAGGTCTGTTCTCAGTCTCCTCTGTTCCAGGCTGAACAGGCCAAGTGATCTTGGGTGCTCCTCATACGGCTTCTCCTCTGAACCCTTCACTGCAATGCTGCTGTGAGAGAAAACATGCCACTGGACACCTCAGAACAGCCCATCTCTCCTTGTAACTGTCACATAGATGGGTTTTTTTGGCAATTGCCAACTCTGTTGACTTGGTTTGAATCACGTACACAAAAAGCCTATGGACAGACTAATTCCATATCATCCAGAATTATCCCATTTGAGTTGTCATTTTTAATCCTGTTTTTTTCACATCTTTAAAGTCTAGAAATATATCATCAGCTTTTATGCGTCTTCCTCACAATTACAATCTTACTGAGGTTCTTTTTTTGTTTTGTTTTTTGTTTCTTATTTTATTGCACTTCTCCATATGACATCATTAAGACCATCACTGCTGCTCTCTTTGAATGTTGCCTTAGACAATGTTTTCCCAGCCTCCTCACTGTAGCTTTTTCTGTAACCAAGCATTTCCATCTCAATCACTTCTTTTCAGAATTTGAAATCCTTCATCCACTTTCCTCAGCAGCTCTTTTACTCAGAGCCTTTCCTCCTCACTATCCCTATGACTTCTGGAATACCATAGTCCTTTCATTGCAGCAACCTGAATTTGCATTCCATATAGATCTCTTCCATGTGTCCAGTGTGAGCTCTCTTTTGAAATCTTAGCTACAAATACTTTCCATCACTACTATCTTTCAGCTCTTTTTTTTTTTTTTTTTTTAATACCAGGTACCTTCTCTTAAAGCAGTAAAGCATTATGGGATATTATTTGTATAAAAGCTGAAAACTTCTTTGAAGTTATGCCCAATTTTTGTTTTGTTCAGGGTGAGGGTGTTTTATGCCCAGGAGCACATGATTTGAGGATGGATATAGTTTAAAGAAGGGAAAGAGAACCAGGCACACAGCCAGTTTTAGCCTACTTTGAGAGCAGACAGCTGTATTTTATGCCAAGTTTTTGGACTGACTCCCCATCAAATATGAATAGGATCAGACTTTTCACTCTAGCGAATTTTAGTTAGGTATATTTGGTACCAAACGATAAATACTTGATGCACCTAATATCTCAGCTAGAAATCATCTGTTTTATCAATTTTTGAAGCCTCTGCCTGGGCAGAGTATATTCAAACAAATTGGTTTTAAGTAATACAGCACAAAGGAGTTTTTTAAGATGTGAGTGGAAGTTGGGCCATTTATATAGAGGGCTATATGTGGTAGAGCTCATGGGTGACAGTGCAGGTGGTTGTTCAACAACCTGACAAAACCATAAGCTACAGCAGAAGGAGAGCAGTCATGGGGTGAGTCTGGTAGTGGGGAAGTTGTCGGGAGGGGAAGAGTTCTGCAGAGCTTTGAAGACAATGACAAGAAGATTTAACCTGATGTACTGCTGATTCAGGAGGTGATAGACATCTTCTGTTGAACAGGGTTGTATTGTACTTTCTCTCTGTTTTCTGCAACAATTTTCACAGTTTATCCCTGCCACTGCAGTGCTATAAAAAGTTAAATATCATTATCTAAACACAGAGGGAGGTAGGGAGGGAAGTTAGACAGGTTTAGGAATCCACTGTTATAAAACCAGCAGAAACAGTGCTGGAGAGAGAGCCTAAAGGGGAGATTGTTCCCAGCTTAACAAAAGGCTCCACCTGTGTCATCCTGTCCCACCTGGATACTTTCTCCCCAGCTTAAACTGAGCCATTATAGGGTTATATATCATGCCAGTGCCTGCATAGAAAGGTTCATTTTGGTAGTGCTGCACCATCATCCTCATAACTGTTTAGCAGCACAATATATCAGTCAGGTACATCCCTGGAAAGGAGACAGTTTGAGGATAATGCACGTAATAGATAGTACAATTGCAAAGCTGTTGGGGCTTAATTATGGGATGCAAGCAACCACTGCATCTGCACCACAGCCACCTGGGAACACAGAAGAATGAATTATGTTCCACGTGCACTTCATATTGATGACTCTTTTCTATTGACACTCTTGATACTGATAGTAAATTAGATTTTTCCCATTTCAGTCCATGCTAACTGAAAAGTAATTTTAAGTCTGTGCATATGCACTGAGTAAACTTCAGTCTGGCAGCTTCAAACAAAGGAGAGAGAGAGAGAAGAAGAGCAAAGTTTTTGGCTTTTCTGAATGCCACTGGCTTCCTTGTGAAACAGACTATTAAATCCTATTAGCAAAGTTTCCTCAGGAGTAGCTACAATAATTGAGGGATGTGACACTCTTGATCTCTGTGATACTTAAATATCCAAACATTTTGTTTGAGGACAATGTTTTAACTCTTTTTTTTTTTTTTTTTTCATGTAAAATCAGTAGGGAGACAAACTGTACCACTCTTGGGGCCTCTGAAGCCACCAAGTCAGCCCAAACCCTTTAGCAGAGTTTGGATGCTCTTGTGGTCACAGAGCCTGAATCAAACATTAGAGATGTGAATGAACAGTGTCACCTGAGCAGGCTTTCAACAAGGCTTCTCCACGTTTGAGTTGCCTCATTATTCACCTTACAGAGAGGTGGCAAGTAGCTGACACAGGAACACCAGGTAAAGGGAGACTCTCTTTTGCCAAAGAATTATGATTCTCATGTGGATAAGTAAGCAAAAAAAAACCCCTTTCTCATTTCTGATTGCTTTTGCAGAACTCACATATGCCTATAACTTTTGTGTTTTGGAGGCCCTTTTACCTGTAAGTAAGGAGTCACACAAGGAAATTGTTTACTCAACTCTTAACTTGTTTCAAGCATGAACTGAGATTTTCTGTTTTATTACAAAAGAATTCAATTTCTTTCAAAGGAATGGTTTGGCTTCAGGTACCTCTCAAGGAAAAAAAACAAACAAACAAAAGTTCTTCAGTTTCAAAATAGATTTCATACTGACCAACTCAATTCCGTTTAAGCACTAGAAAAAATATCTCTCCGAACCAGGTTTTCATTTGGGTTCAAGCTGAAGTCAACTTGAATTCCGTTTCTTTAAGGAGGGAGGCATTCATAAGCATTAAATAAGAGAAAGTGCATAAAAATCACTCAAGACTTAAAACTCCACTGCAGCACTGCTGTGACAGTAACAGCTAACATACTCATTGAATTGAGCATATTGAAGCAGCTCTTAATTTCCCTGAACTTAAAATCTTCCTTGTATAAAAGTGAACACAAAAGAAAGGCAACAAGGAACTGAGCATGATTATTTTCCAATAGCTATTCACTCAAAAAAAAGCATAACATCTAGTAGCATTGTGTTGGAAGAGCTGAACTGAATTGCTTGAAAAGATGAAGTGCTGCTTAGTGAGTCAGGGGGATTTTTGGTGGTCTCTCCTCTTGCACTGGTTTAGCTTGACCTTGCTTATTTTAAAGAGCTGCCAAAATTCAGTTTCCCAATGATGTTACTGTAAGTGTTTGATAAATTCTGATTCTTTTTCCTTGGGCCTTTTGATCTCCTGTAACTGACTGATCATTTCTACAAATGTGACAAGCTTAAAGATTAAGTATTTTCCAGTAATGCACATGAAGGAAAAAAAAATCAAATATTCATTACTTGCAAATATAAAATAAAGAGTAGTCAGGCAAGGGTAAAAGGGAAAAGAGAGAGTAACTATTCTGCTGCATTAAAAGAAACCAATATAATTTACCTAAACTGTATTTCATAGAATTCTTGAATGGTTTGGGTTGGAAGGGACCATTGCCCAGCCACCCTCTGAGTGAAGAGCCTTTTCCTAATTTGGAGCCTAAACCTTCCCTGACACAGTTCTATGCCATTCCCTCAGTTTTTGTCAGTGGTCACCAGAGAGATGAGATAGGTGTCCTCCCTCCACAAAAGTATACCTATCTTCTGCAGTATATAGTTACAATAAAAATAACTGGTTGAAGATGTTGTTTTCCTATGCATGCTTTCATAAGTGTATTTCTCAGTCCATGTTTCCGTGGATGACACTTTTCAGTATTATATTAATGTGTTTGAACCTCACTGCACATTCTGAGTTTCCTTCACAGAGTATGTTCTTCTTAGCTGTAATTAGTACAATTTGTTTAGTCTTTCAGGAGATCCATCTGTCCAGCTGTCTAGAACCAAAAGACACCAGCATCTCTGATTTCAGGAAAGACCCATCAAGAAAGACAAATGAATACATAATATTTCCATTATATATTATTTTTATGAATGACAGAAAGTGCTCAGGGGGCAACGTTTGACCTTGAGCAGAATCCCAAGCACAAAATGAGTTTCTAAAGAAAGGTTTGTCTCCAAAGACAAAGTTAAGATCAAGAACTCAGTCAGTGAAAGCAATTTGGAATACTACAGCCTTGCTGAGGGTTTTCATCCCAGCTGAGAACTGTGTGAGCATTATGTGAGGGAGAGCTGAACAAGTGGATTGAAACAGTGAATCCCTTCAAGGTGAATAAATATACACAATCATAGAAGGGCTTCATTGCCTACATTGTAACTGTGTAAATTATGGATTTCATCAGTGCATATATCCTCTAATTTTACTGTAATAGCTGTCTGCGTTTAAGGGCTTACAAGAACCAAGTTAACCAGATAGAGAGTTTTCCAAAATTGCAAAAATTGAAATAGAATTGAATCTTTCATCCCATATCAGATCAAGGAACATTCAGAAGTCAGAGGAATGCTCCTCCTCTGGGCTGTGTGAGTTCCAATGACAGTGAGACATTTTTAGCCAGGGCATGGGACAAATGCTGCCAGAATTCCTCTGAATGTTGTGACAATCCCTTTGTTTGAACAGGTATAATCAAATGTGTATTTGTAAAGTCTTCAGCATAGTCTGGAGATGTTTATTTTTTTTTTTATGCCTCAGTTAAATATTCATACTAGGAGAGAGCAAGAGTGAGAAAGCAAAATATCTGCATTTTAACCTGTCTGGCAGTCCTCTGCTTTGTTACAGTCTTCAGGAGTTTCTGATCATTGCAACAGATCATATTCTGGTGATTTTTTTAGCACTAGTAAATGCCCGTCAAGGACATGCTTCAGACATTAATGCCTAGTAAATTAAGGCAGATTTGAAAACATTTTCTCCAGAGCTTATAGGTTAGTGCTTCTTCTTTTAAAAGTACTATACGCTTCATTGCAGCCCTTCAATAATACACACACAAATAAATCAGGCAAATCAATCCCTAATGTGCTGGAATCATGCCAGTAATTAATCTGTTTAACTACTGGGACTGAAAGAACAGATGGGAAAATGCATCCCTTTTCACCTGAAACAACAGTGTTGTATCTTGAGTTCGCAAGGCTCTAACGGCTCTGTAAATATTATTTTACAGTGTAGTCATGACAGCTGTAACTTTAGTCACTGTACCTGACCTCCTCCATAACAGGCAATGATTCTTTGTGCTTAAGTCCTTTTGATACTTGAGACAGGAGAAGCAGAGACACCTGTGACTGTTTAACCTGGAGGAGTGAAGACTTCTTATCAGTGTGTATAAATACCTGAAGGAAGGGTGCAAAAAGGATGGAGCTCTTTTCAGTGATGTTCTGTGCCAGACCGAGGGGCAATGGGCACAAACTGAAACACAGAAAGTTCTCTGTGAACATAGGAATACATGTTTTTCACTGTGAGGGTGACCAAGCACTGGTACAAGATGCCCAGACGAGTTGTGGAGTCTCCATCCTTGGAGATAGCCAAAAGCTGTCTGGACATTTGCCATCCTGGGCAACTACTTTTGGTGGCCCTGTTTGAGCAGTGGAATTGGACCACAGGACATCCAAAGGCCCCTTCCAACATTAGTGATTCTGTGAAAAAAATAGAGAAAATGGAAAAAAAAAAAAAAAAGAAGGAAGGAGAGAGGAAAAAAAAGAATAAGGCAGAGGAGGTGAGGGGAGGAGAGAGGGGAAGGGAAGGGAAGGGAAGGGAAGGGAAGGGAAGGGAAGGGAAGGGAAGGGAAGGGAAGGGAAGGGAAGGGAAGGGAAGGGAAGGGAAGGGAAGGGAAGGGAAGGGAAGGGAAGGGAAGGGAAGGGAAGGGAAGGGAAGGGAAAAAAGCAGAAAAGCTTGTTTGTAAAGACACAGTCAAGGACAAATTCTCAGTTGATCTAAATCAGTCAGAGGAACTTGTCTAATAGTGCCTATTTATTTTCTCTTCAGCAAACACATTCCTTGTCACATCATGTGGGAGCTCCCACGCAGTTCCACATTTCTTCAGTTCTGATCAAGGATGTATCTGTCTTTGCTTATAGCAGGCAATGACTGTCTTCAAGATACTAAGCAACCAAAGAGAAAACAAATGATTGAACACATCTGCTGCAGCAAACATTTAAATGAGGAGCATCTGACCCTGTGTCTTGTAGCAGGTAAAACACACAAACTATTAAAAACTCGGGCTTGTTCCCAGATCAGCTGACCTTCGTTTCCCTTGTTCTCTCAGGAACTAAAGTGTACATCATGCAGATGAGACACTTATCACCTACCATTTAAAACCCTATTACTTTATTAAGATTCATACTTGATCAATAAAATAGAGAGTACATTAACAATGAAAAAATACGTAAATGTCTATTAATTTCCTCTTAACACAGCTCCTTTTCACCATCACTACTGTAAGAAGGTACATCAAATTGCAGCCTATCCCTGATGAAAAAAGTATTAGGAATGCAAGAGAAATATAGCAGAACACCTGATCATTAAACTATGATCATTAAGAACTATTAATGCCATGATGTACCATCTTCTTTGGCATTAAAGAATGATATGTATGTTAATTCAGCTATCTAAAGTTATTTTACTAAAAATCTATCAATGGTCAAGACCTTTACATAAGTAATAAGAAAAAAAGCACTGTTGGATTTGGTGATTGGAACATGAGCTATGAAATTAGGACATCTTTAATCTGTTGGTCTATATTTGTTGAATTCACGCTCCTTAGACAGATGATGTTTGGACAGACATTGTCCTATTTATTTTCAAAAATATTTTAGAATACAAGGAAAATTCCAAGGAACTGGGGTAAAATGTTTTAATTAAAAAATTTAAAAAAAAAAAAAGTAATTGCAGCACTAAATTTCAATCAGACATCTCTCCTAGGCAAAACAACAACAACAACAACAACAACAAAAGCCTGACTAGTATGAGAATTGATAAAGAACCATTAAGACCATCATAAGGACCATCAACCTGGCCCTGCACAAGACACATGTGCTTGAGAGCATTGTCCAAACACTACTTGGACTCTGTCAGCCTTGGTGCCACAACCACTGCCCTGGGGAGCCTGTTCCAGTGCTCAACCACCTTATGGGTGAACCTTTTTCTAAGTGTAAGAACAGATCTTTCTAAAAGAATATATAGTGTATTTTTCCTTAAGACTGCAGGCTTGGATGAAAAGCAAATAATGTCAAAACAGTAGAAATCACTATAGTATTTGACTTTACACCAGAAACAACTTGTACAAGAACTGGGAGGGTATGAAACGAATATGTAGATGTTGAACTTTTAACAACTGGTTGACTGATAGTTTTTGACATGTAATTGCAAACAGAGTGTATATTTAGTTGGGTTTCTAAGCAGAAAATACTGAAAAGAGAGGTTACTGAGACACACACACAAAAAGTATGCTTTTATCAACTGTCAAGTTGATCACGAAGGAATAAAGAATAATGTATTAGCCCCTTTCCTCTTGGAAATTAGTGACTTTGGAAAAAATAATGAATTCCAAGTGTAACACAGTTAGAAGGGCTAATATGACTCCTAGATACATAAACTTATAAATCTGAGGATTTCTGAGTGTATGAACAGAAATTATATGTCCTCTCAGTTTGATAAGGTGTCAAAACTGTAGGATTACTCCTTCTAGGTCTGGGCTCTACACTTCAGGATGGATATCAAAATATTAGAAAGGTCACATGTGTAATTTAAGCTGACCACCAATTATCACATACAGAACTGAAAAGTGTATTAAAGATTCCTCTATCCCACTGGCAATCACACAGAAAGACCTAACCTAGTCTAACAAGCTCAGAAAAGAAATAAGTCAAGAACTTTTAACAGGCAAGGTCATTAGCCATCAGAACGACTTATCAACAGGTACAATGGATTTTCTATTATTGGAAAACTTTAAAACAATATTGATTGTTTTCCTGAAAGCTCCATTGCAACTCAAGGAGAGATAATAGGCTTGAAAAAAAAATCAGTTAAATCAAGTCCTATGACTTATATATACTGGATAATTACTATGGTTCCTTCTGGCTTTGAAAGCTGCTACACTAGGAGAAGAACAATATATTTAAGAGCCATAACTGGGATTTGAGGATCAGCATGCAGTATTTTCCTGTTTAACATTTGAGTGGATGACTTGGGTGTCTATGTTGCGGTCAGAGTACATGATGAGACAGTGATTTGCAAATTCTGTCATATTTAGTGTTTCCATTATGAGTACAGAGAGAGACCTATCATTGTTTGGGCTTATTTTACATTTGCAACCTGATGTTGAAATTTCTGGAAAGGCCGGAAAGTAAAATCCTTAGTTTCACAGAGAATCTTGAGTGTAACATGAAGTTGTGGTCCTTCAGCTTCTCGTTGAAAGTTCTGAAAATGGACTGGGGAAAGCTTAACCATCTGTTCAAGCTTTCTCTGTCACAGATATTGACATTTGCTAAAGGCAGCTCTGCTTTTCCCAAACAGCTCCCTTCTGTCCACTCATTACAGCTCCGAGCCAACCAAACCTTGTGAAACCCAGTTGCTTAACTCATCTTTACCATCTAATTTGGATCGCTTTTCCCAAGTAGCCCCTTCTGGTTTCCACAAACATCCTCTGAGACCTTGAGAAAAAAGTAATTCTATACCTTCTGCTACAAATACCCAGCTGTTTATCTAAACTCATTTCACACAACTTCCAGCTGTTTATCTGCTCTATTGAAGCAGTAAGCTCTTGGCTGTAAAGACCAATTAATCAACAAACCAAAGCAGAATATCTTATTGTGAGGACCCTGATTTAATTTATATAACCACAGCATTAGGTTGAAAGGGACCATCTTGATGAAAGATCATCCAGTTCTAATCACCCTGCCAAGGACAGGGACACCTTCCACTAGACCAGGTTGCTCAAAGTCCCCTCCAACCTGACCTTGAACTTCCAGGGATTCAGCATCCACATATCTGGGCAGCTTGTGCCAGTACCTTATCATCTTCATAGGAAAGAATTCCTTCCTAATAGCTAATCTAAATCTACCCTCTCTCAGTTAAAACCATTTCACCCTTGCCCTATTACTGCATACCCTTGTCAAAAGTCTCTCTCCAGCTCTCTTGTAAGCCCCCTTTAAGTACTGGAAGGTTGGAAGAAGGTCTCCTTGGAGCCTTCACTTCTCCAGCCTGAGTAACCCCTGCTCTCTCAGCCTGTATTTGCAGGAGAGGTGCTCCAGCCCTCTGATCATCTTTGTGGTCTCCTCTGGACTCACTCTAACAGGTCAACATTCCCCCAGCTGGACACAGCACTGCAGGTGGGGTCTCACCAGAGTGGAGAAGAGGGGAAGCATTACTTCCCACAACCTGCTGGTCACACTTCTTTTTATGCAGCCCAAGCTCCAATTGGCTTTATGAGCTTCAAGTGCACGTTGTTGTTGTATTGCCATGCATCAATAAGTTAACAAAGACCTCGGGAAGTTCACAGGGCTCACACTGTGAGAAATAATGCAGAGCACATTAACACATCTTTCCCCCCCATATGTTCATTTAAATCACATAAATCCACTCTGAAGCCTAATTTTGACTCTGTCAGAGGTCTTTTATTATGTTATTATGATCACATGTAGCAGCACAAAATCAGTGATGCAAATCTATACATAACACATGTTATTTAATGGTTTTCAAAGTGCATTGAAAACTCAATCTGCTACCACGAGTTTACTGTGCCTCCACATTTAAATCTATGTCAAAGTATCCTTCCCACAAGCAGTTTCACGATGACCAATCAGGCTTAGTCCCATTTTACTGTACATCTGCTCTGCTGTGATTAACATATTTAAAAAACCAAGAACATGATAAACAGGAATTATTAAACACCACTAGCCTGAGTGGGAAAAAAAAAAAAAAAAAAAAAAAAAAGAGAAAGTTTTATAGAGATTAATAAAACTACAAGGGTAATAAGAAAAATCTTTCAACTCATAGCAAAACAATAATCCCTTTTATAAGATTTCTGATATTTAGGGTTATTGAGTCTGGAATTACTTCATCTTAGTTATTGATTTCCAAGTCTACATGATTACTGTTCTTTAAACATTGCAGAGTCACACTGTGCTTTGCTGCAGACTCTAAACCAACAAGCAGCAGGAAAGCCACTTGAGTCCCGAAGCCACAACATACCATCTTCAAACGAAACATGAAACTTCTGTTTATACCTCTTTCTTTGTCAAAATTACATCTCACCTACCTCCCTTCCTTCCTCCAGCTTGCTATTCAATATTAGAAACAAATTTTGTTGTCATTTCTTCCTTTATATTAATCAGTGGGAGCAGACTGACTCACTCCACCACAAAACATGAAAGTCCCACAAGGTCGTCTGCCCTTCCCTCCACTGGAGCAGGAAGTATAAGCTGATGCTCAATGCAGTCAATGCTCAGATATCTCTACCTACTCTTTTTTTAGCCTCATAGATAGGTTATCAGTGAAGTTTCTCCTTAATTCATTATTTTAAGTTTCTATTTTCATTTCTTGAAGTGTGTAGATGAAGAAGGAGTCCGCCCAGTAGACATTTCAGGGAACCATGATTTCAAGTAGATGAAAGCTACACTAAATAAAGACTCTCTATATTGCCAGAGAAGTCTAAGACAGCTTTGGTCTATCTTTTTAGCATAATGAGTCAGGCTCAAAAATCTAAAAACATCATGATGTCCATAAGGACCTGCTACTCATAAAGCCAGAGGCCCCAGTCCAGCATGTGCTGGGGCAATGGTGCCCAAATTCACAACAGAGAGCAGCTCCAACATCCTACACACACACACAGAGGCATGGAGAGCACAGACTAGCATCTGACACTTGCTTTTGTCCAGTAAACAAGAGTTTGCCATCTCCAAGACATGAATGCACAAAATTCCAGCTGTGTTGAGCTCTGCACATCAACTTTCTCTGTCGCCCTTCAAACTTGAGAAAAATTAGATTTTTCTTTGTTCTCCTTCAAGAGATATTCTCTTGATTAAACAGCTCTTGCACCTCCTCTGAGTGAGGCTGCACTCGGACAGCAGGAAAAGGGAGATTGATTTTTCAAGATGCCTGAGAAAAGGAGACCCTTTGGCCATACTGGGTATAGAAAGAGCAGAAATACTGTGGTCTTTTCACTGGTCATGACACAGATCCAGAGAAGAGAGGAGGCTGTGTGGGATATCTAATGGGCTAGAAACAAAACTGAAGCCATTACTGATATCTGAATATCTGTGCAGTGTTTAGCAGAAGAGTCTCACCACACTTCAGCCTCTCAGTCGGGAGAAATTACAATGCCATATGAATAATAGATGAAGTGCTATTTTGATGATGTAAATTAGTATTAATGCAGAAGATTATTTTAATAGTGTGCATAAATGGAATTTTCAGTGCTGAAAGGAACCCTAATTAAATCTGATTCTTTCAGCCATTCGCTGCTACACCACTCAGCATTTTGGCAGGGGGGAGGCTGTTTGTTTTCTCTAACACTTATTTCTGTCTCCTCTTTAAATCATTTATTGTTATATTTAGTCACTACAATCAAAAAGTAAAATAAAACCCTAATGATGAAGTCAAACAAGAAGCATTTTAATAATGCAGAGCACGCTGCACCAGAAGGAAAATATGCCAGCACCTAGGGAGAGTCATACTGGGGACAGGCATGCTTTAATGCTAGGAAGCTGGAGAAACTACTTTCCATTCCTCTTGCTTGTTTTCCTGTAAAAAAATCTTGGAATTTCATCAGCACAGGACAGCCAAGAGCTGTTCCTGCAGAAAGCACAAGGGAATTTGCTGTCTTGACCTTCGCTTGGGTTGTTGTGTACAACAGGGTCACACATGTACAGTGGTGTACATTCACCATTGCCACATAATTGGAACACTGCATTAGATCTGCCTTGGGAAAAACAGGCAGTCACAGAACATCTTTCAAAGGTTTTTGTCCCACAGGAATTTCCCATTCAGCATGTGTCTACCCAAAGCCCTCTTCACATAAGAGTGACCAGCCTACTTGGACTGACCTTCTGGAAGCTCAAGTGGTTTTAAATAATGTTTTCTAATCCATGTGCAGGAAAAAAAATTATATCAATGAGATTACTGTGCAGGCTGTCACGTGCTGTGCTAGTCTTTTGAGCAATATTTATGACCATGTCTTGTGCTATAAAACATAATGAACAGTGACAAAATATCAATGGCATATTCATCTGAAGAGTCGTCATTTATATGTTTTATGACAGGGCTGTTTCATAATTTATTGTAAAGTTGCTTTGTGTAGTAAATACATTATATAGTAATTTTTAAGGTATGTTCACAATACATTATCACAGCACTGGGATTAAACTCAGATGTTTATTACAGAGGCATTTCTAATCTGGTACAAATCATAGAGGAGAAGCCAGGAGTGACTCATCAGCTTGGTAGAAATTTCAGTTAATGAAATACTTACATGAGAACAATAGTTGCTGTCAAACTGGAAGGCCATTGACAACAGACTGCAGAACTTCTGCATTCAGGAGTCCAAATGAGGCTTATTTCAAGCTGTTTTGCTTTTGTTCTGGTGATGTTGATACAGATATAAATGCCTGTTTACAGGAAAAAAAAAAAAGGTTTTTTGAGTCACTCCGCTGGACAAAGAAGACCACAGGGAGTTTAGGTTTTTAGGCTGTCCTTCTGTGACCTTCAATAACATCTCTCCCAGATACAGGCAGAGGTTATCACCCCTGCAGGTCCAGGCATTTCACCTCCATAGATGCTACTGGCTCCTCAAACCTGTCAGCAGAGCAGATGGTATCAGTGCACCTCAACCAACCTGTTATTCTGAATAACTGAGAGAGCTACACCCCCAGGCCATGGAAAAGAGCAGAGAGGTAGAGTCACTCTGATCAAGGCACAGGTATTTGTGCTGTACTCATCTATCTACCAAACAGGTCACATCTGTTTCTCCTCCTAAATCATATTTTGCTAGTAAAGAGAACATAATTTTGAAGTATGTGGTCACCACTTCTGTCTGCTCCAGATCCATCCCTCAGGACTCACCTTTCCGAGGATGCTCACAAAATGTTACCCCCTGAGCTGATGGCCAGCTCAGTTTGCTGGGTTTGCTCCAGAAAGGCAGCACTGCTCACTTGACTGACTCTCCCCTCTCCATACCACAGGCTTTTGGGAGTTCCCACCACCACTCTCTTAATTGCATCCAGGCACGGAACTGGACTAGAAGAATAAACAATTAATGACCAAGTGACACATACATGTTTCAGACCTGGTGCAACTACAGCACACAATGTATTGCAGAAAAGAAGGATCCCCAAGCAAGCCAGTTAAGGTCACAAACCCCAGCACAAATACATGGATATGTCAGTTTAGGTACTGCACCAATAAATCTATTTCAACACTGATATCTGTGGATACCTTTAATTTTCTTCTATGGCTTCAGCTGTGTGACCAGGTGTCTCAGGGCCAACAATAGTGATATTTTTCAGTAAGACCTGCACCTTGCACACAAATGGGAGGTTAAAATAATACGTTGCTAATAATTAACTCATCTTCTCATAATTTAAAATTTTCTCATAACACTATATTAAAAAATACAGTGCAGTTCATAGACCTAAAGGTATATCATTGCCATCAGTGTCATAAAAATTGCTCTCAGAGAAGCAATAATGAGAATTCCAGAGTTGCATATTCTCAGTCAACTTTCAGGTTTTTTAATGTGTCACTGCTACTTGTCTGCAGTCATTAAGGAGGTCATCTGACAAGACAGACCTGAACCTGGACTTCAGTATTTTCATCATGGAAATTTAAGCTTCACTCAGATGTGTTGACCTGAAACAGGCACTTAATCAAAAGGGAACTCCGCTCAGAAAGAGAAAGCTGAGGTTTTTCCCGTAATGGCTAAAAATATGGTTGATATAACTGTGCATTTAATTACACGTCTGTTTGCAAGGTTATAACTTCCATTCCAGTTCACTGACATTTATTTTCAAGACACTTCCAATCTGATTAGAAATCCTGCATATAAGTCTAGCAACCACAAAGCTAGCAAAGAGGTGAGTGTTGCAGTTGAAGACAGAAAGTGACATCTCAAAATTCTCCTTAATATTTTCCAAATACTCTGAGTACATCATCTTAGGAAAGATTTTTTTTTAATTTGACTTTATTTTGGAATGTAGAGAAAAGAAATCTGTGTTGAACTAGGCTATTTAAACTAGAGCTTCATTCTGAAAGCAGTTATTGATGAAGTAATTTGTGTCAGTATTCCTTTCACCTTGAATTTCAAGATTAAGGTCTTTTAAGTTTGGATGTCAGCTCAAAAATTAAATCCAAAAACCAGATAGCTGTGGAGGACCACTGAGGCCTTCATACTGCTCACCTCTCTCATCCAAGAAGTGGCATATTTCTAGAAGAAAGTTTTGGAATCTTGTCAGTGTTTTTCTGTCAGTATTGTGTGGAGAAGGTAGGCAGCTGTAATTTGCACTGTTAAAAGATAATTTTAAAAATCTAGGTAATGGGGTCTGACAGAGATGAAATTTTCTGTCCTTTTGATGTTCTGGGATACCAAGAGACTGCTGCTAACCTTAGTAGAGACTCATAAGGAAAGAGATAACTCTTTCCCATGCAGTATATGCTAACATCACGAAGGGAAAACCACCAGCTGCTGTTATTGAAACAAGCTGAGGAATTAGCACTTTCACATCTTCTACCTATCTTATGAATAGCAGGAAAATGTTTTCTTCCAGTGTTTTCTTAGTTAGAGTTTTAAACAGTGTTCTATGGACAACATTCAAGTGAGTACTGGGCTGTGTCAACAACAGCTCGTTCAAGAAGATGGGAAGAATGATGCTTCCAACTTTTTTCAGTTTCCCCTCACATTTTCCTGTTACAACTTCAATTTCCATTGCTGCCACCCTCCTAGAAATCTGAATACCATGCATAACAGTCAGAATATATGTTAATAGTTTTCAGACCATAAGTTTGCAGTTGCAAGAGGACTCTCTTCTACCAGCTCAGCATCTTTACTGAGTTTCTTTTTGGTGCAGATTTCTGGTGAAAGACATAACTGTTGCAGCTTCATGTTGGACCCATAAACACATGAGTAGGACCAATGTCAACCCCAGATCTGGGAGTATACCAGTTCTTCCACACTGGCTGGCCTCTTGTCTGACAGAGGACTTTCCTTTCAACACAGTTTGGTCTTCTAAACAGCTCAGAATGGTGCACACACTTTCTTTTAGTCACCATGCAGGGTGGCAGGGCAGATATCTATTTTTTCATCCCCTGACACCTAAATTGGAACTGCTTATGGTGCTTTTCCAGATCTTCTTCTTTGGTGCACCTTCTGTCAAAAGAATGCTGAACAAGCCTCTGGAAACCCAAAATGTAGGTCTCCTGAAGTAGGCTCATCAGTGGATACCTCAGACATTACTTGGCCCTAGCTATCTTCATTTCTAAAATTCAAATAATGATTGTTACTTACTTGGAGAGCATACTGGGAAGATTAATTCATTAACTGTGCTCATAAAACAGAACAGTATATTTTGGCTCCTAATTTAAATTCAGTAGCCAACATTAGGTTTCTAAATCAATATGTGGAGATGTGAACAAAAAAGATTTGTCTTTCAAAAGAGTTCGTGTCCATTCATCTCTCAGCAAGAACTCTCCCACTCTCTCTACTTTTAATTGACTCAGTTGAGAATTGGGAACGAAACATCTGACCATTATGATCTAAATTTGTGTTTGTCAGAGGAAAAATCCAGCCTACATAATGTGGCTATTATACTCTCCACAGCAGCAGCTATCTATGATTAAAGTGTTATTCTCATTAACTTCATTATAAGCCTCTGCAATCAGAAGATACTTCACTAACGGGAACTTTCTGAGACTCTCTCTGCTCTGATTAAATGTCTTTGGTGCATATTTGCAATTGCAAACATACACACAAACATATAAACATTGTAAATGTCCGTGCCACACTCTTACCTCTGCAGAACCATGGAGTGGTTTTATCTCCTCATGACAGAGAGTATGTTGTCTTTTCTTTCTTTTATTTCCTCTCTATTTCATGGAACATCTGATTGTAGTATACACATATTATAGAAGGACTGGAAATGATCTGGACCTACTTGTCAAATGTAGCTTTCCCTAATCCTCTTATCCTCTCATTTCTTTTTATATTACAACTTGATTCCTTTTAACTACTTTTAAAGTATCTGATGCTTTCAGGTGATGCCATTGGTTTGAGAATGAAGACTAAATCATTGAATATGGTATGATTATCATTGTTCAGGGTTTCTGCCAGCGGCCTAGAGGGGTGGTGGAAGAACTGTTTCCATCTCAGGTATAATTCGATCTCCAAGATCTTTTAGAGGAAGATTTTTCCTCTCTTTGAATCACTGGAGATTGCTACAGGCATTCATAGAAGATAAGTCACCTCAGAACCACAGAATCACAGAATCAATTAGATTGAAAAAGACCTCTGAGATCATTGACCTTTGACTGAAGACCACCATGTCAACTAAAGCATAGCACTGAGTGCCACATCTAGTCGTTTTTTGAAAAACCTTCAAGAATGGTGACACCACTACCTCACTGGGCAGCCCATTCCAGTGAATGATGACAACCCTTTCTGTGAAGAAATTCCTCTCAATGTCCATCCTGAACATCCCCTGATGCAGCTTTAGACCATGTCCTCTTGTACTATTGCTGGTTTCCTGGGAAAAGAGACCAAACCTCATCTAACAACCTCCTTTCAGGTAGTTGTAGAGAGTGATAAAGTCCCTCTTGAGTCTTCTTTTCTCCAGGACAAACAACCTCAGCTCTCTCAGCCGCTCCTCATAGGACTTACCCTCTAGACCTTTCCCCAGATCTGTTGCCCTTCTCTGGAAATGCTGCAGTGCCTTCACATCCTTCCTGAATTGAGGTGCCCAGAACTGGAAACAGGATTTGAGGTGTGGCCTCACCAGTGCCAAACATAGACTGACAATCTCTACCCTGGACCTGTTGGCCACACCACTCCTGATACAAGCCAGGATATCATGGGCTTTTTTGGCCACCTGGGCACACTGATGGCTCATGTTCAGGATGCCCCACAGATTCAAGTGGTGTAGAGTGCTGGAGATGGATTTTTGCCTTTGATCACAGAATTTTGAACTTCCTGCCTCCTATGACTACCGGAGGATGTCATGGCAAAACACTTGCTGTTCTTTGCATGCCATACTATAGCACTGGCAATTGATTTTTTGATTTTAATTTTTGTCAGAGGCTGATATGAATGGTTTACCGGCCTATGAAGGCAAGCATGTGGAATAAATGTTTCATAGACTTTTACGTACTGCACATTTATTATGCACTTGTTTATAATTGTAAGAATTGAACTTATTGAACCAAGTAATCTAGTCCAGCATTTGTATGTTCATTTTGGTGTAACCAGTTCTTTAATCAGGCAAACTATTTCAGTGACTTTTTAAACTCTCCTTATTCAATTAATTTGTGTGTAAATACAATAATCTAAACAAGTCTGGGTTGTAACCACTTGCTGAAGTGGTGAACTTGCAGTACAGTCTGCATTTAGCTAAGCCACTTGAGCCCAGTTGAGGAAACAATCTCATTTCAGGGAAGCATTTAAACACAATCAAGAATAATTGCTTGAGATGACTGGGATTATGATGGCTGGATTTGCAAGGATTTCCAAGACAAACAGGACACTGCAGTAGGGCCTCCCATGTTTACAGTTAATGGAGTACCAGGGAACTATGTGACCAAGACCTTGTTCAGATAAATCAGAAGTTAGGAAACAATTAAGCAACCAGACTTAGATTTACTGGATGGAAAGGGGAAATAACTGCCTTAGAAAGCATCTGTACTCCTGGTTGTGGTATAACTCTTAACTGCTCATCTGACTAAATTTGCAGCACAGATGGATGGTCTGGCCCAGTGGTCACTTCCAGCTGCGTTGGAGTTTTTTGAGACTCATTCTGAGAGACCTTTGAATTTCTATGGGTTCCACAATGCTGACGTTCCAGCAGTTTGGAGAATGGTCTTATTTTACCTCACTGTGTAATACCATGACAAGTCTCAGTTTCTTCCAATTCTATTTTTCTTTTGTGAAATAGCACATAACTCCACCCACCACCAAGTGGTGGTAAAATCAAAGAGGTTTGCAGGAGTCACTTCTGTTCCTAAGTACTCACACTCTTTATAGGTTGTGGAGGGGAAATAGCAATGAATATGCAGTGTTTGTTCTTGTTTCCTGCTAAAACTTTTACACTTGTTTTTGCCCTTTTTGTTAAGACACTGGGTTAATACCTGGGTAATGCCCAGAGTCTCCAGTGGGAGGTTTGAATACACAGTGTTATTAAAGTGAGCTGTAGTTCACTTGACCAGAAAACAGAAATTATTAAGGGCACAAGCCAGGCTGACCTTTTTTATATTTCTTCGGTTCTAAAACCTTGTTCTCAGGAAGATCTTTCTCATGCTCCTCTTGTTTTCCTCTTGGGTGGTCAACAGCAGAAGCACGGAGTACAAGTCAGGTGATAAGAAGATTTCTCAGCGGGGCTAGAATTAAAAAAAAGATCCAGAATCACTGGAGCCAAAGCTATGAAGACTTGCCAAATCTGCTCTTAACCTAGCTCTGCTACAAGAAATTATTACCTATCTTTACACCCTGCTTTCCATCTGGCTTTCCTTTGGTTGCCTAAAATAAAAAAAAATTAAAAAAACCCAGTTCTTCATTTTTATTTGTATAAGCAAGATGTCAATGGCACTTTGAGCATTAAACTGTGTTAAGTAGTCAACACACTTCTCAACAAAGCAGTTGAGAAAAAAGATCTTGAAAGACTGTATTAAACAAGTGAAGACAAGAGTAACACAACACATGAGATTCACAGATAAACAAACAAAGGCCTTATCTAAACACGTCTACAACTATTTTGAAATTATTAAAGAGTCACAATTTTTTCACTTTGGAAGAATGGATAAATAAGCAGCATTTAAAGCTTTTAACAGTGAGACCTGTGGTCTCATATTTTATTGATTCAGGTACTATTTATCTCCTTGTATATTTCCCTGCAACTCAACAAAAATGGTTCCTATTATTTTCTATTCCTTTCAGAAAAAAAAAAAAAAATCAAACGTATCCTGGCTGGGAGAAAAGCCAAAATGTTGAAAAGATATGATGAATGAGTGTAGACATTAGCTGAAGCAGGAACACTGAACAAAAAATGCCAAGCATCGGCATGATACTGCTTTTATTGTCACTAGAGAATCTGAAGGTTCTATTTGTTAAAACATAAGCACTTATTTTTTTTCAATTTAATACTTAACTCTGTATAGACTGCATGATGGCTATTTTTAATTAAATGTCTACCTCTGTCACAACCAGTCCCTAAGTAGACAAGCTGGAAACCACAAAAGGTATCCAAGGTATCCACTGTGGCTGCTGTTGGTTGGTTCCTGAGATGCATGAGGGAGCTGTTCCATACTGGCTCCCAGAGCAAGAAGACAATTTTCTTCTTCCCCATGCAAGCAGAAATGTGCAGGCAAGAGAGGTTTATGGAAACCTTTTCCTCACTGCAGAATTTTCCTGGATTACAAATGCCCCAGTCATTTGAAACTTGGCTCCAAAGAGCAACAAAGCTTTTTGGTGATGTTTCCATGGAATTTAAGGTTTCGTTCGGTTCTGCAAACATTGTGAAATGCCCTGCTGTGTCCTTGACATCCACAGATATGACATGGGTCCTGTGGAAGACTCACAACACAACAGAGACAAGGCGGGAAGCACCAAAAAGTCTAAGATGGTGTTAAGTAGTTAAGTTTATGCTGCGGGCACTAAGGGAATTATGAGCTGAGTCTTGTCACTGTGCTTTCACACTGTACCCTAAAATTTGACCTGGGTGATTTTGATTTTCTAATCCAGACAGAACAGTCAGTCCTTTTCAGCACGCACCAGTAAACAAAATTTGCTCTGTCCAGCTCAGTTATCTCGGCATGAGTCGGTTGCCAGGCAAAGATGTGCAGCTGTGCTGGTGCAGTGCTACACCCAGGGCAGGAAAATCAGTCTCCCAGTGAACCCTTTAGAATGCTCGTAGGTCCTGGATCTGGCACACAAGTGGCCAGTCTGATGCCCAGGCAATGTGATCCGGGCTCTTTCTGTGCATCACTCCATGTATTAGCAGCAGCCACTTTCTGTGAGACGTGCATGCCTGGAGCAGAGAATAAATTCCTGCTTACTTTTAATCTCAGACCTCCAAGCTTGAGCTTGGGTGTTACCTCTTAATATCAAGGCTTCTGAAAGGACTTAGGTGAGTCTTTAGGCACTCTAATATCTCAGGCTTGCCAAGTGCCCTTTCAGCAGCCTCAGTACCTTGAGGTCAGCTAAAACTGTGCTTGGTAGTAGCCTGCATACACTTCCTCACTTCTTGCCCTCTGCTCCAGCTCCTTCAAGGAGCCACTCATTGCTATAAATCCATCTCCCACTTTTTTGCAGGTTAGACATGTTTTCCACCTTGTGGATGCTGGAGGGGTGAAATGTTTCCCCTTTTTGAGGAGTGCCTTAGCAGCACATGCTTAGACATGTTTTTTTCAGGAAGGATGTGCCCCCGAGGAAGTCTGAGAAATGGAAGAGCTGATGAGACTAAACTACAGGGTTTTTTCAGCACGAGTCTTTACTCAGAATGAAAGATTCAAATAAGATTATAGCTATAAACAGAGCTCTTTCTGATCTTCTACATAGCTCAGGGCAGCTCTGAGTTGTCCTCTGCAGTTCCTTCAAGAGATGGCAGAAGATCTATCTGCTCAAGGTGTCTACTCAATCAGAATGTAGGAAAATCCCACCCTCAAGTGGATAAATAAATCTTCTATTGGTCTACAGTCTGCTTTTATCAGCACTGTATCTGAAAAAAAAAAACAAACCACCAGGTACAGAACTTCTCTTAAGATCTAAACCAGCAATGGAGCTCAACACAAACCAGCAAGAAACAATGAACAGTCTTTAAGTTCCCTGGCTTCACTGGAAGTCCAAGAATTGCTCCTGCTTACCTGTGCAGGGTTTTAATGAGGTCAACATTTGCTAGAGCCATTTCAGCTGATGTCTGAGCTGCAGAATCACTGCCTGTCAGCTCCATGACCTGTGATAGCAGACTCAGCTCAGGCACACTTAGCTCACTGTCTGGGACACATTTAAAGCTCTTTGTTTTCTTTATGAGATGAGGATTTGCCAACCCCAGTACTTCTATACAGTGACAGCTTAACTGCTGATGTCAGATTTTGCTGAAAAATGAGTTAATTTATGATTGCATGAAATGTTTGTCAAAAAGACAAAACACTCGGATCTGTTGGCAGTATATAAAACTATAAATACTAGAGAACATAGTGACAGGAGCCACCATTTATTAAAATTATGGCCTGTAATGTTTTCAATAACCCCTTTCATTTGATTATTATTATTTCGCACTGGGAGGTTTCTAAAACCGTATGATCCAGTCAGGCAGAGCACTCTGAGAATACAGGTGGGCAGCAAGTTCCAGCATGAAGGACTGGGAAAGGGGCACAAGTAGGGATGGGAGGAAAGTCTGTCATCACATTTAGTCATCCTGAGACTTCTCCATAGGCAAGTCCCACCACTCCTTCTGCTAGAGGTGCTGCTTCTTTTCCTGTGATGTGCTGCTCCTTATCCAGTGACTTTCTGATGTCTTTACTACAGCTGCTTGGATAGTAATGATGGAAGAGTAACACTAGGAAAGTAAAAGGCAAGCTGTCTTCCTCCTGGCATTCTGATTCCACTCTGAAAAACTGACCCCTCCTTTGGTTTATTGCCAAGAGTCACAGTTGCATTTGGCAACCACTCCTGATCCATGAGTTCATCAGGGATCTTGGTGCACTGAACAGGGTGGAGACCCATTCTTACAAGCTGTTCTTGTTCACTCCCACCCAGCTCCTGCTTGCTTTGGATCCCAGATCACTCCAAGAAGCAGTCTTCCCTTCAGCTGTACTCTCTCCTTGCTATTTGTGCCACTGATCAGGACTCTGCTGTGCCAGTCCTCAGACAGCTGCAGAACAGGGGCCTTGCTGTACTGAGCCTAGAGGCTCTTGCATAAAGAGCAGGAAAGGAATTAGATGTCCAGAGAAAGCAAATAATTTACTTGAGCATAAATTACGACAGAACTGATGACAGATCTTAGGTGTCCTGACATAAAGCTTAACTCCATGTCCGCTGGTCCTGCCACTTATTCTTTTTGTCACTGCCCTAACCTGTCTTTCATATTTATTCCTATTGTATTTTCATGCACACTATTCCCTTTTTATGAGGGCCTTTCACTCGAAGGGGAATTTCCTGAACTTCATGTTCTTCTACCTTGTCCTTTGCTTCACTAAAGTTTTTTTTCCTGGTCCTGGCCCCCAGTGGATTTCATTTCCTCACATTTGCTTTAGAGTTTGTATGTCTCAAGTTGGTTTTGATTGTGTTTGTCCAGAAACCAAGCAAAGAACCATCAGTATGAGAGCAGCAAACTTCCAGACAAACAGCATTGCAGAGTCACTCCACTGTCAAGGCATGAGCCTTTCCACAGTGTTTGCTCCAGTTCTCTGTTTATCTTGGTTTTAAATAGACTGTCCAGTCATTCCTTTGGGGAAGTGCAGTGTATTGCTCAGCACTTAATCACTGTCATTTATTGGCACTGCTATGCCAGAGAGGCAATCCCCTTTCCACAAAGCTTGCAACTCCAGTCAGGTTCCTCTCAAATCGGACTCATGTCAATGTCATGAAGATATTTCCATTATTGAGATGGCCATGAATCTGTGCTTTGAGTAATACCAACCTCCTCTGTTAATCTTAACAAAAAGCCAAGTATTTCTTTTATACTAAAATTTGGAGGTGGGAGCATGAGTTCTAGGGGAAAGTGTGACTGGAAGATACATGCTTCTTTTTGCCATTTTGATTCTTTGGGTTCAATTCAGTTCCTCAAAAATAAATGTGTAGTGACTTTTGAGATGCCAGGGACACCTAGCACTGCTGCACATGCCACAGGAGCCACAGGACAGTTTCAGGCAGGATATGCTTGAGACTCTGAAGAGGTCCTAGATGCCTTTCATCAAGCAACTAGACTGTGCCACCTTTCCTGCTGAGCCCAAAACAAGAGTGTAGTAAGACAGGAAATAACAGCCTGGGAAATGTGATAAGCTAAGCTTGAAATTGTGCCCTACTACACTCCTGTTTCAGGCTCAATTTTTTCCTGACATGACTGAGACCCCTCTGCCCCTTGATCCCCACTTGCCCTTACCTCTGAAGAGGAGGAGTAACAACTGCTGAAGAGGAGGAGTAACAACTCAGTATCCCAGAACATCTTGTCTAATCTGTACAGCCAGCTGGGGTAGAGATGTGATCAAGGAAAACCACACATTGTGAGAGAATTTTTCTGGGTTTTTCAGGAGAAGTTCTGGTCATCACAGATTTTTTTTTTTTTTTTTTTTTTGCTTGGAGGGAAAAACTATTAAGATAAATGGCCAGTACAGGGATGTGGTCCCTTGATCTTGAAAGCATGAGCAGTCAGGCAAAGAAACTGCATTAGCAGAAAACACAGATAGCTGCAGCAGTTAACCTATTCCAGTACTTAGAGGGTCAAAGTAATGCTAAATATGCTTTCCTATTGGGAAATATTGTCATGAAAGGGCACTCTGAAGACATCATACTGAGTTTCTAAGATTTCCCAGATCAGTAGGTATTTGAAGAACTGAGTTGTGGTACTCAGCAGTGGTGCTCCCAAAGGTTCTCAGCAGTGTGTCAGTTTCTCATGTTTCCAAAAGCATTTGTGATGCTAAACACTCCTCGTGAAGTCTGAGTGTCTCTCTACACAAGCTGCTTTAACAGCAAACTTTCATTTTTCCTGGTATTTTTACATTAATAGAGCAAAGAGCTTCAGTCATTCCATCTTCCTGCATTGAGGAGATGGGGTTTTGCTGCCAAGAGAAGAGTCAACACTGAGCAGTTTTGCTGAAAGATTGCACATGTAATCATAGGGAAAGATATTGTCTAAGAGGCAAAGAAAATTAATAGATGCTTTTAATTACATGATCAATTCATCATGATGTATCAGATTAGCCCCGGTTAAGGGTCAAAATTCCACCCACCCACTCCCTCCTCCTCTGCTACCCTTTCTGGAACCTATTTCCCCCCCAAGGCACCCCAAACTGTCCTTACAGAGACCTCTCTGCAGCCCAACTGCCAGCACATGGGCTTGTGCACCTGGTACACATGAGAACAGTCTTAAGGTATTTCAGTTTTAAGGAGAACTATCAATCTGGTTTAGCTTCAAAAGTCAATTGAAAGAATATTGTAGTGGCAGTACAAATTGAAAGTAAATTATAAAATTAGAGGAAATTTACATTTGGTGGGTCTTACAGGGTATTCATAACTTGGGATAGTTGAAGGCAGGGGGATATTTGGGCAGGCTCAGCCTCCCCTCTTCAAACTGTGGGCTCACAGAGATGAACTCCAGAGGTACGTTATCGAGTAGGTGGGGCAATGGCAGAGCTCTTACCATCTTCAGCAAGTGAAGGAAAAAGCCACATGAGCCTTAAGCAAACACAAAGTACAGATTTGTGTCTTAGCCAGGAAATGAGCCTGCTGCCCATCACTGACCCCCTGAAGCCCAGGACAAGGGTATGGCAATGAGGCAAGGCAGGCAACCACTGCACAGAAAGTCCTTCTCTTCGTGTGGACAAAGACTGCTTGAACCAAGCCACAGGGATCAGTCTTAACCTCTCAGCTTGCTCCTCAGAGCAGTTATGAGTCAGACCCTTATGCTGGTTTACTTATTTGGTTTACCCACTGTTCGGTCCCTGTTGCTGGGGTTCAGTTGAGTTGGATGCATGACAATTTGCTAAAGTGGTTCTCAAGTGGAGAAAAAGCAAGTTTAAAACACAGTAGAGAGAAGAACACACTTTTGACAGCAGATTTTTTTGGTCCTCCTGGAAGCCATTTTGAAAAGAGGTAATAGGTTGACAGAACACTTTAATATCACAGTTAGCCAAGCTGGACACCATCAAGAAAGATTCCAGATGCTGAAATCGCAAGGGAAGAAAAAGTGGCAATGAAGTAAATAACGCAGCAATGTCTCTTTTCTCCCTCACAGCTCTGACAACAAGTAAATTAGCTTTGATGGTTTTAAACACCACAACTGAAACTCCAAAGAAACAATTTTATCACTGTGCTTGCAAATTCCCCACCCTGGAAAGGGTAGGCTTCATCTGCCTGCTGTTTTATCCGTCTTCCATACTACTGCAGATATAAATTCTGCTTTTAAAAAATAAATAAATAATAAGAGGTTTAGATCTTGTATCTCAGCCAAGATTCAGTGTACTTTTCAACGTCAGCAAATTGGAAAATCTCAGTGTAAGTTGGAAGTTGAAATAAATGAGCTCTGAGATCTCTAGCTTGGTGGGAAGATTTGTTTTGTCTTTTCTTCATCTTGGCTGCTTGTTTTTTGCTATTTTTTTTTTCCTGAGATTTCTTGCCTCTTTTCTTACGATGTCACAATTAAAACAAACAAAAAAAAAAAATTGATGGTGCAGTCTGTTCAGGAAAATGGAGAAGAAGGCAAAGTGACTGACCAGTTGAAGACATCACAAGTAGGCACTTTTCTAGTGAAAAAGGTGGGGAAGGTCCAGCTGCCTCTGCAGATGCCAAATCCAAAGACCCATTTCCAGAGCCTGGACTGCTTGCAGAGACTGCATTGTGAAGAGAAGGCATTAAATTCCATGAAACAGCCCATAGGAAAAAGAAATTGCTCTCCCTACCCTCTTCATTGACCCTCCCTCTCCAGCCAAGACCTCCCAAAGGTTCAGTCAGCCCCTGTGATGTTCAGAATGGCAAATCCTATTCTGGTGTGTGATTTTATAGCAGAAACCTTGCACTTGGCAGAGTTCTCAGAGTCTCAGCAGAAGGAAAGGAGTTTTCTGAAAAGGATCTATAAAAGACACTCATGAAAGCCAAAAGCACCCATGTGAGGAAATACAAAATGCCAAAGAGAGACTAATCTCTCTCTTCTTCATCATCTAAGTGTCTTAGGGCAGTGTTCATTTAAACCCTCTCCTTAAGACAGGGGCTACCTGTCAAAGAGACTAGTGGAAGTGCAAGGGTCTGCCTAGGATGTAATGTGGAACCACATGTATGAAACCTCTGGGAATGCAAGCCAAGACAGATCCTGATAGTTTTGTTTCCCTGTAAGCCAGTTTTGCTTGGTAAGATCTTATCCCATACTGTTCCCCTCTTATAAAAGGTGAGGAGCCTTGCCTGGAGTAGCAGGCAGGATTATGAAGTTAACACCAAGCTGAGCAATGTCAAAATCTTATCAACTATAAGAGGATGTTATTTTGAAACTGTGGGTGAAAACACACAAAGAAAAACAAGCTACCATAATGAATTTCAAGAAGTAATTTAATGTTACTTATAACAGGGGAGTACAATCACTCAGACTGATGAACAGTCTAATTAGGAGTAATTTATGAATAATAATTCAATCTAAATAGCCTGTGTGTGTATGTGTGTTTGTGCAAATAGTGAGTCTGCCTCAGCACTTGGTAATCCTGTGAGTGTTTTGGCAAGGGGGCTAATGAACCATAAAGTACAGAGATCTAGTTGTCTGACAATGCTTCATAATAGTAAGAGGAAACAAAGTGTGAAAAAGGGATGGGATATGAATGCATTAAATGCTGCTTGGGGTTTTTTTACATTCATATAATAAGAGGGAGCCACCAACGAATGGAATTGTACCAGGCAGCACCAGATGTGTTTCAGATGCATTCTTTGATCACTCATGCTCCTGAAGCAGAGAAGATTTTGTTTTGCCTTAGTTTTAAGAATCACACACCAAATTCCTTGTTGCAAGATTATTAAAAATATTTTTATCTGTCATAGAAAAAGCTATGAATTCCCTGAGAGGAGAAATACAGAAAAACAAATCCCTCCTATGATCTGTTGCGAAGCAATGGTTGCAGACCCAGCATCAAGTTTTTATTTATTTTTGTCTCTCGTTCTTATCTCTTGAACAAGTGTTTCTAAGGAGGATTAGATTTATAGTGCTGATAATGTGCAGACCAATATTTCTTGGCAAACTGCAGAAGGAACCAAAGGAAGAAAACATAGTGTTTTCCATTTCTTTGTTTCTTTGCAAGGAACACTCATTAAGAACTTTGCTGAGAGATTACACTGGTTTAATCAGTGTCTCTTTTTATTTTTTTCCCACTCAGACATAAGATATATAAGTAGGAGAATATAAACAACAGTAGGAGTGAAGAACTGCCTAATTTTTACGTAGAACACTGGAGAAACCACTACTGCAGTGCTGTCTGCAGTTTTCTTGTCTGCATTCTAGGACAACAACATAGGGCTGAGAGATATGGAGAAAAACTGCAAGAGAATGTTTGGAGTGGGCTTGGGAGTCAGGAGAGGCTTCTGTGCAGATTATATCAGGATCCATGATCTCTTCTTTCACCTCTGCTTCATATCAAAATCTCCCACCTTCTTTTTGTAATAACTCAGGAACATCCAGTTCCACCTTCTCCCACACTAATAACTTGTGCCCTCTGACCATGTGATTTCTTTATTTCCTCCCCAAAAAGACTTTCACCTTCTACCAAAGTAGCCCCTAGTGATACTCAGTACAGCCACACTCAAGTCCCAGTCCAACATCTAGCAAGGATTCCCTTCACAGTTCACCTCTCTAACACCCATCCAACCTCTCTTCACATCCCACCTTCAGGGCCATCACAACACTTCTGCCAAGCTGAGCTTGCTCACAGCTGCACAGGGCTACAAGCACATGGGACATGTGGGCATATGGGGAGCACGTTAACCCCAGTAGGCAACCAAGCATCACACAGGCATTCAGCCACTCCCCTCCAGCAGGGTGAGGGAGAGTATCAGAAGGGTAAAAGTGAGAAAATTTGTGGTTTGAGATAAAGACAGCTTAACAGATGAAAACTGGGTTCACAGGAGAAGCAAAATAAGTAATTCATTCACTAATTCCCATCAGCAGGAGGATTTTTAGCCAGTTCCAGGAAAGTAGAAATTCGTCATGCATAACAGTGACTTAGGAAGACAAACGTCATACGTACAAATGTCCCTCCCTTCCTCCTCCTTCCCTCTAACTTTATATGCTGAGTATGACATCCTATGGTATGGAACACCTCTTTGGTCAATTTATAGAATCATAGAATTTTTGAGGTGGGAAAAGATCTCCAAGGTCATCAAGTTCAACCTTTGACTGAACACCACCATTTCAACTGAACCACAGCACTAAGTGCCCACATCCAGGTGGGTTTTTTTTAACACCTCCAAAGATGGTGACAACACCATCTCCCTGGGCAGGCTGTTCCAGTGCTTGACAACCTTTTCAGGGAAGAATTTTTTCCTGATATCCAACCTGAACCTCCCCTGGTGAAGTTTGAGATCGTGTCCTGTGTCACAGCTGTGTCACGGCTTTCACGGGTGTGGAAAAGGAAGAAGCTTTGAGGGAAGTAAACAGGGAAAAAAAGGCAGTAAAAATGCAAAACTCACAGGAAATTTCATCAGTGAGGGCTCCTGCCTAAAAGAGCACAAGAGGGACAGGGTGCTTTGCTTGAGAATTGTTCAGCTAAAGAAACATTTATTCAGCTTTGGCTTTTTCCAAAGAGGTAATTAGGTAGCTTCTCAAGACCTTTTTTTTTTTTTTTTTTTGACATTGTTTTCCATTATCTTTCTTGGGTTTGTTTTTTTTTTTTTTTTCCAATGTCTGAGACTCAAGCAGCTCTATAAAGAGATACAGACAAATACTCTAATAAATCTGACTTCTCTCTACTTAGTCTTCTATCTAGGGAGTTACTTTCTTATATAAAATCAATTATAACTTTTTTTGGAAAACTGATTGACTCTGCCAAGTAATCATGATGTAAGTAACTCAGATTTATTTCAAGCCACATTCTTCTTTGCAGTTTGCAGTAGAAGATGAGAAACAAGGGAAAGGCAATATATATCAACCTGTAACGCATTGTTCACATGCAGTAGTTCATGGTACTCGGGAGTAACACCTAAAATAGCCCACAGAATGGGGAAAATATAAATATAGAGGTATATAGATACACAGATACATAGATATCTCTAAAGTTTTGGCACAAAAAAATTATTCTGACACTTCAAACAATGAAGCTGGGAGTTAAAAAAAATAAAGGATTCACCTACATGACTTCTGGATTCAGACTTCTCAAAAGTAGAGAAAACTGGGGGCTGAAGTGCTCATTTTTTAAGGGAAGTGAGAAAAAGATGTGGCATGATGAGAAGATGTAAGAGGCTTCAGTGGCTGGTGAATGAGCACCAGCTCGAAGTTATGTTGGGTAAAGTAACTGGCCCCAGCACAGGGCAAATACAGGGAATGCTCAGTATCAGCAATGCCCTGGTGCTCTGCTTTTCCTAAAGGTCTACTGGCATTAGTGGGAGGTTAAAACAGTTTATGGAGAGAAAATTATTCTGAGGAAACATAGATTGAAATTATCTGCTGTTCTCAAGGTGTATTGCTGAAAACAACTGCCTGCTTTGTAACCAAGCAAAAAAGGAGCCTGGTGAACAGGATTGCATAAGGTCCACAAAGACATATTAAATGTGAGATAGATACTCAGTATGATGTACAAAAGAGCCTAAGAAGAGAATTGAAGAGGATTAGGCATCCATTCTGCTTAGGTCCTTTTGCAAGTTCTATGTGGAAGCCTTACCCACCTCTGCATGCAGAAATCCTTTAGGATATGCCCCAAGCTTTAATCACATCCCTTTAAATGAAGTCTGAACCTTGGATTTCAAGTTCCAAGCACAGAAATGAATCATGAGTGGAATTTTCCTTTCACTTTTCAGCTCCTCTCTGAGCCTTCCCTTCCCCCTCTCAACATCTTCAGTGAGACACAGGCTGTACTTGCAGAGCAAAAAAAATCACTTTTTGTTTTCTGGAGGAAAGCAAGCAAAAGTGAGCCACCAAGGCAGGATTGCATGTGTTCGATGATCTGACACATTTTGACTGATCTCTCCTCTTTGTCCCTTGTGTTTCTGTCTCAGCCTTCTCTCTTTGTCCTCAGCTTTCATTGAGATCAACAGAAAGTTTCTTATCACACCCAGTTGTTTGCAAACAGGAAGCTTGGAAGGCTTAAACATTTTCCCTTGAATGTATGCAGTGATTATGGGAAAGCAAGGTCCTTAGAAAATTTCAGCTTCTGCTGTTTGAAGGGATAATGCAAAGGACATAAGCAGATATGAGGTAATTTAAAGTAAATGTAGAGAAGTAAATCTTCTATAGATTTAAATTATTTCACTGACAATTCTAGTACCTTCATGCTCACCTCCACTCTTCTGTTACCAGCAGTGTCCTGTCCACTGTCCTTATGTCTGATGGGCTTGCAGTTTCAGCAGAATATGTTGCATGGAGTCTCTCTGTCCTTCCAAAAGTTTCATTCTAGCAAAGATGCTCCATCCCAGGTTTTGGGTCAAATTTTTCCTGCTGAATTTTGAGGTTGTTTCTTTTGCTTAGTAGGGACAATTATGGGACTGAAAAAAGGGAGGGTGTCACCCAGGCAGCCAAGAGGAGCAGAAGGGCCTAGAATCAGGCTATGAGTAGAAACTGTGATGAGAAGCCTGAGGACTGTAGGGAAAGGGAAGGGAAGACCACTGGGATGAGCAATGCACTGGGTTTAGGGCAGTGCCACAGTCCCCACAACAGCAGATACAATTCCCTGGACTATAAAACTGCCCTGGAATCCTTGAGCTAGCTGTCGTAGTCCCACTGCAAATGGGACACAAGGGAAAGGCTGTAGCCCACCTGCCACATCATCATAAAACCTGCACAGGGGATGCATGCTGATCCTTTGCCATCCCACACTCCTAAGGGAGAACCCATTTATTCTCCTATGAGACAGAGGGCTAGCCTACTGCAAGAAATATGCCCTGAGGGCTCCTAGAAAATTACAAATGGAGTTTTCAGATTGACAAGTCTGTAAGAGACCCAGACACAATCTTGTGCTGGGAAAGAATGGCAATAAAAAGCAATTGTGCTTTTATATTGCTGAGCAGAGGCAGTAAGCATTTAAAGAAATGCTCAGCCAGCAAACTGAAACAGCAACAGCAAAACACTATATTTTTTTGTCAAAACTTAAACCACCTCAAGAAGTAAATTAACACTAACCAGTTATGAGCTGCTCACCCCACCAGAAATGGCAGTGTTGTCTTATTTATTTATTGTTTCAGTGAGTTTCAAATGTTGGAGCCCTTAAAAGAAGCCAGAGAATTTCAAGATGTTGTGGATGGAAGTGCATTAATTGTGCAGATGGGTAGTTCTTTGCCTGAACTATTTTTAAAGACCATGTTACTCATCTGTGGTTAACATTGCTAGAAAAAGTTATCTGTCCAGTACATTTCAAACGTTAAGTCAAATAAGGAAACTGGGGACCATGGAGAAAATACTGAACACTACTTTGTACTCAAATCTCTATTCTAATTTAATATTTGATCCCACTAATTCAGTGACCAGTGAGAATAAAGATTTCTTAGTTGCACTTTGAAAGCTACTTTTATGTTATAATCTCTTCAGGGAAGTCTCAAGGGATCAGACAGGTAAGCTATGATTGCATTCATGATGGAGAAGAGTAAAAAGAAGCCCTGAAGAACCACTTCTTCAGTTCCAGGACTGAGAATAAAGATTGGTGTCTGAGTATTCTGCTTGTCGGAGAACCTCAATAACTCTGCCTTCAGTATAATCTGTTGCCAAAAGAGCTGGTTTATTCTTGTTATCTTATTTCACAGTCCCAAGAAGCACATGTTTGACTGAGTGCGGGTTTTGGGAAAGAGGATCATTACATTCCCCAGAAAGCTGACACCACCAGGCAGTCAGAGCTACTGCAGGAAAAGCAAGTGCCTGACAGAGTCCTCCTGAAGAGACCTTCATCTGAAATGGACGATCCTGCTTCCTTCCAAGAAACACATCAGCTTAGCATTCCTGATAATTTACTTATTACAGATCATTCCTATGACTACCAGTGAAGAAAGAGGTCTTGGGAATTTTTTATTCAACACATAATATTCAAGTTCCTTCATGAGTGTGCTGATTTGGATAGTTAATTTTCTTTATAGTAGCTCCTATGGTGATATATTTTCAATTTTTGATGAAAACAGTGTTGATAACACAGGGATGTTTTAGCTGTTGCTGAGTAGTTCTTACACAGCGTCAAGGCTTTTTCTGCTTCTCATGTTGTCCTGTCAGCAGTAGGCTGGGATGCACAAGGGTCTGGGAGGGGACACAGCCAGGATAGAGGACTCCAACTGACCAAATGGGTGTTCCAGACCATATAGCATCATACTCAGCAATTAGCACTGGGGGGAATAAGAAGGAAGGGAGGATACTGGCAGTAAGTCTTTGTCTCCCCAAAGTAACCATCAGAAATGATGAAGTCTTTTTTTCCTGAAAATGGCTAAAAATCTGCATCCCATGGGGAAATAGTGAATAAACTCCTTATATTGTTTAGCTCCTGTGTGCAGCTTTTACTTTACTTATTTTTAACTGTCTTCATCTCAAACCATGAGTTTTCTCACTTTGGGCCTTACAATTCTCTTCCCCATCCCACTGGATAGGAGTAAGCAAATGGCTGTGTGGTGCTCAGCTGCCTACAGGGGTTAACCCACTACAGTGAGTCAAGAAACGTTGCAAAATACTGGTTGCACATCAACAGACAAAAAAAAACAAACCCTCAGTGAGATGCAACACACCAGCTAAAATCTGATCTGGGTGGCCAGATTTTTCATACTTCTAAACTAAGTACAGCCACTCCTTTGAATGTGTTAAGGTAAGAAGATACAGCTCCTTTGGAAATACAGTAACTCACTAATACCCCAAAATAAATAAATTTTCCAAAAACGTTCTTCCACTTACCCCCACCAACCATTTTGGTGTCTGGGATCCTACCCTCTGCAACCTCATTTAGAAATTATGAGCCTTTTGAACCGCAATAGGTGTGGGTTCTATTCTGAAGTTGAACTCCTGCGTGAACTCTCCTACCTCTAGCCGGAGTTGCCATGCCTACGACCTCTCTGTCAGACCATTACTAGCACCTTTTATCCTGTACATATGGGAAATTGAGTTCTGATGTCCCAAACCCTCTTTTAGATTTGGTTGAAACTGGCCTTCAGGTTAAAACTTAGAAGGGACTAGGGGGTACAGACTAATAGTCAATTTGTCCACACAGCTGCATTTCCTACTCATTTCAGCATGAATTCAGACTAAAAATGCAATAAAGGTGTCATGACTTCTACTCATTTTCCTCCTTCCAATTTAGAGAAACTGTTTTTGTCAGGAGAGAGTTAGGAGCTATCATCACTGATATCCAAGATCCCCAGGGTCTCTTTCAGAGAAGAGTGACTGCCAACAGCTGTATTCAGCTTCCCTGGAGGCTCAGACTCCCATGAAAGTCAATACACAGCTCTCATCCTACATGATCCTATTATTCAGTAGCTGTTAACTGAAAAGCCAATCCATGGGCCTAATGAGCCACAGCTACCATTCCAGATTGTGTGGAAAGAACGGACGTGGGAGAGGCACTTCTAGTTTTATTTAAAAACTTCTTCCAACTTAGCTGCATTTTGCCTTACCAAAAAAAAAAAAAAAAAAAAAAAAAAAAAAAAATTCCATGTATGCATAGGGCACTGGAATGAGGAAAGCACTAGGACTCTCAGGCACCTGCAAGCCGTGCTCCTCATGAAGAAATGAGTCTGTTCTCACAAGATTACAAGCTTGACTTAAAATAACACAATTTATGAAGTGCTGGCCTCTCTGCCCACAGGAGGGGACCTCCATTCATCTCATTTTCCCTTCACAACAGTGTGTGCCAGAAGTGTTTGATTTAATCTTCTCCTTTGTCTTTTCAAATGAAGGCTGAGAATGTCAAGCTTTTGCTGTTGTTTCTGGCAGCCAGGACTTGCTCTCAGAAAAGTCAACTAATATGTGACTCACCACTGTGTCACAAAACTTCACAGGGTTACCCATGCCACCCTTCCAGCCTGCTTTGTTCAAGTAGACATACCATTTTTAAAGACATTTGGAAGATATCTTTTCTTCATGTGCATCCATTTAGCCTAAATCAGACTAGACAAGGACCAGATCATGCTGTCCTGCATCCAGTCATTGTAATTTAGTCATCAGGTCACCCCATGGCTGAATCACATTTTAATACCAGGGAAAAGTATTCGAGAAGCGACCAATTATCACCTTCACTGAAGCTTTTGATTGAGCAATTCCTGACGCTCTTAAAAGAAAAAACCTGTAAGTGTGTTCTTGTCAAAGAGCTGGAGTCCAAATCTTTGCTTTCATAGTCCTCTTGTATTATACAGATCTTGAAAGCTTTCTGTCATATCACAACATTACAATTCACAAGATCTTTCTAGATTTTAAAAATGAATTAGTACTAATGTCTCTCTTTCCCTTTTGGTCTTTCTCTCTTCCCTCACCTGTGCAATTAGCCAGATGGTAACTAAGGCAACCTGGATTTATAGTGGGATGTGCAGACCATAAAATCTTTCATAACTCTCTAACTCATAGTATTTCTGTAAGAATCTGTAACATAAACAAACCAGGAGGATAAGAGCCCCTCATGAATAACACAGCTGTCCTGAGCTTCTTTAGTGGGAAAGTGAAACCTTTAGTGGGTTAAACAGGATCTCCAAATCTCCCTTCAGATACAGACATCACATCTCCCATCTCTGGAGACAACCTATACTTCATTTTTTGTAGTGACACTTAATTTTGCCTTCAAACAATGAGTTAGTCTCCAGCTAATTTATTTTCAAAATTCTATTTTATCAATGTCAAGCAAATATCTTTGGAGGAGTCAAATCTGCTTGCCATAAAAATTAAATCACATAAAATTTGGCATTTCATCCCACTGTTACCTAGTTATTGGACAAGACTTTCTGGAGGAGATAGTTGGAAGTCTGATGTATTGCATGGCAGTAACAATAGAAAATAGAGATGGGATCTGCAGGAGATGAGGAAGCCATTCCTACAGGGTTTCATACAGTTGTAGAAAATATGAATAAAATGGGTCTCACAAGCAGAATACATCATTCTTATGTCCTGAAGCAGTGGAGTATACATGCTGTTAATGCCACAGGGGCAGTGCCCAAAGTAAAGAAAGACAAATTCATGTCAGGAGCCACTTGAGGCAAAAAAAAAAAATCTTCATTTGGTTTCTCTTCTCCTTAATGCAGTTTTTTTGAGACCTGTTTCAATATGTCTTATATACTACAACCAGAGGAGCAGAAACGAAGCAGGTTGTTTCCATTATGTGTCTGGACAGTGTCAGCCTAGAACTAGAAACAATTGTAGTCTTTTCAGATTACAAAATTAAAAGACTAAAACACAGGCAGAGAGCAGCCTGGGAAAGGTTATTCAAGGTTGTCCAGACTTGGAGAAGGGTACTGTTTTATAACAAAATATAGCAATGTCCTCACAAGCTAATCCAGTGACTATCTGAAGCCTAGGAAGACACTGAGCTAAACTCAGCAGTGTCTGCAGGTGACTGCACTTAGTAATGTGAGGGGGCCCTGAACTCCTGCCAAGCAGGTCTTCGTGCAGTCTGAGGATGCCTGGAGGCAGCAAAGTTCACAGTCAACCCACATCTCCAGGACTACCTCAGTCATTCTTCACCTGTCTGCTCCTGCCTCATATTGATCTCCTCCTGCTTTATATTTGAGGGTCTTTATGGCCAAACAGTGTTGCCTCCCAGTGCTAAGCATTACTTTCTGTTCACAACACAGTTCTCACATTTCCTTGCCCTGGAGGAAACTCTTTTGGGAACTGGACAATCTGTGCAGTGCTAGGCCATGCCTGTGCAGACAGACTTAGCTACAATTTATCTACTGCCCTTCCAGACTCTTCTCAGACTCACTGTTTTCATAGCAGCAAAAGTCATAGACTGTCATAGAATCATAGATCTACGGTTTGGAAACATCTAGTTCCAAGCCCCCTGCCATGGGCAGGGATACCTTTCACTAGACCAGGTTACTCAGAGCCCCATCCAGCACGGCCTTGCTGCTCAGTCACTAGAAACTCTCCACTAGCAACAGGCACTGAATCATCTACCTCGTGAGAGCAAGAGCTGAGGCAGAGCATCAGGCCACCAGCACACTGAAGTAATCTTTCAAATGTTTGACCGCTGTACCAACAAGAGTGGTTGGAGGTCTGCACAACTCCTACTGATGGATGAGAACATCCTTTTGCAGAAAAATAATGAAAAAACACATTTAGTTGAGAAGCCTCCTGTTTAGATGTGTGTATTTTGATGAGTGTGACAGTATACTCTCTATTCGAAAAAACCCTTGGCTGAAGTCTGTTTGCAGAGACACCAGAGCTGGATAAGGCTTTGAACTCTGAGGTGTCAATGTCAGCAATGGTTTGATGATGAAGACTGAGGCTGTGATGCTCTGTGAACCAGGGAAATAAACCTCCTGGGATCAGGCACAGAAATGAAGCTGAGGAGTCGTTTGAGAAGAGGAGCAGTCAGTAGTGTAATGACTTGAAAGTCTGGGCACCATTGCAAGCGATGATGTCTGTGCTACACACAAGGAATCCAATCCTTTCTCCCAAATAAGGGCTCTTGACAGACTGTAACACTACATTCTGGACGGAGAGATATTGTGTGTCTGATGCCTAGACTTTTACTGAAGTGCAGGATTATGAACTGTAAGTCATTTAGCCCACTTTAGATAAACATCACTTTCAAATCGGATTATAATTTGCAGAGGCACAACATGTTCAGGGCAGAACTGTGTCAGAGACCAAGATAAGTATTCCAGGAGGCTCTGCTGCATGGCAGCTTTGCAGACCAGGAACCAGAGCACTGAGAACATTGTAGTAACACATGCACTGACAAAAGAGGCCCTTTTTAATTCAGCTTGAGACAAAGGTGTGTTATCAGACATCCCAAGGCAATTACCATGGAGCACATGCAGCTTTTCATGGTTGCTTATGGTGTCTTTGGCACCTATATATGTTATTATTGTTGCTATTGTTAACTCTTATTTCCCCTTGTGTTGTGTGAAAAGCTATGGCATTCACCGTTGTGCCAGTGGCCATCCTTTGAACGCATTTTCATTTCCCATTTTCCCACATGGAGCATTTGTCCGTCTCCAGCAGAACAAACAAAGGGAAGAGCTGCCAGCTCTGACTCAGAGGGGTGCTGGATGCCACAGGCAGCGTCCCAGAGGAAACCAGTGTGAAGGTTTCTCTCGCACAGCACGCAGGCGGTCCCAGGCAAGCTTTGCCAGCTTCACAGAAATTCTGGAATGTTAATGAAGGAAATGAAGGCTTCCCTCCTGCCCCTGCTTCTCTCAGAGACGTTGATGAATGAGTCAGTGATGAGCTGCTGCTGCTGCGTCATCGCTGTAATCATTGGGGAGAAGCCCGAGTCACAGGGAGAAGCTTAAGCCATGGAGTTACTCCTCACCAGAGTGCTGAGGTGGGCAGAGGAGGATGACATTCAGCAGAAAGCTCAGAAGCAATTCCCTAGTAGGATTAAGCTGCTTTGAAGAAGAGGTCTCCCCTTCCCCCAGTGTCCCCTCCTTGCCAAGCTTTGCATCCACAGCCTGATAAGAAAAGAGAGTTTCAGCTGTGGTATTTTAGCCTCTGATGCTGTTGAAAAAGAAGGATGCAAGTGCACAGACTCACAATTGTGTTTCAGTTTTATGTCCAGCCAGGTGTGCAGACACAGGAAGATATTGGGAGATTTGGATCCATTTATTGGCTCTGCCAGAGCTTTGATTGAATTGGTCAAACCAGTGACGCTCACTTCTTCTCAGGTTGGAAAAGACCTCCAAGATTATCAAGTCTAACCTTTGACTGGTCACCTCTTTGTCAACTAGACCATAGCCCCAAGTGTCACATCCAGTTGTCTCTTGAACATTTTCAGGGATGGTGACTCCACCACCTCCCTGTGAAATCTGTTCCAATGTTAAAGAACCCTTTTGATGAAGAAATTCTTCCTGATGTCCAACATGAAGTTTTCCTGGTGCAGCTTGAAGCCACGTCCTCTTGTACTATCACTAGTAGCCTGGGAGAAGAGGCATATCCCCATCTGGCTACAACCAACTTTCAGGTAGTTCTAGACAGTGTTAAGGTCTTCCATGAGCCTCTTATTCTCCAGGCTATGGAGAAACATCTTGTGTGTATGAAGGTCTGCATGACTCTCATTAATGGATGAGAATACCACTGTATAGAAAAATACTGAAAAAAACCCTGTAATAGAGAAGCCTCCTATTTTGATGAGTGTGACAGTATCCTCTCTATTCAAAAAAACCCTTGGCTGACGTCTGTTTGCAGAGACACCAGAGCTGGATACAGCTTTGAACTCTGAGGTGTTGATGTCAGCAATGGTTTGATGACAAAGGCTGACACTGTGGTGCTCTGTGAACCAGGGAAATAAACCTCCTGGGATCAGGCACAGAGATGAGGCTGTAGAAAATAGAAGTTTCCTTCTATTCTTGCAGGTACTTCTAACCAATTGCTCAGACATCATGAACATATGAAAAACCACTGATCAGACCTCACCCAACCTATGTACCTTGGGAACATAAGTTTGCTCTAGAGACATGCTCCACAAAACCACGGTATCTGTGAGTCAAATACAGCTGATGAGCCGTCCTCAGAGCTAGAACAAAGCAAGACTATGGAGCAAGAGTCTGAGACCAGATTTGTCCTGTTCTTCTTATCAGTTGGTCTGAATTCTGGGTATGGTATTTGCTCTCCTAAACTCTTACAGTACAGGAACACAGGTGAATGTTTATGGGCTTTTGGTATGTAGGAAAGGGCAGAGAAGAAGAACACGTTGTCATCATCCACACCATTCTAAAATCCATGTAATTATTTTGTGGATCAGGAGACTCCTGCTTCTTGTATTCTGGTCTCCTGTCTTTTGGTCTCTAAGAGGAAACGCTCAAGGGCTTGTTACCTAAGTATTTTTCATTATTTGAACCTGGATTCTTTCCCTTGACCTGAGTTCTATTTATCTCTGACACCAGCACTTAGTTACTGAATTTTTCAAGGATCCACCATTTCTCTTGATTTATGAGATGAGAGGGACTGACAAGCCTGAGTAATCACTGTGTATCTCAGTCTATGACCTCAAACTTTCAAAAGGGTCAAAGAGGCCATGGGAGTCATGGTCCCTTAAGAATGATTTTGACAAGAATTTATATTAGCCAGCCCCACTCACAGCAGCATGAATTCCTGCCTGTGTCTAGAAAGGAGGGGTATCGTGGCCTTCTGATGCACCAGCAAGATCACGGTACAGAAGCACAGATCCACTGAACTCAGTGTTTCTTCCTATTGTTCCTGAATAAAAAACCCCTCCTCTTTCAATTTCTTGCCTAAAGCCAGTTTCTCCTATAGGGGCATCACTGTCCTGAGGTTATTGGGCCATCATAAGTGGAGAAGAAGACAGAACATGGCTTCCAGTGTCCCAGTCTCCCCCTTCATGTGAGGGAAGCGCTAATCCTTAGCCTTAGGGTAGCATGAGGATTCATTAACTCATGTTTACATAGTGCTAAGTATTAATTATTAAGTCAAGCTGCCATTGAAGGGAACAAAAGGCTTTGGCTTTCTGAATAATAGGGCAAGCACTTCTTGGAAGCCTCCCACAGCCTGTTTGACAGATGCTCAGTGTGACATGACGTGTAGGAAACTGCAACCATGTTTTCCTTTAAGTCACATAACTAATTAAACTCATGAGTTGGCTCAAGCTTCACTGCATAGTGTGGTGTTTTGGAAGGAACATTGCAAAGCTTTGTGAACAGCTGAAGCTCTGAAAGGTGAGGATTGACTGATGAAAACTACAAAGACAACATCAGCAAAGGGTATTTGTATTTCATCATATATTTTTTAATGTTAAAAAGAGGAGACACACAGTGAAGTGAACATTTCCCTTTTACGAACAAACACTAAATAAAATTAGGGCTCCACTGAAGAAGCGATTAAGCAATAAAATAAGACCCAGACGCTTTTTAGTGAGAAAGGTCAATGTCTTCTACTCTGCAGCTGAGGAGCACAGGGCTGCAGGTTTCCATTTGCTTCACAGGTGTTTGACAACTTCACTGGTGGCTGAAATCCTGTCAAGACCAAGAGTACCTCATCAGACTAAAACATGGTGTATTTTCTAAAGACCATCCCAATTAACAGAAGCAACTGGGACTGTGCCATAGCAGTAGCCATTCTTTCTGCTGAGTTCTGGGGTCATCTCCTTTAAACTGAAAACAGTAAGTGTCAGGAGTCAGACAAGATCCTGACCTGGCTGTTCTTCGTATGCACCAGGTCTCAGCCCAACAGGTGACTATAAAGGCCAATGTTTTACAGAACAGGAGTATATTTCAATTTGGAAACATAGGAAGCAAACAGGTAATTGCCTCTATGGGCAGAATTTCTGCTCTGAAAATTTTGAGTGATCTTCAGAGACATGTTGCCCATCCTCTTGAATGTGGCCATGGTCACGATTTTATGTAATTGCTTACAGCCTCAGCCCAGCCTCTCCCACTGGAGGATTAATCTTCACACACACACCCTCTCCATCCCTCATTTTAAAGGCTACCCTGCAGCAAATGTGAAGGACACTGACTCCAAAGTGACAATCCAGGAAACCCCTGCATGGACAAACCACAGCCATTCCAAGGTCAGATGGTGTTGGGCAGTAAGTACCATTCTTCTTATTCTTACCAGGGAAATTTTAGGAAGAATGAGGGAAATGTCTTTGCTATGATTATTCCTTGTTGCTTTTATCACTAGCACTACTAGGTGTCACCTGTATTAGCAGTTGTATTGGTAGTAGCAATAACAATAGTAAAAACAGCATTATTATTAGGAGCCATAGTTGTGGTTTCAGCTTTTATCTGAAGAAATAAATCTCTTAAAGGATCTCAGTTTAGTTGCACCGGTAAAACCAGTTAAGTCTGGGGAGGGAGGGTGGCTTGCAGGTGATGCATGTCTGCTTGAAACCAGTGTGGCATCTCTGGCACATTTCCCATAGGTACCAGGACACTATCAAATGGCAACAGCACTTAGAGCTAACCCAGGCAACATCAGAGATGGAAAAACAAAATGCACTCGAACCAGGGAGGGAGGAGCACAAGGAGATCCTCATTTGAAGCGTACAGGCTCTGCTCAGATTTACTGTCACCAGTTAACTGGTTCTGTAAGGCCACCACTTATGTGTAACTGATAGGTAGTAAAAAGAATTATTTGATGATTATCCCATTGCCTTTCCACTACTGGCCTGACCTGATAAGAAGCAGCTCCACTATCCATCACAGCTGTGACCGTTCTAACTGAACTCATTTTTCAGACCACTATCAGCCAGCCTCAGCTATTTTTACTCCCAGATTTATGGGGCAAATTCATCCCCTAAATTCAATTTTCTTTGATGAAAGCTCTTCAGAGATTTTTTTTTTTCATGCTTTCTCCATTGTCTGTGAGTTATGCTTTACCGTCTCTCTCCCAGGTGTTAAGTCCCAGAAGGTTATCTGCACCTGCAGGGATATTGCATTGCCTTCCTATATTTCTTTTTAACTACTGAAGTTATTATTTGCAGAAATAATATTTTTCATTCAAATGTCACTGTAAGCTTCAGGAAGCCTTAAAACAAGGTAGAATCTGTGTCTGCGTATGTAGGTGGGTTTTTCCTCCTCCCCAAAAGACCTTGGATCAGCTGGTGATCTGTGAGTTTCTGTAAAATTGAGGACACAAGTCAATTACGCACTGGAGGATCCTCCCCCTTAACTTGCATTACTGCTTCAATTATCCATTAATACTTGCAGCAGAGTTGGATACTGAGAAAAAATAACTTCCACATAATGGAAGGGAATGCTCAGGGGAAAAAGAATTAAATTCCCCAATAACTCAAACACTTAGTCAGAAATGTCCTGTCCTTCCTCCCTCATCCCTGTCAGCCCTATGCAGGGATGTTGCAGAAAGTCCATTTCCCAGAGCTGAGCTTGGCTCTTTGGGGGAAAATTTATTCACCTCCTAGTGCAAAAGCAGAATATCTATCTTGCAGAAGGAAGATAAACAAGTTTCAAATGCACAAGTCTGATTGAGGCACACTATACTGACTTCTTGGACAATCTGTACTACATATAAAGAACTAGACCATGTCCTGGCTGTGTAAAATTAATTTTGAGGCAGAAAGCCCAGCCCTGCCCAGAAAACATTCACTGAAGGAGTAAAATCCAACCTAGTCCAGAATTCTGCATGCTCGGACACCCAAAGTCTGACTTTGGCTGTGAGATCTTGGTTTTAGGTCATCCCTGCTTACAGTGCTTCCAGAATTGTTAACCCAAAGTGCTTTAATGATTTTGAGGTTTGCATTTTACTCCTCTCAAACTGCTAAACCTCAGCTGCTTCGGTAGGTTAGCAAGACAAGCACTGAAGGTCAAACACCTCTCTGAACCCTCCTGGCACTGCATATCAAAGTAGGGAAACTGAGAAGGGATAGTACTCGATCCTGCCAATCCTGACATTCAAAAGTGTGGAGCCAAACCCGGCTCCAGGGAACAGACTGCTGAGTCTCCTCTGCTATTTGCACGGGTGCAGGTGACTTGAAGCAAAGGGACAGATCAGAAGGTGTAAGTCCCTCCACAGACATGCAAAAATCACGTCAGGCCTAGAATCTGTGACTTGGAAGTTTCCTGCATCAAGGTATGCCTCTTTCCATTGAACTTGCAGCTGCTTTTTAGGGTGGATGGAGACCCTTTGCTCAGCAGTGCTGGGTTACGTGTGAGGGAGCACAAGCATTACTTGTGCTCCAGGAGATCTGGCTCTGTCTTTTGCCTTCAGCAGAGTACAGGCATTCAGAACCAAAAGCCCAGGGTCCCACATGGTTTCAAGGGAAGCCTGCAAGGTAGAGATTTAGTACCTCAACTCTGAATTTTAAACTGGTTTATTTTTTTCTAGCCTTTTTTCCACAAGGCAGTAGCTTTGTCTTAATTTTAAACATCACAACTGCTTTTAAAGGAACAAATCTCAAAAATCCCCACAAAGAGTAATGATTCTCTGCAGTAACCAGATACCTTCTACTTTCATAGCAGATCTTAATTCCTCTTCCTAAAACTCCATCTCTAGCCCTGAGTAGTGACAGAAGACAGCAGCAGTGCACCAACCCACCACCCCAAGCAGTCACTCATTTTACCGTGTTATTATAACATACCACTGTGCTGAAACATCATAATCCTCCCAAATACCCCCAATACCAAGATATGGTCACAAGATAGACATGATTTAAATCATCTAGAGAGGTTATGTGTGTTTTGCTGATTACTCTCTTTCACACAGCAGCAATTCAATGGGAAAAGCAGTGACACTGAAAGCAGCTGGTGGGTGTGGGGAGTGGGGGGAAGAACAGGAACCATCTTGCTACAGGGCACAGATAAATGTTAATTGATACCACACACCAAAAAAAAAGGCTTGAGGTGAAGACTTTTCAGTGATAAATGGTGCTCTTGTCCCTTCTCCTTCCATCCCAGCAGTGCACAGCACAAGGCTGGGTTGTCCACCAAGGTGCTCCCTGACAGTGTTTCCCCATGGGAAGAGCCCACTCAGCTACACTGGCACCAAGCTGGCCCCCATCTTAAAAGGGGATGCTCTGTGGGTCCTGGTACATCCCTCCCTTGTCCCACCACCGCACCTTGTGTGCTGAGTCTCACCCACCCTTCCCTGTGGAAGAAGAGACAGACAGGGTGCCTCATCCAGTTCATAACTTCTCCAGTGCTCTGTTTCCCTGGGGAATAGTGCTTAAGTGAATTATTATCTGTGCCAGGACCTTTGGCTCATGACAAGGACAGTTATCTGCACATCTCCTGAACACCATGGGAATTGGTTTCACCATTCTGCAGTGCTGTGGACCTTTGCTAGGACTAATCCTCTGCATTACATGATCTGTTTCTCACTGAATAGGCTTTGATTGATTAACGGTGTAACTGCTGCTCACACTACCACCACCTTCTTCACCTTGGCACCAAGAAATGTACAGAGACACTCGGGGAAAGAGCTAAAAACCTCACAGCATATACCTCCATAATCAGGCCTGATAAACCCCCCTATTTCTGGTTTAGTGGTACTGATATATCTGCTGCAAACCTGCCCTGTGACAAATCAGGACTGTCTCTGTGGCAGGTGCTTCACTCACTCTCACTGATTCTCAGGTAAACCAAAATAAATGAACTGCAGCCTCCCCAAACCCAGACCGTCCATGGGCTGCTCCCACCACCCAAGTAGCTGGGCTCTGGGCCAAGCCATGCTTCCTGGGACAGGCCCATCTTCTCAGGACGCAGTGGAATGAGTCTTTTCCTGCTGTATCAGCCTGTTTTCTGCCTCTGCAATGTTCCTTTAGAGTCCTTGCAGACTCAGTGGTCCCAGCACAAAACTCCTGGGTCTGCTACACATCAAAGACCTTCTAGCTTAATGGTGGCCATGAGAAGATTCTCCTTTCTCCCAAGTACCATGCTGCCAGGAAGCCTGTGGTGGGTGAGGGGAGGTACATTCCCATATCCTTGGGATTTTCCGGGAATTGAGTACTGTTGGAGTGTCTCAGTATCTTCATTTTAAGGACTGGCATGACAAAAGGATGAAAAGACTGGGTATTAGCCCATTATCTCTAAATCACTTCATTTCAAGCTGGGCTAAGGTAAGAGCAAATAGTAGTAATACCAGACATAGTGTGCAGTGTAGGAATAGATAATGCAGTTCACAGAGATGTTTCTATAAATATTCTACTTTCTAGTCTAGCAGGTTTCAAAGTTTCTTTCACACTCTGTGATTCAGCTAATAAGCTGAAAGATGCTTCTCAGGCTTCTTATTCAAGGACTTGCACAACCCATTCACCATCTGGCTGCCTCACAAAAGGCAACCCATGCATAGATCCCTCTGTTGTTTCGTAATTTAAGTTTGCGGTTTCTTCAGATCCAGAGATTTCCTACTCAATCAAGAAGAGTATTGCAGCATCCCAGTCCCACACCATGGCCTGGCCCCACTAACATTTGAAAGAGTAATGTCTTTTGGATATAGCCTAGTGTGATTTCTGTTTGCCCAGATGGACAGTAACGCTATTTAATGACTATTCCTGTGGTCAGGGGATAAATTATTAAGTCACTGCACAAGAAAATGATCTCTCTCCCCCTAACAGCTATAGTCAAATGCCAGAGTGAAGCCTCATTACTCATTTCCAGATTCCACAGAGCCATGTACATTGACAACTACATTTTATCCAACTAAATAAATGGTACTGATGCATGTGGCCTACGGTTGGATTTTGATCAAGGCTATACTTGAGCTATTAGGGAATTGTTATTAAATGATCCATGAATTCTGGTTTTGAGGGAAATCAGCAGAACCATGCTAGTCCCACTCTACCCCTAATCAAATGGCAGCCCAGCTGGTGAGGTTCTTTACAGAAAATATGAGAATGCCATTGGAAAAAAAATGTGTCTGAAGAGAAACTCTGCCCTAGAGTCTTAACAGGACAGAGAGGTTCAGTTCTTTGAACACTCAGTGCACCAGGACCTCTGCTTTCCAGCCACTTGCTCCCCAGCCTTTACTGGTTCTGTGGTTGTTCATCCCCAGGAGGTAGAACCCTTTGCTGAACTTCATGCAGCTCTGTTAGCCCATTTCTGCAACCTGAAGTCACTCAGCAGAACACTTTGCTCTCCCAAAGCAGCTCACAATTTTGCATACGTAATGTAGGAGACCTGGATATCTCAGGCAGGATATCTCAGTTCTACTCTTGGAGGCAGAAGAGTGAAAATTAGACATCCCACAAAGTAGCTTCAGGGGTCTAAATTCCTTATTAGTTGTGGATCTGAGACCTGTGCTCCCTGTCATATCTTGTTATCCTCCACTGCTCACTGAAAAGACCGTACTTAAATATCACAGCCCTGGCAGACACATTTTATTTTGGCCTCCTTGTGTGTTAATATTATTAGTATTGATATTCTGAGATTTTGCATCATAGATGGCAAAGGGGTCTCTCTGCCTCGTGCTCTCTGCCCAGACCTCCACTCACACATCATTGCTTTTGCAAATATGAAAGCTCCATCCCAGTTCTTCACACGCCACAAAAATATACTAATGATGAACCTTGAAATCAAACCACCTTACAGCTCACGTCTTTTTTTAAAGCTGTTTGTTTGGTGTTGTAAGTGTCTCATTGGCTTAGCTCAGTGAAGGAGGTTAATCTCTGCAAAGAGGCAGTGAGATTCTGCTTCTCCCTTTACAGCTGGAGGACAGCATGAGGGCAGATGAGCATTTTTGTGAATCTAGGGCATATTTTTCTCCCTCCTCTGCCCTTTGCAGGAGCTTCACTGGAAGGACATAAGGAATTCTTACTGGTGGTATCTTCAGGCCATCTGTTGCTACTAAAGAAAGTGCTTGCTGAAAGCATTTCTTTTACTAAATAGTTACTGAACAGTTGGTGCTGCCTGGTGTTTGGGGTATTCCTGGAGGATGGTCAGCATTCAAACAGGACCTGTTTAGCAAAACACTTTCAGCCGTGCTTTCTGCTAAAACACACCCAGCCTCAGGATCTGGATGGATCACAGTGGATGTCAGTTGAATCTATAAATGCCTTTCTTGCAATCGGAGCAAGACTTGTTCTCTTTCTAAAGATCTTCTCAACCACTAAAGTGGTCTCAGCCAAATGATTTGCAGAACTCAGATATTCCCAGTGACATGGATCACTGCCCAACTCACATGCTGTGGTTTCTTTTGCAGATGAAGACTTTGTTTCTGTATGAGGAGATGGGCTGTGCCAAGTGGGTTTCAGACTCACTTTTCTGATGGGTCATTCTGCAGGCCAAGAATATGTTTTGCACTCCCTAAGCATTAGTCCCATGGGGATCCTTCAACTCTTCCTGTGATAGGTTAAAAGGCTTAGCAGGACCTCAGACTCCAGCTAATGCCTCCGTCTCTGGGAAGGTAGGCTCAGATTGTTCGTAAACTATTCACTGCAATTAATGTCATTGCTTGGTTTCGGATCCCCCTCCAGAAGAAAACATTCATTCATTCATTTGCCTCCACATGAACAGCAGGAACAGTGTTACTAAAATCTTGGGCACTTGAAACCTTGGCCCAACTTGGAAATCAGAAAAAAACCCCAGTACTCATGGGTATGACCTGCTTAAAGGATAAGCTTCAGGTTTACCGTCACATGCAGGCAGGTAAATAAGAGATCTCTATTTCTTTCCCAAGTCACAGGCAATATTTTCTTGACCTCTTCCCCACTGAAGGATCCTAGGCTTTTGTGAATGCTGCTGTGGCAAACATGCCCCTCAGGGAATAAAAACTATCAGTAGAGAGAAGCATGGTCTTTCCTATATGGGACTGATCCAGGATTGAGGATAGTGTGAATGTTTTCTAGCTGTGTGATTGTGATGCATATTTCAGAAATGTCAACTAATTTGTGATTTTGTAAAATAGTTATTCTAATGTACTTCGCTTAACCTCCATTGTGTTGTGGGTTTTTTTTTTTTCCCAAATAGGTTATAATAAGGAAATATTTTTCTATCTAAAGGGTTAGGACTTCAGTGCATACTGCTGTTACTACAAACAACAGCAGATTACTTTTTACCTTTTCACTGTTATTAGAGAAGGCAATCCAATGCCTGCTAAAATTCAGGTCCTTTGCTTCCATGATTCTACTCCACACCCTTTCCTGAATCAGTGATTCTGTACAAATCAGCTTCCATCGCATCCTGTTTCAGGCACAAGGCTTGCCCAGATAATCTGCTAAGGTGCCTTCCAAAGTGAATTATCATATGATCCTGTTATATTGCTGCAGCTGGATAATGAAGCTTGGGTGACACATTTTATCTGAAGAGGTGACACATTTCTGGCTGTTGTGGTATCAAAGGTCTCCCATGACTGAAGTAAACAATAAATGCAGAGTCAGTCATGTGCATTCTAATGTGTCAGCCAAGGGCAACATTAAATCTGAGGAGAATGAAGCAGTGGAGAAATTTGGCATTCCTATTCACTATAACCAAAATCTATGAACCTGCAGAATGATCTGCAAAAAGATGCCACCAAAGTAGGATCATTTTGGATGCCTTACCTACAGACCAGGCTGAATATACAGTTCAACAGGAAAAAGGAGGCTTCTTGAAGTGCCCATGACAGGGAATCATAAAATAACAAAACAGTTAAGAGTGGAAGCGGAGCTTGATCATCTCACCTCTGAACAAAGCAGAGCAAACTTCAAATTTAGATCAAGCTACTAAAAACTTTTCCAGTCAGGTTATGATGATGTCAAGGTTTGTACTGCAGCAACCTGTTCCAGGGTTTGACCATTCTCATTGTGATTAATTTTTCCCTAGATTTCACTTTCTGTAGTTCATGTCTGTTGCTGCTCATCCTTTTGCTGCACAGCTCCAGTGACAGTCTGGCTCCATCCAGCCACCCATATCACGTGGGAATGGTCCCTTCTTTTAAGTACTGGTATAGCGCTACTGAAAATCAATTGAGTTGCCCTAGGCTAAAACAAAAGGACAAATCTAGCTTATCCTTCTGTGGTAGAAAGGTGTTGAATTCACAGGGTGTTGAAATTCCCTCACCCTCAGTACAATAATTCTTTAGTGCGCCCATGTCATTTCCCAACACGTTTTTCTTTCCGCGTGGATCTCAGCACCACTTTTCACGATGCAGAGAAAAAGAACTGTTTAATACCTCATATCCCAGCATCTACTCTTGGTACCTCACTGGGATATTGCCATGGAAACAGGGGAAGTTTGAAATAAAAGCGAATACGCTCACTTTTCTTATTTTTCAGTAGGGACTTCAAAATTTACTGCAGTATAAAACAAGCCGTGTACCATCTGCTTATTGAAAATTGAATACAAATTTTTCTTCTCTTTTTTTCTGAAACTCTAAATCCCTGCCACAGTATATCCCCTCAAAAGCATCCTTACAGATGTGGTGCATGAGTCCATGTAGCTTCTTGTCCAGAAGTTAAGCTGATGAGAAACATCCCTGTACTTCAGCCATGAATGGCACAGATAGAGAACTATCTGAACCAAAATGGAAGATAACACATGCTGGAGACAAGCAGAGCCATGAAAGCAGCTGCTGGAAGAGGATCTAGGCTGTAGAAGTCACACAGCCTCAAAGCTATTTTTTGGAAAAGGTAATTTTTTTACATATAATAGGGTTGTGTAGGAGAGTCTTCACGAACACACCAGCATCATTTTTTCCTTCTGTGGTCACTTTCTCTGTGAATCGATTGAGTCAAGCACCACTGAACAGGAGAGTTAAATCCTCTGCAGCACCATGAGCCTCACAGCTGATGCAACTGTGATTTATTCAGAATGCCTTCTAATAAGGGGCACCAGAGAATGGTTTTCAGTAAAGTCAATGGATATGAGGAGTTGCAACATCTAACTCAGGTAGATGGGGGAGGCAAAGAGTCTGTATAAGGTACCATTTCTTCTCACTACTTGCTGAGATCTGAACAGGATCTCAAACTCCCTTCATGTGATATTCCACAGCAGAGACTTAAATCCATCTTAGGAGGTGGCTAGAAGGAAGTCCACATCTTTTCACATCTTTGATCTCTCTCATTGTATTGAAATTTTGGCTAAGGAAAACTTTTGGCAACATTTCAAATATTGCTTTTATGCCCCAGACACTTGCCTGTCAACAACCTGTCTTTCTGAGGTGGGGTACTGCTCTCTGCACTAGTATCAGTGTTTGGGTACACAGGGATATTCCCCTTGACTTGAGGAGATAGTTCGGACACACCACTGAACTTCTGGCAGTTTTCCAGGGGAGAGGAAAGATGTGGCAACAGCGATGAGTTGTTTCTTTGCCCCTGATTTCAGCAGCCCTTTCCCAATCAGCGGTTAAAGAGCTTACATCTCTTTATGAATTTCCACAGACTCAGGTTGGCAAGGAAAGGCTGAATCACAACAGTTCTTATATAAAGGGTCATCTCTTCCTCTAGAAGCATAGGGAACAACACAGCTTCCTCTGCCTTGTGCTCTGCACATAACTCTGCTTTGCAACCAGCTCACAGGGCTGCAGCTATTGCAGGGCCATCCATCTGCTGTCCTGTGCCAGAGCTTTTACAGGGGAGAGGTGTTCGGGTAGCAGTCGCAACCAGATTGTGTTTTCTGTTGCTGTTTCTCTGGTAATCAGACAGCTACACTAATAATCATGTTCTTACAACCCTGGCTCCTGCTTATCACAGACTTCTCGGAGAAGGAAAGCTGTGCCCTGTTCATTCAGCCATCCGTCACTTTGCCGTCCGGAATGATTAATGTCCACCCACCCCAACCTGCTCACAGCTCTCCCTGGGAGGCAGTGAAGCTGAAGGGATGATGTTCTGGGCCCACTGGAAGATATGTATGAGTATTTGATCACTACTAAGTAGGTCCAGGGTGCTATAAATATGTCCATGAGAGGCTAAGCTTTGCACAAAATTTATTTTAGGTGTGCTTAGGTTATGCTTCATTTAAGCTTCCTTCTCATTAATGGACAGCAGGTCAAATCCTCACTGTGTCCATTCGGAGTGAAAGGTCTGTTGTGTCTGGAGAACTGTAGATGATATGGAGAGGCTCTATTTACATATGCATTGCGTCACTGCTGTTATATCTACCGGACAAGTCTTGACTCTGAGTGTCTTCTTTGGGTTACACTGCTTTGAACACAGAGTCACAGTCTTGTTCAGGCTGGGAAGTACCTCAGGAGGTCTCTAGTTCAACCTCCTGCTTGAAGTTGGACCAACACTAAAGTCTGATGTGTTGTTCACAGCTTTTTTTCATTTGTGTGCTCTGGTGGGTTAACCTTGGCTAAGAGACAAACTCCCACTCAGCTGCTCTCCCACTCCTCATCAGGACACAATGGGCGAAAAAAGGAAGAGAAATCTCATGGGTTAAGATAAAGGCAGTTGAGATAAAGATCAGTTCCTGTCATGGGCAAAGTAGACTCAAATTGAGGTAACTAATTTATTTCCAGTTACAGTAAATTTTGATTATAAGAAACAAACTGAAACAGCACTTTCCCCCCACACCCTTACCAGTCTCACCTTCAACTCTTCACTCTCAGTTCCTCTCCCACCAAGGGGGAATAATGGGGATGGGCCTGTGGTCAGTCCATCACAGCACCTCTCAGCCACTTTTCCCACTCTTCTCTCAGCCACTGGGATGTCTTTGGGCATCCCACACTTGTTAAGAGTTTGTAGCAGTTGAAATGAAGAGCGTTTCTGATACGGGCTGGAAGGGGGTTTGTGCGGTTTTGAACCTGAGTAAAGGTTTGACCCTGTGTAGAGGTCTTTGAAGGGAGAAAGTTTCCTACACAACAGTTTCTACAGAGGATTAACTGGACTGAAGAAGGCCAGACAGCTCCCCAATAAATATGAGGTGGAATAAAAGTCTCTGTGTATTTGTCCAGAAACACATACTCCATAACAACTGACTGGGAAACCGCACAGCATGGCCATGGGCTGAGGAGAGACCTGAGGCCAGGTTTTACAGCTTACCTTTGTAGCAGGATGCTCTGCCTGGAATGGGGTAAAACGACTTGAACAATGCTCTATTTGCAAAGCTACCAGTGGTAACTGAAGAAGCAAACATCATGTTGCTTTTGTTGCTGAATAATGCTGAAACCAGTCTGGCTCATTTATCCCAAAGTTAAACATCCTGATTGTGAGATGAAGATGTGATAGACCTGGTAAAGTACCCAGATAAAGGCACAAACAAGTGATACTACTGATAACTTATCTAAAGCTGACACAGCTAGCCTGGAAATATATGTCTGATAGTCAATCACTTTATACTGTAAAAGCCCACTCCCAAATTTTAATGGAGGATCTTTTAAGTTATCTCTTCTTGGAATGTAAATGTGGAGATTCCTCCCTTCAGTGGGGATGCCCCTCAGGATTACTCCTTAAGGCTGAAAGAGATTGGCCCATGGGTATTTGTATGGGTGTGTAACATTAATCTCTAATTAATAATTGGTTTTGATAGCTGTAATATAATTGCTTTAACATAACTGCTTCAAAATAATGCACTATACTATACTATAGTAATTATGGCTCCTATACTATCTAGTAAATAATTCCAATAAAGATCTTTTTTGTCTGATCATTATCATAATAAATCATATATATTTATATAAATATATCTGGTTTAACAATCATGCAAGGTAAAGTTGTATAAAGGTTCAATTTACACCTATATAATCCTTTAGGCATAAACCACTGACAAAGTTAAGGGGGAAGATAGGATCCAGCTCTACTCAGGCTACTCTCTGAGATGGAATTTTGATAGCAAGGGGGTCCTTTCTGCACCTCATGACTCAACTGGAAGGATTCTCTAATGAACTGTGTCAGAAGACCCCACTCTGCCCACTAAAACAGCAAATTTGAAAACTCATCTGCTAAAAGAAACTGGATGGGTACTCAATGATGAGACCCTTTTTCCTGCTGTCAACAAGGGACAGATTTCAATGAACTAAGGCAGGCCAAAATTATCTTGAAACTATCCAACTGTAATCACCATAAATTGTGTTTGGGATTCCGCTTACCCAGTGGGCTCCCAGAGCTCTTCTTTTACTTAAAGAGCCTCTGGTTACCTCTTGTTCCTGGTGTTCCTCCTTGTTAGTGAATCTGCCAGACTTGATTGCCTTTTCTGTGTTAGAGAATCCTGACAGGGCCTCTCGAAAAGCTGTTAAAGGCTGTTGCAAGGAAGTGGAGAAAGTTCACAGGACAACAAACACAGTGTTATTTGTGTTCTAGATTCCTCTCTCTCTCTCTCTCTCCATCCCTCTCCCTCGGGGGATCAGACACTAATCATTGCCTGTAACAGCACTGGGTGATTAATTTAAATGATTTAGCACCTGGGGATTAACCTTCACACAGAGATCGATGTTTTGGCTTTTTCCTACATTATTACCCTTACAGCAATTACCTCCCACAGATACTTGCTCTTGTGCTAATGAGCCAGAAGCTATTAGCATCCACATCCACTATCTACGTGTTTTATAGTTGCAGGAGGGCTGTTCCTTGATGACCACAACTTCTGGGCAGGCAAATTTACAAAATGAATGGAAAAGGCTTTTCTGCAGACATTTCTGGAAGGAAAAAAAAAAAAAAAAGGAAAATTGTATTAGCATTGTGAAGAGAAATGTATCCTGAGCGTGAAATCAGAGCCAAAGAGAAGAGAATCAGGCTATCAGTAATGTGATCAGTGCTGAGATTTACCTGCTCAATGTGAATAGCCCAGGCAGAAAGACCACACAGATAGAACTAGTAAGGTGTTATAACTTACACAGATTTGTTGGATTGACTCTAATTAGCAAAGTTCATCCCCACTGTAGGCTATGCCTAGATTAAACTGCTTAGTTCAATACTGAAAAAATTGAGGTAAACTCTCTCATGAAATCTGAGCAGTTAAATAATTCTGATTCTATTCTGCTCTTCCCCTCCTTCCTTTTTCACCATATCTGTATTCAGCTCAGTCCTGTCTCAGTAATATTGACTTTGCCACTCAGCAGTTTGTCCCATACCACCTCATGGGCTCTTGCACTAAAACTATGGATTAATTTAACCCATTAGTCCAAATATTCCTTTTGTTTACAGTAATAAATATTCAGTGAGCTGATATCAGATTGCAGAGGGAAATGCAGAGTCCATCATAAGAGCATGGTGTAAACTGTTCTTCCTTGCTGGAAAAGGCAGCTGCTGGCATCTGTGTAGGGAAGAATCAAGGCATACAATACATTCTCCTTTTATTCAAACCTAAGTCTGATGTCAGAGCTGGGGCTTGGTCCCTTTGGAAATATCAAGTTCAATCATATGAACTTAGTGTGGAACTGGAGTCTGTTATGACACAAGGCCATTAGTGTATGAGGTGTGTAGGAGCAATGTGGATATCAAAGTGGGGTAGAAGGGGAAAATTAATGTCCAGCTAGAGTCCATATTAGGTGGTAGATCAGTAGGTTCTATCTCTAGCAATTCCACCCTCTCAGAAACCAAGTGACACACTCCCATCTCAGTCAGACCTGGAAGAAATAACCATAGAACTAAGTCAGGACAGGTCATCTGAGTACATACCACATGTTAAAGCCAAGAGTTTTCAATCAACAGCCCCTGTGTAAGTGGAAGAGTGCATTGCCTTCATCTATAGGGACATTTTCTTCCTTTCCTTCAACAGTCAGTATTTCCCAGCAGTAAAATGCTGGAACCAAGGATAGTCTAAATATAATCATAGAATCATAAAATGGTTGGATTTGAAGGGACATTAAAGATCACCTAATTCCAGCCCCCCTGCCATGGGCAGGGACACCTTCCACCAGACCAGGCTGCTCAGAGCTCCATCCAACCTGGCCTTGAACACTTCAGGGATGGGGCATCCACAGCTTCTCTGGACAACCTGTGCCAGGGCCTCACCACTGTCACAGTAAAGAGTTTCTTCCTAATATCTAATTTATACCTCTTTCAGTATAAAGCCGTTTCCCCTTGTCCTGTCAGTCCATGCCCTTGTCAAAAGTCCCTCTCCAGCTCTCTTGGAGTCCCTTTAGGCACTGGAAGGGGCACTAAGGTCTCCCTGAACCCTTCTCTTCTGCAGGCTGAACACTCCCAGCTCTCCCAGTCTGTCTTCAGAGAAGAGGGGCTCCAGCCCTCTGATCATCTTCATGGACTCACTTCAGCAGGTCAATGTCCTTATGCTGGGGGCTCCAGAGATGGGTGCAGTGTTCCAGGTGGGGTTCACAAGAGCAGAGTAGAGGGGAAGAATCACCTCCCAGCAGCAACTAGTCTTTTATACCTCCTTCAGTGGCTGAATTTGGATAAATATACTGATTTCAGGTCTTCCAGAACTTTTGTTTCCCGTCTTTTAATCAAGTAACATTTTTTTCACTGGCTCTGAAGATCCTAGAAATACATATTTCTTTTATTTCTTTTTCTTTTATCCCTAAATTTATTTTTTTAATAGCAGAAATAAAAATATTTTCTTCTCTCAGTTCTAAATGTTTTGCTTTTCTGTTTAATTGGGTATTGGTTTGTCCTGAGAGAGTGAGAGAGCACAACAGGAAAGAGCTCATTTACTTTTTCTGTACTGCTCATTATTTCGTACACTTTCAGTGCAACTGCTTCATTTGTCCCCTCTCAAAAGCCACTGTTTTTACAACTGATAAGCTTAACTGAAGACATTGCCTTAGGTGAGAAAGATGCAGCGATTTGGTCACAGCATGATTAGAGACAAAAACCTGTTTTCAGTGACTGAAATATTTGGTTTGCTGTCAACCAAGCAATTGATGTGTCCTGAGCAGGCTCTTGCATTTTGCTGCAGGATGCTTAATTTCATTCCTCCTCAGAGACAGGACCCAGGCACATGGAAGCAGCCAAACCCTGAACAATCAGGCATCTGTGACTTTGATTCAGATTTATACAGATATTTATAGACCTACAGATGAAAGACTGAAGGTTTTTTTCCTGCATTCTTAACTCTTATCCCCTGAAGTCTCACATTCCTGTGGTTGTTAAGAAAAGTTCATCACACAAGGTCTTATTCAAATTTTTGTATACTACCTGGAGCCCTTTAAAATATCATCTTCTAGACTGTGTTATTAGTTGTTCAATTAATTAATCTAAAAGGGTTTTTTGCTTGCAAAAGCAGTAAATGGAGTTACACTGCTTTTTTGGATAATTTGAAATGATAAAATATGCTTTCAAATACCACTGCCAAAAGAAAAACATAGCTGATCCTAACTGCTAACAAAGATGTTATCTGCTGCAGCACAGAAAACACATGTGAGATTGCTTGGACATCTTTCTCTCTGTTATTAAAGCTGTTTTTCTCCTTTCTGTGCCATAAGTACTCCTGTCTTCACCATCAAAAAATGAAAATTTCACACGCATTCTTTGTTGTTGTTTTAATGTAGGCCAGGGACTAAATAAAGGTGTGTAGTACACTGACTGTGTCCCAACACACGGGACATCTTGGCCCTTCACTCATTTGTAAGTGAGGCTCATACACAGATGAGCAGGTAAAGGCTGTAAGGACAAGCTTGTCTCACTGTTGCTATAATAGGTCTCTTTATAATTGGTGGTGAGGCCCTGGCACAGGTTGCCCAGAGAGGTTGGGGTGCCCCATCCCTGGAGTTGTTCAAGGCCAGGCTGGATGGAGCCCTGAGCAAACCTGGTTAGTGGGTGGCACCCCTACCCATGGCAGGAGTTTGGAAGTAGATAATTTTTAAGGTCCCTTCCAACACAAACCATTCCATGATTATATGATAATACAGAACAGTGACTTCTACTAAATACTTTCTGCATTAAGACAATGGTTTCTTCCTGTAAGAGCACACAAGGTAGTTGGTCTGTTGTATCACTTAATGTCATGGCAAATTTGCTGCAACCAGTTATTTTATTTAATAGTTAACTCTTCTCACTGTTCATGTAGATTCCTTTTTTATCAAGGCTGCTGGAAGGAAATATAAAACCTCTCACTCTGTGCAGCTGGGATCAGCTTCTGGCCACAGCATCACCAGGAAAAAGCAGGAAAAAAAGAGGAGATTCTTTCCAGAAATAACTTTCCAGATTAAATCTGGAAATTTTCAGAATACTTCCATGAGTAGCAGTGTGTAGAAACCTTATTGTAAGGACAAAGTGAGGTCTTGTACCTGCCTTCACTTGTGACTTACCTGGACTTTACAACTTTAACAACTTTAGAAGTTGCCCACGCTCCATCCCAGAAGGGGAATCACGCTTGTGCCTCAAGGCAGTATCTGCCAGCCTAAATTGGCACTGAGACCCACTTCCCCTCTTTTATTAGGAAGCACTAGATTAATAATTTTGTGAGCGAAATGCTGATCTCCTCAAGTCTGGAGAAGTCATGCTGTTCAGTCTGGTATCCTAAGACCTTGCCCTTCAGCTCCACAAAGTTAAGGCAGGGGGGAGTCTCAACAGCAAACTCCAGCCCGCCATGCATTGACTCTGCTCTTATTCCTCCTCTAAGCAACTTCCTTTTGCTTATTCTGTCCTGTAGTCATCTGGGAACATCAGGGTTGGGTGTTTGATGAAGGTTCATACTTCACTCTGCAAGTACTTTTGTCAAAAAAAGCTTTTATTGCAATGCAAAATATCTTCTGTATATGACATCTTTCTCCCCCCCAACCCCCTTAAATTTAATGAGTAATCCTTTCTGGGTTTGTACATTGTGATTCTTGTGTGTATGAATGAATATATATACATATCTATATATATCTATCAATCTATAGATATTATATTAATACAATCATATATAAATCTGGACCTATATCATTTTATATATACACGTATCACTAGATACATGTGTGTGTGTGCATATACATATATATACACATTACATATACACTATATACACATATATGCACACACATACATATGGTATAATCATAAACATCTCTTGGTTGTCAAGGGACTTTTCTTTAACAAAATAAGTTCCATCAGTGGATTTTACTTCTGTAGTGCAATTTTACAGGAAGTTAACATTTCCACATTCAATATAAAAGAAACAATATACATTTGAAAACGTGCCATAGGATTTTTAATGAAAAAATTAGAAAAGTGCATTATTTTACAACACTACAGTAAATGATTCTTTTTTTTTTTTCTCTGTAAAGACATTGTAAAATATATACAGGGTTGCGTAGTGCATTCATTACAAAAGAAAGATGCAATCCCTTGCATAAATTACATATTGTACAGGGGTTCGCTGTCTACTTGGACTTGTAAACATTTGTGTGATACAGTTTTCATTCTTTAAGTAAGCTGCAATACATCTTATTTTCATTTGACTCTTGTTGCATTCTGACTCCAGTACGGCATTCTAAGGCCATATGTGAAGGCATCCTCTCCCATATTGGAGAAGGCCAGAAAAAGAAATGAAAACACAAAAGAGTCTTAATTTGGTTCTTTGTAATCAAGTTATCACTGGTTTAATAAATCACATCTTGATACTTATGACCTGCTCTTTCTCCTTTGCTAGGACCAGCTCAACAACTATGTTGAAGTTAGAGGTCTGAAATGAGCAGAGAAAACAGTTTCCAGGAGGTAAATTCCCAGTGCAGTCTCCACAGCCAAGCAGCTCCTCTTTCTAGGTGACCATGCTCCTAAGGCTCTGTGTGCTGCACAGAAAATGTATCAACCAGGGTAGAAATTTAGAGAGTTTTGCTCTATCTCAGGCTGTTGAGGGCCTTTAGAATGCCGTCAATACACCGTCGGTAAGTCCGCATATGCACATTCAAAGAAGTACAAAAATGCACCAAAAAGTGTCAAGAGATCCAAAAGAGACATAGCATCAACACACACTCACAAACACACACATACACGCACGCTTCTGTCTGAGCAGGAAGGCTCAGTCTCCAAAGTAGGATTCACAATTTAATTTCCACATGTATGTGTGTTTGGAAGAAATCCAAGAATTTCCATATAAACTCCTTAGGTCCCAAATTGAACACTTTTATCCCTGTTTCTCGTAGATGAACAGTTTGTTGAAGTAAGTAATTGCACCTTGAAGAGACAGTATCCACATTCTTTTGGCCAACTGGAAACAACTGTTAAGCCCCCCTCCCATTGCCCATTGACCTATCCAGCTCCAAATCATCTCCTTTGCCTTCGTATCACCAGGATCAAAAGTTTTAGTCAATACTCCTCAATGGCAACAAACAGCCACACAAATCTTAACAAGTCAAGGGAAGAGGAAAAATAAAACATTTTTTTTTCTTCCACAGTTCACTCCTGACCTTGCAAATAAAAGAACAGATGGATCATTGGTTGTGTAGCATACTATAGGAAATTTACATTTTGTAAAAGAAAGACAGATCAGGTTTGCATTCTAAAGAATGATCCACTTCCTCATAATTTCTGCTTATTTCTTAGTTGACAAAATTTTAGTAGCAGACAGAACTCTTTTGCCTTTTTTCAGACAAAATCAATCCAACAGCACTTACACCAACACTAATTTTGTGTGGATGAACAAAATTCGTTGAAGTCCAAAAGAGCAGTGCTCCAAGTGGTACCCAAGAAATTACTTAATAGAGCCAACTGTTAGATTAACAGAATCTTAAACCTCTTGTAACCTGGACACTGGGATCCCTCTCTTGTTATGTGGGCATTACACGTCTCCTGCAACATCTGAATAATATTCCTGCCCTAAGAATTTATGCAGAAAGTATGTGCCACAATGTGAATGTAGCTGAAATGTTGAAAAGGAGGTAAATTGCCGTGAGAAGATCATTAAGTTGTGTTGAGAATATCAGTTGTGTTGGTCAGTGATGAACATAGCAGAGTCTGCTCTATTAATCTTCCCAAGGGAATAAAAAGGGCACTGTATCAACGATCAAGAGGAATTTCCTACTGCTGCTTCTGACTGCAGTGTCTCTCCATGCTGGGAGTTGAGAAGATATGCTAAAAAGGAGCAATATGACACCCATCTTTCCTGAAAAACATGTGACAGTAATGAATTTTTCAAAGAAAAGAGAAGTCACATGAAATATAAGTCACCATAGAGCAACTGGAGCTTAAATGCTGAGGAACTTTAAGGAACGTACAGTGAAGATAAAAAATCCCAGCTAACTGCATTGCTAAAAGGATATCATATATTTGTCTTTTGCTCCACTTGGCCAATCTTTTGGAAGAGAGCAGCTAGAGCAATCAGAAGAATTTGGCAAGGTTTTGGTAGCCTCAATCATAGAGAGCTGTGAGCTGCCCCCCCAGGTCCCTTTGGACCTGCATAATGAAGAAAAGGAGATGTCCCCACTGCTGCATGCTGAACAAGAAACTTCGAATCACCACATCCCTGTTCAGAAGGGGTTCTGAGGAGAAAAGCTTCAAATCAGAGAGGTGAGATAAATGTGGTAGATACCTCAAAGGAAACATTAGAAGCAACAGCTACAGATCGATCTGAAGGTGCTGCCCTCTATCACCATCACTATCAGCTCCAGGCCAGGAAGAAATCCAACCTTTTGCTCTGCCTCTTTCAACCTTGCTCAGAAAGGGTCTGGGAGAAGGATATGCCATAGCATCAATGTCCTCATCAATCCAGCTTCTGACACGAAAACTCAGCTGTATCTTGCCCATTCCCCAGGTGGTCTAGACATATTTGAACAAGTGTTCAGCAACCTTCCTCCTAGAATCATCATCTGCTCCAGACAGCACAGCTGAGACACTTCAGCTATTGCACTAAATAGGAACTAGAACCATGCTCCATCCTGAAATACAGTCCCTGCCACATCCATCTGCATCAGTTTATCTGAGACACAACACCAGTTCTTTACAGGTAACACAAAATCAGACCCAAACTCCGCAAAGGCATTTAAGCACCTATTTAGCTCAGGGAGAATTAAGAGCCTCACTGCATATACTGGATCTGAGCTAAAATCCCTTTCCTGGATATTCCCAACACCAGCTCCAGTCAACATGCCAAGATGATGCTTGTCAGTAGGACAGCTGAGGCATGACCCCCATGTCAGCAGTGATATTACCAAACAGGCCTTTTGGAAATCATTTTGTAGAGTTGCAGTTTCAGACTCTGGGAGGCCAAAATCACTTACACAGTCTACTTCAGATAATCTAATTAAATACTGTTATCAGATTAATTATCCTCTGAACAATAATTATGATTAAGGAGCTGCATAGCCACTGTCTAGGGAGAGCCAGCAATAATGAATTAATGTTATTTCTCTAAAGGTCAGTTTTGGTGATATTTTGACATGTAGAAACTGTCCAAACACAGCCAATACAAAGAGGTTTCTTTGCTATATGGTGGTCTCCTGAACCCAGCTGGAGAAGCTTAGCATTTCCCAAGCATTCCTGTGGCTTAACATTTCCCACACATTCCGGGGACATACTACTGAAGGTGGGCAAGGATACCACAGTTCACGTATCTTAGATTTGCTTCAGGCAATAGGAGGGTTGATGTAACTGCTCTCTTTCATGGAATAGGAGAGGGAAGATGCTCTAGAAGACACAATTTTCCCTACTTCCTCTTTGACATCAACACTGGTAAGGTAGTCTCACCAAAAACAATCCACTCCACCATGAACCAGCCCTGTCCCATCCTTCCCACACCTCCTGCCACTCCTGCTTGCGAGAATGCTGGCAGACAACTAGAAAACAGACTAAGCCCAGAAGGCCATGGCTCTTCCTTAATCTGAAACCATACCACAGACCTATAATGATTTACAGACAATAAGCTAAACTACTGTGACTCTTCCTGGCCATTCTCCTGATGGCCTTCTCCCAAACAAACACACTCCAAAATTCTCCTCACAGCCTAATGCATTGCATTCCAGCCAGGGAAAAAGTGGATCTCACCCGTGCAGGTTTATGCACGTTGCATTTCCTATTTAATTCCCCACATATTGTTTTTAATCAATCTGTAGATTTCTTTTGTCAGTAGTAATTAGAGTGGAACATTTCCTTCCCCAGGGTGTAGTTCTGTAGCATAATGCTTTTCCCTAATAGAGGAGGGGGGAGAGTACAACATGTGGTGATTTGGGGGTCTGAACACACATCCATGAAATGGCAAGCTAATGAGTTAATGTCTGGGTGGAAAGCAGGGAGGGAATATGGAAAAAGCCAGAGGGTGGCTGTCTGTGAAATGGATCTCTCTTCTAGCCCCAAGTAGAGTGCTCTGGATACAGCAATTACTGCAAGCTGTTCCACAGACCAGATAAACAATGAATCAAAGCTAGGCTAGTGGTATCAGAACTCATGCATGAAGAAGATGCATTACAGAGCATAGTTTCAATTATTATATTTGCCAGCTCCACTTGTGAATTCACCAGCTATGATAAATGTTATCATCCTGTTGTTTGCTCTACATTTCTCAAAGTGAACTGAAAGACAACACATCTTGGAACTGTGAATATTAATTACCAATAAAATTGAAGTATTAATCTTTCCCCCGCCACCCCCTTTTTGTTCCTAGTCTGTCGTGGGTGTTAATGCATGGCAGCACTCCTTACACTGTCAGAAAGCAAGGTGAAGGAGAGCTTTGGGATATTTATTAATTACAATATTCACAGAAGGAGAAACAAATGAAGGCTGAAGGCTCTAGGGATAGTATTTCCAGACTAAAATTAGCAGGCAGCTTTGAATGACTGGATTCCATAAGACAGAATATAGCTGCATAAATCATACAGGTTTACTGTTGTTTTTAGGTCTTATTGCTCTCCCTTAGGTTTAGCAAACATGGTGAGCAGTAGTTGGAGACAATTTCATGGTATCTAATAGTAAGTAGAAAATTTTTCAGTTTCAGTAAAAGGGCACAAATCAGGACTCACTGCATTGCACCAAATCATTTGGCTTCAGAGGAGGGCCCTGCCACAGCAGGCTTTAGATAAGGAAAGAGTTTGCTTATGTCCTACTGAGCTCTTGCACTTGGGAGCACCAGGAGGAGGAAATAACATCATTAGCACAACACATCCAAGGGACCAGCACGGCTCAGGAGGGGCTGGCTGAATAAAATCTTGGTTTAGATGGAGATGGCAGCAAAAGCCTGACTGGAGAATCAGGAGCTCCGTGAATCTCCTTATCAGCAGCAGTCAGTGGAACACTATGGTGTCGGCCTGGACTGAGCAGGGGACAGTCAATCTCCCAGGCTGATTCTATACAGATGAAAGCATAACAGTTCTTCAGCATTACCTCACAAAGGTTTCAACTGGAAAAAAAAAAACAACCTACTTCTGCTGTTGAGAACAATTTCTTTTTTCCCAATTTTCTTTTTGCCTTCCTACTACTTTTTTCTTTTTTTTTTTTTTTTTTGAATATTCCTTTGCCATATTCATTAAAATAACTGAAAAACTGCATTTTGGCAAAGGGCTCCATCAGTTTTTCATGGTTTTAATTCAGCTTCTGATCTCAGTTTAACTAGCATAAGAGTCCCAGGGCACCTGCCATCTGTAATCAATTTCTCTGTGTCCAGTGTCATTATTCCATTTGTTTCAGTTTTGGTGTATAGTTATGATGACTAATCCTTTTCAAATGCTTTATCTTGCTGAAGTTCCCAAAATAAAGTTCTATATCAGAGTTAGATGACAGGCAGACTGGTCAGAAAGGCAATATTTCCTTTTTCAGTTCTGTGAGTGTTACATATCTCTGGCTGATGGAAGTAGCAGTGGTGTGATTCTCGTTGTAATTTGTGCAATACTCCAGTCAGTAATAGTGTCTTGCTGAAATATGCATGAAAAAGTCCATAACATTAGTGTAATGGACACACTCCAACACATCTCTCTCATCTGGCTTCCTCATAAAGATTTTCAATGACTGTCTTAATTAGATCCTAATATGAACAGGAATATTACATAAACTTAAATGAGGACATAAACTTCAGCTAAAAGCTACTTCCACCCAAGCCCCTGCCCTCTGGTCTGTACACACCAAATAGCTCTGGAACATTTTCGTTCTCCACCTTGGTTCCACTGACTCCTCTTTTTTTAAGCTTTCAGCAACAAATCAAGCTTTTTTTTTTTTTCTGTGGTAAAAACTTTCAAATCTGTCAGAGAAAACAAGGAATTACTTTGCTTAGATCTGATTCACAGTAACGCTGATTATTGCCCTGGCATTTCATTGATCAAACCATTAGAAAACTAATGAGAAAACATACAATACAGTAGATTAACTTGGTTACTTCCCTCTTTTCTTTTTCTTTTTTTTTTTTTTCCTTTTTTTAATAATGTGTACTTTGTCCTAATGATCCATTACAGAGGAGTTCAAACAGAAGGCTATTTCTGAAGGTCACTGTACATTTCTCCATTCATTACCTAGAAGTTATTTTGGACTCTTGAAGTAAAATCCACACACACTTTCTTAGCTGTCCTGTTACAGTCATCCCTGTAAAGCAGACACATGTACAAAGTTCTGGCAAAGCAGAGCCAGTTAGAACAGTCAGGATCTCCCTCACACAATAACGAAGACCAAGTGGAGACTTGTGCCTGCATTGTTCTGTTAAGTTTCCTCTTTCCTTCTCATATCACAGCATGCTCAGTCAAAGCTATTTTGGTGCTTCACTGATCAAACTGATTTTTTCCTTTGATGATAATATGAAATATGATAGGATAATAGGGTTGTTATATAATCAAAGTCGACAGCAGGGAGCTAAATTTGTGTTGTTTTGATGAAGAGCACATTAGTGTGACATAAATAGACTAATCTGATTTATTATTATTATTTCTAATGCTTAATAATAGGGAAGTGTAGGGGAAATGAGACTCTGGGGAATGAGAGTGCATCACAAAGTGATAGCAGACATTAGGATGTCTAGTCATAAGCAGCACCACTACTACCTACTTCTAGCTTAATTTCAAAAGAGTGAGTGGCGAGCAAGAGAAGTTGCTCTGAAAGAAATAATGTCTTAAATGGAATAAAACAAATCATGTACTAGAGAAAATATTCTGTGAAAAGCAGTGTTGTGGGAAGAAAACTGTTGTTCATCCAGGGCAAAAAGAAGTCACAGATGGAAATGACAAAAGTTAGCTCACCTTTCACTGACTGACTTTTCATGTCTAACTGAAAAGCTGGGATTAACCTGGGACAAAAGCTTCCCTTTCATGATAATGTCTGTTCCAGTTCCAGACAGCCCACATCAGTATTCACACATCAGTCAAGAACCGCGAAAATGACTAAAAAGAGAGGCATATTTTGCCTGTTGTACTGATGTCTACAGTATGATGTCTACTGAGTTCTTGTGCCTCTGGCTGCTCACAAAACAAAGTCCTGAAGGCATCTCCTTGCAAAGGAAAGAGTTTCCATGCTACTTCAAAATCCCATGTGTAACAAAAACACAGATTGGACAGAACTGTGGGCTCTTCAGTCAGAAAATAAAAGTAGAAAACCATTTGAAAATCCCAAGGAATGCAGATACAGTCAAGCAAAACACTGTCCCACACACACAGCTTTTAGACTTAAAAGTCTGGCTATGGACATCTACTCTGGCTTCTTCATATCAACATACTCAGAGTTCTTCAACTACTTCTATAAACTTCAACTAAGCTAAAGCAGAGCTATTATAAAGCCACTGAGTTTTAATGCAAAGACTCTAAGTGGCAGATAACCCATGACATGTTGAGGTAAGATTCTCCCCTGGTTAAATACCTCATGTATTAGAATTACTCTCCACATGTGGTTCTAGGGGGAAGATTTAGTAACAAATTAAATAGTGTATGTGAAGTTTTGAACTTCTCCAGTTCAACATTATTTATAGGACATTTAAAGATTATTTTTATATGCAGCAGAAATAGTAATTTCTTCTTAAAGGAAAAGAGAAAAAAGATTAACCAATGTTTTATAAGATGAAACAGCTTTTTTCTGTTTAAAGTTTTTATTAAAAGTCCTGTTACAAAAATTCTCCTTTGCCAGGCAGACAGAATTCCACCTGACACATGATATAGATGTGTAAATTCCAGGCATATGTTTTCTTATCTCCATAGCAGCAAAAGAGATCTGCATTTATTTGCACTTCAGGGATGACACAGGCAAAGATGAAGCAAGCAAATTTGGAGAGCACTGTGAACCCCATGGGCTACTCTCACAGGAACCATCTTCTAGGTGGCAAACACTAGAAGGGGTTTAACACATCCTGAAACTGCTCTTTTTAGGTATGTTTGCCTCAATCCTTTTGCCATCAGCATTTGCCTTAGGAGACAGTACTGGCATCACAGAGTTAATGCCCCCAGCAGGCCCCAAACATTACTCTGAGAAAGTCCATCCTCATCCATCCTCATTAAGAATCCCAAGTTGTTTCTCCACTAACCTTAATGGAGGATTTCATGTCACAGCAATTTCTAAGCCCAAAAGAAGCTTCATAGGGGAGTCAAAGTCATGGATAACTTGCTTTTCATTTACTTGTTGAAAGGCAGACGTGGAGAACATGAACATATTTGATAGTTAATAATTTAAAGCCAAGTAGAAGAGAACAGAGGAGGAATGACATTCCTTATTTCTCCCTATTAATGCTCTTTATAGACACGTCTTTGAAAGGATATCAACATCCATCAGCACACAGAGCTCAGAGATGAGCACATACCATCTAGTTTTAAGGGTAAAAAAAAGGATTATTGCTTTTACACTGAGAGCACAAAATGGTAGAATCAGCAGGAGGTGATTAGTGCCAAAAAGAGATGGGGTTTGTATGGCAAATTAACATGGAAAGCAATTCAAAAGATAGGATTAGATCAGAGACAAAGGTGCAAGTTTATAAAACTCCCAGTCTTACACTTGCAAAATCAAAGATAAATCTCCAAAAGCACTAAATCCCATGTAAACATTGCAAATTCCTATTGTCTTAAAGGGGAGCTGGATTAGGCCTCTAATTCAGTTCTGTAAAGTCTGTTTGGTCCAGATGAACAACTGAGAGATGGACAATGTCCAAGGAACAGCTCTACAATGTGGTCTCAACATCCTCCACCACAACTTGCCAAGGCAACCACTCCCACTGTTGCCCTCCAAACTCTGGAGTAAAGCTATTTTTGCCCATTGCTGCTAAATGCATTTTGCCTTTGCCTAGCAAAAAAAGCAATATCACATCTAATCTCACAAGTTCCCAGTGAGCCAAACACAAGATACTGTCCCTTGAATTCTTCCTGAGACCAACAAAGGCTTTCCATTATTTACAAATCAAAAGCATTTAGAGACAATCATCTTTAGTTTTTATTTAAAACAAGGAATGCCCTGTCACTATTATATAAGAAAAAATATACATCCTCCTATTTATACCCATCTTAACCAAGCATTCCAAAAAAATATAATTCCTATTCATGCAGGTAATTGCTGCACAAAATAATAATAATAATAATAATAATAATAATAATAATAATAATAATAATAATAATAATAATAATTTATAAATAAAATTAAAATAACAAAATACACTCTTTTGTTCCAACAATTCTCCCAATTTATCTTAAAAATTCCACTTGCAAATTGTTGGAACAGTTGAAAATTATAAAATTAAATATACTTAAATCAATAGGATTATTTGCTTTTGATTATTAATTCCATTGCTAGTTTTTCTTGTGTTTTTATTATGCATACCAGTTTTACAAAGTGCATGCTTTATTTTTTTTTTTTTAATTTTGAACTGGCAAGCTAAAATGATCCATCTTTTCCTGCCTTTTTTAAATGTTAATACAATCTAAAACCTAGCATTAAAAAATTTATCATGATACACCTGGTATATTGACTGCTTATGGCGCATGCTTGTCTTGGCAAAAAAAAAAAATCCCCAAAACAAATTGGCTCCCCTCCCGCCCTCCCCGTTCCTTTTGGAAGCAATCTAAAAAGCAGGCTGGAACACAATTGCTTCAAGGGCAAAAAAAAAAAAATAAAAAAAAATACCTGATGCTTTAATTTTTTTTGTCACATGGCACTAGTTGTGGAATTGCACACGCACACACACACACACACACACACACACACACACGCAAAGCACACACCCACGCTGCAACCTGCTTGTGAGGAAAAAAAGTTTGTTAGGTCAGGAGTGCCAGTGGCACATGAAGGCTCCCAGCTGTGTGTGCAACTTTGGATTTGGTACCCACTTCACGTCACCTTGAATCCTCTGACATCCACCGAGGGGGTAATGTAAGGCATACTTTGCTGGAACAGTAATAATCCATGCTTCATGCTCAAGAGCTGAGTCTCAGAGGAGGACTGGCTTGCTCTACTCCCTTTGGCCTCACTCTGCCTCACTCAAGGAACAAAAAAACCCAAAACAACAGAGAAGAACTGGGGAAAACAAGGAAAGCAAAAGAAGACAAATCCCTTTAAATGGACTTTCGCCGTTTCATCAGCCTGTGGTTATCTGTAAAGCTGTGCAACCCAGGTGAGATGGAGCTGACAGGAGATGGGAAAAGGCTGTTTTTTAATGTGCTTGGCGAGATCTCCTCTATCTTGTAAGAGATGGAGTGAAAGTACTGGGGGTTCAGCTTTGAGCTGAAAGAATTTTGGTGGGACACCACCCGGCTGGTGTACTCGTGGGACCTGTAACACATGCAGGAACAAACTGACTGAAGGTCTGTTACTTCGGCCTTGTACCGTGGCCGACCATGCTGGGAGTCCTCTTGGATGTGGATAATCATGCTGTTGCGGTTCCCTGCCAGGGACGCCCGTTCCTCGGCATCCCGCCTCTCATCCTCACTGTTCATGGTCAAGAACCTGAGAACAACCAGATTTAGAAATGCCCCAATGACTGTCAACCCCACTAGAATGTACATAAAGCTAAAAGCCACGTAGAGAGGCTTCTTTTGAAGGGCCCCTTTGGTCTGCAGGGCCACATAGTCTCCAAACCCTATCGTAGTCAACGTTATAAAGCAGTAATAGTAAGCATGGAAAAAGCTCCATTCCTCATACTGGGAAAAGGCTGCTGCTCCAATGCAGAGTGTCCCCATGCAGGAGAAGAAACCCACAGTGACCATGTTTTCCATGGAGACCTCGGTGCTCCTCATCCCACAGCACTTTTTGATGCGTTTCAAGAGGTACTTGACGAAGGTGTTCATGCGCTCGCCCAGGCTCTGGAACATGACGAGTGTCAGTGGGATCCCCAGGACCGCGTAGAACATGCAAAAGGCCTTCCCCGCGTCTGTCCCTGGGGCAGCATGTCCGTAACCTGGGAGGGGGGATGAAAACACAGCACAGTCAGCAAGGCAGGTGATGACCACAGTTCCCCCTTCACACAAGCCACATGAATCACAGAGGCTCTGATGCCACAGCCAGGCATCACATGCAGTGGTGGAAACTTTGGAATTAGATGGACTTTCCCACAGCGTTTTTTATAGTAGTCCCTGTCCCAAAACCAGACTACCTTGATGGCATCCAAGTTCTGTGTCTGCTGACAGTGTGGAGTTACAACATCCACAGACGCACGAATCAAATAAGTTCCTTTTCAAACTCTTCCATACTGAATAAGCCTTTCTCCTTGACACCTTATGAAAGTCATTGCTGGAACACCATAGGAATTTAGGGATTTAATGTTTTTTCTGTCTTTCATTACTGAAGAATAAACAACTTATCAGCTTGTTCCATAGTTTTGCAGCTTTGATAGAATTGCAAAGGCAATTTCATCAGGATGTTAAACTAATCCAGGAAAGAGGATGTACCACATTTCATAGCACAGGTTACTGATGACAAAATCATAGCTAAGCCTTTATTCTAAAACAAACTATAAGTGGGGGTCTGTTTTGAAATCATAATTTCACTTTTTCACATCACACTGCTTTAAAAGTCTACATTTCCTGTAGCTGAGATTCTAATGGATGGTACCAAAGTCTCCAAAATGGGATGGCTGGGACCCACCTGGCCATGTGGGTATCACTGTCTAGAGTCCCTTTAAAGTCAGTGAGTACAAATAATATACTTCACAAAAGCAGCTCCTCTCATGTACACAGAGGTGTCTAAAACAGTTAATAAGTTATTTTCAGTAGACAACTATTTCTCTACAATCATTATAACAGAAATCTTGGGACAAAACTCAATTTAAGATTAACATATCTAATATAATATATTTGCTGCTCTGAATTTTTCTAATCCTTTTTTGAAACTGTTGATACTGCACACCTCCTCAATCTCCTGTGGCAATAAATTCCAGAAGTTCACTATCTGCTATGTAAAAAAGGTATTTTATCATTTCAAGCAGATCTCCTTGTTTCAGCCAATGCCCCTTAGTTCCAGGACTGAAGTTCTACATCTACCTTATCTACCACCTTCATGACTTCAGCTAAACTCAGCTTTATCTCTGCTTTCATTTTTTTCTTGTCTGAACTGAAGACACAGCTGTTTCAACTCATACAGCAGAAGTCACATTCCCTTGAACATTTCAATGTCCTTGTCTGGATCTTCCATATATCTACCACATCGTTTTTGAGTCCAGGAACCAGAACTCTGCATGCCCCTCACGATGTGGATGCACCACAGAGTCTGCAGTTTTAACTAGAACTAAAACATGAACACGAGGTAATCTTCAAAACGTACAGCAACAGGGGACAAGAAGAATAAAACAAGAAAGCCAGACAAGGATTCCCTCCAAAAATCAACAGGTATTTCCATAGCTCAGTTGCTAGTTGTTGACAGATGGCTGGGATGTAAAAACGAATTTACAAAAGAAGCACACAACCCAAATAGAAGGTTCTTTTTTCAGGTTACAAAAGTAAGAGATTCACCTGCTGTATTGAGCCAGGTACTCTGTTCATCATGAAAAGCAGTTTCCAAATTACCTGGAAAGGGAAGTGTCTTCAATAGATTGATGATGGGTTAGTTCTACCTGACTGTCCCTCAATAAAGCCTATAATTGCTTCTCATTACTAAGATCAGCTTTCGAACTACAGGGGTGTTAATTAAACCAGGAACATCTTCCCATTTTATAGCTTTAGTTACAGATGATAAAGAGAAGGAAAGCTTCAGAAAATGTGATTTTCCAGATGGCTGCAGAGATAGCAGTTGGTGGAAACAAGTTTCACTTTGAGTTCTAAAAAAATGATTGGGGTGAAAAAAGATTTCTTTTGATATCACTATATCCCTCTCATTAAAGATATCCCCAGAGACACTTTAGGGAGATTATAAAACATTAATAATATGTACTTACACACTATCTCACAATTGAATTTCTAAGATTTGTCACAGACTTTGTAATTATATATCCCATAAGATAGGAATATATCCATATCCCTGTTTTACAGATAGGGAAGCACAGACACCAGCAGGCTTTAATTTCCCTCCAGTTCACATAGGTAGATAGAATATCCAGAAATTTTTATTTCTATTCTGCCCCAAGTCATTCTCACTTTCCCCAGTATCAGATAAATGTCTTTTTTACTGTTTTCTCACCATGAATCTGGGGTGAAGAAAGGACTTTATTCATGAAGCTGGTATAAGACTTAACAAACAGATTCATGTAAGAGGATCATAGTCACATATTTCTTCTGTACAACACGGTTTTAAGGAATAGGCACCTTATTCATTGCCTTCAGCTCTCTGAAATAAGGGAAAACAAGGGGAACTACACCAAAGAAAGACTTAACTCTCCATTACTTAAGCATTACAGAATCTATCCAGCAATATACAGAGTAACTCATGGAAAGCAAACTGCAGCAGAGAATGCTCTCTGAAATTCAGTAAATTTCAAGTCTAGAACAAACCACTGTCTTCTTAACATGAGAAACTGCCTCTGGGAAAAATGGGAAGGCCAGTAATTGCCAGAGGAAGAGGGGCACAAGGGATCATTAACGCTGGGAAAGGACACAGTTCATGGGGTCAGTCTCCAAGTAGTTGGCTTTTACCTGCGTCAAGTAAAGGCAGAAGCAGAGCAACTGCCTTGGAAGCAGATTCCAGCCACCTAAATTCATCCTAATTTCCTCTACATGAATGCCCCTGCCCTTTAGCAGAGTATAAAGAGATGACTCTGTGTCATCCATAAGAAACATAAGGTTTAAAGAGAAATGGAAAGGTTAAGTGTGACACCTGGTTTTCTTTCTCTTCTGTGGTGAAGAAGAAAGATTGAACAGAGGACCTTAGAATTGAGTATAGGAAATGCATCCCCTTACAGGCCATGGAACTAACAATGAGAAAGGTGTAGATGGAGTTTTTCATTGAACCACAGTTAGGTAAATACTGTCTGTACTACTCTAGTAAGGGTTTGCTGAGGTTCCCACAGTACAGCAGTGTGACCACAGCAGGTAGGTTTGTCTGATATTTAGTGAGATGTAATTTGAATGATCAAGGAGAAACTAAATAACTCTCATCTTGATTGGAGGCAATGTCATCAGTTCTCTCTCTGTCTTTTATAACCCCTCCCAGCTGCTTAGGCTTTCACAACAGAGCTCATCTGGGTTGGCACCTAGAAGAATAGCTTGCCAAGAAGAAATGTTGTGTCTCAGAGTGTTACTCTAGTTCTGGACTGTGGAGCACCAATACACCACAAAACTCATCTCCTCCCAGTCATGGAATGAGTGGGATACAGAAATCAAGCAGAACTGCAGGAAGGTATAGGCAAGGAAGGAAAAGAATCAGACCGTAAGGACTGACACCAAATGGGTACTCTGTTGAGGTCTTCCTTGCCTTTGATTTTTCCAGGCCTTGTCCATTCTCTAATGGGAAACTCTCAAAGAATCTGTTCATCTATATGTGATTCAATAAGAAAAAAGGAATATTATTCACTTATTTGCCAAAGTATAGCCATGGAAGTCTGAGGAAAACCCATTCAGCCTTTTTCAGAGCTTATTTTTCCATGGTGCATTTCAGACAAGGCACATAGTGAAACTCTTCGTTACAATCTCCATGAGGTCCATTTTCAGGGACAACCCCCACAGCTTTGTCGTGCTCATAAAGGGACATTGTGCTGGGGCACCAGCCCACTTACCAGAATGAGCAGAGGAACACAGTGCACAGTTACCCTGAATCTAACAGTGACCACAGGGAGGTGGCTGAGGAAGAGTATAAGAATAATATATATACACATGATTTTTCCCCCAAGAATTCATATACTCAGCTTCATTATTTGGTGCTCAGGGATATCCTAAGCCAGACAGTGTTTGGCTGGTTTCATTAACACACCGTGGATTTGTCTTCCATGAGTTTGGGCATTGTCCCTTCAATGCACCTGCAACATCCTGTGGCAAGAATGTTCATATATCAGCCATGTATTCTTTAAAACAATGGCCATTGCTTCTTTATTTCTCTTTCATTACTATCATCTGGTGGGAATGGTATCTCCTCCTCTATGGAAGAGATCAGGAACAATCATTCCCTATTCCCTTTCTTTGTACCACTCATGATTTTATAGACATTTTATCAACAAAAATGCTGTGTTGCATTCAGGCCCTAAGCAAGTATCCCTGGCACTCTGTGGCCTCGTGTGGACAGACCAACTTGCTTAGATCTACATCAATGATCTTTGCACCACATTCAGCTGCAGGGTACAGACAGGCCTGCAATATCTGCCCTGTCCTCCAACACAGATTCTCTGGAATAACACTCTGCTTCTGGGGCAAAAAGGATCTTGATAAACAATTTCGTGCTATTGCAATGATGTAGACTGCCAAGAATAAGTAAATCCATAACAAAAATAAAACATAATGGGAAAAAATTCTGAATACTTTCAGTGTGTTGCATCTACACAGTAACCATCTCCAGCACTGCAAGGCAGTATCTACTCTAGAAAACTAAACCGGCCTCAAGTTCTGCCAGGAGAGGTTTAGATTAGATACCAGAAAAAACTACTTCATGGAAAGGGTGTAAAACATTGGAACAGATTGCCCAGGGAAGTGGTGGAATGTGGATGTGTCATTTGAGGACATGGTTTAAAGGTGAACACAGTCGTGGTGCTGCGTTGACAGTTGGACTTCATGGTCTTAAACGTCTTTTCCAGCCTTAACAATTCTACGATTCTGAGGATGAATTCTACCACCAACCCATGATGCCTCACTCTTAAATCATCAGCACAGTTCCCATTAATGCTTCACCCTGGAATAACCAGCAATGTCCCAGACGAAGTCCATGCCTCATCCACCCATGGAGGTTGACATTGGCCAGGGACAACTGCAACTAAGCACCACGCTGGGGCAGTACATGTGTTCAGCTGGCCTTCTCCATGACATCTCTGTTGGCCTCTGTGTCTTACAAAACACAGGTCCTGCTCTGCTTAGCAGCATAGATGGAGCATGAGTGGGTTTTCTTAGTGTTTATCTACATTGAGCTCTGTCAGGGCTTGAGAGAGGTTTGTTTCTAAATGTGCACTGGTGCTAGGCCAAATACATAGTCAGTGTTAAAAAATAAAAATTAAAAGTGGCAGTGGTAAGTAAGTTATAGGTCACACTCAGGCCAGTGTGTAGCTGCAGAGCAGCCAAGCTTCATTCACATTCACATTCACATTCACATTGAATGTACAACAGGTCTTAGATGTCTTGAATCTCAGAGCAGTGCTCTGTGTTACAGAGATGTTGTACAGGGATGCTTTATTTCTCTTAGGGGGAGGTTTCTCCCCTCATTTATCTACGCATCATTCATCCCCATGATGGACATTTAGGCCGGGTTGTCTCTGACAACAGTCTCCGGAAAGAAATTAACTTCTCGATCCCTGTGACTCAAACCCTTCTTACTCATGCTGGCAGCAGCCCTGGCTGGGAGATAATGAAGAGAGGATAATGGCACCTGTTATTTAGACGGGCAAGCGTAATTCAGATTAAAACATCTTTCTGATGTCACACACTTCACTTCAGAGGTTCGTCTACGTCAGAGAAACCGCCACAAAGATCAGAGCTGTCTCTCTGCTGGATTTGCTGCTTGTGCTTTCAGAGAGGAGAAACAACACAGCCTTTGTGGTGCAGATGAAAGAGATTTCAGTAAGGATGAGGGAAATACTTCATCTAACTAACTGGTAGTAACTCATTTACCAGGACAATGGCTTTCTCCTCTAAGGAAATCAAGAGTGCATCACGGATGCTGCTGTTACCGGGGTGAAAGCTGCTGTGTAACTACACCACCTGTCTGCTGGCACATGTGCACTGCTCACTGCTCCCTCTTCTCTATTCCACATGTCTAGTCTCTCCCCAGATCCTGTTGCCTTTTTCCTCAAACATCTCCAGGACCTCCTTTTACTTTCATTCCCTTGTCAGTTGATTTCACTGTAGCACATCAGCTGAACAATCTGTCTTAGTTTTGCACATCCCCTTCCATCCTCAAAGACATCCTCCCCTTACATGCTCAATAGACACTCTCTAATGTCAGGACAAAGCATGGCACATGGCTCCCTACAGGAACACACGGCAATACAGGATAATATCACCCCTTGATGTGAAGACAGGGACATCATGGGAAAAATGGTGTGCCCCAGGTGCAACCTCAAATCCTAAATCCCTCAACAAGGCCAGCACAGCCTCTCATCCTGCTTCATCTGCAGCCACCACACATTGTCTCCTTTCTTATGGAACCTGAACCTCCCTTTCTGGAGCATCACTCATGGCAATTTTCCCCCATAGCTTCTCTTCCAGGCACCTCAAGTTGCAGTAAACACCAACATGATGAATGCTGTGCATCACCCAAACTGCCTGTTGGCATAAATTCCCACCCCTGATCACTATCAAGTGTGGCTAACCCATTGGAAGATTCAATCATAGGAAAAGTACCAAGAGTGCTTGGACAACTGTTTAAGAACACAGCCCTGAATTCTTACAGCCTTGCTGGAGCAAGAACTGAGGCTGCCTGGTGTGCCAGCTTTTTGTGCAGTCATCTTGGGGGCGTAGCTTGGGAAGACAGTATGTTTCCCACACATCTTCAATTATAGGGATCCAAAGGCAGCAATTTAGTGGAACATGGCCACGTTCATTTCTGATTCAGGGTTTAAGCTGGGACTTCAGGTTTGGCTGGTTTCAGCTGGGGATAACACACAATACGGTCAGGCATTCCCTGCAAGGAGTTGACCCCCTCAAGGAGATTTTCTTTGGATTCTCAGAGGCAAATAATGTGTCCCAGTCCCAGTGAGGCTCTCGGTAAGGTCATGTTCATGGGACATGTTGTAGAGCTGTGTTTCAGAGGTTCTCAGACTGCTTAGACTGAGGTTTCCTCCTCCTTCCCCACCTGGACTCCACTGTTGACATGTACAGGGCATGGCCTCTCCTCTTCCCTGTTGGATGCCTAATTGGGGAGGTGAGGACACAGCTCTAATAATTTTACTGAGGCAGAGTAGTTGGAAGTGCTGCTTATTCAGTCACAGACCTGTCAGAGGCTTGTGCCCAGGCAGTTCCACACTCCCCCAAGTGAGGAGACCTGGGGACTCCTTTGCTTCCCCCGGAAAATATCTTGCATTCCTCCTGAACTTAGACCCCAACAGGACACAGCTGCTCCATTCTGAGACCTATCACTTCTGCCCAATGCAAAAAACATAGATTTAGTCACAGTATTTGGCTCTTTCGGATACTCACTGAATTACGACATTAAGGAATACGTTTACAAGTTTAAATCAAGATAAAAAAGTTTTCTTTTTTAATTAGTTCTGGGGTTTTTCTCATTTCTCAATAAGGATGAGCCATCTATATTTATATCTCTGTCCATCTGCCTTTCCTCCACAATAGCTTTGAAGCTGCTCACCAATTTCCACCACTTAGAAGAAGCTGCAATGTGAACTTGATAGTGATCTGTTCTGCTGGGCCTGCCATCTGGCCAATCTGTGAATACACATAAAAGGGCCTAAAAATCTATACACACGTAGTGCAAACTCAGCTACGATATGATCAGCTCTTCCTCTGGACAGTTACAGGAAAGAAACAGGAGCTGGAAGCCCTGCAAGGTGGGGTGGGATGTAGAGGCATGGGAGAGAACTGCAGAAATAAGATGTCTCTACCTCCTAATAAAACACTGAAATACATATCTGCCTACAAGGATGAAGATGCAAATCAGGGTAAAGAGAACTGGGAGATGTTTTGAAGTTCACAGGAAACCAGGCTTGACTACTGCTGTTGCCCAAGGAATGACGTGCTTCTAGCAAAAGACAGAATTCGAAAATCCTTGCTTTAAAAAAATCAAAATATAGGAGACTTCTGTGTTTGCCCATGTTTTTTGTCTTCTTTCTTTTGCACGTAACACTTCCCCCTTATTTTTTCTTCCTGTGTAAAATTTACACTATAAAGAGTTTTACTAAAAAGGTAAATGTGGGGAAAGTGGAAATCTTCAAATGGCCACATGAAATCACAATACTCCTGTTCATCTATATGACACAAAAGACCTGATTGTCTCAAACCTCCTCTTGTTGAACTTAGCCTCTACTTTAACTGCTTAGATAGGAAATGTCTGCAGTCACTGGCAATTCTTTTGAATAAGGTGACAGAGAATGTGAGGTAATTTCCCTGTGTGCCACTTCCCAGGAAATCCAGGATGCCAAAACTTGCCAGTTTATTTTGTGCAGATATAACATTAACTCTGCTCATCCCTGTGACTTCCTCTGTTTCAGAACAGAGGCTGGAGAGAAGAGGTTCCTCTCCAACTCTGTGAGGAGACAAGCACTGAAAGCAGCAATGATTTGCGATGTGTTTCTGGTGTACCATTTCCTGATTCCTCCCAAACCCAAAAGCATCTCTGTGCTGGATTTCCAGTTGGGTAGCCATTGACAGTTGACTTCCGAGTCAATATTTTCCCATGTGCTCTATTTTTGACTGCCCTGCACTCCTTTCGTCCCTTTCCTCCTCTCTGTTTGGTTCTCTGAATCAACCAGAGGACTGACCTGGGGCTCAGATCACATCTAGTCCCAAGACAAATCATGCTCAGAACAAGTTCTCAATCTGAAGAGAATTGTAGCAACCACTACGAAAATACTTTATCAGGTCATGTTATCCATTCCCAGAGGATGGCATATGATTGTTCCTTACAATATATTCTCCAGGGCTTTGTCCAGTTTTGTTTAAATGATTGAAATAACAACGTTTCTGTCCTCTCCCTTAGGAAATTATTCCCCAGTCTAGCGGATCCAGCTATTAGGAAGATTTTTTTTGATACACAGCCTGTATTTTTCTATGCTGCCTTTTATCACAGTGTTCTTTTATAGCCCTCAATACAACACACCCCATTTCCCTCCATCATTACTCACTCCTTTACACTTCTTGGAGGTAGTCACAGCTTCATCTCTTAGTCAACATTAGCTATAAACAGAGTTTTGGGGCAGAGTCCTGGAGCCAGGAAGACAATAGGTCTCTAGATTCAGATTTTGTCTCTGCAGAAACAGCTCGTAATGTGATCGCTTTTATTGCACTTGTCTGAGATCACTCCTGCTCTTCAGAAACTTTCAGGATCTTTGCTAGAGCTGTGCACAGGCCTTATCCTTGTCTATCCTTGACTATGGTAGCAGGGTTATCAATTCCCTGGACTGCAAAATATTATCCTTTTTGCATTTGTAGGTGTGACTGGCCATCACTGTAACATTATGTCCTCACTGTATGACAAACTTTTCCTGATGTTTTTATTTCTTTACATCACAAAGGCTCTTTCTACTCCATGGACGTAATTGCTGTAGGCATTGTTTTTCTCCTCTATAAATGGCCTTCTTGGGCAATTTTAGTAGTCTTCTGTAACTGATTTTTGTTGCTCACAGTCTATTGGCAATGATCTGAGACCTCTCCATGAGGGGGGAAGATGAAGAACTCACCACCTGCGGAGTTGTCAGGATGATCCAAACAGCCCTCTGAGGGATTAGGGGAAAATACTTCAGGAAGAAGTGCAGGGGCTCACACCTTAACAAAAGGCTGAAAATTAATGGGTTTCTTTTATGCTGTGATGACAGAAAAGGGGCAAGAGAAATTTGTGATTTCACTTTGTTCAAAAGGTTAGTTATTTTCCAACTACCAGGTCTGAGTCTTCACAGGGTTAAGAGGATTCTGCTCTCAGTCTGACACTGCCAGGGCTTGAGAAGCTGGATCTCAACAAAAACCCTGTTAAACAAATATTACCAAAGGGCAGCACAGAGCAGAGTGACTGAAATCACTACTGACGTAGCAACCACATCCTCTGAACCTGTGATGTCACTATCCAGTGCAGTTCACAGAGAAATGTTCAGAAATCTGTGTAACATCAAATGCTGTCAGAGCTGGTCTGGCAAAACACAGCACACCCAGCAAGAGACAAAGGGTGATGCTTAGGGAACTGGTTCAGATGTGTTTTCACTCAAGCAAATGTGTTTTGCCTTCTACAGCTCTCCCCTCTATGCAACTAAGAGACATAGAAGAGCACAGACACTTTGCCATGAGCTTGCTGACATATCTGTTTCGATTTTGTGCTTTATCTACTGCAGATTTTTCCCACACAGAACTAAAAACTAAGGATATTTTTCAAACTTTTAGAAAATACTAACAAGTTCATGGTATTTTCAGCAGATTCTCCTTTCTGCTAATGAGAAAACAGGACTTTCCTTATCCAAAAGGGCAGTTAAAAGAAGGGTTAGTTATTCCTACTGCGCAAAGGTTCAGTACCTGGTAGAAAAACCTGCCAGCAAAGCAGTTATGAGACGCGACTTTACTAAAACAGATAAAGCTCTGATCTAGACAAAGTTATAAAGATATAAAACTACTTCTTCCAGGGTAGCCTCTGTCTTGGCAGGTCAACTGTCAAGTGAGGAAGAACCAAGAATTCCTCTTCCCTCTCCTTCGCTTGACATTCTCTAACCCTTAATGACCACGTTAGGGAATTAGCCAGATGGACACAAAATTTCATGCTTCTAGATCTTTGCAATCATAAACTTCTTTATATCAGTTACAGTATTTATTGTGCCCTTCTCTGAAGAAAACATCCCCACACATGTCTTCTGAATCTGGCTGGATGCAGTTTTGGCCAAGGCTATTTTCCCTGCAGACACTCTAATTTTGCAGCAGCTTCATTAATTGAAACTCGGCTTCAGTGATCCAACAGCCAAAGCAAGTGGAGTCTGTCAAAATTTCCCCCATTACATCACATATAGGCTGAGCAGTGATTCAATTGGATTTTTAGATAGATTTCATCAAATGGGATACATGTACTCCATTCAAAATAAAGAAAAAAAATAATGCTCAAATGATTTGGGTTGAATCTATTTCTTCCTCTTTTTATACCCCAAAAAGTTCCTTATGCTTGAAAATGCAAGCTGAAAGAGATTTCTCAATTTTCCTTTATAAATTTTAACTGTGTTCTGTCCTTGAAAAACTGAAATCATTCAATTAAAACTTCAGTGAAGGAAGAAGTTGAATTCTGATTGAGAAAGCATTTTTTGAAGTTGAAACCAAAAAATTAATGGAAATATATTGCCCAACGGTGCTGTCCTGTTCAGTTTTCCATTGAGCCAGTACTAACTCTGAGGCACATTTGTCCTTGCACTTCGAAAGAAAAAGAGCTAAGCTAAAACATGAAGGTCAAAGTTTTGCAGCGTTGTTCAGGGTTGTCTAGGGGAAGATTTGCTGGAACTGCAGTATCAGGGTAATTACACCTCAGGAGCCAGACCAGTCTAACTCACTGGGTTGGAACTTTCAAATGAAGCCACCTCATCCTTTCTTCTGATACCAGTTTTGATCTCACAGAAGTAAGAACACACCAGGAGCGTGAGACCTTGGTACCTTTCCCCAACAAGACGAAAGCAGAGGCATTTCTCATGGGATACTGTTCCAGCCATCAGAAACTATTCAAGAAAAGTCAGGTGTTTTAGGAACTTGAGCCTAAGAGATATTAAACTCAGCACTTGATTTCACGTGAATTGAAAATCTCCTTCCTAAAAAGATGGAGATACACCCCAGTTAAGGCTTCCATCTCCTCTCATCAAGCTTTAATGCTGTCCCTAAACTCACTGCTCTTACTATATAGAAGTCTTCCTATTTTCAGTCCAAACTTGTTCATGGTCTGATTCTTTCCATAAAAGTCCTTAGCTCAAAAAAAAATCCTCCCAGTTTGTTTTACCTACTCCCACAGACTAATAAAGATCAGCCTTATCTTACCAGCCTGCTTTGGGGTTTTTTTCCCCTAGGAGGAATAAACCAGCCTCTGTAGTCTGTTGACTTAGACAGTGTCACTTTTGTAACATTTTGCACCCTTCCAGCTTGAATTCAATTTTCTTGTTACATCAACAACCCAAATTTAGATACAGAACCACAGAAATTCAATGTCACATTTACACAGATTTTGAATAGTATTTCATGCAATTTTAGACAGATGTTCTATACAGCACTGACATAAAACCTGAAATGAAGTAGTGCATCTCAAACCTACCTGTCCTTGGTTCATAGCTAAAAATCCATGGAATCTTATTTTGTCTCCTATTGATGAAAATAGAGTAATTTGTCTTGGTTTCTATGGACTCACAGCACTGTAACTCAAGCACACATGAGCTCATGATTTAACCAGAGACAAGCAGTTGAGCTAAGCTCCATGTTAGCATTAAACAGATGGATGCTAAAAAGAAGCTTTCCATATACTGCAAGCTTCTCTCCACCAAGTGACCCATGAAAAGCAGGATGGGGTTCATGTGCACTACTGAGTCTTGAAGCTGACAGACACATTCCAATTAGTTATTCTAAAAGTGGATCTGTTTAATCTCCTCAACACATTTCCAGTACCCAACAAATCCTTTTTCTGAGACCAATCGGAGATCTTTCACCTCCCCTTTTATTCCTTTAGTTTACAGACATCTACCTTTTCCCCATCAGCCCTGATAAGCACACCAGTAGTCAAGACTGGAGGAGGCAGTAGAGTGAGACACCATTTAATGCACCTGACCAGGCATAATCAGAGCCATCCATCACTTCAGTTTTCTATTCCCAGCCAACAGGAATAGTCAAACCGAGTTGGAAGAAATGGGGAGTCACTTAGCAAAACTTCTTCAAACTCTTCACCATTTATCTTTTGCTGGGTGGAAAACAGTGATCTACTATATTATTTTAATATCATAACTGCTGGTTTTCATTCTATTTCATCACTGAATTCCTCCATAAAAGGTAGCTCAATAAATCAGACAGACAAAATACTTCATGTGACATTTCTGAGCAGTCATAACCATCATTTGCACAGCTTTTATACCTGTAAACCTCTATTGTCATCCAAGCCCCTGCAGTGGCAGGGGCTATATAAATGACACATGAGATGGTCCCTGACTATTCATAATTCTGCTCTGACACAGGGAATTACCACCTGCAATTTCTAAACATGGATACCAGAGTGAGAGAGGGCCTAGTAGTGAAGAATACAGATCAGACTAAGACTAATATCCCCCTTCCTAAAGGGCCTTGTAGTGAGAGATGTTATCATTCTATTCAACAGAGGAGAAAATCCACTAGGAGGGTTATTTCATAAAGTCACAGAAAGGTTTGTGTTGGAAGGGACTGTAAAAATCACCCAGTTCCAACCTCCTGGCTTGGGCAGGGGACACTGCACCAGACCAGGCGGAATATCCTGGTGGAACAGGTTGCTCAGGGCCTCATCAAACCTGGCCTTCAACACTTTCAGGGATGGGGTAACCACAACTTCCCTGGGCAACCTGTTCTAGTGCCCTTCCACCCTCACAGTACAAAATGTCTTCCTCATATCTATTTTAAGTCTACCCTCTTTCAGTTTAAATACTTCCCCCTTGTCCTATTTGAAACTTTTTTGAACAAAACCCTGGCTAACACTCTTCAGAACTATTCCTGTCATGATTTAAATCTCTGTTTCAGCTTCATTTGCAGGCTTCGAACCTTATATAAATAAGAAGAAACACAGCAGAGGGTCCACAGGAGTTCCTGTCTATAAAACATAAAGACCCTCCATTGCACTACTTCTTCCATGCATGTCCTGTATTTACAGTAGGATTTATTTGTCATCTCACACTCCTCAGTCCAGGATCAGAGCTGCAAACACAAGCTCAGTTTTGGACTCTCAGTAAGGATATTAACACAGTTTTGTGGAAGTCAAGCTTCCTGGACTGCACATTTCTGGGAATCATTAGATATAACCATGTGGTGCGTTGCCCTTGGCTGGCCACAAAGTTGCTCTCTCACTTCCCCTCCATCAGTATGACAGGTGGAAAAAGTAGGACTGAAAAATCTGTGGCTTGAGATGAGGAAAATTTGATTGCTCAACAGTTACCATCAAAAACACACTCAATTGGCAAAGACTAATTTAATTTATTGCCAATTACTATCAGACTGGGACAGTGAGAAAAAAAAGGCAAAACTAAAAACCCCTCTCCCTACTTCTCCCTTCTTCCCATTCTCACGTTTAGTCCTTCATTCTCAACTTTCCCTCTCCTCCTGCCCTCCCCATTTGGCACAGGGGGTGGAATGGGGTTTGTGGTCAGTCCATAAGACTTCATCTCTGCCACTCTTTCCCTACACTCCCCTGACCCAGCATGAGGTCTCTCCCATGGGACATAGTCCTTACCAAATTGCTCCAGCATAGGTCCTTCCCACAGTTCTTCTTCAAGAACTGCCACAGTGTGGATCTTTTCCATGGGGTGCAGTCCTTCAGGAACAGATTTCTCCAGTGTGGGTCCCCCATGGGCCTCAGATCCTGCCAGCAAACCTGCTCCAGCATGGGCTCCTCTTTATGAGCTGCCATTCCTGCCAGGACTCTGATCCTGTGTGTGCTTTCCAAGGGCTGCAGCTTCCTTCAGGGCAAATCCTTCTCTTCTAGCACAGGGTCCTCCAAAGTCTTCAGGGTGGATTCTCTGCTCTGGCCTGGTCCTCCATGGGCTGCAGGTGGATTTCTGCTCCACCATGGACCTCAGTGGGCTGCAGGGGCACAGCTGCCTCACCATGGGCTGCACCACGGGCAGGGGAGTCTCTGCTCTGATGCCTGGAGCATCTCCTCCTCCTCCTTCTCCACTGACCCAGGTGCCTGCAGAGTTGTTCCTCTCACATATTCTCACTCCTCTCTCACCAAGGAGTTTGTTTTACCTTTTCTTACCCTTTATTAAATATTTTTACCCTTTCCTAAATATATCAAGGAGGTGTCACCTGCACTGCTGATGGGCTCAGTTTTGGCCATGGTGGGTCTTTCTTGGAGCTGGCTGGAGCTGACTCTGTCCAACGTGGGAATAATTTCCAGTGTTTTGTCACAGAAGCCACCCCTGCAGCCTGTGGCTACCAAAATCTTGGTGAGTAAACCAAATATAGATTAATAGCTATTTTATATTCATTTGCCTGGTCACTTTAGGTCCTGGAACTAACAACTTCACTTCCAGACTTGCTCCCTCATTCACTGATGGATCTCATTTGCCTTTCAAAACCATAAGCAGTTTGATAGAACTGTTGTCAGCAGCTTCAAGTGCTCACACTAAGGCTGAAGCTGTTCCTGAGTCCTGAAGACTTCTAACTTCCTGGCTGTGTAGCAGCAGCAGCATTATAAACCTGGCAATGTTTCACTTATCTCTGCAGAGGACCAACTCTCAGCTGCAAAGAGCCTGTCTCAGGAAGAAGACTCCAGTAAACACCAGCTCATCTACTGTGTAACCAAGTTGCTTTTCTTACCAGGCAGGTAGGTGGTACTTTGTCTGAAGACAGAGAAGCTGAAAATGTCCTTCAAAACAAAAAAAATTTTCTTTGACTACACTGAATCTCAGATAGACTTTTGTACTCACTGGCCTAATTCTCTCATCAGTTCCTCTCTGTTTCATTCCCACACCTTCTTTCTTTTGTTGCCCATATCCATTCCTCTTCTTTGCCTGCTCCATCTATACATCAGTCCTGTGATGTTCTAGTGCCTTCACCCTAGTTGTTTCCATTTGCTGTTATTGCCTTTTTTTTTGGTTCTATTTTGCTCCTCTCCCTCGCCCACTTTCTTTCGTGCCCATCTGCTGCTTCTTCATTCTCTTCTGTCTTGACAGTGGCAAACACCTGCCTCCACAGGCAATGCCCAGTATTTAAGAGAATTTCATTGCCTGTAACCACCCTATGCAACAGGTCTCCAATGATAACTGCCAACCATCAGCCTTATCTTTGCCATCAAGAATAATTCTGGCACGGGGCATTATAAAATTAGCCCTTCTTGGCAAAGCTACTGGCCTTTATTTTCCACAGGAACACAATTAAATGATATTTGTGCAGTCAAGCTAAAGCAAAGCTAAGGGGAGACAGACATCAGGAAGTTATTGGATTAGGAAGTAAAACAACTACTCCTTGGTTAGATCAAGTATTCAAATACATTATATAACGTTTCAGAGGTAATACAGGCAAAACAAAACCTCTCAGGCACTTTGTCGCCTTCTCTCCCTCCCCATCCAAGCTGTGGGGAAGGACATGTATTAATAGCAAATGAGGAAAGTCACTACCAGATCTCCAGATTTTGGGTTTGCTCAGGAGGTTGCTTGTGCCACATCATGTTAATTCAGTGGAGACTCCAGAGCACACACACAGCTTGTGGTCTTTCCTAATTAAATACACACACACACAGGTTGGAATCAGAGCTCTTTCCTCACCCCAGGGCAGGATCTTTGGCTCATATCAGTCAGCAGAATGCCCTAAGGAGCTATTTTGATTTATACTGGCTAAAAATCCAGTCCCAGAGCCTCTGTGCATACAAGAAGATGTGTTGGCATAACTGGTGAGTATCTGAGCTTAGCGAAGCCTTGCTCACACACAGATTTACACCATGCAGATAGGCACTTGTGTGCATGTCAGTGGCAGCCCAAGCTTTACCTCTTCTTCAAATCAGCTTTTGATTAACGATAGGCAATGCTCTGAAGCTGGTGTCCACAAGTTCCATCCTGCTGGGACAATCACCCCCTCACCACCCCCTGCCTCAGTGATACAGTCCAAATTAAATAAAACTAAGGAAATTTGCTAGGCATGCCCTATTTTGTCATCACAGAAGTCCCCCAAATCACTGGCATGATTTGGAAGAAAGCTATAAAACATAAAGCAATTTCAACCCACACTTTCTTTCTCCCCCACAACCTGCAATGTGGTTTGCTCACGTAAATTGGAAAAGTTAAACAATTGCTCAGCCCCTTTTAAACACCTATGCCATGTCAAAATGTAAGTGTCAATATCACCATCAGGAAACCAAGGATCCTAATGTGGTTCTTCTTTAGAGGAATGGGGGTAAGAGACACCAGCTTTAGGGTAAGATCTGTAGTCCTCTAGAGTCTGTCAAGGTCAAGTGTCCTAGGCAATCAAATCATTACACAGTGATAACACGTCCTCTGGGAACTGGGTTCAACTTTTGACAACCCACACAAGGTTTACATGTGAATCCTGTTCAGCACAGTTCTTGTTTCTCCACCCACCCACAGCCAAAGGAGCAGACAGGCTTAATTTACTGCTGCTTAAAAACAGACGCTGGCCTTCAATTTATCTCCATCAAGAGAAAAAAATACCCAAGCTCCCGAAATGAAAAGCCCTGCAGGATTTTGCCTGAGCAAATGTGAGATGGAGATTTGACAATAAAAAAGACATTTCATTTGTCTTATTAGTGGCTGACTACTATGGAAGGTGTTCAATCAATTAGACTGATCTTGGACTCCTGAATTATTGATAGAGAGAGCTGGATTACACTCTCAAATGCTTTTAGTTTAATTGCCCAACCCATCATTGCTTCATTTTCCTTTTCTTATGTATATAAATTCTTTTTGTTGTTGTTTTGTTATTTAACTATAGCAGTTTGCCAGCAGCTGACCCTGGCACTTTGCTGCTGCTGCCAGTGCTGCCGATGCTGCTGGAGGGAACGAGCACTGGAGCCTCAGCCAGGCAGAGTCCGTAAGGGTGCAGCAGGCAGGAAACGTCAGCATGGTGCCAGTATCCCCAGAGACCAGGTGGAACCTGGAGGGGAGAACAGTGGCTTCCCACTATGAGAGAGACATTCATGGGGAACCAGAAGGGCCCATCTTTCACCACATGCCCATTCTGCACGTTTTATAACTCTCAGTCCTCTGCCATTCCTTTCTCGTCATGCACCGGCTTCTCTTTGCTTTGTACCCACTTTCTTTCCCTTTCATTGCAGGCAGAATCATAGAATCATGAGGCACCAGCTTTAGGGTAAGATCTGTAGTCCTCTGGAGTCTGTCAAGGCCATGTGTCCTGGGCAACAAATCATTACACAGTGATAACATGTCCTCTGGGAACTGGGTTCAACTCTTGACAACCCATACAAGGTTTACATGTGAAGCTTGTTCAGCACAGCTCTTGTTTCTCATCCAGCCACAGCCAAAGAATCATTAAGGTTGGAAAAGACCTCCAAGGTCATCGAGTCCAACCTTCAACCATGCTCAGTAAACCACATCACAAAGTGCCATCTATTCATTTTCTGAACATTTCCAGGGATGATGACTCCACCACTTTCCCAGAGGAACCTGTTCAAGTGTTTAACCACTCTTTCAGTGAAGAAATATTCCTAATATCCAACATGAACCTCCCCTGGTGCAACTTGAGGCAGTTTCCCCTTGTCCTATTGGTAGATGCCTGGGAGAAGAGGCCCCCACCTGAAATGCAACACAGCACAGAGCTGGAGCTTGTCTTGGCCATGGTACCATGCCCAGCATAATTTGGATGCCTGAATGGCTCTTGTTACCCAATCCTGACCATCATGGTTCCACCCAAACTTTCTTAATTTCCCTTTTTCACTACTCCTCTTTCCCTCAATACCTTCCAGCCTCTTCTCATGCCCCTCTCCTCACCATCTCTCAGCTCTTACACCCTGTCCTCCATTTCCCAGACTGTACTCATCACCTTCCTCCTCCACTTCTTGTAGCCTGGAATGGGAAGTTTGGTGTAAAAATCATCAGGATTTGGGAACACAAGCAAAAGAGTTAAATGGCCAGCAGAGATAGCAAGTGTCATTGTGTGCAGGGCTTTGACTAGTAGGGAGAGAAGAACAAATGGATTCATAAGGATAGGGGGGTTATATCACAGTGAGACAGGAAAAAGAGAGGAGGGGAGAGCAAAATAACATGAGATGGAAAAGGGTATGAAAAAGAGGTTAAATGAGCAGAACAAAGAGGTGAAAAAGAGAAAGGAGGATATGAAGAGAGAGAGAGAAAAAAAAAAAGGGAACGTAAGAAAGAAATAAAAAGATGGGGGAAACTTGACCTCTGAAAATGGCAGATACACAACGTGGATGCTTGGAAGAATAAGAACTCCTGGTACCAGATGCAAAACAGAGTCTTTTTGTGATAACAGGAACATGATATGATCAGTACACGGGACTGGGGGATATGATCTGAGAGAGAAATAAAAGCAGTAATGGCAGAACTGCAGTGCAGGAGCATAACACTGTGGCTTGCATGGGTTTAAATGATGAGACCATGTTCATAACAGGATCAATCTGAATATAATTCATTTTCTGGGAAGCTGTTACAGATCTCTGCCACTGGATCCAGACATGACATGAGATCTCTTGGAAATTATTAGAAAGATAAATACTGGGAAATGTGTCATTTTGCAATTTTCTAGATGGCAGGTGGAGAATTACTGTTATGAGTGATATTTGAGCTCAGCTCTTCCTGGATGTAATAGGCAATTGATTTTTCCCCCCTCCAAAACAGAATTGGAACCAGCAAAAAGCGATTCTATTTTAGACTTGGTTTAGCTCAACAGTGAGGATACTATGGAAAAGTGTTTGATCAAATGTTCCCTAGTATTGAAATTAAAAGAAGGATAAGTAAAAAAAAGGTATCAAAGCCCTTAATTTCTGAAGCACAAGGGTGAAAAACTAAAGGGATTAGTAACTGAGTCGCTTGGTATTAAGAATGCAGAGATGATAAAAAAGCTTTTTGAGATTTTTCCATGACAAATGCACAAAGAATTCCAAGATTAGAGTACAATAGCGCTTACTGCAATACATCTTGCAACTTATTTCAGTATTACAATAATACTTATTGCAAGGGAAGAATTGTCAGCGACATTTAAAAGTATTGGGAAAAGGATAAATCAACAAATTCATGTCTGCTAGGTTGCCATATGTAGGAATAATATGAGAATTGACTAACGGACATTAAAACAATAGAAGATGGTTCTTTAGATGTGTAAGGAAAGAAAGCAGCTGGGTAACAAGGGAAAGATGAGGATGAGCTATACATTAGAATAATATGTTGCATTTGTTTCCAGCAGAAAGGAATTAAATTAATGCTCAGGCAAAGTCCAGATAGAACCAGTTACTGGAACAGAGAACTGGTAACAAGTTCTGGACAAGTCCCCACATCCTCAAATGTAGAAACTAAATATCCCTATATCAGAAATAAAGAATTGCAGGTGTGTTTATTGTTACACTTCAGTGAGATTAATTAACATGCTCCACAGGGAATCCCTCATGAAAATGAGGAATCTCAGATCTCAGCAGGCTACAGACAAGGGACAGTGGTTGGGCAACTGGCAGAGGTGCCAAAGCCTTGCAGGAGAGAGGTCCTGTCCCTGCAAGCACATGTGGAGCTCCCCACAGTAGGGCTGATTTTAATTAACATTTCCATTACTGGGACAGAAGCAGGATGCCAGGGATGAGATAAGCCAGCCAGCAAGTTATGAACACACCCACAGTAAAGCAGGGGTCTGTGACTGATACCATCAAAAAGTAAAGTTGGAGCACTGGGAAAGTTTGTCTGGTCACCAAACAGCCCAAACTACATAGAAGGTGTCTCTAGGGGGCTGCCAGCCCCTTTCAAGGGGCCCCATCCTGCTGACACAAAGCATATCCAGAGCTGCATTCCAACAGGCCAGTGCCAGCAGATACAAATAGTATAGAAACAAGGAAATGCTTTTCTTACACTGAAGCATCCCAGAGAATGATTTCATTCACAATTCTCAGCAGTGGTGATCGCAAGGGCCTGGGCTGTTCTTGTACTTAACTCCCCTGATTATCATTAGTCCCAATTTACCACGTTTTAAGCACAGAACTGAATCCAAATTTCCTTTGAAACTGCTCCACTGTATCCTCCTGTTTAAACTTGTCTCTGCCTGAGTTTGCCAGGGCACTAGGACAGATTCTGAGATTCAGTCTTATCCTGCACTGACTTTGGCCACTGCCTTGTGCTAAGAAATGTGCAGAGTTGGCCCCAAGACACCTTCCTACTCTCCAGAAAGAGGTGCTACACAGTACTGGTGTGCTGGAGCTGCTGAAAATATCCAGATGGCCCCATTCTGAGCATAAAGTCGCAAATCCATCCACTGGTCACACCACCAGATCTGGGTTAGCCTCATTCTTTTCAGGTACCCTTCTACCCTGGGGGCAGGTGCATGTCCAGGTCTCAGATCCTGGTGTGTTCCCAAGTCCATACCTTGTTTTAGGCAGAAGAGCAGAAATGCTAGTTGCCAGGCCATGCTAAAACTCCCTGGGAGCAGAACAGTCAGTCTCTGGTTCTGAATTTGAGGTGAGAGCACAGGCATCTGTGGGACTAAAACCATCTGAAATTATTTGGGCATAATATATTCTAATATATCAGATACATAGTATACATAATATATAGAGCATACCACATGGATTATTTATAGTAGATAGTATATTATACATATTTGGGCACAGTCTATAGACTTGGACAGGTGTGCTCTTTGTTAGGTACAGAACTGGCTGGATGGCCACTGAATGGAGCCACCTCCAGTTGGCAGCTGGTCACTAGTGGGGTTCCCCAAGGTTCAGTATTGGTGCCAGTCCTCTTCAGTATATTTATCAATGATCTGGACAACATGACTGAGTGTACCATCAGTAAGTTTGCAGATGAAACCCAGCTGGGTGGGAATGTTGATCTGCTGGAGGGCAGGAAGGCTCTGCAGAGGGATCTGCATAGGATCTGGATAAGTGGGCCGAGACCAACAGTAGGAGGTTCTGTCCTTGTTTCAGTTGGGATAGAGTTAATTTTCTTCCTATTAGCTGGTACAGTGCTGTGTTTTGGATTTAGTATGAGAATAATGTTGATAACACGCTGATGTTTTCATTGTTGATAAATAGTGTTTACCCTAACTCAAGGACTTTTCAGTGTCTCATGCTCTGCAAGGGAACAGGTGCACAAGGAGCTGGGAGGGAACATGGCCAGGACAGGTGACTCAAACTGGCCAAAGGGACATTCCACACCACATCATGCCCTGTATATAAATTGTTGGCACTGGTCACTTTTCAGGGACTGGCTGAGCATCAGTTAGTAGGTGGTGAGCAATGGTGTTGTGCATCCCTTGCTTCTATTTAGTGCTATTTCTCTTCTCCTCTCCATTTCATTACAATTACAATTGTGATAATTGTAACTTCATTACAATTTTTATTATTATTGTAGCTGTTATTATGATTGGTGCCATTATTATATTTCATTTTGTTTCAATTATTAAAGTGTTCTTATCTCAACCCATGAGGTTTAGCTTTTTTCCTTAATTTCACTCCCCACTGGGGTGGCAGGAGCAGGGGGTGCTGAGCAGCTGCATGGTACTTAATTGCCAGACTGGGTTAAACCATGACAGATTCTCAACAAGGCCACGTGCCACGTCCTGCCTTTGGGTCACAACAAGCCCCTGCAGCACTACAAGCTGGGGGAAGAGTGAATGGAAGACTGCCCTGTGGAAAAAGACCTCAGGGTGCTAGTTGTCAGCAGCTGAACATGAGGCAGTGTGTGCCCAGGTGGGAAAGAAGGCCAAGGGCATCCCAGGCTGTATCAGCAATAGTGTGGCAGCAGGACCAGGACCCCTTACAACCAGAAAAACATTGAGGGGCTGGAGCATGTCCAGAGGACAACAGTGCTGGGGAGGGATCTGGAGCACAAGTCCTGTGAGGAGCAGCTGAGGGAGCTGGAGTTGTTTAGCCTGGAGAAAAGGAGGCTCTGGGGAGACCTTCTCACTCTCTACAACTACCTGAAAGGAGGGTGTAGCCAGGTGGGGTCGGTCTCTTTTCTCAAATGTCAAGGGACAGAATAAGAAGAAATGAGTTGAGTTCCATCAGGAGAGGTTTAGGTCAGATATTCTTCACTAAAAGGGTGGTCAGGCATTGGAAGAGGCAGGGAGGTGTTTGAGTCACCATCCCTGGAGGTATTTAAAATATGTGTAGATGTGGCACTGAGGGACATGGTTTAGTGTTAGGTTCATGGTTGGACTTGATGATCATAGAGATCTTTTCCAACTTAAATGATTTTATGATTCTATTAATCCAATGATAAAGGAGAACCTGAATGAATAAATGCTAGTTTGGTTAAAAGAACATATATAGTTGTAGGGGTTTTTTTCTTTAATTGAGCTTTAAAGAAAATGAACCACTTTCCCCAAAGCATCTTTCAGAACTGAGTATAATTCCCTTCCTACTGGTTTGAGGTTGAATCATTTTGTATCATGGGGAAATCCACACACAAATACACATTTTTTTAGCATTTAATATGCAAACTGAAACTCCTATCTTGGCACAGCGCTCCAGGAGAGCTTAGTAAAGGATCCCTAAGCAACCAGCAAACCCAGTTACAATGAATGCAGCTTGGTGTCACCACGTGGCAGTGCAGCCCCAGCACTGCAACACCTCCTTACAGACGGAGTATTAGCGCTCCAAATACCCATATTCACTCTCTTACCTTGCGAACACACAAAGGAGCCTCACATAGACATAAATTCCTCAACATTGTGCTCAAAATGTCAGTACAGACATGCAGAAGAGGTTTTCTCACACAGAGCTACTGTCAAGCATTTTCCAACACATATCTTCATATTACTTAAGCTATTATGGCCATGAAAGCATTTCCCAGGGATCAGAGAACAGCTGAGTATATCAAGCACACACACCATTAATTCCAGACTGATAATGGTCAGTTTGAGCATCACAGCATACAAGAACCCCTACATCCCCGGTCAGGGTCTCCAGCTGCTACCACAGTATGAATAAATACTACAAAAGCTCCTTTAGCATGAGCAAACACAGAAGGGAAAAAAATAAAAAAGAGGAGGAAAAAACAAAAAAGAAAACAAATTATCTCTTGTGGGGAAAATGAGGGATACCTGATGGATTGGGATAGAAGAAATGATGCAAGGAGACATCAGGACCCTGAGGAAGGTCCAGGGACTTTTTCAACACCTGTCCTCTGCCTTCTCACACCCTTGTGCATCCTCCTCCTGGAATGCTGGGGGAAACAGGTTTGTGCCATGAGCAGGAGCCACCTGGGACCACACTGGGCTGTGCTGCTTCAGCTCAGTAGTCACTGCACTGCTTGGATGAGAAAGCTGGGTTTGATAAAGTCCCAAGGGCTGAGATGAGGTCTTCTACTGCCAGCCTTGGATTTTACACTCACCCTCAAACTAGAAGAGCGGAAATACCAGTGAATCTATTACCTGCTCTGCTCAATGAGGCTTTTATGATATTCTGTGTTCCCCTTGGAGAGATGCTTAGTACACTCTGGGGTGTTGAGATACATTCATTTCCATTTCCAATTCCCTTTTATTCCCAATCCAACTCCTGGCTGCTGTAAGCACACACTCTCTGCTTTCTGAAAGCAAAAAGCCTTCCTCCCCACCCCGTTATGTCTCCGTTGATCCCACACTGCCTGCCCTGAGCTTCATTAGCACACACGGCGTAAGAATGTAACTTTTCAGATTAACCTTCAGCTCCTCCATCACCTCAAACAACCTTACATCTCCCTGTACTTGAGCACCCAGTGTCTCCAGTAAACACTGCTTTCAGCCCCCTTTTCAACAGAGACATGGTTTATTGTCCCCTAAGTAGCCCTTCACAGTTCCCCTTCTCAATCAGCACTGGGTAATGGTTTCCTGGGGACCATAATACTTAGCAGCACAGTAATTGAATGATATTATTAACAGCAGCAGCATCTGTGTTGTCTGTTTAATTAACTGGAGAGCAAATGAGGCCCTAAGAGTCATTAGTCTGATCCTTTATTGTTTTCCTAATGATGTGCAGCTCCTTATTTGATTATTGGCTAAGGATCCCCCTTACCAAAAAATGCACTTTTAATAAAATAATAACAAAATAACTTTCTGTACTCCTGAAAGACATATATTACTCCTCTCAAGCTTCAGATTAGATAACTGTAAACTTCTGCACTAAATACTACAAACACACCACCTCTACTACTTCTTGAGTAGCATAAAGGAAATAAAGAGAAACCAGCCCATGTTTCAAGGAATGAAAGAACAAAGCTGCAAAAAACCACTGTATTGCTGAGGAGCTGATAAGTGACAAAAGCAAAGCTCACCCTGCTGTCACTCATGGGAACTCTGTAGGGCTAGAGGAAGCAAGACCACCTTTAGAGACTGCTGGCCATGGAAAAAAAAAAAAAAAAAAGAGCTACAATATCCCAGAACTGATTAAACCATTTTATTCCACCTCTGCACTGAAAAGGGATGGGAACCAAAGGAAGCAGACATCCTTCCCAGCCCTAATTGGGCTGAATTTATGGCCAGTCCAACAGCAGCAGTTCCCATGTCTCCACCTGGAGGCTCTTGCATAGCTGGGACAGCCACTCTGCAGCAGCCTGAGCTCACTGTGCAAGCAGTCCTGCACTCCTGCAACCCTGTCATCACGCAGAGTCGGATGTGGATGTGGAGTCATCATTCCCTCCACACCCATTTAGCAGCCATCCTGGTCGGGTGTTGGGGATGAGGTTCATTGCTTGACAGCTGGTTATTGGCTTCTCTGCAAGGGGCATATGGAAATTTCCATGAAGATGATCCCAACTGCCGCTATTTAGCTTATCAGGAAGCACGGGCAATTGGCATTAACCAATTTAGAAAAAAAAAAACCCGTCGCAGAGAGGAAGGAGATCTTGCTGCTTGCCTGCCTAGGATATTTGCTCCTGCAAAGTCTGTAAGTTGAGTTAAGCAGTAGAGGATGTCAGATATAGCCATATACATATCTGGGGGCATACCACTGTGCATCATAGATCCTCCTCAATGGCCAGATTTAACACTACGTAGCTTTTCTTTAACCTTCCCTCATGCAGCTGGTTAAAGCCCTGGTCTGTTAGACACAACACCGCTGCAGCAGGTGTCTGCACTGCCAGCTGTATGTATGTATGTCAAAACCTGTCTTCACACCAACATCACACCAGCACCTCTGTATCCCCATGGACTTGGAGGCACTGTCTCTCCAGGTGCTAACTGGGAGACTACTGTGCTCAAATATAGGCCTTAGGTAGAGAGACCTCCTTTGATGTCATCAGTCAGCTACACACAGGCTGAGGGGAAGGGCATGGATCCACGGTTTTGTTCAGGTTTAGATGTGGTACTTGGGTAGTACGTTTTTGGTAACATTTGTAGGTCTGTAATCAACATGGGATCTCTGAACATCAGGACCATGCTGTCTGCTTTGTTCCAAGTCCCAAATGCCTCTCATTGCACAACATGAGGACACAATGGCAACATTACACAGGAGTCTCCCTCACTGGCGGTACTCAAGAACAGTCTCAACATAATCCTGTGCAATGTAGTCTAGGAAGACCCCACTTGAGCAGGGAGGTTGGAGCAGATTATACCAGTGGCAGTCCCTTCTAAGCTTAACCGTTCTGTAATTCTGTATTTAGGACCAAGGCTGAGGCTTTGGTGGGGGAGCCCAGCTGGTTCTGGGCTCTCTGTAAACTGAAATACTGAAGATGGAACTTCTTACACCTGGCAGAGGGTTAACCACAGACAGTAGGACTGTAACACAGAGTGGGTTTCCTGTTAGGAATACTAACCTATTGTGTTAAGACATGTGGCTGTATGTCCAATCAAGAGTTGTTATGAAGTGGTAAACCAATGCTGTGTGTACATGTGTCACCCAGAACTGTTTAAAGGTAGCTGTACGGTTGCAATAAAAAAAGCTGGTATCCTGAAACCTGTGTCGCCTCCCGCCTCGACCGCGACAAACTATGGAAGGAGAACTGTCTGTAACTCCATGATCTCAATGCAAAATCCTCCAAGAGTCATTGCCTACTTATCTGAATTGTCATTAAGGAGAAAAATAAACCCATTTTCTCCTGTGATGGCCTCATTCAGTTCAGCAGTATATTTCATCAACCAACTTCTTCTTGCACATATTAAATAAATACAGAATGAAGAATGAGCAGAAGTGGATCCTGGGGCTTTAAAAAGATTGGGAAAATGACTGTGGCTAAGAATAAACAGGCACATCAAATGAGTAAAAAAGAAAAGAAAATGTAATGTCTCTTGTCACCACTGGACTTATCCATCTCAGAACAAATTCACAGCTGCTCCAAGATTTGCAGGTTTTAAATGGTTGTGCTTTTCTGGACATTTTTCTGAAGCTCCAGTCTGACTCTCCCCTCGACCAACTTCTTAGTTAGAGATTGTTTCCTTAACAATTACAGGTGTCTCTGCCTCTGACTTGTTCACCTGGAAATCCTGCTCCTTGTTCCCAAGGGACTTATTTGTAATCCCTGATTTGCTGCTGTTCTTCTTGTTCCCTGAATCCTGGTGCAACAGCTGTTGTCTGACTCCTGCTCAGTGCATGAATGAAAAATAAATGAATGAACATATGAACTTGTGGCTTCCTGTAAATTTAGAATATATCAGTTCCTTCATACTGAGTATAACAACAGGTACCATAAGAAGCCAAGAAAGCTGCTGTTTGGTTGAAAATGCCAACATAATTGCTGAAGAGATCTCAGACATTTCTCCTTTTGGGTCTGGAGAGCCATTATATCCTCAATTTTTTTTTTTTAAAGCATTTAAAAAATCCCTAAAGTTCTGATGTAAATTTGAGAGGTACGACCCCTCTTGTGATTCAAGTTGAGATTAACCCTCAACCACAAGACAGGTTCCCAGCAACACTTCGGTACAGCAGGTTCCAGTACTGATTGGAAAAGGATAAAAAAAAAAAAAAAAAAAAAAAAAAAAAAAAAAAAAAAAGAATATATGAGCTTCAGAGATGGTACACTTCAGAAAAAAAGCCTACATGATAAGAAATTATAATTTAGTTTAGGTCAGCTCTTAACCAACTGAGTCACTACAGAGAGTCTTGGCTTTCCAAGTCTTCTCTTTATTGTCTCCATAAATTGAGTGGTGTCTGTCCATCAATAAGTGAAAATAGTTGTGGGATCTCTGAAAAGCAAGCAGTGGATAAAAAAATGTTCAGATAAACCCTGATGATTTTTGATTTTTCCCATAAGAGTCTTCCTTGTGATAGTTGCTTAGAAAGCCATCACAATGGATTCTCTCAGCTCTTCTGTTCATATTATTTACGCACAAAATACCCAGGGGTCCTCACATCACAGCTCCACATGCATTCATATCTCAGCAGAGTTGCTCAAACACAGATTTCTTTCTCCAGATGCCCATTTGCCCTCATCCTCTCTGTGCACTTACCTAGTTACAAAATGCCAATCAAGTGCCACACGTCAACATGGGGGGTTATTCTCTAAACTAACACATCTGACTGCAAATTTTTACTGTACTCAACCTGGATTTTAACCTTCCACAATTCTTCCCCCTCACTACTGCTAAGTGCTTTGCCCTTTGACTAAGCCAAATCATTTCCCCCCCCCCCCGGCCCTTTCTTCAGTTTTTATACCCAGTAACTTGTTGAAGCTTTGTAGCACAAGACCTTCCACTCATTCCTTGGACAAGTTCTCCAGATTTAACCCTCCACTAGTATTTTGCAATGCCTTCCCACTGCTTTTTGTGCATTTCCTAGTAATCCATGTTTTTTATGACAACAACAAAAGAAGGTCCAAATATCTATGCTTACTGAAATTGTGAGTGGGGAGCTCCCAACAGCATCTTCAGTCTCATCCTTTTTCTTCCCGGTGCCTGTACTTGTGATTTTTTTCTCCCCACTATAGTTGTGCTTGCAGAAAGTGCTGCACATTTTTGTTTATTGTGGCATGAAGCCATCTAGTCGTTTTCCAGCACCTACAGAATGACCTCTTGGAGGTCATGCCAAGAGTCCAGGGGGATTCACACCTGAGCTGGAATCTCTGAGTTCATCTTTCCAGTTGCATTCTGCAGAGTTAAAGACTGAATCATATAATGAAAATGGGAAAGGAATAAACAGAATAATCCAGCTCTGTGGGAGGGATCCAGGACAGTCCCCTAGGAAGGTGCATGCAAAGGAAGCCCCAGTTTTATACCAAATAATGAAACAGGTGACCATGTCACAGGCTGTGGAAGAGCCCAGCCACTGCCAACAGGCAAGGCAGGGAACCAGAAATCTTGGCTCACAGTCTCTGCTCTCCACATGAAGCCACTGGGCAAAACTACATAATCCATTTAAGAGTAAGTCTCATTTTATGATCTCTGGATGTAACAAGGTGGAGAGATCAGTGGCCTCATTGCCCATATTCGAAAGGTGCATGGGGAAATGTTGCCTGACTGGGTTTTAAAGGGTGTTCCTCGCTGCATTTGTTGAAAGTGGCCATAATTAAAGTGAGGAAAGAGAAATCCCCAACACAAGAAATACATCAGGCAACACAAATGCTTCACTGGAATCTGCAGGACTATACCCAGCTGGAGGTTGAATTTTAGGTAATTGATTTCCTGAAGACTCGTTCTTTGCCAAAATTACTATTTCACTGGCTTTTACAGGCAAACAGGTAATTCAGCATGTTTAGCAGATCTTTTCAGGTATGTCTGTGGGGAAGGGGACCAGTAGGAAACAACCACCCTGCTGATGCAGGCCAGGGCTGAGCCCCTAACAGTGGCTGTGCCACAGGGTGTCACCTCCCATTGCTCACATCACCAGAGCTCTTCCTGACTGACAAATTAGGGACAGTGCTCCTCACATTTCCTTGTGTTTCGGTTGAAGAGCCGTGTCACATTCGTTGTAGCCCCTGGCCATGCAGGACATGGCAGTCACAGCCTGTCAAGCCCTTCACACTCTGGCTCCTGGCAGTCTGATCTTCTCTGTCCCATCTGAGAGAGGGGCTCCAAAGAGAGGACAAAGTGTGACTCAGAGTAGGGAAGGTCAGCCCATGGCATGCCACGGATGGTGACGCTGTGCTGAAGGCTCCTGGAATGACATTAAAACAGTTAACTTCCTATTTTCTTTGTTTTTCCAGGGAGAAATGTCTGGCAAGGGATACCAAGGATGTTTTGATGGCTAATCATGATCTCTGCTTCCTCCTGGCATGTGCTGGCTAGCAGGTTTGGCCACCACTGATTCCAAGTCTGGCCTGCATTTGCCCTATTTATTTTCTCCTGCCTGACTCTTTCTTTCCCATCTGTCCCTCCCTTTCCCTTCTCCTTTTCACAGCAAGCTCTGTGCTCCTAGAGAACTTTCCATGTCACGGGACGAGCACAAATGTCTTTGAGCTTCCTGAGGTCGTTGTCCAAAAGGTTTCAGCCCCTCCATGGTGCTGGTGAGCTGCGCAGGAAGACTGGCCAGTTCCAAAGACCAGTGCCAGCTCCTGTGCTGCTGAGCCTTACTGGCCACTGGGATTGCATTGGGAAGCCCTGAATCTCTCCACATGCAGAATACTGACTTAGACACTTTGGCACCAAACCTACTGACAAATTGCTGCCTTTCGAGCAGGTGATTGATCTGTTTTCCCAATGTGGACATGCCATACCCCAGGGAAATTTCAAAAGGACCACCATTCTGCTAGATGGTCACAATGAGCTGATTCTTCTAACCAAGTGATCACAAACTCCCTGTTTTACTTCTTTTCTATAAAGCAGATAGTCTCAGCTGTTACTTTAGCCTGATGAAGACCCTGAGACAGGTCTCATCCTCTCTCCATGGCCAGCCAGACACCTAAAGAGTTCAGGATGCAGAAGGTGAGGCTGCAGCTACATTCCTGTTCCTACCTTTTCTGCCACCTCCAAAAAGCACTTTCAAGTCTGTGACAAGCAGAGGCAAGAATGACAACCTTAAAGCTACACATACATATATAGCTATGTAAATACACATACATACACATATATACATATATATGCATAAATAGTTATAGATACTGTAGGCACAGGCCTTGTCACCAGCATCCCTCTCTCAAAAAAGACCTGACTGGTTTTGCAATGAGACCAAAGTCTTCAGTATAACACTTTGCTGCCCATATGGACACCCTTGTACCTCAGCAGCTCTGAAGGAGGAAGAGGAGGGCTGTGCAGGATGGAGCATTAATAGTGACTGAAGGAGCCTGGGAGCCTGTGGCGGAATTAGAAGCAGAATCCCAATGCAACAACTCTGCCAGGATTTAAACCACATGACCGTCTCCTTCCTCTCAGTCACAGTCTAATTGTCTACTAAGCTGGTTAGCCTTGCTTTCTGCCCATGTCCTGACTCCAGATGACTGTCTCTTACAAAAAGCAACAGCATCCATTCAGCTTGCACTCAGCTTGCCTCATCTGTGGTGTTCTTTAGGCTGTTCTCAATGACTGCTGATCTCATTCAGATTTACCCAGTCTCTTTGTGATGCTGACTGCTTTTGCTTGGTAACCTCACAGCCATCTCAGTAGGAACAGATTCAGGTCCTCAGCCTTTGCCCATATGGAAATAATATTTTTATAAGCCAAATACAATCAACCCCCTTTTCAGGTACCAGCCACCGGGTTCATTATAACAGAAGAAACATCTCTCCAGTGAAAAGCAATCAATTTGCACATAAATTCTCCCTCAAAAACTTAGCTGTATGTTACCATAAGGTAAGACTCAGATTTCTAGTCTGTCTCTCCACTGGAAAAACAGTAGTTTCCTCTCTCCAGCTCTACCTGCTTAGGTACTTGATAGCACTATCTGTGCCACTTAGCACACCAAGGGTGGCCGTAAGGCAGCACTCAGTCCTCAGCTCTCTTGCCCAAATCTGCCAAATGTTGGTGTTAACAGCCACAGAGGGCCATGGAATATATGCTATCACTATTAGACATTTGTATAGCAATGGTCTCCAAATACCATGGGTATAAACCAAGGCCTTTTAGGCCTGGGGTCTGGTAGTTGCTAGAGCATGGTGCACTTTGGATTAAGACACAAAAGTTGTGACTGGCACCCACCAACAGATGTTGACAGATAAGCAAACAAATGATTACTGTTTTCAAAGCAAGAAATATCTTCTTCTGCTTTTAGAACAGTTGGGCCAAATAAATCAGACACCACAGGCACGGACTGTGTGTGCAGAACTCTTTCCACAGAATCATAGAATCACAGAATGATTTGGGTTGGAAGGGACCTTAAGATCACCTAGTTATGACCCCCTGCCAAGGACAGGGTCACTTTCCACTACACCAAGTTGCTCAACTCCCCCTCAGCCTGGCCTGGAACACTTCCAGCATTAAAGATCTAAGAAGGGTTTGGGGAACAGTATCACTGAATGGATGTTATGGATGTTAAGCACAGGACAATCTGCTTGGGCTAAAACATTCCCAGCATGTGTTTTTGGACTTTGATAAGTGTTGTCACATGTCCACAGGGAAGTAGAGACACAGTATTCACATACTGGCACAGAACTACATGACATGTAACCAGGGTCAAGCTCCATAGTGGTGTAAACTTGGTGACCTCTCCTGAAACCTATGGAAGTCAAAATTTTGCACAAAACAGGAAAAAAGAAAAGACAGTTCTGCTCCATTGCCATGCTTCTAGTAGCACCATTATCTGATAGTTCAAAGAAGATCTCTTTATGTAAAAACACTTCCACAATGGGTAATCAATATTCTGTCTGGTAAGCATGCTGTCTTTCTTCATCTATGGAGAAAATATTTTATGCTCTGGAATTGAGTTGTGGCTGCCCCATGCAGCCCCATGCAGCACATGTTAAAGGCCAGGTTCGATGGGGCCCTGAGCAAGCTGGTCTAGTGGAAGGTGCCCCAGTCCATGGCAGGGAGTTGGAACTAGATGATCTTAAATTCCTTTCCAACCAAAACTATTCTATGATAAATTCATAATCAGTAATGTTCTTGCTGGCCTCAAAATTAGTACAGCTACAACTCTAAAAACTGACCTCATCCACTAGGGAATGGGTTGTTCTGCATACTCATCAAAAGAACTAACAGGAGGTAACAGATTGATTTCAGCACCTACCATGACAAGAGGACAACATTTAAATTCCCTGACCCCTGATGAGCCAGATTTCTTCCCCTGTCATATGATCTGCAATAAATAACCCATCAATCCTTTCCCTCGGTGGCCACTGCAGAGCTGTTCAGTTTAACATATGCACCTTAATGCCTCTGTTGCATCGTTTCACATTCATCCACATTTAAACCATATTTTCCATTGAAAATCTCACTCAGAAAAAAAGCCCTCACATCTCGATATCTACATTAGCCACTGCCACCAGTGACTCATCTCCCTGCAGCAAACCCAAACTTGTTCTGGATAATCCTGTCTCATCTCCCTTTCATCTCGATCACTGTGCTCCCCTTCCCTTCTTTTAACTGTTTCACTGCTGCAACTCTAAGTTAATTTTTTTTGGTGTTAGATTGAATAGCTTCTTTATACTGTTTGAAAGGTGGCATGAACCAAAATAAAAAGTCAAAATTTAGTATTTCAGTAGGTGAAAGGAGCACCACCATGCATTCACCAGCCCACTGTAGAACCATAGAATGGTTTGGGGTTGGAAGGGTCCTTAAAAATCACTTAGTTCCATCACCCCTGCCAAGGGCGGGGACACCTTCCACTAGATCAGGCTGTTCAGAGCCCCATCCAACCTGGCCTTGAACACTTCCAGGAATGTCACCAAAGTGAAAACCAGAGGCAGCTGCTCTAAGTGCTGCAGTGGGCAGTACACAAGGAGAACTGTAATTCATTTTGACCAAGGAAAGGAAACAGCCTTTTTTTTTTCTTCACTTTGGAGCAGCTGTCAGGCCACAAGCGTATTGGCATTTGGGAATCCAAAACTCACTGTTGCATTTCTATCACATTTGATTTTATCAAATATAATGATCTTATTATAATAGAAGCATGCAATTAAATTGCTAAATGATCAGAAATAGAGGTGTTTGACTTCTTCTTAAGCAGGGAAGGTACTACTTTATCACTTGCACTTAGCAATCTAAACTTAGCACAGCTGAGGATAATCCAGGTCCCCTGCCAGGCAACACACTGAATTTGCCTTTAAACAGAATCTAGTTTTTATATCAGAATTAAATATGACTTGAACACTTTCATGCCTGCAACAGATGAGGAGAAAACAGCGGCCAGGCAGCTTTACCTCCCATAAACCCCTTCAGCAGATCACTTATCTCACACCGCATGGAAGGCAAAGCATTCACATTTCCCTGCAGGCATCAGATGCCTCCACCAGCCTCTCAAGCCCTCCAAGGGCAGAGCAGGGAGTCTGGGGAGGAGGGGGCAGATGTGCTCTTGTTTTTGGAATGGGCATAAACTGAAAATAGCCTCCTGGTAGATGAGTACATTAGTGAAGCACAACTTGCCAAGCAGGAGAAATGTTTTACTGAGACAAATGTAATGTCTCTGAACCTTCCCTGAGAGTGAAGGAGCCAGCACCAAGAGCAGCTGTTCATAGCAGTACATTTTCCACCTTTACCTTGGGTAACCTCTGGATAATCACTGAATCTTGCCATGGTGCTGAGAGAGGATGTCAAGGCCAGGATCAGTACACTGTACTCTACATGACTGATCAGAGACTTCCAGTTTGCTTAAAGTAGTAATTTGATGATAAAAATCCTAACAATATCCTGCTCCCTTCAACCTCAATACACCATAATCTTATTTAACACATTGGGGGGGGGGGAGAAATCACATAATGAGCAGGCACCAGCGGGAATGTGAGGTAGGAAAGGATATTACAGTATCACTTTGGAGAGCACCATAAATAAATCTTCACCCGAGATGGGTAGGCAGATCAGCACAGAGCTCCACACAAAATTGCACTCCCCTACAAGACAGTGACTCATCAACTTCTCCACTTCTGATAATCATTCCAACTAGGCTTTCACTGCAGCAAGAAAGAGAAGCCAGAGAAGAGAACTATCTCTGAGTCTGGCTAGAAGGCATAGTCTTGCTGTCAGAGCAGGGAGCTGGGACACACGGGTCTAGATCCTGCCTCCTTTGATCATTCTCTGATGGACAATGTGGATGGTGTCCAAAGGACAATGCTTGTGGCCAAGGTGTCCAGTGCTGGGCTCCACAATACAAGAGAGACATGGAAATGCTGAAATGAGTCCAGGAAAGGGCCTTGAAAGAGATTAAAGGATGGGAGTATCTGTCACAGAAAAAGAGGCTGGGAGAGCTCTCGAGAAGAGAAGGCTCGGGGCTTTTATCCATGTGTATAAATATCTGACAGAAAAATGTAAAGAAGATTGAGACAGACTCTTCTCAATGGTGCCTACTCAGAGGACAATGGGCACAAAGTGGCCAACAGGAAATGCCATTTAAAGATAAAGAATTTAGTTACTATGAGAGACTCACCACTGGAAACAGGTTGCTCAGAGAGATTGTTAAATCTCCCTCTTTGGAGATATTCAACCTTCTTCTGGACTTTGCTCTCAGCAACCGTTCTCTAGGTGACCCTGGGGACTAGGTGATCTCCAGAGGTCCTCTCAAACCTCCATGACTGATTTCATGAGTCTCACCCTGGTCCATTGACTGTTCAAAGCTATTAATATCACCTATATATGGATTTAGCTGCTAAAAAGCAGATATGAGTTTCAGTACCTGATAGACCTCACTAAGTGTAAAATCTAGGGTATTTACTCGGGTGTTCATAAGTTCCTGAGTCAATGTCTAGCCACCAAAGCTGCAGAGACTGGGTGCTCAGAGCTCATTTTATTCCTCTTAAAATATATTAATTCAACATATGAATCAAAGGTTTCCATTGAAGACCCATTAGTCCCTGTAGGGGTGTTCTCTGGAGCTTATCCATCTGGCAGAGATGTCCTCTCAGACCATCACTCTCCACACTGGATTAAAAATTGTCAAGGAATCCACATGAACACTTTCTATAGTGCCCATCCCCATAGTAACCAGGCATTGTTCAGGAATACATATGCAAAGCAACACCCTGACTGTATGTCATGGACTGTTTGGATTTTCTACTGTAGTTACAGAATGCACCATGTATAAGATGGCTGAACCAGAGAGATTGAAGACTCCCAAAACAACCTGTTTGACCTCAACTTCCTTGAGAACTTGGGTTTGCTCCCTCCTGCATACCTCTAACAGAACTCAGTTCTTTGACTCTACATTAGGAGGGTTTTGGTTGTTCTTTATTTATTCTCCTTTATCTTTTGGCTAATGATACCCACCATCTCCTTGTAGAACTTGGACTGCCTCCTCTGTTTCTTGTACTATTTTACACTGCTTCTAAACTTAAGTTTGGGCAGGACTGCAACAGGCAGAGCCAAGCCTTTAATCCTCATCCTTTGCAGGCACCTTAATCCAATGCCCCTAAATGCATTATTTGGGTTTGTTTGTTTGTCTGTTTAAGTCATTTCTCTTAAGACAAACATCACTGTTTTGTCTCTCCACAGTCATAGACAGGTAATTGCATCTCCACAGAGCCCAGGATAAGTTGCATTCTGCAAGTTTTTACCATTTTGCTTTCCTATTTCCACAATCTTCCATTCCCTTTAGCCTCCCAACAGATAAGCCAGAAGGTGACACCAGGCAACCAGCCCCTTCAGTGGCAACTTTTCTTCCTCAGAAGTGGCATTGACCCCATGGCTCAGGAGGAAACGTGCCATGTGGATTAAGGGAAAAGCTACAACCAGGGCCAACCACACTGTTTATAAGCCTCTGCTGGCCTAATCCTAGTATCCTGGTGAGATGCCAGCTGTGGAAAGAGAGTTCATGTTATTCCTTCTTCCCTTAAAGTGGCCCTTGGATGCAGCACTTGGTATTGGCCACCTAGAACCAACCTAAAACTGGGTGTTCTTTGGCAATCCAGAAAGAAACCAGGACTTCAGCTGCAGTAAATCCTCTGAGCTTTGCTGAGGTCAGGTAACTACACCATCCCACATCAGCTGAAGAAAAGGCTGAGATTTCAGGGTGCCCTTAAAGACAGTTGCTGTACTCCATACCTGGGGAAATGATTCCCATTGTGACGAGATGGAGAGTCATTAGGAGAACAGTGATGATTGCAAGAACACAGATACATTGTGAACACACAATCAGAGAACCATTTAGGTTGGAAAAGGCCCCCGGGATCATCAAGTCCAATTTTAGACCGATCATCACCTTTTCAACTAGACCATGGCATTAAGTGCCACATCCAGTTGTTTTCTTGAACGCCTCCAAGGATCATGACTCCACCACCACCCTGGGCAGCCCATTCTGATGCTTAACAGCCCTTTCCATGAAGAAATTTCCATGAAGAACTTATTCCTGATGATGTCATTCATCCACCACCTTATCTGGACACCTCCAGTGACTACAACTGGTTGTTATTTTTTAAATCTTCCACACGATGTTTTCTTCCCTTTTTTTTTTTCTTTTTTTTTTTTTTTCTCTCTCCCACACAGCATTTCTTCTCTCTTGCTTATTTGCACCTTCTACTAAAAGGAGAAGGAAAATTTGACCAGATAGAAGTATTTAACACAAAAACTGCCACTCTGGGCCCTGGTCCATGTTCTTCAGCAGAAGAATAGGGTAATTAATACCCAGGGAAAGAGCCAGCTATGCACAGCAATCCATATCACTTGCTCTGAAAATTAGGAGCAGCATTTGTACATGCAGAACATCTATTTAAGGATGTTCACAGAAGCTTTATGGCTGTCTCCAAGCCCTGGAGAGCTCAAGTCATGATAAGTAAAGCACCTGGATTTCCAGGTGGGAGGATGCTAATCTAAACCTAATTTTAAATACCTTACAGCTCTCTATAGTGTTTGCAGAACAGTTTCTCTGTAAGACAGCACACAGAGAATGAAATTTAGACAATGGGATAGGAAGAATTTGTCACTAGACATTTGTTTTCTGCAACTCTAATCCCCATGCAATACTTTAACCCACGACTCCCACAAATAGTGCAACAATCTCTTGCCTTCCGTAGGGCCACTTTAGATCTTGCACTACATCAAAATCAGGTAAAGGATAATTTTCAGTCAAATTACCTCGCTAACTCAGCATAGTTAAAGGTTCTCATCATATGCAGGGGCAGAACAGGTAGAGGGCAGACCCAGGCATGGAATTCATATGAATCCCAGGGGCTGCAATCCCAGTCAAGGGGAGCAGAGCTGCAGGAGGACTGAGAGAAGAACTGCCCAGGAATAGCCTGTCCCATGATCTACACACTCTGTGCAGCATATGGAAAGCCAAGGAGCAGCTGCTGTTTAGCTGCAGCAAACCACTGCAAAATCAGCTGGGTTGTCCCAAAGGATATGAGAAAGGAGGTTGACCATCCTGGTGCACCGATGTTGGAGGGAGTAGTTTCATGTCACATCTCCAGAGACAAATCCACTTTAAAAGTTTCCCATGTCTCCCCCCCAACACATTCTTGCCTGCTTGCTTTCATCCATCCCTTTTCCTGCTACAAATACACCAGAGTTCCTCTGTTCTAGCACCCACGCTTTCAGAAGGATAAGTAAACAAACATGTTTAAAAAAACAAGTCAATCACACCACGAGACTTCACCATAACCTACTTACCTTTCCCTCACCTTTAAACACAGGCATAAGGGGTTTTTTTTAGCTAGCTACAATTTTTTCAGTAGCTTATTATCAAAAGCTACCAGTTCCAGTGACTCAAGCACTGAGATCACACTCAACCAACAGTGGACAGGGTAGAAGGGCAATAAATTTCCATATTCACCTCTTGGTTTGGATGTTCACTTGCTTCACTCCCCTTTGCTTTTGAATACTATCTGAATCATAAGCTCCTCAGACAAGAGGCTTTTTCTTCACATCATCACAAAACTTGTTTGACCTTCAGTAGGGGAAAAAAGGGAAGCTCTAACTCACGTTTCTGTGTCTGTAACACAAGGCCATATCCCCCCTATCAACATACTCATAACGCAAGAGAGAACTGCATATTATCATAGAACAAGAGTTCAGCCCTAATGCTGCATTCCCATGTAGGGATCGTGCTTCTGTCCATGATAAAACCTTGAAAACTGAAGGAAAAGAGTAAAAAATCAGCTGCTCATGCAGGATTTAGTGCAACTATGCTGCAGGAACAGGAAGTTTTGCATCCTTGGCCCTGGGACATGGGCGCTGCACATCGGGTCTAGCTCTAAATCCCTGGTGAAACACATTCTTGAATAGAATAAAGATTTTCCGTTGTTAATTCCACACTTTCTTACTTCTGACTTACCAGCTGGTCAGGCGATCCCATGGGAGAAGTATGAACATAAGTGCCAGGAACTCCTGAGTGTAACTGTGTCTCCCTGAAGATACAACTGGGTGTTCACAGCCTCAGTGCTCACAAACCTGTCCTGTGGGTACATCTGGGGAGAACCACATGAAATCGTGCTTTCCCATGCTATGGGGCAGCCAGCACATGGGTGCATGCAGGGATTTGGAACACAGAGTTACCACATCACCTATAGAGCCACAAGCACCTGTGTTTTCCTCCATAGCCCTTCTGCATCTCCAGACCTAAAGATTTCCATTAAACTTTCCTCCCTTGGTCTTCCCTTGTCACAGCTCTAAGGAAACGACCTATGCATTTTTTTCTTTTAGACTGGCAGAACAAAAGAACAGGGGATTAGTAAGGAAAGATCAATATTAGTTGAAATTGTTACATTCCTGACGGTGAGGGCACATGCAGCACGTGTTGCACGTGTGTGACTGCCCCTGTCTGTCTGGTCTGGCTCAGTTATGTCCCCTCTTAGAGTCCAAACACTTCAAGGCAGACATCACCAGCCAGATGTCTCCTGCCATCCCTCCACTGACTCCGCACAGTGCCTCCAGGACAGTTTCACTCCTGCATTTACTTCTAGGCTTATTCAGTAGGCCCACAGCAGCTTTATCCCCAATTAGCAAAGAAATACCACTTCAAGGCAGTGTGGTTCAATACTGCCTCCCCTGGCTTTTTGATTTTGCTCAAATTCCTGCAGTTTAGAGCTGTCTTTCAGAGTTGTACTAAGGCCAGGGGTATGCTGACTGTCACTGCCCAAGGTGTTTCTGGGATGCTCCACGATGGCCACAAAATCAGTTCTACTTGGCTGGCTCCTGTGGCTGCCTCAGAAATCTCCCAAAGGTGCAAACGAGTGGATTGGGAGGTGCAGTTCCAAAATGCCCCGTCTCCCAGTGACCCATCATCCATGGATCACTGACATGGCCATTACAGCTTATCAAGTCAGTGCACGCCTAAGGAAAGGTCTGAGCCGCACATCCACACACATGCGTTAAATCTGCAGACAAAAAGCATCTTGATGTGATTAAGGCTGAACAGCAGTGACTGCTTTTGACCAGGCCCTCCTTTTTTTTTCCTAAGGTTTTCAAATTAAACACAATATTTCCAAAGGGGGGTTATTAGGAGGAGAGACTGATGCCTTTTAAAAACATATTGTAGGGACATTAGAAAGTCCTTATCATTACTAATACTCAGCACCAAGAGAATTATTCATTGGAAAAGAAAGAATGTGTTTGATTCATTTTAGAAATTACCCGTGATTAAGGATTGCTATTTCTGGATCATTGCTGATATGAATTTGCATAACAGCCCTGAAGCAAGGCTTATTCCCTGCAGAGCACCCCAGAAAGACCTGACCTGTCCACAGCACATGTGGATATTAATACTATGCATGGCACAGTGAGACACAATGACAAACAGGCAGGAGGAGGGGAGGAAGCCTTGATGAAGGGTAAGGCTTCTGCTTTCCAGCCAGGGCTGTGGTCCAGGAAAGCCGGAGTCAGTCACTGCCATTGAATTTCTTCATGGTGTGGCCAGGACATTTTCCTTGCCTCAGCTTTCCAATGATAATTGAAGGCTGGAGCACTTCCCTGCCTTCTCAAGCAAAGGGGAGGTTGTGTCACATTTGATCAGTGTTAAAGTGCTTATTTAGCATCCAGATAGATCTTCCTTGTCCTGTTTGCTACCTCTGCCATTAGCAGTGCTGCAGGGAAAGGAGGTGAGACAAGAGGACATCAGATGACTCCTCAGCACCAGCTGGAGGACCCCAGTTAGTACAAGGATAGGGCAGCAAGCACCATTATGGGCAAAACAGACATATTAGCTGCCTTGGGTGGTCACATCTTAACATGCACATCAAATGACTTGAGGAAAAAGGAGAAGAATGAGCACACACATTCAGTTCTCCAGCGACTAATCCCCACTGATGGCATGGGGGACTGACAACTCACTTACCCATCAGTAAGCATCTTGCAGCTGCCTGGAACTTGGTGTTCCTCTCATGCCAGCACATGTGTGTGCAGCAGCAAAATCCCAGACTGTGTCATCACACTCAGGAGGGTCAGATCATGGGCAATTTCTCATGGCACTCCTCAGCTTTGGAGGGATTTCAGTTTGCACCTCTTCAGGGAAACAGGTCTGGAGTTTATTGCCCAAGAGCTGGGATGAACAGACCTGCCCATGTTTCACTCCTGGGTTCAAAAGAGCTCCAAAACTGCCTTAGACTGAATGAAAACCACTGGGTCTCTGCCAGCTGCAGCCACAGACAGGCAAAGCCTCCAACCTCTGCCCAAGCATTTCACATTGGTCTGTGACACCACACTGAGCAGAGGCAATTTCAAGATAGCCCGACCTAGGGCCCCAAACTGCCATCAAATCTGAGCCCTGTGGAAGGAGCCAACCTGTGTTACCATCACTGCTGTGTGAAAGGTATTTCGTGTGGAGCAGTGCCTGTGAACAGGGTGGTGCTTCCACAATGTGACATCCCTTTCCATTCCCAATTTGAGATCAGTATGTACCTTGAATGTTCACAGCCCAAGACATTTCCTTTCCTTTAGAGTACTGAAGAACTGGATCCTAAAAGTACTAAATCCTTTACTAAAACTATATATATACATATTTATAAGCATGCATTACAAAGCTTTCTCCAAGAAATACTTCACCCATTGAGGTCCACAAACTGAAAATACAGCCTCTGTCATGCAGTCTCTGAACAATTTTCCTCTCTGAAACAAAGTGCCTTTAGCTGTCTTTGTAGTTCTCTGTACTCATTACTTCATAAAAAGGATTAAAAGACAAAAACCAAAACCAGAGAGTGGCAGACGAACCCTTCCCTTTGAGTATTAACCCTGTAAAATATGTCAGTTCTAACTTACTTATCTTCTTTCCCTATGGATTAAATTGCAATATTTTCCCTCCTCAGTGTACAAAGAAACCACATATTGCTGATCACACTCTTTTTTTTTTTTTTTTTTTCATTTTTGCACTACCAATCACTTTTAATCGTTTACCAGCAATCCTGGTTAACTGGAGAGACCCAGTTGACTGGGGGTTAACAAATGATGCCCCATTTACAAGAAGGGACAGATGCAAGATCCAGGGAACTACAGGCCTGTCAACCAGACCTCAGTGCCAGGGAAAATTATGGAGGAATTCATCTGGAATGCCATCATGTGACATGTGCAGGACAACCAGGTGATCAGGCCCAACCTGATCTCCTTCCATGACCAGGTGACCCACTTAGCGGATGAGGGAAGGGCTGTGGTGGTTGTCTACCTGGATTTTCGTAAAGCCTTTGACACCATTTCCCACAGAATTCTCCTACAGAAACTGGCTCCCTAGAGTTTGGATGGGCATACTCTTCACTGGGTAAAAAACTGGCTGGGTGGCCAAGCCCAGAGAATGGTGGTGAGTGGTGCTACATCCAGTTGGCAGCCAGGCATGAGTGATTCCTGGTTCCCAGGGCTCAGAGTTGGGGCCAGTCCTGTTTAATATCTTTACTGATCATCTAGACGAGGGGATCAAGGGCACCCTCATTAACTTCATGGATGACAACTAGTTGGACAGGAGTGTCCAGTTGATGGAGGGCAGGGTGGCTCAACAAGACAAAGTGCTGGGTCCTGCACCCCCTGCAGCACTACAGGCTGGAAGCAGAGAGGCTGGACAGCAGCCAGACAGAAAGGGACAGAGCCAGTGTGTGCCCAGGTGGGCAAGAAGGCCAATGGCACCTGGGCTGTATCAGCAATAGCATGGACCAGGGCAGTGATTGTGCCACTGTACTCAGCACCGGTGAGGCAAGACCTCAAATCCTGTTTCGGGCCCCTCACGACAAAAAAGACCTTGAGGGGCTGGAGTGTGTCCAGAGAAGGGCAAGGGAGTTGGTGGAGGGGCTGGAGCACAAGTTCTGTGAGGAGTGGCTGAGGGAGCTGAGGGCAGGTGTTAGCCTGGAGAAAAAAAGGCTCAGGGAGATCTCATTACTCTCTACAATTAACTGAAAGGAGGTTATAGCCAGGTTGGTCTCTTCTCCCAAGCAACAAGAACAGGACAAGAGAAAATGGCCTCAAGCGGTGCCAGGGAGGTTTAGGTCAGATATTAAGAAACATTTCTTCACTGAAAGGGTGGTCAGACATTGGAACAGACTGCCCAGGGAAGCAATTGAATCAGCAACCTTGGAGGTATTCAAAAGGTGTGTAGATGTGGCACTGAGGAACATTGTTTAATGATGGACTTGGCAGTTCTGGGTTAACGGTTGGACTAAAATGTTCTCAAAGGTCTTTTCCAACCTTAGCAATTCCATGATTCTGTGATTCTAAAAAGGGTGATCAAACTCAATACAGCAGGTAGTAGAAGATGAAGCATTAGTTCATCATGTTATTATTAGCACATCATTATTATTGGACACAGCTTCCTCCACCCATCCTTAACTCAGCTGAACAGGCTTTTCACTGCTGCAAGCCCTGCTGTGTCCTGCCTGAATCCCTTCTTTGAGTCCCTGGTAATTATGTCCCTATGTCTAGAGGGTTAAATTGAATGCAGAAATCATCAGCATGTATGAAGGTTTTAAATCAGTCCTTTTGAGCAGCATTGCCTTGTGCTTGGTTATGTTCAAATTCATGTTGGCCATTTTTATGGTTTATTAGGCCTCTGTGGAGTTGATTCTATTCCTTGCAAGCCTTCACAAACCTGACTCTGGGTGGACCTTGTTATTAACCTCTTACCCTGCTGAGAATTGAACTCTTAGCCCTCATCTTTCTGTCCCTCCTCTTCACCACTGCTGAAGCGATGCCTCTGCCTTCCTTCTTCCTCTATACCCACCAAATCCCATTAATAGCTTATTGTAGTGCATTTTTTCAAAAACATCTTGAAAATCTAAATTAACTGTATTTACCAGCCATCCATTATCTGCTCTGCTCTTAATCTTCCCAAAGAAATTGAAGGGTTATTACCAGCAGAGACATAACATTATTTGCATTCAGGGGCTGCAGCCTTCTAAGACATCAGCAAAGATTAGGTGGCAACGTGCTAAATTTTGCTTACACCAAGTGAAAGTCCACATTGCTGTTCATGATCTTAGTAGATACAGAAATGCCAGGGAAAGGAACAATTCTTACACTTGACTCTAGAAAATATGAACAAAAGTATGCATGATTTTGCTCTTAAAATCCATGGAGTTTTGTTACTTTCAACTTATATTTGCCCTGGATTTTTTTTGCCTAATTCATTTAATTAATTTTTCAGTTATTATTTCAGCAACTGAAATAAGACTGAGAAGTCTATAATTCTTTGGATCACCCATAGTTTGTATTAAGTAGATGGATACATTGGCCTCTATCCAGTTCTCCCTGGTCAAATTATTCATCATAAATAGTATTTATTATGAATAAAGCCCCATTTTGGTTAGCAGAATGTTTGGGTACTATCCTGATTTTCTTTAAATGTATTGACTTTTTTATAAGCACTTGGCAAATAGACCTTAAGATATCTGCAAATAATTCCCTTTGACTCTTCACTTTTAATGGTTGTTTCCTAGTTGGTTCCCTGTGTCCCTGATCTTTTCTAACTGCTTCATTAGAGAAGCCACAAACTACAGTGAAAAATCACCGATCAATCATAAATTGATTTATCATTACTGGACTTTGGAGCCTGGAAGATGTTCTCCCAAATCCTTTGGGGCTCTCAGTGTACTTGCAAACAGCATGAAGTGAACTGAGCAAAGCATAGTGAAGTCAAGAGCTCAGTCACCAAAACCCAAACCCAATATTTTAATTGCAGTATTATTCTGTTTCTCCAGCTGTTTTTGTTGCATAGTTATGCATTTCCCATGTAATACTGAATTGTTAGCTGTTTCAAAACACCTAGATTTTCCCCACTGCTCTATTCTATGCCTCTCCTCTGGGACCTGGTCCCTTAGGAACAAAAGCTGCACCCAGCCAGCTTCATCAGAGATGTGCATGACGTGCTCCTTACTGCTCAGCAGCCTCTGAATCCCCATTTGTTCCAATGCTATGTTGATTTTGGCTGCCTCTCTCAGCCTCTCTGTCGCCCTCCCCCTCCAATTATCCTATTGGCAAAGCATGAGCAAAAAGGAAAAATTCTCCAAAATGGGATCCTGGATTACCTGCAGCCCCAGTGTCAGGAAAGTCTTTTAGTTGCTTTGATGTGCTGCACTCACAGGGGAGACACTGTGTCAGAAATAATCTGGCTCACAGAGCTTTGCTTATGGGAATAGTTCAATGACACTCAGAAATTAAAACTCAGAAGAGGAAAGGGATTCCCTCCCACACATCACTTCTCACCCTGCCGCCCAAACCCTTTCCAACATGAGCACAGCTTTGGAGTGAAGATTGATGTAAACAAGTAATTCAACTCCTCTGCAGTCTGTTTATTGTCCATGATTGGCTCCCTTTAACCTTGATGGCCTAGTAGTTAGAGTCCCTGCAACCAGCCTGTAACTAGGAAGGAGATCAATCAACTGTTTATTAACCCAAGCAGGAAATGAATTTGAAAATGATGCAACACTTGGAAGCCCACAAAGCTTTATTAGAAGCCTGATCACTTCCACATGAATGAAGCCAGGTAGGACAGGTCTCCACCACTATTTAAAAGGGATCTTCTGGCTGCCTTGTGACAAAACCAGAAGCAGGAATGCTGTATTTCACATTTATTTTTATACATGAATTCACCAATAAATTGGGGAGCATATTACCACCTTCGATTTATTGTTATCGTAAATTTTGTGTCTGCAGAATGGAAGCAAATACAATAGTTAGGGACTTCATCTTAGGAAAAGTGATGTTGTTCACCCTCCCTCAGTACTCCCTTATGGCATAGCACAAAAGCTGAAGGGGGAGGGGGAGAGAAAGAAATATGGAAGCAGGGGAAATACTCAGTCTTGTTTCCATGCTGTTCACTGCCCCATTAAATCCAAAAACCTTTCAGGCCCTGATTTATTACCATTTTATGTACCCAAGCTTTCTCCTGACTTCCAGTAGTAAAATCTTGGAGGTTTCTGGTCACACAGTTCAATGAAAGTGATACAATCCAAGCTTTTATTAGTCAATACTCAATCAGCATGTGTTAGGAGACTTTTCAGCTGGATATCTCACAACTCACTGTCTGATTTACCCTGCAAATAGATACTCCATCTTCCACAAGAAAAACAGCTGCCTGACCACTACTAGGGCTGGAGACCACTAATAAACCCCCAGCTGGCTGGGGTTGTATCCTTTGCACCCATTTATCCCTCTGACAAGCAGCATGGCTTTTTGTGTCCCAGCTCGATGGTGCACAGGTGAGACAGCACATGGTGGTGAAGGCTGTATCTCAGAGAGGTGGAAACAACCTGTGTCTCCAAGAGTACATGAAAAGGTGGGCCCAGAGATGTGGGACAAGGAACTCCCATTACCACCGCATTCATTCTGTGGGGGGGGAGAAAGGGCTTCATGGAGACCAGGCTCTGAAGACCCTGCTGAGGTTTGACTCCTTACTTACACTGTCTTTAAACTGGAAATCTAAGCAGGTATATATGATTTCAGCTCTCCTCATATCTCTCTCTGCTTTGGTATAAGCAAATTTAAATCAGATTAGGTTTAAAATAAGAGTGACATACCGTTGTCACTGGGGTTCCAGCTCACGCAAGATGGTGGGTTGTTAAAGGAGTGAAATAGTACTCAGCCTTTTGCTGGAGGACTGCCAACTTTTTATAAACACCAGGCAGCCAGACCTTCTGACACCAGTGAGACAGTGAGCTGCTTTGGAGGGGGAGGAAGGTGCCTGTACAACCGTCATGGTAAGTCAGGATCAGAACTGAGAGGAAGACACAGCTTAGTTAATTTTTAAATTAACTGGTCCTACAACCAGTCTTTCTTCTTTGAGACTGAGATGTTGGGAGACACCCAGTTTTCCGCTGGCCACATCATCCAGGGCTTAGAAGGACACAAGGTATAAAATCTGTGACACTTTAGGCTAGTATTCACCTAATCAAGAAGAGCTAATGAGTATTCCCTTCCTTCAAACAAAGCAAAGCATACTCAGTAATTTTATAAAGAAGGAAAAGCACCAATGAAGAGAATGAATTGTTGAGCAGTTACAAGGCCACTGCTATGCCAAACAGATCCCTGCCTGATGTGGAATTGGAGATATTTAGGACCTTTTAGGACTAGATGAACTCTTCATGTTTCCAGTGAACCCCACAGCTCAGTAAGTCCTGCACAGAGTCAGTCAGACCCCACCTTTCTTCCAACCCTCCACTGAGGCCTCAGCTCTGCATTTCCAGAGCAAACACATCAGACACCCAGTCATATTCAGGATGACACCAAGTGAGATGCAGAGACCAGCAGATCCCAGAAGAACACTACAGGGAAAGCAGACTGACCATCAGCACCCAAATTCACTCTTCTGCAGGGGCTCAGTTCTACCACCTGGCAGTGGCATGACAGGCTCAGAGGATTAAGGTCAAAGTTTTACAGTCTGACAGTGGCTCAGAATGTGAGCTTGTAAATTTTTCATGGCCCATCAGCACCTCTCTCAGCAATGCTTCGCTGGGTTGGCCTGTATTAACCTCTTGATCTAGAAGGGGTTTTTGTCTTTACTGTTAACCTTCCTCCCATCAAAATTCATTTCTCATTATTCCACTGTATTACATGCTGCCAGTAGTTCAGACCTCTCTAGGAGGCATCAGTGGGATTGCAAATATCATTTAGCCACTGCTGGGTCAACTGCAAAACTGCACAGTGTTTCAGTGGAGCATAAGGTGAGTCAGACGTGTTATGCTGCTATTTCGGGTACTCCGCAAAGCTCCAAGCAAGTTCACATGGGATGGAGGTTGAGAGTCTGAAACTTTACCCCTTGGATGAGGACACTGCCATTACCCAGACCTGAGGTGCTGCCGGGTTCCTCCACCACAGGGAACTCCCTCTGTCAAAGCCCATTTACGGGAGCACGGTGAAATGTCACTTCACAGAGCCTGCAGCTCAACTCCAGCCTGCACATCCTTGTCTTATAACCTGGACTAGACTCTTGTTTCCAAGTGGAGCCCTAGAAACTGAGATATCCTCTACTAGAGATTTCTTGAACAAAAAAAAAAATATTGGTGTGATCATACACCTGCAGTTAGATGGATGTAACTCCTTTCAATAAACTGAACCCTTAGTTTTACAAAGAGTCATAGAATGGCTGAAGTGGGAAGGGACCTCTGGAGGTCATCCTGCCTCACCCCCTCCTCCAGAGCCAGTTGCCAAGGGCCATGTCCAGATGGCTTTTGAACATCTCCAAGGATGAAGACACCACAACGTCCTTGGGCAACCTATGCAATCACTCAGTCACCTTCACTGTAAAAGTATTTCCTGATGTTCAAATATACCCTCCTGTGTTCATGTCAATGGGCAGCACTGAAAAGAGCCTGGCTCCATCCTCCTTGTACCCTCCCTTCAGGTATTAATACACACTGATGAGATTCTCCCTGAGCCTTCTCCAGTCCCAGCTTTCTCAGCCTTTCCTCATAGGAGAGAACCTACAGTCTCCTAATCACCCCTGTGGTCCTTCTCTGGACTCTCTCAAGTATGTCGATGTCTCTCTTGTACTGGGAAGACCAAAAATGGACATAGGACCCAGGACTTCAGATCAGCCCCAGTAGATTACCCAGCAGAGCCAAATAAGCAACTGACCCCAAAGAAACCAAAACCACTGTCATCTTCCACTGTAAACTATTCCTGAATCTTCCCATCCCTTCACCTCTTAGAGACAATGATACATCCCATGGCCCACAGGCTCTGCAGAACACTTTGCTATGTGAGTCAGAGGAATAGGAAAGTCTGTTGCCCATCTCTGCAGCTTCAGGAGAAGCTGAAATTTCTGAGGCAGATTCAGGCATCCTTGCACTTTGCATTTACCAGTTTCTTGGAGTCACTTTAATTTTGCTGTCTGAGACCTTGGCTTTGTTGTTGGTACCAATTCTTGCGCAGATGCTCTTTTTAAATAAAAGGGCACCCAAGACGTTGGCAAGTCTATAATTCTGTCATCTGGCATTTAAATCAAAATCAATCTTTCTCTTTGCTCATTAAACAAAAATAAACAGAGGAGAAAAGTTCTAAGGTTCTCCAAGTGTCTAACCTAAGTGGGAGTAGGAAAAATCATGAATGTCCTTGCTTTCAGGAACATCAGCTAACATTTTCTCCTCCAGTCTTGGCAAGCTTCCATCTACCCGAGGAGGCAGCAATATGACTTTAATACTGAACCCATCCATGGCACTTCCTGGAGCCACATGCAAGGCTGAACATATGGACTGGATTCTGCTTTCACGCTAGCACACATGAGGATTAACCTCACCAAGGTCACAGAGAGCCTTAGCTCCAGCAGTAAGCTACGTGGCTGAATTATCTGATACCTAAAGCACCAGAGGAATTACAGCACAACAGGACACCAGAAATTCTATGGGAGAGGCAAACCCTTCCCAGTGCCGTTTTAGCAGAAGAAGAGGTGAGGCATCTGCAGGCTTCAGTCACAGGTACCAGTCTGTTCATTTTTGCACAGGATTTGGTTCAAGTTCTGGTATGGATGAAGCTATGTCTGGTTTCGACTCCTTTCATTTTGTCACGTCAGACAAATGCAAAAGAATTAAGATCCAAAACTATGCAATGAAATCCCGTAGTCACAGGGTAAAAACTAGTATAGCTGCCATGATGGCTGCTTTCACTTCTTTCTGTCCAGAAGGTTGGCAAAACACTACCAAAACAAACCACCTCTATGATTCATCTCATTTTTTGTGCCTGTGAAAATGATTGTACAAGCTGAGAACTGGGCTACATCGCACTGATTCAGAAAGAATTCTCCCTCCCTACTGCACAAAAGATGGGAGGCTGCTCACAAACCTGGCACTAATCAACACCCATCAGATTTATTAGTGTCTCTGAAGGGTCTCTAATTTAGGCTCACCTTCCATTTCACATTTCCCTCTTTCCTGGAATCATAAAGCCTCCAAGAATATTACCTATCACTTCACTCAGCTCATATCTATTTCCTCATAACTCATGACTAGTTCTGCACTTTCCTGTAACCCCAGGCAGTTCAAGGTTGAATTCTGTCATAACTCTTTTCTAGTTTAAACACTTCTGACACCTTAGTGTTGGTCCCAGGTTAGTTACGTCTGAATATTAATTGTGTTCAGGCACAAGAAGGGAGGATCTGCAAAAAACAATTAAGTCTTTAGGAAACTTGAAGTCTGGAGGTATGTTAATGAGCTGATCTGATACCAGGAGACCTCTCTGAATTTCTGTGAAATCCATGGAACAATTGTGTTATTGCATAATTGTCTTCTCAGCAAGCACCTCCTTAGAGTAAGTAACAAAATGTGGTACCCTTCATACTCCCAGAGGTTTGAGACACACCAATATCCAGCATTTCTGACCCTTATGCAGACATCTCACCCTCTTGGTTTTGCCAAAGTGCTCAAGAGTTAGATTTTTAAGAGATTTGCAGTATTTCTTTCCTCATGTAAAGAAAAACACAAATCCTAAACAAAAACATACTTTTTTGTAAAACAAGCCAAATTCTCGTGCCCACAAAGCACAGACAAACCCAAGTAAGCTGATGACACTCTGCATAAAGATTCCTTTCCAAGGAAGCACTTTTTGAGGTATCCCTAAAGATGTTACATTGTCTCTGAGGCTCAGAAACAAAGCCTTTGTCTATCTCCAGAGGATCCCACAAACCCATGTTCCACAGTGGAATCCTGTCTGCTGAGGATGTCTTTGTCAAACCTACCAACAGCAACGCAGGGCTGAAGGCATTTTTTAAAAGTCATTTTAACAAGCGTTTACTGTGCAGAAATGCAGGGGAATTAATTCCAAGCAACCACCATAAGATTTGTCCCTTAGGATCTCCAAATGTAATCCTTACAGGGATAGACCAGCCAGATACTTTTGGTTGTAAGGAGGCTGAAAAAAAATGGCCTGAGACCCAAAACATGTTAGAGTTTGAGTATTTATTTATTGAAGTGTAAAATTCAGGAGTAAAACTCATAGGGTCCTATTACAAATCTCCACAGCCTGCTCCAAAATTAATACATGTGTCATATTTATATTATTAAGAAAAACAGATAAACTATTCTCCCCAGGTCTGTCTCTCCCACACATCCTGTTTCTTCTTATGCGATTACAAGGAACAATCTTGTTATGACATTTCTGCTGAGAGCCTGTAAATCTCACAATCTCTACCTACAGAGTAACAGCAATTAAAAAATGGCAGTTCAGTTGCTCTGAATGTCTTTTACATGTGTGCTGAACAGAGAATAGAATAATTTATTTGATTGGGAGAAGTAACTCCATCAGGGTAAACAGCCCCTTTCTCAGCATAAACTCTGCCCTGGACTGCATCAGAGCTGGTTCTGGGTTGGCATTGCAGCACTTAGGGAAGACAAGGATCAGAAGAATTTCTTTATGGCAGACCTTGCTCTCCATCAGCAAAAGATTTAATTCAGTTTCGAGCCTTCCCTGGGAGCTCAATTAAATCTTCACAGCCTGAAGCAGATGAAATGCTCCATTTGCCCGCGAGTGTAGCTGTGACAACATCCTTAAAATCTTTACAGCAACTTATTCTTGAAAGAAAAGACCATGTATGGCCTCAGATTACCAGGGTGGATCAGATGTGGGCCTAATCCCTCTTTTGTACCAGCAGCTGGAGGGTTGAGACTGAGGAAGCCTCATCACAGAGGTCACATCACACTGGCTTGGAAAAGCTGGTACAGACAAGACTGACTGTGCAGGTTTCTCTGCTCAGAAGCCAAGCTGGAGCTCTTCAAGAGAGCACTATGCTGGAAGCTGGGGGAAGGTGGGAATAAAAAGGAAAATTTTGGAGGAGATGGCTACAGGACAAGCTTGCTACTCCTACCCCATGCAAATGACAGAGAGGTGGTTGGGGCAGCAACAGGTGCTGCCAAGTGTGGCCAGACCCCTGAGTATGGTAAAAAACCAAAATCCCAAACCCTTGCCCTGTCTTCAAAGGACAATTAATCCCGCTTTCAATCTGAAACAACCTCTGACCATGCCTGTCACTGCTTACAGAGAAACAGGAGCCAAAGACAGGATGGCAAAGCCACTTAAATAAAAAAAAAACTTTGTTAATATGCAACCGAAATGGTTGGGAGTCTCAGAACAAGAGAGGCATTCTCCCGTGGTAATTGGGCTTGGCTGCAACTTACAGCATCACACCCATCCTGTCCTGCTAACAGAGGCTTTGCTGATGCATATTTGATGGCTTCACTGTGTAACACGTAACGATATGCCGGGCTAATAATTCAATGGCTGATAAACCCAGCTAAGCAGGACCTTGGAGTGAATTGTTCTGAGCATCAGCCAATTTTCCACTGGACAATTCATCCAGCAAAAAAAAAATGCATTATTGTACACAACAGCATTCCATCACTTGAGTTAACAGTTAGCACTTTTGGAGGTATTTCTTCACTCCCACAGGATTGTACCACCATTAACAACCCTCAGCAAGGATTCAGAAAAGCAGGCAGTGGGTACTGTCACAGCTAGAGGAGGAAACAGGCAGCAATTTTAAGCCAGTTGCCTAGAATGACACAACAAAACAAAGGAGAGAAGGAGCAAAACTAAGAGGATTTCCATGCCAAATCTACCCACTGAAGTAGATCCACCATGGATTGTCAGGTTAGGGACTGACCTTTCAAGGAGGTTTGTCTGTCCCTTTAAGTGTTTCTAGAGAGAAAGATAAAGGCAAGTGTGGCTACTCTGGCAGTTTTGATTTCTCACATGGCTTCCACATGAAGAAACCTTCTCCTTCCACCTTTGAGCACTAGTTTAACTTTGCTGCAGGTACAGGAAACTTGTTATAAGGAGGGGCAGATTTGCTGGAGCACAGAGCAGCTGTGGCTGCACCCAGGTTCCTTCACTAGTCCTACAGTCCCAAGAGAGGACTCCATGGGATGCAGTTGTAAGGCCTGAGAGGCTTCCTGAGCTGGGCAGGTAGTGCCAACAAATGAAGATGACAAGGTAACAATGCATTAATCACACCTGTGTTAGAAGCAATCATTATTATCCCTCCAAACTGGGGGACGAGAGGCTGGGCAGCAGCTCTGCAGGAAGAGGTGTGGGGGGTTGGATTGTGAGTCAACAGTGTGTCCTGGCAGCCAAAAGGTTCTTCACAGAGAAAGTGGTCAGTCATGGAACAGGCTTCCCAGGGAGGTGGTCATGGCTCTAACCTGTCACAGTTTGAGGACTGTGTGGACAATTATCTTTGTCATATGGTTCACATTTAGGTAGTCCTGAGAGGAGCAAGGAGTTGGAACTGATGACCTTTATGAGCCCTTTCATAAATGAGATATTCTACAATTCTATTCTATGATTCTGTGTCAGTGAAGGTCCTTCTAAGACTACTGATCCCATGTCTGTGACTGGTTCATACTGAGTTTGGGGCAAAAGTTAGAATATGACTGACTGATGTTGCTAATTGAAAGACCAAACTGCAAGATTGGTTTCAATTTCAAACACCTCATAATTTTCACCTAACATTTTAATAGCACTTTCACTTGGATAAGAAAAAAAGAAAAAAAGGAGGAAAAAAAACCAACCAACCAAACAAACAAACAAACAAACAAAATCCTCTTTGTTTGTCTTCACAAGGATTCACTATTTAATTTCCTCTTCCCACCAAACATCATTTTGCTGAAGATACTAAAAATGGTCTCTTATGATTATGATAAAGTAGTGGCACTTCTGAATAGTCAAATCAAAGAGAAAAAAGAAGAGAAATGAATCTGTTGATGAAAAGTTGAATGATTCAGACAAGGGAATTGATTATTTAAGTCAATCCCATCAGAATGTGAATATCACTGTTGTTCTTCAATTTTGCTTTCTTTTATTGAAACCTTATCGTCTGTAAAGTAAAAAAAAAATCATTACCTTAACAAAATATCAATAAAGACCTAATTCTGCATCATTCCTGCGGAATTCTTTGGTTATCTTGAACATATTTATGACTATATACTTCAAAGAAATACTTCAACATACACTGTCTCATGATTCTTGTACTAAAACCTTCTTGAGTTAGAAGCAGTACATCCATCTAAAATGTGTATTTTTCACAGAGTTTTATGCCTTTTATAGTCTTCAAAATAAAATGTGTAAAACCAGCATTTTCTTATCCTGTTTTATTAAAATTTTTTTTATTAAAAACCAGAACAAAATATGATTTGTATTTACTTACTAACACTTTCAATGAGGTACAGGGGGTTTTATTTTCTACATGTTTCATAGTCATTAAACAGACCAAACTTAACTAGATACTTGCTAACAAATGGCACGTTTTGAAAGTAATATATCATGAAGGAGACCCACACATACTGAAAAGGTTTTACATGGTATCACTATCCTTTAAATTTAACACAGCATTACTGGTTACAGTATTTGGAGGTCTTTGCCACAGCCTATTTATTTCTTGCTTACACATCACTGCCTGAAAGCCTGTTAATTTTCTGTCATTTGCCAAAAATCTAGAAAATATGATTTAAACAAGAAAAAGAAAGACTTTCTATCCCCACTGAGCTTCCTGGTTATAGAGAATGAGGTGGATTTTCTGGTAAGAAATGCCAGACCAGACAATTTCAGGTCAGATCTGCTCCAGTAGATGTTTCACTGTAGCAGATGTCAAAGCCTCTCTGATATCCACCAGTACTACTCTGCTGTCCAGTGGCTCCAGTGTCCCCAGGGCATAGCTCTTCAGGGGACCTGAACTGACATTAAACATAGTTTCTGAAGAAAGTGTTCCAGCCTTCAGCCATAAAGGGACAAAAAATTCCTACATAACTCCCATTGATTAGAAAAACATAATGCCTAAAAATGTATATATTCTTTCCTTTCATGCTGATGGAGAACCTCCTGTCAGCATCTCAGAGATGTGCACAATATGAAGCAGTCCCCACCAGAAAACATCTTCTTGCCATATGAAAGGTGCAAGTGTCCTCAAAACATTTTCAATGACAGGATTACTCATGAGGGCTTGAGCTCAGATTGGTCTCACACTGGCTCCCACTCTGCCTCAAATCTGCAATGGGTAAATTTGCTATCAAGAGAAGAAATTCCTCAATGGACAAGAAGAAACTACCCTGAATGCTGCTCCCTGTCCATTACAAGCAGTTAAGGGACTTGAATTACATCATGTGAGAGATTTTAAGGATTTGCTCAAGCAGGACAGGTACAGTCAGACTGCATAAAATGAAGAGGGAAATACCAGAAAACAAACCTTGGTAAGTACACAGTCCATTGTAAAAATCTAGCTCAGGTGCCAAAAAGAAATCCAATAGAGAATCCATCAGTCTGTGCACACCCCAGCTGAATACACAATACATTTAAAAGGAGGAAAGACTGTGTCTACAACAAAACAAATAGAAGCTGAGAAAGGAAAACTCCACCATTCTGAAATGGGAGCTCTCCAGAATTAAATTCCCAGCTGCAGTTTGCTTTCAGTTCACTGACTTACCGGGACTTGGCCAAGGCCTTGCTGACAACACAAAGATTTCTGTCTTCTCTTCCTTCACCTCAGAGAGGCCAATGACACCATCCAAATGTCACTGTAATGTTAATCAAACAGGCTTGGGAGATGAGTACAGACAAAGGATTAACATCTCCTCCTGCAATCCCTCAAATAAAACCCATGTAATTTGAAGAGTCCCTGCAAAACTCCAGTTTGATGTCTGTATTATCCCTCTTCTCCACAGCACCCGCTGGGTTGCCCAAAAAGCCCTCAAGGTTGACCAGACAGTAACCACACTGCAGTCTAACTAATGCTGCTGTTTTCTGCAGCTCATTTTTCTTTATCAATGTAATCCACCCTTTTGGGGAGGAAAGGAAGAGGAGTGGGATGGTAGGAGGAATTGATCCAAAAATCCCCAGCAAAACCAGAAGCTTCATCAATCATACCCCTCAAACCTGCAGAAATCCTGACAACTCAGCCAGAAATAAGCGTTACCTAGAGACACAAGATGAAGCTCCCAAAAAGTGGGGGTTTGGTTTGGTTTGGCCAGGAATCCACGGTTAATAGGAACATCCAGTATGTGGATGCCCAGCTGCCACATGTGTCCTTCTTGCCTTCTTTACCCTCCCTCCAGTGATGGCTTGTACTAAACCAGACAGCCTAAATGACAACTGTTTGTACACTCTCAGCCATCAGCAAATCCCTTTTAAGCTGAAGTTTCTCCTGCAAGAGCTGACACCAAAAACAAAGCATTTAAAATTGTTTAAGACACAGTCTGAAGGGGTTTATTTCCTTTCCCGTTCTGTGTTTGAGGGGAAATGGAGGAGGGGGCACATTTGTGCTGAAGATCAGGAAATCTTTACTTACCTACGGCTTTGTTGGGGAAACAAATAAAAGGGAAAGAGGTGGAAAAATTAGAAAAAGAGCCTTTGAAAAGACTGCCGGTACTGGTGGGGAGCGGGATGCCGGCGTGCCTCTGGGGGGAGCTCGGGAACCGCAGTAACCCCCCCACGGGGCCGTCTCCATCTCGCTGTCTCTGCCGTGAAATTAGGAGAGGAGGGGAAGGCAGCCTTCTCTCCCCTTTGTCTCTTGTTCGATAAAAAAGCACCCTCTTCCCCTGGAAATTCAGTTTGGAAATGCAGGTTTCTAATACACAGCCTTTTTCCAGAGAGCTTGAAAATAAATAGAAAAACAAGGGCTGGGCAAACCCTATTCAGCCCCTGCAATGTTGCTCTCAACAACAACGTCTCTTTGGGGTGCTACCAATTGTACCTGTGATTGAGATCCTGCAGGAGAGGGCTGGATCCCCAGCCCACGTACCCCAAGCACCACCCTGAGTACCAGCAGTGATGCTGAAGTTGGTGGCACCTTGTCCACCAGCTCCTGTGCAATCTTGCAGAGCCTCTGGCATTTTGAGTGGTTTCTGAAGTAATCAATCTCAAAATCTTCTGCCCTCATCACTCAGCACCCATCCCAGATATCTCCATCAGTATTATCACTGAGGATTAGAGGAGTGTGTTCGTATTCCTCCATGAAACAAAGTTTCTTGAACACCTCTTGCTCAGAAAAACCTCCAGGGAATGTGAATTAAGCATTCCTTCACTGCATGGGGCGGCGAATCTGTCACCCTCCTGACCCCACACCCTTGCCAGACTGAGTGTGAGCTTTTAGCGGTGATGGTCCTTGATGTTAGTTAAGCTCAGTTTGGGAAAAGCCATGCTTCGAAAAGGCAGAGGGAAATATGAGGCAGCTGGCCAGCATGTTGCTCCTCCATTTCAGCCTCAGTTACAGACGTGGCTTTCAGTTCCAGAAATCCTCACTTCATAGTGGTACTTTCTGACGTAATTGCACCACTCTTGCACTAACACTTTAATCAGGGAAGGCAAAATTAAAAACTTAAATCACTGATGAAATATAATTAACATGAATGTTCTGGTGAAAAGAAAAAACAAGAGGCAAAACACTTGCTTGTGATTTGCTTCTCCAGAGGACCCCCTGGCCCAGAAAGGCAGGATAACTAATTGTATGAGAAAAGGAACTTCAAAGAAGGGCATGAGGAATTGTTTCAGTGTTGGGAAAAAACTTGCTAACAAGGAGAGATTAAATCAGCCAAATAAATATATACTTGGACTAAATATAACCTCTAGTGAGGACTTTATAGCAGCCTCTAAATACTGGAAGAATGCAAACACTTTACTCAAGGCAGTAAAACTACCAAGAACTGACAGGATTTCTGAAACACAAAAGGCCGTCTAAAAATCAGGAGCTCGTTCCCAATGCTGGGTCTCTGCATGAGTGGAACAGTCTGTCAAGGAAAGTGATCTTTCCTGGAAAAAGCAAAAATTTAATTTAATGAAAGTGTAGTCTCTAAGAACCATCTGACTTCTGCGAGGATTCGGCTGGAATCGTTGGAGGAACCTTCAGGCTCGGGCGTGCAGCTTCACACTAACTGCTTAACATAGCATGTTTGCAAATTGTAACACTGCTGTTACAACTGATACTGTGCAATTTTTTAGCAGCTCTACACTAAGGGAGGAAAAAAAACCATCGCTCCAGCTAGAAAAGGAAACATCTGTGACAGATTCCTCACTGAAGGTTTTTCATTCCTTTTTCCTAATATTCATCTGGATGGATTCATGGTCCCTTTCTCTTGCCCATGTGACCCTCTGGAAGGGAAAGGGATGGCAACAGTCATTAGGGACCTCAAAACTATCCTGGCTGGTTAGGAAGCAGCTTTGCAGAAAAAGATTTAGGGTCCTGGTGGACAACAAGTTGAAGAGGAGCCAGTGATGTGCCCTTGCAACAGCAAGGGTCAGCCCCACTGGGTTGCATTAGCAAGAGCATGAGGAGTAGATCAAGAGAAGGGAGAGCTCTATATCCAGAGACACACTGCAAATGAGAGGCAATGGTCACAAACTGCAGAGAGGGAGAAACTCCAGTTCAGTACTGGGGCAGAGAAGATATGCCATCTCCAGCTGTTATATACCTGCCTTGGAGATGATCAAATCAAAACTGGACAAGGCTCTGACCTAACTCAGGACTCGGTCTGGTTTGAGGGGAGGCTTGGATTCATGACCAACATGGGTCCCTTCCATCCTAAGCCACTCTGTGGTTCTATGTAAGGAGCTCACTCAAACCAAAATTGGGAGCAAAATCAGACGCAAGTGCCCTCAAAAGCAAAAATTGATTTAGAGTTGCATCAGAAACAACTCACAGAAATCCTTCTGCTTCCCCTCCCCATGACACTGTTGAAGATCCAAACACACACCCAAAATCTCAGAAATACAAATGGAAATCTAATGCCACTTTTGCATGCTCACCTTTGAGAATCACTCTCCAAGCTGCTGCCTTCAGGATACAGCACATCCTAACCCACAGATTCTGTAATGTACAAGTCAGAATTCCATAGCACTCTCCAAAAAGAGGGATAATATACACATACGGGGACCTTCCTTCTTCTTCATCACAAAAAAGGCACAGAGGCATCAGCTTTCCACCACAGTGAACTTTAAATATGAGTGTGGGAACCAAGAAAAGAACAGATAAGTCCACAGCTACCACCATGCTGAAGTAAAAAACAGTCCCTTCTTTCTCAAGGTAGCATGTTCCCAAATTAGTTTTTCTGATTTTGTTCAGAGGGACTGGTTTTTACTATTCTTAGCACGAGAAGACTACTGTGGTAGGGAATGAATCAGTATCTAAGATGGCTCACTTAACGCCAGTAAAGATGTTTCCCATATCCTGATTGTAGGATATTATTGGAGGCAACAGTCATGAGGGAGAAAGCACTGTTTGATTTCCAGAATCCAGTTAAGTTTATACGGTTGGCAATAGGAAAAAAGGAATCACCGCTGTTGACTTGAAAATCGAGCAAATCCAGTCTAGAAGTCATTGAGGCAGAGCAAACATGGAGTCCCAAGATGCCTTTTATGGAAGCACTTTGCCATGGATAAACACACTTTGGAATGAGGCATTTTTCCCACTTCATCTTCTTTGTGTTGATGTTACATTTCTACCAGGAATAAGGAGCTTCTCACAGGTTTGTTTTTTTTTTTTTTGTCTGTTCGATAAGAACCAGCTTTTGCTAAGTGCCCTCATCCCTACCTCACCAGGGACGTTTCTGGAGTCCTTACCGCTTGAAAGTCAACTAAGAGTAAATGACTCCGTATCATAACCCAGTCCCAACCCATCAGAGAGATGAACTGTCAGGCTCATTCAGGTTGGCTGAGTCACAACATCATTGCTTTCGTCTTTGTGATGAATGTCAGGGATAAAAGAAAAAGCACTACAGTTACATTATTCCTGCTCACAGAGTATTGGAAAATGTATTAGATGACTTCACACTGGTTGAAACACAATGCTTGGCTCCCTGAAGTTTTTTGGAATGAAGTTCCTACTTCAATAGCCCAGGGCATATTCTGCAAAGTCCTGATCTGCCCATCAGGTCCCACCCGCCAAGTTCCTCCCTCAGTGTTCAGGATCCCTGTGACTGCATCCACAGTTCCTAAAACACAGTTATAGATTTCTTAGGCTTCTTTCAGAATTGCCTGGCTTACAAGTGCCCATAAAACCTAACTTTCTTGAGCAGATGTATTAACGTGACAGATATTTAGATTACCTTCTGGGGCTGCCAAGAAATGGCAAATCTTCCAGAGTATGGGGAGCAGTCACTCACTCTCCTGCCTACGCATAAATCTACTGTAAATTTGTGAGGACCTGTTCCCATCACTTGAGCTGAACAAGGCGTTCACTCTCTCTTCTCCTCTCTGCCTGCTTAGATTTTACCAAGGAATGCAGAACTCAGGATGCACTTCTGGGACATATTAAGGAGCCCTCACTCACTTTAGGAACAGAATTGGCTGCACTGGAGTTGTGCTTGACTTCAGCGCTGGAGAGAGTTGCTGCTTCTCCAGGGAAACACCCAGCTGGATTCCCTTCCAGCATCCAGGACAGATACTGAATATACAGTCATTTCACAGGATATTTTATTTAAATTGTCAATTCAGCCCTTGCCCCCCTGCCCAGGAATACACCACTTTTGGCATAGAGCATTTCTTAGGAGCAGGATGAAATTTCAGGCTGAAAAGCATTGTCATTAGAGCAAGTGACATAGTTCCACTCATGAAGGACTTGAATCATGGCATCCCACCATCAAGCTTCCCATAATACTATTTCCTTCCCTATCCCTTGCACTTGTTCTTCTCTTTGCATCTTACTGAACCATAAGCAGAGTGATAACATGAATCTCACCCAAGTTCTTTACTCCCAGACCAGTTCATCCACTCCACCTCTTGAAGGCTTGCTCTCTTTGGAGCAATGACAAGTACAAAGAAGGACTATCCCAGAAAAAGAGACAATTATGAAAACCAGGGGAAACTCACCCAAATGCCATCACAACCATGGTGTTAAACCCAAGCAGCAACTCTGTCATAGCCCTATTATTGCACTACCATGGTCTTCATTACTCAAGAATAAAAGTTATTCTCCTCTGCTAGGATTAAATATTCCAGTTGTCAGTGAAAGCTGAAGAGCATTTTTTTCTGGTAATTTTATGAATGTTTCAGGATAATACCCAGTTTTGGAAACTACTGAACAGTCCAAACAAGTATTAACTGTCACTTATTGAAAGACACCACTGTTAACCTACTAGCAACAGTTTAACCCCTCAGCATCGTATTCCAGGTAGAAATTCCATGAACTAGACATAACCTGGGCTAAGGATTGAAAAGGCAGAGCAGTGGGAAGTGGAGTAGGCAGTTACCTTGAGATATAATTAGGAAAAAAAAAAAAAAAAAAAAAAAAAAAAAAAAGGAGTTATGCACAGGGAGTGAGTCTATCAGTGAGTGCTGTAGTGAGAAAAAACAGCCTAGAAGTCTGCAGAGCATAAGGCTAATTTTTTCCTAAGTTTGGCTCAGATCAATCTATTTCCTACTCTTCAAGTTACAGATTCTTTCCTTTCCCCTTTGTTAAGTAGGATGATTTTCATGCTGTTTTATTCCTGGCCCACAAGCCAGCATTAAGAATAACTGACTGTAAGTAATCTTCTTGTTTTCTGTCGTATGAGTTGGAGATACTGTTAAATAAATGCCATTTGCAGCCAGTTTGTGGCCACATGAGACAATAGAGATTTCTCTGATATAAGAGAGCTTTCACCATACTCTTGTGCTGAAGACCACCATTACCACATAGCATGTAATGGGGCATTTCTGATGCTGATACCAATCAGCTCCACTATTACAGACCAGCTGCTTCCTCACATCTCAGAGCACTTTGTAGTGTAAGCAGTAACACAGCACAGCAATAACTTGAGATGATAATTTAGGCTGCTGCTCTCTCTTAAGTGTCTGGATTTTTACAGGCTGCCTGCCTTAATTCTCTCTGCCCATTAAAACCTCTTTGGGGAGAATGAGCACAAATTTCTAAAATTAAAAAAAAAAAAAATCCAGGAATTTGGAGAATAATAACAGGTGTGCATACAGAAATTGAAAAACATATTAGTTCACTGGATTTGACTTGGGCTTTTTAAATCCCCAGCCTAGCATCTATATATTATGTAGTCTGCAAATGTAGCAAAAGGCAAGGGGAGGATTCTTTATCAGGGCAGACTGCACGTGCAGGGGAAGAGAGAGGTACTGCCTATTTCACTTCTAGGAAACCGAGAAACAGTCAAATTAAGTGTAGAAGCACTATGGTCCTTAGGCACCCAAAACAGAGGTATTGCAACGAGTATTCCTTATGCATCAAGTTCATAGAGGAAAATAAAAAACCTTGTCTCGGGGGCTAGGAAGATGCGGTTTTCATGACTTTTAAAGTACTTTATTCAAATTAAAAATTTCAGAATCAGTTCAGGGAACAAGAAACAGAGTCAAAGGCTTCCTCCTCATCTGATCCCCGTGGTACAGCATCACATGCTTCCCACCTTCTAGACTTCTTGCTGGATCCTTTTCTATGGAATGCCTCATTTTTAACAGAATGGGTAGAAAGTGCTCATTCCCTACCTGTTCTTGCTCCAAGTAATCTCTACTTATGATCCTGTGGATGCCTAAATGTGTGTTAGGTGCTGAGTTGATAAAAGAGTGGTGGTTCTGCATACATGCCAAACTGCAGCTGTTGTGACTGGAAGGGCTCAAAAATTCCAGGGGAAAAAGAAATAAACAAAAGGACATAGGCAGCAGAAAAGTACAGGTTAGGTTGTTTGAGCACCAAAGAGAGCCAGCCCGAGGCATGGAGACACATTACCCACATTTCACACCACAAAACACGAGGATCTGTTGATTTGAATTTATGGCAGACGGGAGCTGGGAAAGGGAATTTGCTGGGACATCCTCCTGTTCCTGGGGTTGTATGTCCCCGTTCTGGACCCAGGGTCCCAGAGAGTTGTGCCACCTGTTCAACCCCCCGTACTAAATGAATATTGAATTTGCGCAGTTCCACCCACGGCATCTCCAAGTGTAGGAGAAGAGCAAGATTGCACCTTGTCCATGTCCTGCATGACTCCTTTTTCCTTTTCCCTCTATCCTTTTGCTTTCCATTGCAGCTGGCCACTTGCCATAACAGGGAAAAGCAGCACAGGCACAGCACACCAAAGCAGCCCAGAGCCTGTGACAAATCACTGCAGAAGGCAACACAGCCCTGAGATGCCGGTCGGCTCTGCCATCTCCAGACAAAAGCAACAAGGAAGCCAATCACTGAGATATTTCCACTCCACTTTTGAATTTGCCCTGGGCACTACAGACTTTTCACAGACTCAAATAGATTGTTCTCACCCTTATCAGCACCAGGACTCGTCTGAAGGAGCTCATCTGCCCGGTGTGCCTTTTTCAACAATAACACCACTAAAGCAATTAACATTTCCTTTTAAGTTTTTGAGTCAAGGTAAAAGCACTCAGCCTGAAGAGTGCTGCTTCCATCAAAAAGGGCTGTTGTGCTTTTCAAGGGGCACAAGAGGATCGTTAAACAGCTAAATACAACATAGCAACAGCTTTGTAAGAAATAAGTTCCACAGGGAGGTTTGGAAGGCAGGGCATAAACAAGACCAGATTGAGGGTCCTGGCAATGCATATCCTAGGAACAGGTGAAGGAGACCAGCAGCAAGCCTTGGATTTTCCACCTAGGAGCTGAAGAGGAAATTTTAGAGCCTTGTATTAACCATCTAATTCTGAGCTGCTATATTTGTAGCAAGCCCTGAAGCTTTTTGCCTCTAACAGAACAGAGCCAGGTATAGTAAGGGTGAAGCAGCTCTGTGCTACAACATCCCAGACAACTTCCATGCTCCTGGTATATTTGGCAGGGCAGACCCAGGAGAGGTGCACATCAGCATGTCCACCCTATGACAGGGAACATGCCACAGTCCTACCACAGGACACCACTGTGCCTGCTAGTTGGCCTCTTTTCAGCACGATTAAAAGATGATGCCACGTGCCAGGCAAAACTAGCCATGTGGATGGCTAAAAGGGTCTGACACGTGGGAATCACAGGGAGCAAGGAGCAAAGAATCAGCCACATTGGGACAGAAATCAAGAACAGAGCCAACTCTTCCCTCCTCGTGCAGGGCTGACAGAAGGCACACAATCAAAAAGGAGGAACACTCCATCTCTGCAGAAGGTGCTATGGCAGGTGGGATCACATGAGGAAAAGATGAAGAGCTTGGCACGAGACCTGGAGGGGGGCTGGGTGAGGGGGTGACTTTGAGTGATGTGAAAACCTGTCTGCCAGAAGTTGGACTAAGATCCACCAACTCATTCCACACAGCTCACCAAACAGACACACTTCCTTTTCTTAGTAGCACAGATGCCTATATATATTTAAATAACTGCTCTAGTCAGGGGTTGTACTAGTCGTAGATTCTGAAAACTGGGGGAGGGGGAAGGCACTGAAGATTCCAGTATGTAATTTTCTTTTTTTTTTTTTTTTTTTTTGGCTTATTAGATTATACCCTTGTTTAAGAACTAACTGTTCTTTTACTTGGTGCCCTTTTGGCAACCATCTCTACCTAGCAATACGTGGGTGTGTGCACTCCCCCAAGTTTGCTTGTACTTGCATAGCAAGTTCAGATGAAATACAGCTCAGAAATTGTACTCCTGCAGTCCAGGAGCAGGAATACTTAGAGTAATTAATCACTAAAATGAAGAAAAGGCAATGACTGGCACTGTAGAGAAAGAGGGAAAAAAATGTTAACTCAGAGAACTACTGAAACGTGCTCAAAATACACAATCTGGAGAGGAATCAGCACGTCTGCCTCAGGATTGCAATGACAGCAGCTGAACATCACGGCAGCTTGGAGTTGTGCTGCTCACAATCAAAATTCTTCTCCAGGGTGGTACGTCCAGGAGAGTGGATTTGGCCGGTTCCTTTTCCCCCAAGGTGATTTAGCTCTCCACTCACACAAGAAATAGTGACAACATTTACTCCCCGAGCCTGGTTTAACCTGGAGAACAGCTCCAGGCAGGTTCTCATGGCTCTGCCCCAGACTGAAAACAGAAGCATCAGCGTGTCTGCCACACGTTGCAGTAGAACCTTCCCTCCTTGCAGGGCTGTTTCAAGACACCCAAAGCTGGAAGATGTCCATAAATCCAGCTGAAGTCATTAAGAAATATCTGAGCTTGGAAAATTAGGATTGCAGATTATTGATCGATGCCCTGGCTTTAACGACACAGGTCTAGCATTTCTACTCAGACATTGTCTAACCCTGCTGAGGTATAACTGTTTCCACAGACAATACCTCTACAGGTCAGAACAGTGTGAACACTTTTCAGTCCCTCTCATCAGAGGTTAAATCCCAAAGTTTGCTGAAGTGTTGATGACCATTAAAAAGAGCTGTGCTACTAATGAGGCTGAGAGCACCCAGTGCAGAGAGCACTCAAAACCTGCAGGTTGGAGCAATACTGGGCTGGGATGCTTCAATCCTGCCCGTATTGCAGCTTTGTTAGCTGTGTGAACCTCTTATGTTGTATTAGACCCTATTACAGATAGCTGTGCAGTGCAAACAGCTTGGGGACATATGGTAGTGCTTATCTCTGGAGGCTTAAAAAATAAAATATGTTCCTTCAGACTCTTTCAGAAAGGTCAGTGTATCCTGCATCCAGATCCTCACAATCATGCAAGGCATAAAGAAAGCCCTCAGCCAAGCATAATTACCACCAGCACCCCAAGGAAAGGTCGATCAAATTGTAACTGTTCTGAACAGCACTTGCATAAGCTGTGATGTTCTATACTTACAGGCTACCCCATTCAGGTGGGATATCCTCACCTACCTTGGAAAAAATCTTAAAGGCAACCAAGGTCAACCTTTCTACTCTGAGCAGCACATTACCTCAAGAACTTCACCCTTTTCTCACTACTGACTTCTCCTTTTCCCACATCTTCAAGCTTTTCATGACCACACAGCCCTGCTCCATCTTTCCCAGATTCCTCTTCTCATCACCCACTTCTCCATCTGCAATGCCATTTGTGCCAGCTGTGACTATCATTTTTTGGCTTCTTCAAAAAATATCTCCAGGCATTGTTCCTCATAGCATCTTGGATATAAAATATGTCCCTGAACTAACCCAAAAGGACAATACCTTTCTTGGGATAAATTCTTCAGCTGACCAGTGACGGTGGTAACTGAGAGCAATCAGCAGAATGTAACTGTTAGTATTCTCATTTCATCTCCTTCCATCCTACTACTTGTTGCACTCGTTTGTGTCTTGTTTCAAAGCCACAGAAATTTTTCTTACTCCTGTGTTTTACAGGTATTCATCAAGCTCCTGTGAAAACCAACGTGAGTTGGTACCTCATGAGTCAGCAGGCAGAAAAAGCAGTTTTGATGTCTATGTACAAGCAGACTGTAGCTTTCATTAATACTTCACATGATTACTTATTCCCAGGAGAGGAAAATCTTCCAAGGGATATTTTTATGTGACAGAGAGCTGAAGAGATGGATTACCAAAGGATTTGGAGCCACTAGGCACCTGCAACCCTGTTTTATAAACTGTCCTGAAAGGCATATTTTTCTCATGTTCTCCAATGACTTCACACTCCAACCAACCTGTTTTCTAAAACTACATTTGGCAGGTATGAACTTATTTGGTTTGGAAACCAGTCTCTTAAGTGCAAAAGCTACTTTTTGAAATGGAGCTTTAGTTCTGTGGTCTTCTAGACACTTTTTTGAAATTACTCTGAATTTCATGCTGGTACAGAGCCCAGGGCTTGATTCCAAGGACAGGACCAATCATCATGACTGGCTCTAAGTTTCAATGAGTGGCAAATCAGAAGAAAACCAACCTCAAATCCAATTGCACATATATCTGTTCCATTGTCACTGCCAAGTGGTGAAGCACACGATTCAGAACATAGCGGTTCACCTTCTTCCCAGGTGGGTCTTACAATCTGTTCTGAGCACTGCACCAGCAACAACCCACTCAGGAGGGCTAAATCTAGCAGAGGTATGGCTGCAGTCATTTGTAATTTTGGAGCAGATGCATTCTGGCGCCTTGAAGTCCTCAGAAGAGAGTACACAGACACAGAGAACAAGATTGCACATAAGGAAAACACTTCCATTGACTTCCCCGTATCAGTGGCCCCCAACCTTTTTTGAAGGAACCATCAATGATGCCTGATATGGTGTCACTGTCTCACCTCTCTCATCCTGTGCTAAACTCTAGTCCCTTGCATCACTCCCTCCCTACCTTTCCCTGAAATCAGTGTCTCTTTGTTGCTTTGATGGATTAAGCAAGGCCAGAGGAGCCTGCTGCTGCAGCAGCCCTGGTGCTGAAGAAGTCTCGCAGCTAAAGCTCAACTGAAACAAGAGATGGGTGAAAAAGAGGTGGGACTATATATGCAGCACAGTAAGGGCTTCTGCCCTGCCACAACTCTGCTACTGTTTTTGTCATGGCCACCAACCAAACTGCAACAGCTAGCCCCTGAATCCTGTTCATGGTGTACTGGGACCAAAGGAGAACCAGCAGCCAAAGTTGCATTGCCTCCACATCCTGAGTGCTGTGCCCAGTGTAGCCCTCAGACACCTGGAGGATGCAAGTGCAAGCCTTGTGAGTGTGCTCACCCCCAGTCCTCCCAAACACGTGCTTAGTCCCTCTTAAACCAACCATTATTACCTCTGCTTCCCCAAACTTAGGGAAAGTTCTCAGCAAAGTTTACCACATGAATGCCTTACAGACTCAGTGAATTGGTATCTTCTAATAAAAATTTTTCACCCACAGTCCTCCAACCAGCTCTGAAAAGGAGCTTTACTGACTTCAAAATACCTGTACCATTTTCCAGATGGATCTACGGCGCAGGTTGATGTTGGCACGTGTGCTCCATCATTTTTCCCCTTGCTAGAACACATATTTGAGATTGGTAAGTGAACTCAGTCATCAATCCATTCTCCCTGGCCCCTGCCTCATTTCTTCTGCTTATTTTAGTCCTCTGCTTTAGTAAAACAAAGGAAGAGAGTGGAAATTTTCCACTACTCCAGTGTCTGGTCCTGAGCTTGAAGTTTTCACAGTGACATGAGGATTGGAGGATGCTTTGCAGCTGAACAGAGATCTCTGATCCAGTAAAGGTTGGTCCTTCATTAGATCAGCCCACGGGTGAAATGAAAGTGTGGTGACATTAGTGAACACCCTACTAGAAGCAAAGAAAAGGCTGCAGACCCACAGATGAGTCACAAAATCTGTCTGTTCCAGTGCTCTAATTACATTGCTCATCCAAGAAAATCCTCTTTTGGAGCCATTAGGTCAGGATCTGTTCTCCCCCCAGCTGTAAATCCCTCATAACTCGGTGAAGTCAATCGATTTGTATTGGTGTAAGCAAAATCAAGTGCAGTGTACTTGCACAGCCTTTGATCTCTCTGCCTCCCTCTGAGTACAAGCTCACAGAATGCCATTAAAGAGACAAGAAACCCAGGCCCCTGGGTCTTGTGCCTGCTGCAGGCACTCTGAGCAGCGAGATCCACGTCAAGCACTGCAGCTGGGAGGTGAAGCAAGAGGCAGATGAGAGACAAGATCCCTCTGTCTCCCCTTCAGGATGAAAGGCTGTGGACCTCCCTGAGGGCACCCCAGAGGGACACGTGTAAAAGTTTTGGAGCATGTCACATTAAGAGGTTACATACAAAAGGAAATAAATTATCTATCCATCTATCTATCTATCAATCAATCTACACTTCACTGGCACATTCTACTATCTTTCTGTTAGAAAAGCAAACACAGAGAGGCACAGCTCCTGGGGCTCTCCAGGAGACTTGGTGAGCATGCATAGCTTTTCTGATACATGGAACTGAAACATTAGAAGACCAAAGACCATCAAAACCAAACATTTCTCTTTCAGGAAATCACCTGAATGTAGGATTCCAAGCAATGTTCCATTTTGTCCTAACAGGTGTTTTCAGCTTCTTCCTCTTCTCCCAAGTCTCTACCAATGTGCTGTGCAGGAAAACTTGCCAGCCTCTCCTTGGCAAAGAGGTCTGCACTGTGAATTGAAGCAAAAGTCATCATCCAAAAGACACAAGATGTTACCCCAGTATTAAGTATATTAGGCAAGCAATCAAAGAATGGCCCTGGGTCACAGGAGCAGTTATTTCCTCCTATTAAACCTAACACAACTTCCACTGAGATAGGTGATGACGTGGTCTTCTGGTTAAGAAGAGCATCAACCACCTGCTTAGTCTGCAGCCCTGTCTCTTTCTTCCTGGATAAATAGGGACATCAGGTTCTGAAAGGAGTAGGAGAAGAAGGAATTCCTTCAGCAGCCAATAGCAGCTTGGCTTGAAGAAATTCAATAGAGAAGCCCACAAGAATAGCTTGAATATTACTGACTGTGTTGGAAGACATGAAGAGTAATGGAAGGCCATGACAGGAAGGCTGGAAAGCATAAGGACATTCCTCTGTCTCGGATTCCCTCCAAGCAGAAGAGTGGCTAAGGAATACAAAGATTTTGGAATGCAGAAAACTGAAAGGTTTTTGTCTCTTGGACATCCTGAACCCAGTGTTAGTTCTCACAAAGTCATTTGTTAAGTCTGTGGGGATGATTCAGGAAAAGAGGGCTTTTGAGGAGTTGTTTCTAATGATGTTGTAACACCCATGAATATATATCAATTTTGGACATTTGTTTACATTTCTTTCATTCAGTTCATGCTCTTTGGGAGGGTTCAAAAGGAAAGCCTCTTCTGCTATTTTACACAAATCTCTGCCAAGCCTTCTACCCCAGGCCTTGCATTTAATACATCGTCTTCAGGTTCTGAAATTAGGTCCCCTGGGTTCTACATTTTCCACAGCACTGAAATGTGCACAGTATGATGCAGACAGAGATATCTGTAATGGCTAATATGGAACTGTATTGATTTTGTTCGTTATATGATGTTTGTTTACTTTTTTAAGTCCTGTTTGAGAACATTTTCTGTTCCATTCAGGCTACTGACACATTTTCCATTTGCTACAGGAGCTAATATCGATGCTACACCGTGTGTGTGTAAATCTGTTGGGTGAGTAGGAGGGCATGCTTCCTTCAAAATACAGGCTCTCCAGACCAGATTCTGCACACATTCATCTCAGTTTAAAGTCAACAAATACACCAAAACAACCAAGTTCCACAGGATTTACAGAGAACAACTGTGATTAGAATCTGTTTCAGTCTGTCAGGATCCACCATTTTTGTCTGTTGGGAAAGCTGTAGGTGTTCTCTCCCACTCCCTGTTGTTGGAGGGAGGTGGGAACACAATACCACATGGGAATAAAAAAGCAGCTTTACGGTGAACTGGTATATGAACAGGAATTAACAGGATGGTGGGAAGCGGATGAATCAGACAGTCCCAGGGAAGACAAAGAAATTTTTCAGACACTACCCTGGATCTCACCCACTCAGACAGAGCATCTTTTCTTGGCCCCTGTGATACATCACTTTTTCCTCTCATAAAAACCCAGTATTGCAGTATCAAGGAAACCTATAAAAATGTCCCTGCTAGGAGCAAATCAACTGATCCTCCTCTCAACCAGCGATGCACAGTCATTCCATGGATGCCAAGTCAGCCCAAGGCATACAGAATTGCTTTTGTGTAAATGAAGTTCAGACCAACACTGAAGCATAGAAAATATGGAACTCAACCAAAGTTTGGGCATCTGCACTTCCAGGATTAGGGAAGCATTCATTCAAGCTTTGGAACATGAAGAAATATATGCTCATGATATCTGAGGTTATTTCAACAGGATGTATATATCTCACTGTTATGGTAAAAGCAGGTCTTGAAATGCCAACATGGAGGCTGTAGAAAGGCTTAGAGGGCTCTTCTGGAAAAAAAACATGCATTTGGGCTTAAATCTATGTGGTAAATTATCTGTTCTCCCCCTGGTGCAGGCAAGTAATTCCTCTCACTTTAATGGACAATTTTATGGCTGCTAATAACATTTGTAGCTTAGATAATGACAAGGATAATCAAATCTCATGCTTGAGGGCATAAACTGATTGCTGCGGGGGTTAGCAAAAAAATCACCATTGCCATATATTGCACAGGTGTATTATGGGATAGATTTCCTTCCTCCAAAGTAGAAAGGCATTGGTGTCTGCCAAGTTAACAGATTGGATGATTGTCTATGTTATGGAAATTGCTGGTTTGTTTGCATGGGATTTAGGGAAAGAGGAGAAACCTCTTTGTTTCTGGATGACAGAATTTGCAAGGTGCATATCGATGCCTGGTCTAGCACAACAACTCTCTTAAAGGCAAGTTCAGCCTTGACCATAACAAAGTCCACTCTCAGACAGCAAATACTGCTGTACATTCAGCTCAGTACTCAGAAACATTCACAGAGTACTCAATCCCAGAGGGTGAGGGCTGGGAGAAACCTTAATAAACCGTTTGACCTGTTTCAGGATGCTCAGATACTCAAGGGTCAGTCAACTCCCAGTCAGTTCCTGTATCACATCTCTCAGACATCCACTCCTAGGAACACTTGGCTTGGAGGCACCTCAGCAGATAACCCAGTCCATTCAGGTCTGAGGCAGGCTGAAGTACACCAAGCCCATGTGTGTTGGACAAAGGTTTAATCTGTTCAGACAAATATCCCATTAGTGGCACTTCATAGGTTACCTATAGAACACATGTCAGCTGTTTTCACAGCTGATGATGAACATACATCTGTGGTGCTGAAGTGTAAATCTTGCATATTTATGGAGAAAAAACTTATCAATGTCCTCTTTACAACAACCTTTCCCATGTTTGAAGCTGTTATTATTTACCTCTTCATGTATTTCTTTTCCAGGTTAAATAATTTCTGTCCACACTGAATACTGGTTACGTTTTCCAGTAACATTTTGATTTTTCTCATCCTTTCTCAAAACACTGTGTGTCCAAAATTGGACCCAGTTTCCAAGATGAAGCCTTCCCACTTTATCAGCATGATGTTGCAGTAATTGCATGTAGTCAGCTCATACCATCTTCCTGTATGTGTGGTTTGATATTTTCTTTTTCAGGGCAAAATTGTGCACTTTATTGAATTTCATCATATTGATTTCATATTGTTTCTCCAATTTATCAAAATCATTTTGTATTCTGGTCCTGCCCTTGAAGTCCTAGCCATCCCTCTCATAATTAATATGTGTACTCTCTGTTCTATCTGACAAGCCATTAATGGGGAAATTGAAAATACCAACCACAAGACAGACCCTTGTATGACTGTACATGTTATGTCCATCCAACCTGACAGAAGACTAATGATAAAGATTTCTGCATATTTTTATCTATTGTGAAATTATCTGCTGGCAGATTTAGCAGGGGGACACTGGGTTTGTATTTTCTGCCCCAGTATACCTATTTACCTTCACAGCGTATGCGCTTTTCACACGTGATAAGTCCAGCCACAGTCCAGCCTCTAGTCCACAGCGTATGTCCATCCAGACTTTGCATCCACCTGTGGCAATTCAACCCACTCACTCTAGGTTTTTCCACTGTAATTATTGGAACTCAATGCTATTATCATGCCATGCATGCAATAAACGTCATGACCTACTGCTCCCCCACTATCAGCTATTTATTGGAAAACAAACAAACAAACAAAAAAAAAACAAAAAAAAAAACAAAAAAAAACAAACAAAAAAACCCCACAAACAACAAAACCTCAGAAATGTCCAAACTGAGTCCCTTCAGAAAAATTTGGGTTTGTTCCAGCTTGTCCCTCGTTACCCCTTAGGTACTTTCATGCTGATTAACAGCTTGGTCAAATATCTTTCTGAAGATCAAATTTAGGTTGACTGAGCATTAACTCCCCATGTTCTCTCCTGTCCCTCTTTTAAAGATAGGCAGCATGTTTGTTTTTCCCTGCGACAGCCACTGGTAGAGCTGTTCAAACAGCAGCCATAAAAAACTGGTGACACTGCTAACAGTGAACAGTTGCTGCTTAGAGAAGAGGTTTGATTCTTATCCAGATATTCAGCTGGAGACAAAGTTGTAGAATGCACTGATAATCCCTCAGAGAAGCAGGAACCTTCACCAAAAAAAAGACAAGACAAACTTACATAGATCCCAAGCAAGATCCAAGACAAACTTCAAACAGCCTGTGTATGTATGGAACCATCAAAAATAAGGGAGGAGGAGAATAGCCCATACCTTGCCGCAAGGCAAAACAGTATGCATAGGTCACTCTTGACAGATGCTTGTCCATCCTGTTCTGCAAGACCTAGCAAAGAAGAGCCCATGCCCTCCCCAGGCAGAGTATTTCAGTGTTTCTCTAGTATCATGGCTAGAAAGATTTATTTTTTTTCCTCTGTGGTCACTCTAACACTTCCTTGCTGTTGTTTAACACCTCTCCTTACTCTACGTACCACACTCGAGTTCTTCAGCAGCAGACCTGAACATGAACAGACAGGTTTTGATCAGATTTTAAAGAGTTCACAGGCTGGATTCTTTTCAAAGAGAGCATGGAAATATTTTTTAACTCCTTATCACCCAATCTGCAGTCAGGTTCCATCAAGTCACCCTAATTAGAACCACACATGCTCAAGAGCCAGCAACTTCCATTATGACACCTATTGCTGGATGCTCAGAGCCAAGCTTGCATCCCATGCCTTTACCTCTTCAGTAACACCAGCCTTTACTGTGGTCCATCTTGAGAAAAGAAAATCCTCCTGAAACATTTAAGAAGAAAACTATGTCATACCAAAATGCCAGCAGCTGATGTACTACATCATAAGGACATCAACTTCAAACATCATACAGCAACAGCAATGAAGGCTTTGTGAAAAATTATCTTTGGTGCCAGTCCAACAAGCCAAACCAGATCTAAATGCAACCCATACAGCATAAACTATCACAAGCACAGAAGTGGTATGAGGGCTTCTGAATGAAAATACAACTGAGGGGAATATTTGGGAAGAGAACAAAAGTTAAGCCACTCTGAATCACACCTAGTTGTTTTCACTCATTAAAATAAACCTCTTGGATTTGCAGTGCATTCATTAACTGACTTGCAGAACTGCTAATTTGCCTATGTTAGCCTACATCACTAGGTATCAGCTTGTGCTGTTTCCTCTGACTGACAGAGTGCACTCATTAAGGCAAACACATTGCTACTAAAGTACTAATTGTTTTGAAAAGTGCCCTTTAAATAACAGGCCTTTTACTAGTAGGCAGGATATGTTTTAACAGCTTAAGCCTTTGTTGTCAAAAGACTGGATGATCCTTTATTCGTTTTCCAGACAAAAATACCAGAAAAGAATGAAAAAGCTGATAAGGCAACAGCACAGCCAGAACAGCAACCAACTTCTTTCTCTTCTTGGGATCTTCATTCCTACATGGAACAGCAAAAGAAGGGAGAAACTCTGAAGGAGAGAGGTTGAGAAGATCACTGAATTCATCATATATCAGTTGAAAGGTCAGCTGAAGAATTCAGGTCAAATCACCGGGATTTCCGGGTGCTTCCAGTGGTACAGATCCAGTGTCACTGCCTTAACTACCAGTTGCCTAGAACCAGCCTTATCTCATTTCTAAAGCAAACAAACTGTAGATCAGGGGCTTGTATAGAGGACGTGACAAAGGGATGGTGGGTAAATCACTTCAAATGTTAGGAGAGACTTTCTCTCCCCAAATGTTGTTCTCCACACTACCACATCCCAAAATATGGGGTTTTTTTTCCTCTTTAGCAGTCTAGGGCAATCCAGGTTTTTCACAGCCTAGTATATGTGACAACCCTGAATAATGTTTAAAGGGCATCCTTCTCCTGTTTCTAGTCCCCGGCAGAAAAATGCTTTATCCTGTAAGGAACTCTTCTAAAATTCATGATCTACCTCTGGAAGCCAAAGAAGTTCGCAAAGGCCAGAAAAATGTGGGCGAGCAGCACTGAGCCTTCAAGTCACCTCTGCAAGTGTGAGGTGTTTTTCTGATGCAAGATTGTAATGGAGAGTTCAATCATCTTTATTTCATGAACGGTTTTAAAATATTTCTGATGCAGTATCTTACACGATGCAGCCTGCATGCAGAGCCTTATGGTCAAAGCTCCTTCCTGCTGCTTGAGTTGATTTTACTGCAGAACAATATTTCATATTTATCCAGAACAAAGTTAACTTAAGAACCAAACTGCAGATTTTTAAAAATTATTACTGCCATAAACACTATTTTCACTGAGTGAAGTCAGATTTGTTTCACCAAAACAGTTCAAATTATTAACAACTAACAGCAACTGTTCAGTAGTTCAAGTAATGGAGGACTAGATCTTTGAAACAAGAATATTTAACACCTTTTCCTACTGTATCTGATCCTGATAAGTTCCATATGGGTGTGAAATGCAGCAAAGTGACAACTCAAAACTCCAGTGGTTACAGTTTTGTTACAACAGTTAATTTCTTACACAGTTTCTATAGCCTTTGATGGTTTAAACATAGGAGGAGGACATCCTCTCCAGAGGACATCAAAAGAAAAGAGGGTGGAAGAAATAAAATGTTCTATCTGCACCCAAAACACCTTTGTAATGATGTAGAGGTGGCACACATTGGAAATTGCTAAGAGTGCCAATTGCCCTGGGAGTAGATTTATTTCCAACTTCCCTTCAGTATGTCAAGAATATCCCTAAATTTGGAGTCTCTGAGCATTCCCTCACAGCTAATCTCCTGCACTACACAATTAGAGAGAGCTGCAGCAGGTTTCATTGATCAATCTGTGCCCTGAAGCTCCCTGTGATATTTTCCTGCCTGAGAAGGCTCAGGCAGCCAGCGAAGGGAGAGATCCTCTTCTGTGGTGGGAAAGAAAGGAGATAGCCAGCTTCCCATCAGATGCCTTTTAATGCCACTACTTGCCCGCTTGTTTCTGAAGCTCTTTTTTCCTGCTGGTGGAGGGAATTGAAAAGATAATACAGTCTATTCGGTCCTAAGCATCCTAATCAGTAAAAAATACGAGTCCTTAATAGAGAGATTCCTTTCACAGGCATTCACTAATCACCTCCGTAATGAAAGTAGTTAAAAAGGACACTGAACCCTTTAACCAACTGATGACTACATAAGCCTCTTGTGGCAATTGGCCATATCTATAAGGTCGTTTAACTCTCTTGAAAAGAACAGTTAACAAACTTACTTTGGAGGTTCTTCCCCCAAAACAAGCAAACACAAACAAAAAGTAAGTGCACTTAAAAAAAAAAAAAAAAAAAAAAAAGTATTTCAGGGGATCAGAAGAGGCTGGATCAGAAGAGGCTGTTAACAGTCTAGCAGTGATGAAAGAAAGGAAAACAAACAAAGAACAAAAAAAGAACCACACACCACAACAAAAAAATGGAATAAAACAAACATTTTTCCTCCAGATTTCCCTTTGCTCAAAGTTTAAGGTGCACAGTAGACATGTAGTTTAGCCTTTCACTTTCAATTAAAAAAAAATATAAATCAGTATAAATGTTTAAGTGAACATACACTTTAACACTGCAAACTCTGCTTCATTATTAAACATAAATAAATCTCAAAACTGCCATCACAGACCCCTTCCAGGAGTTGGTTTGCTATAAAATATAGCTCCTTGGATTATAGAATTCTTGACAAATAATGATCTGATCCAAAACTAATGTGACTCAAAATATTCTCTCTGTTACTTAAGACAGACTTCAGATCAAGCCTTTATTTCTGGGATTTGTTTGGGTTTTTTTGTTTTTTGCCAAGTATTCCCTCATCCACAGACCCTCTCACTTTAATCAAAGGAAGCACTATAGCTACAACACCAAAATATCAATGTTAGTTGTAGCTTATTAAGTCATAGACACTTGGGAGGGTACAGCTAACCCGGTAATCTATTTAACTCAAAGTCAGTAGATTCCACAGACTATAATCCTGACAAAGTAATAAATTAAAATTAATTTGCATCTCAGCAATGTCCATGTGTGAAATTTCTGAAGTAGTCCATGGCTTCACTCAAAGATATCCAAAAAGAGGTGTATAAGCCTGCTACACACAGCAAACATCTGTTACAAGTCCACAATTGAACTCTTAGTTCAACTTACAAGCACCAAGGACTCTCACTCATTAGTTCTGCATCACCAGTAAGTGTCCTTGCTAACATCTGTTAGAGAGGAAGGGGATGTTTCATGCAGCCTTTATCCATATCCAGCCAAGGATCTTCAATAAAATCCATAGAAAGTGGATACCTAATAGCCTAAAGGGCCTTTGACAGAAGACACATAGTAATAACAGAGATAATTAGCCAGAACAGTAAATGATCCTTCATGAAATAAAGCTCCAGGTTCTGCTATTATTGTATGTCAGAAGACCTAAGCTGCAGGAGTTTTCTAGTATCACCTTGAACTCATTATGGATCTCTGCCTTCGGTTCATCTCCACTGTTTAATCTGGCTGTGAACTAATGCCATGTTGCCTGACAGAGAAAGAAGTGAGCTGTTTGGCAATTAGAAATAGTTCCCAACCTGAGTCTTTAGTAAGTCATTTTCTCTTCTTGTCTCTAAACTGATGATAATTTTTACACAGAGGTGTTGTGAAGATGAATCACCTACTGTCAGTACAGAATTCTGAATATAAAGTACTGTACAACTCCAGCTCAAAGCCATCAGGATGGCTTGCAGCATTTATGGGGGAATATGCTCTGGTACCGAAGGAACTGAGCACCTCAGCTCAGATTGCATTCAAGGAAACACAACAGCATCCTGGGCCATCCATTGTGCCAGACCACCAGTGTCTGTCCCAAAACTCCTGGTGTCCAACAGGAAAGTTCTCTGTTAATCAGTTTATCTTTAGTCAAGCCTCATAGTGAAGCTGTTCCAAGAGAAAGCAAAGGGAATTTTATTCTTTTTAGTTGAAGCAGGCAATAGCCCATAGCTACCAGCTAAATTTCTTCCCTTATTTTCAGTTGAAAACTCCTTATTTCCCTCCCAGTTCTTCCCTGTGAATTTCTGCTCACCATCCTTGTATCATCAGGATCATTTTCTTCTTCAGCTAGCTTCTTTTCCAAAAGACTCACTAACACCTGTAGCTTGTAACCTTGACAGTGGGTAAACACAGGTATTTCTGTTCTGACACTTGCAAAGGTACATAAATGGGTTTACTGCTTAGAAAAATAATCAATAAGCAAAGATCATAAAGTGGAGAAAATGGAACTTCAAAGATCCTTGATTTTCTTTCTCAAGAAAAAACAAATTAGCCCAAGAACTATTAGGACTCAAGATGAAGAAAAAGGATAAAGACTTCAAGAGGTCATCCAGTCCATCTTCCTCCCCAAAGGCAAAAGCAACTATAACTCAATGATTCCTGAGAGATTTTTTTCTAATCTCTTTTTAAAACAGTCTCTTTAGGCAATCTCTGCCCTCACACAACTACCCTGACAGCAGAAAAGAGTTTTTTTCATGCTTAATCTAAATCCTACTTGCTTCAGCTAAAGAAAGAAGTTATAAATAGTTAGGAGGAAGTGAAAGAGCACCAAATACTAAAAAACCACAAGACACTGATTCTCTGTAAGGAAATCTGCTGACACGATCACCTAGTTCAGTGGACAGATGTTTCTCGATGCTTCCCTAAAACTGCTTTCTGACTCTTACTGGCTGTTACATTTGCACTGCCAGTGAGCCATACAGTGGGAAGTTGCAGGTCAGTATCACTCTGAGCTGTACTTTTTACTTGCTTATCAGTGATTTTTAAAAAGCTTTTGCTGAAGTGCCTCTGGCAGGAATGTGAGGTATTTTTGCAAAACCAGTCATCAAGAACTCAAGAACTGTTTCCACAAACACATGAGCAAAGTAGCCTCAAAGACTCCTCTGTGTTAGCAGAATAGTATTTTGGATTTTTTTTTTTTTTTTTAATCTCCATCGGACAAAGAAAATAGTGTGAAATGACCTTGAAGAGTATTTTAATTATGCAGGGGAGTATGTGGCTCACTGAAGCTGACCTTCTTCTTGCCTGGGAGATGCCACCAACATTCAAGTCCTGATCGTCCAGTATTCTCCACTAAAGCTTCAGATGGCATAAATTAATACATTTGTTACTATATGGTATCTACAAGAATTCACCTTACCAGAAACTCTTGCTCTCTCCTTTCACATGAGTTTATTAATGACTGATTGGCTTAATCTACTCTGTGCTTGTTTGGTTTTTTATATGATATATGACCTTCATGGTCCTGGCAAGTTATGAATGCAGCAGTTAATTGCCCAAACCATTGTCCTTATTCTCAGTCTTTCCTGTTCCATGTCTTGTTTTCTTCCTTTTCTTTTCTATATTTTCATTGCAAGTTGTCCATCTGCCACAACTCCTTACTGAAACCTTTCCAGTGGAATAGCTTTAAATGTTACCATCCATCAAAACCCAAGACCAGTCTCAGAAAAACAGAAGTTGATCTTAAAGAAGGAGCACCATGGACAAAATAATTCATATGTGAAAACACTTTGGTTTTCTTCTAACCCAAATTAGAGACATCATTGTACTATTAATTTGGTGGGTTAATGCCCATTTTACAGAAGGGTAAAGTGATGCAGAGAAAGAGCTTGAAGACTCGACTGCTATTCCAAAACAGATTTAAACATGTGTTTGCTTAGTTCATTAATGCAAGTTCAAACTCCCTGTCAGGCCACCATCTGCCAGAAGAATGCAATGTCCTCATCTGGATGCAGACAGTTCCTCAGTAGCCAAACAGCCATCAATAGGTGGCTGTTCCATTCACCATTACAGGTATTGCACCACATTCTTAAAAAAAGTATTCTGTCTGTGTTTACCAGGATAGATCACTCAGTGCTTGTAGTAGGTTCAAAACTGAAAACAAAGGTCCAAAAGTTATAAAAAGAGAGTAGCTATTCACAGCACAAACTGTCTTAATTTTGCTCCCCTTACAGTCACTTCTCAGGAAAAATAATTAAATAACAATCTTCAATCTGTTTGTTGTTTCAGTTCATTTTAGGGTGACATAAACAGCTTTCAGTTCTTACATTCTGCACAAGCCTCCAGAAATATTCAGTGTTTACTAGAGCTCGGTGGTGTTAAATCAAGTATGACTATCACCCTTTAAGGCCTAAATGATAGAGCGATATCCATACCAATAACACATTTTGACAGTGTTGACACCTGCCTACATAGAAGCAGTTTACTGACTCTTATAGACATGTAGAAAAGGGCACTAAAACTTATCAGTAATCTCAGGAATAACCTTTTATTTTTAAAAGTTAATGTTTCCGTTCAAGCCTCTTGATGAACTCTGTGGCATATTCTACAGTGTATCTCATAAAAGACAAGTAGCTGGATGGAGAATTTCATTAAGCTACTCTCTTTCATCATTTTCAATGTGTAACTGAAAATGGATAGGAAATTATACTAGCTAACTGAAACTAGAACAATCCTGAAATAAACTCAGCAACTGGTGAGAGCCAAGAAAAGCTTAATTGTTCTTTCTGATCACCTGAAAACTTTCACAGAATTCAAACATAACCAAAACTTTGTGAAAGCTGATCCTTTTTTGTCTGCTAATGGATTTTAAGAGCAGACTCGTTGGATGATGTAGCACCTGCTGTTGTCAATCTTTTCGTTCTTGTGTCAGTTGGGGGGGGGGGGGAGGAGGGGAAAAAAAAAGAGAAAAAAAAACCACAAGAACATTGCACTGTGGAGTAGAAAAATATGGTGTGCCCCAGGTGAAAAACAAACTGTTTCCATTTACTTGATTAGCCCTTGCTTCTTTGTTTAATACTCAGCTTGACAAGCAACAGCCCACCAGCACCCTCCAATAAAAGCCAAATGCCAAAGATTTGAGGAAATGTGAGAGCTGACCGAATCTTAGCACTTCACCTCACACAGGAGGGTTTCAGGTTTTCAAGCTTCCTTCCAAACAGGTCTTTAATTATGTGTTTTCATGGCAAGCAACAAGCTGCAGAGGTTGCCCGATGAGGGGAGCAGCTGCGATGGACAGGAGCTGAACCTTCAGCACCACAGCCCCAGGGCGCTGACGAAGTTGTGCCTTCAGCACCGCGGACTGCGGACATTGCTGGAGTTGTCCCTTCAGCACCACGGTCTGAGCACACTGTAGGACCTATCCCTTCAGCACCACGGACTGGGGACTTCGCCGGAGTTGTCCCTTCAGCACCACGGACCGGGAGCACTGCTGGAGCTGTCCCTTTAGCACCACGGTCCGGACACACCGCCAGACTCATCCCTTCGGCACCCACCTCCGGGGACACTGTGGGACCTGTTCCTTCAGCACCAGCTCTCGGGGACACTGCCAGAGCTGTCCCTTCGCTCCCGCCACGCCCCAGGGGCGAAGAGGGTCCTGTCCCTTCAGTACCAGGTTCTGGGGACACTGTCGGACCCGTCTCTTGGGCAGCGGTGCCCGCCCCTCCCCGCCTGCGGCCACCCCGCAGCGCCGCTGCCCCGGCACCTGCCGAGAAGCACCGGCCTCTTCCCGGCTACCAGGGCAGTGGGCTGATGGGTCACGGCCAGCCATAAACGCCTTTGATTAAATTAGAGCTACAGTAGTTGAAATCAGCGCAGCAATGAGGTAATTGCTTCGGACATGTTGCTAGCACGGCAGTATCACGGAGTGCAATTAAGTTAGACATAAATTAGTCTGCAACCATATGCATGCTGCTCGACTTTGTGGTCTGCCGATTCCTTTCACTGTTTTCTCAGAAGGGAAGTTTTGTAGAGATGGAGGTAACTGTCCAGATTAGGGAAGGCAAGGTCTTTGTTCATTCAGTTTTAAAAATCAGCCCGTTAGTTAGACACACTTTTGCAGGAGTACCTACTGACTACAGCATGTTCACGAATGCATATCCCACTGCATGTGCTCCTGGAAAGTCTGTCTGGAAGGTTTTAGAGGGAGAAGGGCATGTATGTAAGAGCATACACACAGATTTTTTGAAAAAAAGAATCTTCACTAACGATTAACATGGACATTTAAAATCACTTCCCGGTGCAAGAAACACAGATAAGAACTCTTATTTTCCTGAGAACTTAAATAAAAAAAAGTATTTTTTTCCCCTCTGTGAGCCAAATTATTTTAAGATAATAAGAAGTTAAAGAAAAATTCTCCATGCTCACTTTTACAGACTACCAATAGATCAGATACCATCATGAAGGCACTTTAGTACAGAAGAGACGGTACAAAAAATAGCAGTGCATTTGGCAGGATGCAGATAGCAACTATTAATAAACTTTTAAAAGGCGGATCAGATATCCTCCAGGAGCAAAGCTTCCCAAATGAACAATCGTTACAGAATGTCTGTCTTTCTGCACCGTTCTTTATTGTTACTCTTCCTCCCAGTGGTTCCCTGTTGCTATACACATTTCTAGATTTAAACAATTCTGACATCCCGAAGTGCCTCTGCCTACAGAAATGCATGCTATCCTCTGCATGCTGAGGTGCTCCGAGCTTCCTGAACAAATTTCAGCTCTTTGCTGGAGAGAATGATAAAGCTTCCCAAGCAAGTTGTACTTGTTTCCAGGTAAAATATGATCAAAACAGCAAACTACTGTACGAACAGCCCTTTCCACCTTTCACCAACTGAGCTTACAAATGCACAAGTGTTGCAGCCACTTTTAGGCAGGAGTACAGGGCACCATGAGTACACAGGCATGTGCATGGAAGCCTTGTTGTAATCCAGAGGGGTACAGCAGCCCAGTATTCACTTTGCAAAAGTAAGTGATAAGAGACAGGTCGAGGATGAAAGAGCCAGTGGCCAAAGAAGGAAAGAGAGTTCTGACATTGTAATGAACAGCGGGAAATACAAATCATCAGCCAAAGTTTCATTCTACTTTATATTCCATAACCTACTAACATTTTCTATTTATATTAATATATCTAATAGCAGAAAAGAAGAGGAAATTATCCCTTAAAAAATCATATCTTTGTAAGGGTAGATACGCTTTAAACCATCAGATGGTCTTTCAAAGGAAATTATTTTATTGCTCCAGGTATAATACAAATACAGACCTAAGCAGATACTTCTCAAAGGGCAGTGGACAGCACATTCTGCAGAAAACTGAGTATCTTCAGGTGGTAGTGTAAAAATTTCTTGTAACAAGCCCAAAATGGTAAAAAGACCGAGTCCTTCTATATTAATAAGAGCTACTTTCATGTCCTGTTCTGTACAATGCACTACTAAACAGCCCCTGAGCTAGAAGGGTCTTTTCAGATCTCCCCAACTGTTAGGGGGGAACATCTAGAAATTCTGTGAGAAGAAAAGTTCCAGTCTCAGTAAATCCACCTTAAAGAATACAAAATCAGGGGAGAAAACCTGTTCATGCAGCCAAAGCTAGAGTTGTACACAGTTCTGTGTGCACTCTGCAGCCTCTAGTCATCGCGGTGTTTATTTTCATGGCAGGGAAGCAAACTTTGTGTGAAATGCTCAGCTTTAGCTGCGGGAAGCAGAGAAGTACAAAATGACAGCCCGTGGCTGTGTCCACTGACTGTCCCTTGACCGTCCTGGGAAATGGCACATCTGAGAGCTGGGCAGCACGGATGTGACAGCAGGCAACATTTTGCCTTTCACATCATGTGCCCACAAAGGGTAGATACAGGCTGTGACCTGTTGACACATCAGACATTCCAGCTGCAATGAAAACTTCAGGAACACATTGGGAATGCCCAGGAAAGGCCCAGTAACGGGACCACAGCTATGGGAACCGCCACCCCAGCCCTTGGCAATACCAAAACAAAGTTTGGGAAAGCAGGGCTACGCTTGGCTACGTCAAGAGATTTCCCAGCTGATCCAGTTCCCATGCCCTCTTCATTTTCGTTCTCATCCATCTGCCTTTTGCCTAAGTTTTCCCTATGTCTCTTAAGCAAAGGTGCAAGAAGGAGTGTGGCAACAGGGCCTTCTGCCTGAGGGGAACCCCAGGAGAGTGTCACCCTGCCTCTCCCCCCACTCTTCCTTACCATCCAAGCCAGAGCTCCATGGTAGCCACCTGGCCACTGCCAGTTCCCCTTGCCAGAGCAGCCCCACTCCTCCCCAGTGCCACCCAGGAGACAGAGGATCCATCTCCAGGAGAAGAGGTGCGGGACACCGCCAAGTCCAACAAGTGCCCAAGAAGAGCAATGAATTACATAACAGAGGAGGGGAGCAAGAAATTCATCTCCAGCACCAGCACCTTTGCATGTCACAGCCTCCCTGCCCCTCTCCCTTTCTCCCAACCCGGGGAGCATTTGCCCCAACCCCGGCCGTGGCCCCACAGGGCCTCCCCGAGGGACGACACTCACCGATGGTCGTGATGACCGTGATGGCAAAGTAGAAGGAGCCGGCGAATTTCCACTGGACTCCGGCTCGGTGCGGCTCGGACTGCATGATCACCAACTCCAGCTGCCGGTAGTCCTCGCTGGTGATGTTGTACTTTCCTTTGAGCCGGATCTCCTCGGCTTTGAGTTTCTCCTCCTCCCGCATCTCGTTGTCGGACTCCAGGGCATCAAAGACGGCAGCCCCGACCAGCAGGTAGGTGAACGTGCAGATGATGAGGGACAGGGTCCGCACGTTCTGCCTCTTCATGGCCGCCAGCAAGGGGCGAGTGAGGGGACCATGTCCCCCCCTGGCCGCCCGGGGATCCGACAGGCCGCAGCAGCCACAGCAGGGGAGCAGCCGCCGGGGGGGCTGGCGGCGCCCGCCGCCGCCGCTGCCGCTGCTCCGGGGCAGCTTGTGCTGCGGCGGCGGCCGCTCTCCGCCCGCCTGCTCGGACTCCTGCGAGGAAGAGAGGCACAGGAGGCTGCTGGAGCGCCGGGACCAGGTGCCCTGAAGCCGGGAAACTCTGCGCAGGACCTGCCCAAACCAAGCCGTCCCAGTGCGCAGGGCCATCCAGGGCACCCCCGCTCCTCCCCAGCACCGAGGCCAGGGGCAGGGGGTCCCCGCCGAGGGGCCGGCGGCCCCGGCACGGAGTCCTGCGACGGGCGGGTCCCCCCGCGAAGTTGTGGCGGCGGCGCGGGGAAGGGTCGCCCGCAGCCCGGGCGGGGCGCGGCGGGGAGGCGGAGGCCGCCGCCGTCCCAAGTTTCTTCAGGCGGAGCAGCGGGGCCGGGGGGGGCCGGGCGGCGGCAGCGCGCCCATCCGCGGAGGAGGAGCGGGGCTAGGGGCGGCGGGCGCCGGGCTCCGACCGTCGGGGACCCGACCCGCCCCTGCCCCCGGCTGCCTGCGGGAGCGCCGGGCGGGCGGGTCGGGACGGACTGGGCGCTCTCTATTCTTTCCGCCGCGGTGTGCGGCGGGCGGCGGGGAGCCGGGAGGCTGCTGCTGCTGCTGCTGCTTTTGCTGCTGCTTCTTTTGCTGCTGCTACTGCTGCTGCTGCAGGTGGCCGCGGCGTGGGCAGCGGAGCGGCGTCCGGCGCGGCGAGGGCGGCGGCGGTGTCAGGCGGCGGGCGCGGGGCCGGGGGCAGCATCCCCGGGCGCGCCGGGCCGCGCCGCCGCTCCGGCGGGAGGCGGGGGCGCCGGGCCGGCGGCGTGGCCCTGGCGGCTGGATCCGGCGCCCCGCGGGCGGGAGGAGCGGCGCGGAGCCGCCCCGGTCGGAGGGAGGGCGGGGGAGGCGCCGGCGGCGGCCGCGGAACGAGCACCTGCCCCGGGGCAGCGGCGGAGCGGGACGGCGGCGGAGGGCGCTGGCTCCGACCGCGGGGATGCCGGGCGGGAGCGGGGAAGCTCCGGCGGCTTCCCCCGGGGAGCGCGGGAGGGGAGCTCGGCCCCAGGCGGACACAAAGACGGAGACGAGAATAAAAATTAAAAAAAAAAAAAAAAAAAAAAAAAAAAAAAAAAAAAAAAAGAGAGAGGAAAGGGAAAAACAAAAAGATGGTAAAGAAAAGGAACGGGAAAATGAAAGGGTACTTTCACGGCTGCTGCCCCGGCGCTCTGGGCGGGGGCTGCTTTATTTAGGATGGTTTTTAGAACAAAGCCGTTAAGAAAAAGAGCAACCGTCCTCCTCCTCCTCCTTCTCCCGGGCTCTTGACATCATCTCGGGGAGAAGCGAGCCCGCGCCCCGCAGCCATCGCCTGCGCGTGTGTGTGTGAGAGAGCGTGTGTGTGTGTGCGGGCGTGTGCGTGTGTGTGAGTGTGTGCGTGTGCCCGTGCCCGCTCTGCCGCGAGAGGCGGGATGCGGGATGCGGAGCCCGCCCTGGCCCGCGGCGGGGAGCGCGTTAACCCCCTCGGTGCCGCCCCGGCTGGGAGCGGCCGCGGAGCATCCCTAGCTCCCTCCCGCCTCCCCCGGGCCCGGCCACGCCCCTGTTCCCGCAGGGACAGCCCGGAGCGGGGCGGGCTCGTGCCATTCTCGCAGGGACAGCCCGGAGCCCCTCCCGCTCTCCAGCCGAGCAGCGGGTAGCGGCCGGGACAGGTTTGTGCCCGCCTCCCCCGTGGCCTCACGCACCGCAGCTCCACGCACCACCGCCCCTCCACAGACGGACACGTACAGCCCCACACGCCGCCGACAGGCACACACGCAGAGCTCCACACCCTGAGCTTCACACACCATCGCCTCCTTCCCAGAATACTACCGGCCACACACACACATGCACAGCTCTACCCACCCCGAGCATCACATACCATGGCCCACACACACACACCCATACAGCCCTACACACACCCGTGCAGCCCTACACACACCCATAAAGCCCTACACACACCCATACAACCCTACACCTGAGCACTGTGCACCACCAACTATACACACGCACACACACAGCCCTACACACCCTGAGCATCACACCCCACAGTCACACACACTCAGCCACTCATCACACCTTGTCCTGACACTGCATGCACACGGAGCTCCACACACCGCAGTTCCACTCAGGCAGCCCCTCCACACACACACATTGACCTACACACACCACAGCCACATACCCCACAACTTGCTCACATCCTCAGCCAAATGCGCACAGCACCACACACACCAAAACCTGCCCTCACTACAGCCCTCTACACATCGCCTCCACACCACAAAGCCCCTTCCCCAACTTCAGCATAGCCCCCCAAGCACAGGGGTACGCATAGACACATGGCATAGGGGCGGGATTGAATGATCCTTAAGGTTCTTTCCGACCCAAACCATTATGTGGTTCCGTGATCATTACATACAGCACACATACACACAGCAAAATGTTCCTGATGGCTCAGAGGAGGCAGCCCAGTCTCACAGAGTCCACCCCCTGCCCCACAGATCCTGAGCCACCACCCTGGGAGGATGCAATCCCTCAGCTGCTCTAGTCCAAGTCCTGTCTCTCCCCTGACTATCAGGTTTCCAGCATCAGGTGTTACCACAGGAGCTTGGGTCTGCTTTTATGTCCTTTCTGAGACAAGGCTGCCCCTCCTGGTGTCACTTTGCCCCCGGGGAACTGTAGGAATCCTCCTCATTTAGAGCTGGGATTTTCAGCCTTACTCAGGGAGGGCCAAGCTGGTCCTGACTTCTCTGAGCCTCAGGTGACATTCCCCTGTTTTAGGTCTTTCTCAAATCCTAGACCCCCGGGGCTAATTACTCTAACCTTCCATCTCTAAAAGCAACTGTCTCACTCCTGGCTAGACACTGTCTAAGGTCTTTGGATACACTTCCTGAAATATGAGGGGGCAGATGGATCAGATCAGAAGTCAGTCCCCAAGAACGAAGCCCTTTGAAAGGTGCACCCCAAGCTAAGCAGACAAAACTGGTCACAAAGCCCTTTCTGAAACTCCTGATGCAGGGAGAAGGAAGAATTCATTTCATCAGTTCAGCAAACAAGAGTTCACTCAGGTCAAAATCTGCATCACGTCACCTGAACGTTACCAGAATTGTTACAGCACCACATGCAGCAACAAAGTCTCACCTGCTGAAAGAAGCAGTAGGGGGAAGGAGGGGAAAGGAGGAGAAAAGAGGAAATATCTGTTTTTGATCAACTCCTTAAAAATAGAAGTCTGATTACCATTGCCCATTTCTGATTCCCCAAGGGAGAGCAGGAGAAGAGGAATCTATAAATAGTTTGCAACACAGAGAATCCTATAGCAAAGTTGCTGGGAAAGATCAATAGCATGATTCAAGGAGGGCTCCAAATTACATCTCAGGGGAGGGAGATGCTGAACAGAATTGATAAATGAGTTGCAAATGCTGTGTGTGTTGTGTGTATCTAATTAACAGAGGGTGACTGGGATCAATAGCAAGGAAGGAGATGGTCTAAAAATAGCACTCAGGAAGGGACTGCAACCTGCGGGCAACAGCCTGGATGGAAATGTCCCCTGGAGTAATTAACCTTTAGCTGGAAAGGGATGATTAGTGTGGGGTCAAAGTGGGCCCTGTTCACAGCTGGGAAGGGATGAGGTCTCCATGGGATTTAGGGCACAGAGTAGTGTGACAGTCCGGGAGGGACAGGCACAGCCATGAGCTTGCAGCCTTCCTCTGATCAGGTGGCAGTGACAATCTGCTGAATGGTGTACTGCTTTCTGGAGAAATATCTGAATAATAACATTTTGCTGGGGTTGTGGAACAGGAAATATTTGCCATTCTATCTACTCATCATGGTTTTGACATTGCTTAGAGAAAAGTAACAGTTATTTTTTTAAACATCTATTGGCATCCATGAGTCTGGGACTTTTTCCTTTTTTTGCTGACCCCATTGCCAAGAAAGTATCCACCACTCTGAGGATTTACTCTGAGGATTCTGAGTCTTTGCTCATCCAGACTCAGCCAGCAAATATATATTTGAACCACAGAGCAACTAACTTCCAAAGAGAAGTGCCCTTCAGTCTATGACAGAGATGTCAGGCAAACACCAGGGAGAAGGACTGACGTTGGGCAGGATGATCTATGGCTCAGCTCGCAGGCTCTGCTGAAGTGCCAGTCTGAGCTGGCATCACCCAAGTGAGAGGCAGAGACACACACATATCCAGGAACAGAAAGTTCATTTTCAGCCTGAGTGCAGGACTTGGACCTGAGGTATATGCCATGACTGAAAGAAAAGGAAACTGTAAAGATGAAGAATCTAGAAAATATAAAATATCTCTTTGTAAAGCTGACAGGAAAGTACTGGAGGGGTAAGTGGTAAGTGAAGAGCTTTTCTCTCTTTAATATAGATAGAAGTGATTAAAAATTTCTGGACAAAAGTTTTCTCCATAAGATAAAAATAAAAAGTCTATTATTCTGTTATAGGTGGAGCTACCAACAAACCGTGTTTAGTCACCTAAAGGAAAATTAACTCAAAGTACCAACACATAACTTAGCTCCTTTCAGTTTAGTCTGGCTTGAGGGAGAGAGCACAGCCTGGAAGATAGGTATGCAGTGGGTGCCCTGGCTGCTGACAGCTGTGCTAACCCAACGTTGTACCTACTCTCTCCACAAAAAGTCAGTGGGAATTTGAAATCTCCCACATTTAAGGTAAGATGTGGGTGCTGTTGTGTCACAGCAGCTCTCCTGTCTAACCTCGAGTTCACTCTGCAATGGAGGCAAGAGCTGAAAGAAAGGCAGCTACACTCTGAGTTGCTTCTGTGGACTGACCTCTGCAGTCCCTCCTGTGTACCTGTAAGTGATTCTCCTTGAGAGATCTAATGTCTCTGTGCAAGAAGGGAGCCATCTTCCAGCTGAACCACAGGAGTTACAACAAACCAGAAAAGGAAAAAAGCCCCTCAAATCAGAAAAATAACTAAAAAATATGATCAAAACTAGAAAGAAGAAGAGATAACCTGTTTATGCCTTTACATGGGTTATCAAGGAACTGTTTTATTTCTCTGGAAATGGTGGCACAAAGACGACCAGAACAGCAGTTCTGTTTCAGGACAAGGTTTACTGACCGCTAAAGTCCTTTGTCCGCAGAAGTGGTACAAGACACAAGGGAGAAATGTGAACAGAACAAGTATGTGTGATTCTTTTTCATCCCTTAACTATTCTCTCAATCTCAAACTATTTTAAATCGTGATTTTCTGAGTTCTCAGTAAGTTGCTCTATTTGATGACCCATGATGGACCTTTTCCTCTCTCTTCCTGAACCCAGCTAAATTTTTTTGCATCCTCAGCAAAAATTCAAGCCAAGCCCAGATTGGATGGGGCTGTGAGCAACCTGGTCTGGTTGAAGATGTTTCTGCCTATGCCAGGGACATTGGAACGAGATGATCTTTAAGGTCCCCTTTCAACCCAAATCATTCTCTGATTCTATGAAAAATTTTCATCCTCCCCGAAGAAGGGGTTCAGTGGACACAGAGCAGGAAGAGCATCCCCCTTTATCTATTTAGACCAGGCTTCCTTCAGTGGTCCCCAGGCCCTTGAAGAGAGAACATGCTGTGCAATTTCTCCACGCCATCATGGCTTTGTAAAGACTTTGAAGTTCAAGAAGGTAGCCCCATTTTTAGCTGCTGTTCCCCATGCAGGGCCATAATGTGACATCTCCACTTGGCTCCCTCTTCTTTACTACATAGGAGTGAGAAGCTCCATGTGTACAGGTGAGCAAGACAAAGGTGTAACCTTTGCCCTATAAAGTGTCTCTGGCCCTTTGGGGGATTTCTTTGAATTACTACTATAAAAGAGTCATTGTGCTCTCCAGGGCTGCATGCCCTTAGGAAACAGGAGATATGTACCAACACCTGATGGTTCTTGAATTTTGCAGGGGATGTTCTTTTAAATGATAATTCATGGAAGGAGTTGCTGTTGCTATGCTGTTTACATGAAAGGAGGGCTTCAAACCTGTAGCAATTCCAATGCCCAGTGAGATTGGCAATACATAAAAAAAACACTGCAATTTCAGTGATTAAGAATTGCCAGAGGTCCCAAAAAAAAATTCTTCTCTGCAAATCTACAAAATTCATTCATTAAATGATCTGGCCATGAATGAAGTCTGCCCTTCACAATGCAGCTGCACCAATGAGGTAAACATCGCAATTTTAAGAACTAGGAAGTAGCTCAGTTAAAAACGCAGTGCCTGACTCGAAGCCTGTCATAGCCGTATCTATCAGCTCTGGTGGCCTTTGGATCAGGCTATTATCAAGAATGCAAAGATTACAATGATAAGTGCTAGCAACTGGATTATAAAGAGTCAAACTTCCCTTTTAGCTACACAAGCTCTCTTCATGTCCTTTCCTTCTGCCAGCTGTGTGCATTTGCACAGTCACTGAAGTGTTTGTGGACCATGGACTTATTTGACTGAGTGCAAGAGGAAGCCGAGCTCGGGTTACTGGGTGAATAAACCTGTGTCCTTAGAGCAGTAGCTCAGGAAAATGATGGAGGAGGGAACCTTCCCCGTGCAGCTCTCATTGTATTCTTTGTACCTTTCTTCCATTGATGTTCAAAGGATTGCAACCTCTATTGGATACGCTCAGGCAGGACTCAAATGATTCAACAGCGTTCCCTTCGTCGAGCAGTGTTTGTGCAGAAGCAGGTAGAACAGGGGACTGGTGCTTTAATTCTTGCCTCCATTCCCCCTGTGCCTGCAACATGACAGTCCTCTTGAAAGTAATCAGCAGTGACAGAAAACATGCACGAAGAGTCTCATTGACTTAGGGAGAGTGCTTGTGTGAAGCAACTTCACTCGTGGGAGAAAAAAGAACAGGATCAGACCTACGCTTCGTATTTTTCCCACACTCGTTTCTTTTTACAGGGAATTCACTAATATTAAATCCACCTAGGTGGCAGGACTGTGAGCATCTGGTCCAACCTAAATAGTCTCTTCTGTTCTATTTTTATACTCATGGATCATTTTTATTCCGCAGAGCCTGTGTGTGGCAGAAAGGGTGAGTTCACTTCTCGGTATACAAGCCAAAGGTCTCTTCCAGAACTGCTGTGAAGGATTTGGAAGATATTTCACTCAAACACAGAATTTATATATAGGCACAAAGCTTTCATTAAACATGAGCAGCTACAGGGATGGCATCAGTCACTGGCAGTAATGTATGCATGTCTTGTAGGCACACTATAGAGGAACGAGCTGCCTCGGAAGAATTGATACAGCAAAGGTGTTGGTTATTGATGCATTTTTTGCTGAATTGACTCCATCTAAGTTTCCTGAGCCAATGTGACTTCCAGGTCTATTTGTAGATTACCAAATGCTCACAATGTGACTATCACTTTTGCATTTACTGCAGCTGATGCCTCAATATAATATTTAATGCACACTGCCCCTGAATAAGAATAAGTCTTTGAGGAGAACCCTGGAAAAGTAGAAAGGAAGATCCCTGTTGCAAGTGCAGCTTTCACCACCATCACTACCACTACCAAAGCTGCAAAGATGCAGAGCTCTGGGAGAGACATCTTCCAGCAGCAGTGGGTACTGTATTTTGATGCAACAATTTCTGAATGAATTGGTGGAAATGTGCATTTCATTAAAATCACCACCAAAGACGGAAACTAATTTCTAGGGGAGGAGGGGTTCCTGGCTAGTGCAATAAGCTACAACTGTTACTAATGGACTGCCACTGTAAAGGGAAAATGAATATTTGCTGTGGCATTGCCCTGTCCTCTCCAGAAAAAAACTTGTTCAGAATATTTAGAATAAGGCTGAATAAAAGGTAAATAAAATGTGAATGAAATGTACAGTTTTATCTTATTTCTCTGTGTTGATTGCTTGAGCTGAAGGCTCTCTCCAAAGGCTTTTATCTCCTCTGAATATATGCTTGATGTATACTCATCCTTTTTATTTGGAAGAGATTGAGTGGGTCTTTCACACCTCCCTGTATTTTTTTTCCTGTTTGAGGACACATGAATACACTCACCCTTCAGACACCTCTGTAATTTTCAGAGTGAATTTTGTTCTAACATATTTTTTTCTGTCCTCTATTCCCATAATTTTTGACCTGACCACCTCTCAGTAACGGTAACACTTGTTCAAACCAACATTTTCCTCCTGCAGGTGCCATTTTTCAGGTAGGGAGCAGAGAGATTCACTAAAGCTGCAGAGAAAGCCTGTGGCAGTTGGAGGATCCAGCTGCAGCGTTAGCTTAGGTCTTTCACAAACAAAGATGGGCAATTGTGAGCTGTCCCCACTGCCTCCACTTGCATCTCTTGCAAACCTGCCTCAGTACCCCATGGCCTGAATACTCCGAGTAATCCCTGAATTCTCTTATTGTGGGTGCAACTTGGAACTCTACCTAAAACACCTTAAGGCCAAGCAAGCCAATCTGTTGTAGAGCAAGGTGAAGAAAAGCTTCTTCTCTCCTCTCCACAGACATGCTGGAAGTGTCCAGCTTTATCTCACCAAATTCAGGCAGAGGTTGGACTGACTGGTAATTAAGAAATTGATGATAAATATTGTTATTACTGTATGTAACTGTGTTGAAATTGAAGTAAGACCACAGCAGAAGCTTAAAGCTCTGCTAATTCAATTACATTTAGCTGTGCCAGAGTCTCTTACAGATATTTTCCAAAATAAATTCCAACCTGCATATATACACAAAGTAAACTGTTTCTTTGAAAGGAAGATTACAGTTTTACTTGTAGAGATCAAGCAAGACATATACTGCAGTGAAAACCTTTCCAGAGAAACTCAGAGTCAGGGCAAAGGCGGTAGCAGCTCATGGAGAGAATTTCCCACCACCTCATATTATCACTTAGTTCAAAACTGGAGGAGGGAAGGAAAATGAACCTTTAATAACTGCCCAGCTCTAAAATCAATTTCAGTTCTCAAGACAGCTTGTAAACACACAATATGCTTTAAAAGGGATTGATGCTGAGCAAAGTGAGGTGCACATTTTCCTGCTGTTAAAGTCAAACAAAGCCCTTAAACAGCTTCCATTTTCAAGGGTGAGTAAATGGCTACAGTATTAAGAGCCTTCCACTATCTGAAGATGAGAGATTTGATTCTCAACTCTCTCACATGCATTTAAATCAGGAGTAACACACTGAGAATTGACCTAGTCTACATTTGTTATGAGAAAAGAATAGAAAAACAGTCTTGTATAAAAAAAAATTCAAACAAGGGTATAAATTATGATGATTTACACTTTTGGGCCAGGAGTTGAGATTCCTTTTAAAACCACAATTGATTGATGAAGGCTCACAACATGCCTCTGACTCAGTAAGTACTGCACTCAGTTTGCAGATGGTTGCTCTGAAGCACAGCATTGCTATGTGGTTACAAGCCCAACAAATTAATTAGTGGCAGAGCATGAACCAAATGCAGGTTTCTATATCCTGACTATCATACAGCAGTGCTTTGGGATAGCATTTCTTCCTTGTGATCACTCACAACACAGAGAGAATTTCTGTGGGTTTATCTCTCTTGGCCACCAAAGATGACAACTTAGCACTATGTATGGGGGAATGTTGATATTTTTTGGTCTATGTTCGGGCCAGCCACCTGTGAAAGTTTTGTTCCTTGCCTGCCAAGTTCACTGATAAACGGGAGCCTTGTCCTTGGAGAGAAAGTTTCTTGTATAAACTGTTTTAACTGGTGTTCTGTGATTGGCTCATTGTCTGTAGAGGACATTTGAAGGAGAAACTGAAGAGGAGAAGATGAAGGAAAGCCCCAAGACCCAAACAGATAAGACCCCTTGAGTTGAACAGTGCAAGTGATAGGGGAATTCCAAAGTACTCACTTGTGCACTGAAGGGGTACATTTGCATAACTGAGGAGGCAGACTGAGAACCTCTGTCTGGGCAGTGCTGGCCACACCTGCCTGGACAGACACAATCAGTTAATGGTATAAGAGCTGTCAGCTGGGTTTTCTGGGCCAGTTTTTTTGCTTCACACGAAGGACCACTTGTCTACAGCAGGGATGCCTGCATGTGTGAGCCATCTACCCTCCAAAAGACACAGCTGCTGTGGGGGTTTGCTGATATTGGGAGTCAGTAAGGTAACTTCACTTGTGACACCAGAGTGAGTGGGGTGTCATATTCTCTTATTGTTCTCTTTCTCTCGGGTTCCCATTTACTTGGCCTCTCTTTTGTAATAAATATTGGGCTTATAGTTGAGTTTTCAATGGTGTCTTATTTTTCAATCTCGGCATCCTTTCGAACTCACCCTGATACACACTGTCATGGATCTGCTGCCTTTATACCTGCATGGTGTCACATTTCGTCTCCCTGAGATCCATGGCTTTGTTCAACAATCCGCAGTACCCCCAAGGTTCAATACCCCAGTATTGTTTAACTTATTCATAAATTACTTGGATGAAGGAGCAGATGCCTCATCAGCAAGTTTGCTGATGACACAAAGCTGGGAGGAGTGGTCGATACCCCAGAGGGCTGTGCAGCCCTTCAACACCTGGACAGGAGAGAGGGATGGGCGGAGACAAACTATTTGAAGTTCAGAAGGATCCTGCACCTGGGGAGGAACAATCCCATGCCTTGAGACAGTCTGGGGGCTGACCTGCTGGAAAACAGCTCTGTGGAGAAGGACCTGGAGGTCCTGGTAACAACAAGCTTGTCCATGACCAGGGGTGTGCCCTTGTGCCACAAAGGCCAAAGGGATCCTTAGGTGCATTAGGAAGATCATTGCCAGAAGGTCAAGGGAGATGATCCTGCCCCTCCATTCAGCCCCAGTGAGGCCACACCTGGAGTGCTGTGTCCAGTTCTGGGCTCCTTGGTGCAAGAGAGACATGGGCTATAAGGATGATTAAGGGACTGGAGCATCTCTCTTAGGAGGAAAGGCTGAGGGAGTTCAGCCTGTTCAGCCTGAAGAAGAGAAGAATAAGAGGGGCCATTATCAATGGCTATCAGAATCTGCAAGGAGAATGTCTGAGGACGGAGCCAGGCTTTGCTTGCTGGTGCCCAGCAATAGGACAAGAGGCAATGGGCAGAAACTGATCCACAGGAAGTTCCACCTGAATATGAGGAAGGACTTCTTTACTGTGTGGGTGACCCAGCATTGGAACAGGTTTCCCAGACATTGTGGAGTCTCCCTTACTGGAGATACCTGAGAACCATCTGGACACAATCCTGTGCCTTTTGCTCCCTGCTTGAGCAGGGACATTGGAGCAAATGGCCCACTGTTGTCCCTTCCAACCTTGCTCATTCTGTGATTCTGTGCAATATATTTAATTCACTGAGGTAGGATTTGAAAAGCCATGCTTGCTAGTAGGTTTAGAGATGCCTGACTTTGAACCAGGCTCAGTAAAGCCATCTGGAAGGACCAACCAAGAATGGGGATGGCTGCTGCTGATGGCTCACAAGAAAAGATCAGTGGTAGGAGCAGAATGCACATAGAGAGTGAAGAGTATGACAGTGAAGGTTTTCATGCAGGGAATCTACCCTAGACTGGGGAAAAAGCATACTGGAAAGAAGGTGTAGAAGACTGAGAAAGGAATTGGACAGAGAAATTAGATGCTGAGGATGTAGGGTTAGGAGGGAGATGATGCAATCAGTCATCTGGCACTGGGCAGAAAAAATTGCAGTCAGAACTGCAGAAAATGTTTATCAATGTCCACTTCAGCTGTGTCTGCAGCTTTTCCAGCTGTCTGGAGACTCTGGATGAATCCTCTTGGCATTTTTTGTTGAAGGCAACAAAGTAGAGGGGGGAACATATAGCACCCACATTTTAGTTTCCCCGAGGGGACAGATAGTCTGTCACGCAATGTTCAAAACCTAGGGGATTCTTGGGAAAGGCACATTATATCCAGTGAAGTTATCACTGTACTGGCATAATAAAGTGGGCTCTCAGACCTGAACTGTATTTCCTGAACTGTGTGCCTTGATGGTTTCTGAGCACATCTCTTACCAAGGCTTTTTTCTTGAATGTGCATAACACTGCAGAGACTTTTGACTGTGTTTGCGTGTCAGGCTGATATGTGAGAGGAAAAAAAAGGGCCAGAACTCCATCAGCTCCTCAGTTTTTAGATGCAAGTCTCCCTGAGTGCAGCTGGAGAATCCTTCTGTGTGCTGATAGATGAAGGGCATTAACCCTAACCCACCTCCCAAACTACCAGTCCCACCATCCTCTTGAAAAGACAGTTTAGTAGGGAAACTTGCTGTTTAAATAGACTTCCCCTGAGATTCATTTTATGTCTGCAGCAGATGCAGGCATTCTCTACTGCTGAACTATAGTGGAAAAGCATCTTTGAGAGTATCTGCAGATGCCCTCCTGCAAAGCAGAGCTTTGCATAAACTTAGTAGCTTTTCCCCACCAGCAAAGGAAGCTGTCTGACTGCAGCACGCCGCTTTTGCTGTGTAACCACAATGCTTTTAGGACTTGGTGCCAGCTTAGCTAGGCAGTCATGGTTCACACCTCCTCACACCCCCAGGCAGTGTCACTTGGCCAGCGAAAACTTATGGTTGGTGTTGGCCAAGTAGCGTGACTGGTGCTGGCCCTGGTTCTACAGTGTGTGTGCTTGGGGCACTGTTGGGCTCTTCCTCACTGAACCTGCTCTAAACTCACATTAAATAACAGGCAAGAGTTGTGGCTCAAAAGTCAATGAGAAAATGGCAAATGATATTTCTGGCCTGCTGAGTCAGGAAAAGGAGTTGGGGAAGGAGGAGTTTGGGACTTTTTGATGATGTCTTGACAAGGATTAATAATTTCTGGCAGATTGAAAAGACCTATTGGGCAGATTAGAAAGTCTTGAAAAGGCCCTTTTTGAGCAGAACTGAAAAGGCAGAAATCTGAGCTCTGAATATGAAGCTGCTTGATAGCTTCACAAGACCACTTACTATCAATCTCATCCTCTTAGCAACTGTATGAACAGCAGGGCATATGATTGAATGTTTTTCATATAAACGTTGTGAAATAAACCCCACTGCCCTTCCTGCTGCAGTAAATGTCAGGTGTGCAGGATAAAAAAAGGGGCTGAGACCCTCTCCAGATCGTGGCATCCTCTGCATTTCAAATGTGAGTAGCGCTGCCTCTCCACAAGCTACACAAGATTGAATTCATCACACTTTCCAGCACACTGCTAAGTAAAACAGAAGACTGATATACTACTAATAGTTGAGGCTTCTTATAGCAGCCTCATCTGTTATCACATCCTCCGCCATCGCTCAACTTCTACTCCCACCTCTCAGTTACTCTGGCCCTCGTACTCTGTTTATCTTGCTCTTCCTCTCCTGACTCCATGCCTCTTCCCATGCTTCTCACTTTCCTGGATTCAGTTTACCTACTGACCCCTGAGGCCACCAGCTCATGCAAGCCCTCGGGAAAAATCACTTTAGCCATGACATGAGGCAAAAGCTCTGGAAGACCTTCATGGGATGCCATCAGAGGTCTGTGTTCCCGGCTCTGTATGAGGTGAAGGTATAAGCTGGAACTCTCTGAACTCCTCTGGGCCTCAGTTTCTTCACAAAGGGGAAGAAGAACCTTATAACCTTACACAGGGCAGATGACTGGGTTCTCTGTGTGTCTTGAGGTCTGCTAAATCAAAGTCTGGGTTTGGTGGAAGTGACTGGTTTCACTGGGAGCATGAGCAGAGACTTAGAATGAATGAAAAGACATTTAGGATTTAGCCCAGAGCATCTATTATGAATATGTGACTAAATCCATCCTAGCACAACTTGTGTGGTTAAGGAATAGGACAGGAGCTCCAGGCCTGACCTGGAGCTCAGTCTGGGGGATCTGAGGAGAGAGGGAGAATTTAATTCTATGTAAGATCACTATTAACTGACATGCTGTCATGATGCTTTAGAGAAAAGAGAGGGGATGATTACAGAGGGAGAGCAGGAGCCACAAAATAGCACTTTTATTTTTCAAAACCTTCACATAGCTTGGCAGAACAAATGACAACAGAAGTTAAAACAGCACTTTTCAATTTTCCATTCTTTATTTCCACATGATTCTTCTCTGGAACTGCAATTAGGATATTTATTTCCCTGTCTTGGGCTTTTTCAACACAGAATGTCAAATGCAGTTCCAGAGCAGATAGAAAAGCATGACTCTTATCTCCCTATAAATATGAGTGCATCTCTCTGCAGGACTATATCCAGGTACTTGTGATGCTCATAGTCACCATTACCTGATTACCTAAATGCCTTGCATTAATGGATTTCTCCTTGCATCACTTGAGTGAGGAGAAATTCAGTGCTAAATTACTACCTTCATCTTACAGAGAGAAAACTGCATCTTAGAGAAATTACAGCATTGACCAGCTGCTCACAGGAACCCTGTGCAGATCAGAAACCTCAGTCAAAAGCAATGCAGACACAGAGGCCAAATCTGCTTCCTCAAGTACCTGTCTAACATCTATGGGGACTAAATTTCCCTGAAACTGCCCCTGGCCAGCCCCAGACAAACAAGATTTCAAACCATTACATGATAATCTCAAAGCCATACCAGAATTTTTAGCTGACAGAAACTGAAGAAAATGCTGTTGTCAAGGTCAGTTTACACCTGTTGAGAATTTGTCCCAATCCATTCACTGCATCCAATTACACAGACAATAAACCACCGAAATTGTAAAATATTATATATTTTTAATAGAAGATCAAAACAATCTTCTAGATTGTAAGATCTTAGGGAAGTTCTCTCTCTACTGGATTGAGAAGAACAAAAATTTTTAATATGAGGCAAGTGTTCTCTCTTTGCAGTATTGCTACTAAATTTAGCAGAAACAGGGAATTTCCTTTGTGGGGAATTGTGTTCTTATGAGAAATTACTCACAAGAAACTTTTGTCCAGCTCTTTATTCCCATCAGATTCCATTCAGCATCTCCTGGTGAGGATGTGGATCAACAGCAACTTTTCCAGACCCATGTAAGGCTTGGCTAGGGAATGACAGCACTGGGCCCCAGCTCCTGCAGTGATTTGCATCTCTCAGCTCTTGGGCAAAGGTGTTGACAGAGATCACTGGAAGTCATAGATTTACTTCTTGATAAAGAGAAAAAATGGTTTAAAAGATTAAAAAAAAATATAGCAGGAGTTCATCAACCTTCCAACACATCCAGCCTTCCCATAGCCCCATGCCCATCCACATGCTAAATGAACACCAAATGGTGAGTGATTAACATCCCTGTGAAAGTCTGTACGCCAACATTTCAGCCTCAGTGAGACCAGTGTTAAAATTTCTATGTCACAATTTCACCTCGGGAATTTAGGTAATTCCCATGAAGTCCACACACCTAATCAAGGGCTAAAGCAAAAGAACTCAGCCTGAGGGGAGGAGGTACTTTGGTGCCAGAACAGTTTGCAATTGCAGTGCCTTGGTAATTCTGCTCTGCTTCTGGTATCGAAGGGATTGTACAATCCTTTTTTTTTCTTTCTCTCTTAGAAACCTGTTTTCAGCTAACATTGTTGGTAGCCTGTTGTAGCTGTTAGCCTGTCACAATGAAAGTATGGCTTTATTTATCACAAAATAAATAAATAAATAAATAAATAAAAAGACAGTCTGTGTGCCTGCTTCTCTTCCTGTGGGAATTTGATCAAATTTAGCTTTACAAATGCAGAAATAATTCCATTCAGAGGGGAATCCAGAGGTACTGTTGTCTGTGTGGTAACAATGCTTTATTTCAGAACTGCAGGAAATAGAGACTCCATTTTCCAGCACTGAGATTCTTCCTCCATAACTAAAGAAGCACATGAAACCTTTTCACAAAACTTCTCATCTTCTCCCCACCTGAAGGTTTCTCCAGCCCTCCCTTGCTCCAGGTCACGTCATTCTAGTGTCTTGTCAGCTTTCAGATTGTCTCACCTTTTCATTCCTATTTTCCTTTGCATTTGCTCATTATCTCTCTCCTTCATTCTCAGCAATCTAGTCTTTGGTTTAGGTAAATGTCAGCTTTTCTCTCTACTGGCATGAAATGATATTTTAACACTTATGCTCTTGCTTTGCCTCAACTCATAATTAAAATTATCAAATTAGCTATTTCATTAAAGTCAATGGCCAGACCGCTAACAGAACCCCTCTTTTAGTCTAATTTAACATCAGCATACAGTGCACTGAAGGTACCCAGCACTTAACATATGCAAGCATCAGCTGGAATAGATACCAGTTAGCTCTGGACCTAACTGAAATCATCTGTCACCATTGAGCCAGCACAGAATGTTTTACACTGGTTGCTGTAATTTAAGTATCTGGGGCCAGGTATTCCAGTGCCTCCACTCAACAATATCACACAATTTGTCTTAGCTCCTGTTCCAGATGTCTGAATTCAGCACAACAGCTGTTTGGTATGAACCAGGGTTGCTTTAACCTACCTACCTGCCCTCCTGGTCCTAGGGGTGGCCCTTTGCTGATGGTGTTGGTTAAAACAGACTCAAGATCTTTGACAGAGATCCCAGCATCCCTGAATAGCCAGCAAGCAGCCCTGCTCTGCCTGTGACCTCCTTTCCTCTCACAGGACTTACCACAAGACCCCTAATACATGAGCTGTATTCATTTAAAATCACTGTATTGACTCAGTGCCGGGGAGAGATCCATAAGGGTTATGGAAAGGCACTAAAACAGCTGTACTGTAATGAGAATGGGTCTGATTAGTGACACACATGTGCCGACAATTTCCTTGAAGGGCTAGGTTAGCACACACAGGAGAATAAGGGCTTTGGTATTTAACAGTTGCTTTATTCTTTGCCGTTGCAAAAATGAACTACTTGATACTGGTATATTCTTGCCTTTTCAAAAATTAACATCTTGGTGTTGATAGCAATAATTTAACCGAGTGTGCCTTCTGAGGGATTTGTTATCCTTGCCCAAGTGTGCCCCATAAAGGGAAAAACTAATTTTACACAGAAAAATCTGAATATTAATGAGCATACTGAGGTTTTCCTGTTCCCAGTGTGCAAAAGGGGAGCTGGGACTGAGAACTGAGAAGCCCCGTGGACATCTAAACTTAGTGCTCATGCTGCCTTCAGGAGGATGGAAATCCACCACCCACGTGCCCTAAAGCAGCATTAGCAAACCTTGTTCCTCAGGGCTGCAGCATCAGCAAGGAGGCAGAGTGTAACAGTCTGGTTCTCTGCACCTCTGGTACCACTGAAGGCCATAACTCTGTGGCTGTATATGCTCAATGTCTATGCTAATTTCACCTGAAAAATCCTCCTTGGCAATTGCAAGTGTTTCAGGGACCACTGCAAATCAGTTTGAATTTATCCTGATATTATTTTACCTGTGCTATGGCCTATGGAGAAGATTTGCTTTGCACAGAACAAACGCACTGCAGTTTCAATGGGACATGGTGAGTTTTTTGGCTTCCTTTCCTGTGATGTCCTATATGAGAATCTTTTAATGCTGTGAAAGTGTTGGTGAATTGCAGAAAGTCACACATATTTGAGACAGGTTCTGTGGACACTGCATTCCTGCACAGAACTGGCAGTTGGGATTAGGACTGTGCTTTGGAAGGGAGAAGGAGAACTTACTGTAACAAGAAACATTACAGTCATAGAAGCTATCCTATGCATTAAATATGTCTGTTTGCTTTCTTTACTTTTATGTTTTCATGTGTCCTATCACACTGACATCTGTGCTGAAGAGTTTTGCCATTAGAAGCTAGGACAATATCCCAATTATCAATTTTGTAACTACCTCACCTTCAGACATAATCTTACCCAGACAAGTATTGATTTCAGTGTTTCATATTTGCCCTTATTAAAGCAAAAAACTTTATTAACTCCTAGTGTGCGCTTATAGAAATTATGGAGACTGATTCTTTTCAGGGGTGCAGAGTTAAAAGACACAAAGCAGCAGGTTGCAGAAAGGGAAATTTGTACTATTTGCAAGGAAGCATTTTTAACAATGAGGATTTCTAAGCACTGAAAGAGGTTGCCCAGGCAGGCTGTGATGTCTCCATCCTTAGATATGTTAAATTCTGTTGTAGGGGACCCAAGTTTGAAGTAAATCTTGCTTTGAACAGGAGGTTGAACTAGAGACCTTCAGAGGAACTTTCCAACCTATAGTAACCCTTGATTCTAAAATCTATTTATAAGAAAAAACTATTGCCCGTACTGCTTAGGCAAAGAGCAATTCTTTTCACATTTAATGGCATAGAAGGTGGGCCTGAAGGCTTTGATACTTGAGCTCATGAGTTTCTTCAGCTTTTGAGGTGAAGAGCTACCAGATTCTTTGTGAATAACATTTTTTTGAAAGAAATACGTAATGCACTTCAAAAAGCTTACACAGCAAAATATAATTGAATCAATGAGCAGGCAGATTCACAATTTGGTTTTGCAGCTGTTTTTCCAGAAGACTTTACTCTTAGATTTCCTGCCTCCCAACAATGGAAAAGAAAAAAATCCATATAACATGTGTGTAACCAAAGCTGCTTGACCTTAGTCAATCATAAATTCATAGAAAACGGTTCATGGTAGGTGGAGACACAGTGCCAGAAACTGTTCAGCTTCAGCAAGTGATTTAGGTCATAACCTATTCACGGACAACTTGTGAACAGAAGAAAAAAAAGGGAAAAGCTAACATTTATCAGAGAAATAATTGATGGCAAATTATTCTCCCTGCACTGCCTTTTCTATATAGTCCATTAATGCTACCCTACCTCACAGCTTGGAGGAAGGAAGACTGATATATTAGCCAGGCTACTGTATTAGCTGTCACTCAGCAAATGAGGAAATCACTATATTTGCAAACTCTGCAAGCAAATCACTGTAAGCACTCTTCAGGAACATGCACATTGACTTAATTCTCATGTAACTGTTGGCATGTCTGCAAATAGAACTGGCACTGTTTAATTTAAAGTCTGATTTATCATTGCTTTTATGGTGGACACACATGTTCCCTTTCCTTTATTTTTTTTTAATTTTTCTTTATAAAATCTAAATTCTTTGCATTTAACTTAAATCTTCAGTAATATCTATAATGTCATCACTAGGTCATTAAGGCCTAAATAACAAGTTCAGACCAAAACTATAAACAAGTTTGCTTTTGCATTTTAAAAGCATTGGTTTTGTCTAAGCATCTAAACATGAGGACTTTAATTCTTAGAAATGCTCTTACTCTGTCCTCCTCCAACACTTGATTCTATGATTCTAGTGATGCCAAATAGCATCAAGTTGTATTCTGGGACTCACAGGTTGCACTGTGATCTAAATGAGAGATGAAAACAGAACAACAACAACAAAAAACAAACAAACAAACAAACAAACAAAAACCCAAAAAACCAAAACCAACTCAGTAAAACTTCTTTATTGGATATATGGATCCCACAAACATCTGGATGTGAACCCCTTTCAACTGAATTTCCTCACAGGATCCTGGTTACTCCTGGGCTTCATGACATTATTGAACAGGGATGAGACTACTTACCGTCTAAACATCAGGGTCTTTGAATTATGCCTTTAGCTGAGCTCCAAAAATTGCAGCAAAGTATTAATCTATTAGACTGTGTACTCACAATTCTACCAAGAATTCCGAAGGGCTTGCAGTGCATTTTTAATGATTTCCAACTCAAGCAGAGGTAATGCTCTGATACCTGATCTGGTACTTCTGCATTTCTCATCAGTGGATCATCATTGTCCTGTGTCACCTTCTTCTGCTCCACATTCATCTTATCTTTCTCACAGCTACACCACTTCACAAGTCCACTTCTTTTCATGAGGCAATAGCTTTTTCAGGTGGGTCCCAAATTTCCTTCTGCTCATTATGCCATCCCTGAGGTTGGCCAGAAGAGGATTCATAAGAAAGAGAAAGAACTAAGTCAGCATGTGCTAACTTTGCGCAGCTTCTGTGAATTGTCATCTACGAATTCCTGAAACAGGCATTGGGTGCGTGTATTTAATAGACCTTAGCATATATTTTCTTCTATGAATCTGCCTAATCGTTTCTTGAACACATGTAAACTTTTAGCATCTACAGCATCCCCTGGGAATAGATTTCACAGCCTAATTATACGTTACACGAGGGACTGCATCCTCTTGTTTGCTCTGGACCTGCAATCTGAAGCCTCATCGTTTCATTATTATCCCCTAGCCCTTTTATTGAAAGAGGACATGAAGTAAACTATCATTTTTTCCATACCACTCAGGTTTTAAAAGGCCTCCTTAAAATTCCTCCTCTGCTGTTCCCTTTTGAGGGAGAAGACTCTTAGTCTTGTAATCATCCCTCATAGAGTTATCCCTTGCTGTGTCACCCTTTCCACGAAATTCAGTTCTACTATACATTTTTGAGACAGACAGGACACAATTCCATACATCCATAAGAATGTTAGCAATGTGGAGTCACAGAGAGACATGACAAAGTTCTCTTTTATGATATCAACTCCTTTTTCCAACATCTGATTTTTATTTTTGACCCCTATGGAGAAGCACAGTTGTGTTTTCAAGCAAAGTAAAATTCCACTCTCAAAACTTTGCTCCTAAGTGAAATAAAAACCTGCTCTGCACCTGCTCCAGCGTTTCTGAATCTTCACAGGCTAAGCATTTCTGTCTAAGTCCTGCAAAATTTCCTTCATTTAATTAGGCCTAATCTTGGCCCAGTGGTTATTCTTGCTTGTTGATTCCTCATTATCAAAAATCATTTAATGGTTTGGGTTAGAAAGAAGTTGAAAGATCATTTGTTCCAACCACCCTGCCATGAGCAGAGATATGTTTCATTATGCTAGTTTGCTCCAAGCCCCATCCAACCTGGCCTTGAACAATTCCAGGAATGGGGCATCCATAGCTTCTCTGGGTGACCTGTTCCACTGCTTCACCACCCTCACAGGGAAGAATTTCTTCCCAATCTTAACCTGCCCTCTTTTGGTTTAAATCCATTCCCCCTTGTCCTATCACTCCCTGACCTTTTCAAAAGTTCCTCTCCAGCTTTCCTTTAGGCCCCTGAAAATGGTAAATTATGTCTTCTGTCCCTGATGATAGAGGATTGATGTCTTTCTTGCACCTACAGAGCTCTGATATTTCTGCAGTTTGTGGAACATTTTCTTTGCATAGGAAAGAAATGTGAGAGTCTCCAGAGGGGCTTAAGATTACTGACACGTTATACTGGAGAGGATGAAGCACCACCTGCAGAACCCACACAGAAATGTTCACCTGTGTGAACCAGAAACTTTTATTATTGCGTTCCATTGATCATATGTATAAATCAGGTTATTGCACACCTTCCCCCACATGGACAGCTTTTCTGAGAAGTGCAATTGCAAGACCTGAAATGAAATAAAATTAAATTAAATATGTATTGAAGATTCGGTTACCAGAAAATTTTGCATGGTACATAATAGAGAGGGCATAGACCAGCAGCACCCATCACTGAATCAGAAAAACAGCAGAATGTGCAAGCACCCAACCAGAAGCATGGCTGGGTCCAGTTTGTTTCTCTGGTTGTCTCCTTGCCCACTGGCAGCAATGGGAACAAAAACATATGGGATAATTCAAAAATGCAGAGTTTCTGAGAGGAAAAAAAAGGAACAATAAAGCTACCTAGTCTGAGTGAGCAGGATGGAGCCCTGGGTGCTCTTGCACTGGGCTACATCTGTCATTTTCATCAGCTGCTCCATTTAGTTCACTGCCCCCTTTTTTGTGAAATACTATTAAAAAGAAGATGTGGTATCAGCAGTGATGGATTCACAGAACCATGATACAGGGTGACCACCTGAAAGCCCCTTCAGCAGCATGATAACTATTAATTTTGCATTATTCTAAGAGTCTTCCTTAAATGCATGTCACTGTGTTCCTTATAGGTTCTCAGAGCCCTTCAGCCTATGGAAAACAAACTTTTTATCACACTGTAAAGACAGAATCTCTCAAAGGTTACAGCTTAAGCTTATTATCCAGACAGACACTGCAATGTTTTGTGTTATGTGTAGTACTCACTTAACCTTAGTCCTATGTATAATACAGAGTGATGCTTGACCGTGGATTAATCTAAACTGAGTTAAGGGATGATTTTTCTCCTAACATTTTCTCAGTACTTCCTGTAGATCATTCTTATGGATAGCACTGGGGACCATGAACCCCAGTGCCACAGAGATTGCAGACCAGCCTTCTAGGTCATTCAACAGAAAGTATTATCTTCTTCCAAAACACCTTAGATTCATAAAATAGTTCTGAAATGTTTCTAAATGTGGGCTTTTCTGTCTACGTCTGCTGAATAGAGAAATTAATTTGGTGAGCTCAGAGAATACTGGAGGAAAATACGTGTCTGCCAAACCACTGAGCTGGCAAAGAATTTGCTGAGGACTTCAGCAACTTGCAGCTGGCCAAAGGTCTGCTATTTATCTAATTCATTGACAGCAGTAATATTTTCCTTCTTCAGGCATCAAGCTGAAAGATATCATAATGTACTTGGGCTGTAGCCCCACGAAAGAGTGCAAAGATTGGATTTGCTCATCCTGTGTCTTCCGCAAAACTCTTTTGACAACAGTTTTCCTCTTACCCTAAAAGCAAATAGTTCTGGTAGATAGAAATACAAGGTTATCTGGTTTACTGCATGCCTGAATGTTACTTCACATGTCATATCAGACATTGTGTTCATGGGATTTCCACTGTGATCTGACAACTAAAAGTATTTCAGAACTTCTGAACTTTGTGAAATGAGCTCGGCTGGATGTTGGCCAGTCAGTCAGAAGAACCTGAAGTCTTGGAAAACACAGGCAAGTATCTCATCCAACTGTTCAGAGCTCTTACTGAAGGCTGGAAGTCTGTGTTCATTTCTCTTTTCTGCCTGAGAAAAGAAACACTGGAGCTCACGTCTCCTGTCTATAAAAGCACCTTCTTGACTTCTACCCTTTGGGAAAGGTGAGGGAGCAGCTCCATCCATCACCTCTGCTGAAGTTTATCACACTGCAATGGAAAAAGAAAAAAAAAGTCACTTAGTACAGAGACAAGAACGAAAATGATTCACCAATTGAGTAATGAGTGTATTCTATTGGGAGGGAAAGAGTTTGAAGCTCCAGCTCTTCTTCAGAAGGCTATATGTTTTTTTATTTATGTGATGGACATTTCATCTCACATCTCAAGGCTTCCCCACTCCAACACTGCACCAATTACCTGCCAATCAGGCTATCAGATTAGTACACACACTTTTTTTGGATGCCACCTCTGGTTTCCATAGAAACTGTTTTAAGCCTCATCTCTCAATTAGAACTTTTTATAATTTCTCCACCCTTATGAAATCATTTGTGGTTCCCATGGTAATACTGAAAATTTGTTATCTCTCAAGTACTGCTTCTTAATCAGAAGCTTCACCAATAGCAATGTCCTGCTGGAGCAGTGAAAGGCATGAGAAGGTTCTCATCCTCTTTTTGAGTCAGTAGTGTGTCCTTTACTCATCCTTAAGACCATGCAGCACAAATCCATACTGAGCCTCCTAACTCTGACATCAAGGTTTTGGTTACTGTAGAGTTCATTATATTCACAGGGCATGCTGCTGCCTCCCCATTTTATTGATTGCAGAGATGATGCACACAGACTCACACTCATTTTGCTCAATATATTTCCATAGGTCAAGTTATCTCACTCAAGCTTGTAGGAAAATTCAGGTCTCCTTTGCTGAATTTAGCTTCTGTGTAGTTCCCTTTTCACCGAATGCACTGTCATGCAAAACAGTTGCCAATGGTCCAAATGTCCCATCTGCATGCATTTCATGTTCAGGTGTTTAAAACACCATATAGTCAATGCAACCCAAATTTTATGTACATATATATATATGTATGTATACACACACACACACACACAAATACACAGACTGCATTTACAACACATTTTATACACATTTCTTCAAACCTAGACAGTAATTTCCATGACTGTAAATATGCCAGTGAGTGAAAATATGTCCTACTACAGTCCCAGACGGAGAAGTTTTGCTTTGACACTAAATGCAGAGGTGTAGCTGATCTAAGCCCATTTTTTCAAAAATCAGCCCACGTTGCTCCTCCTCTCTAACAGCCCTAGTTGGATTCCTGCTCTGAGCCTCTTACCAAGGTTCAGAAACAAGGCTTGTGGATAGTATCCCCTGGTCCTTCTTATTAAACTCCAGCATTTCATCAACTTCTACCTTTATCCATCTGCAAGGCTACTGGACAACTTTCCATCAAAATAATAGTTGAACTTGCCTCTTGCAGCTGATTCTGGAGTTCTTCCTGTACTGAGTGATACAAAACAAATTAACTATGTTTCAAATTTTGATGTAGTATAAAATGCAGATATGTGTGTGTATCTTCTGTATGTACAAGGCATCACTTGATGTGGTACAATCCCATCCCCTTCTGTTCTAGTGAAACCAGGAACTCACCCAGGAGTTTCAAGTTGAGAGGGGACTACTGTAACTAACCATCATGATTTCCAGCCAGCAACTGCTGCACTGAGTTTCTCCTTCTTTGAAATAAGCAATATTTTTTTGAAAGTTATCTACTCTTGACTGAAATAAATTAAAGAACATCATTTTTCATCTGCAGAACCATCCTAGTAGTTACTTGATAGAGGTATATTTTTTCTTTGCAGTAAAATATGTCATGACACATTGATTCCTATAGAAATTGCTATTTTTTGTATTTTTAGGAATAATCTTCAAATGTGGAATTTCTTAAGTGACATTAATCCAGAGTCTGAGCTGGAGGGACATGGTCTCGATGTGAATATATGAATATCATTATGGGTTGGAGATTACGTATGTGTTGGGATTTCTCCTCTAAAAAGGGGAATGCCATTTGCAGCACTGCAGAAAGGGCTCATTGATGGAGATGATGGACAGACACCAAATCATGCAGAATTGCTCTGTTTTGTTCATCAGATAGGGTTATTTCCCTTTCCCCCAGAAACCCAAGGTTCATGGTCTGTTCATACCCCATGTCAGGAGTTGTTCTTTATGCTTCAGAAGAAGAAAAATTTTTAAGCTGGGGGATACTAGTTGCCTACCAGAATATTTCTTCAACACCCTGTTCCTTCTGTGGTTGGCTACAGTCAGGGATTTCCCATTGGAGGGAACTCAGTCTTACTGTATACAGCTGGGAGGCTTTAGGAGATGTTCATTATTCTGCCCCTCTGCTCTGCTCTGGTGAGACCCCACCTACACAGCTGCTTCCAGCTCTGGGGATCCAGCACAGGAAGGACATGGAGCTGTTGGAGTGAGTCCAGAGGAGGCCATCAAGGTGATTAGATGGATGGAGCACCTCTCCTATGAAGAAGCACAGATAACTGGGATTGTTCGGCCTGGGGAGAAAAGAAAAAAAAAAAAAAGCTTTGGGGCAACCTAATTTTGGCCTTCCAGTATCTGAAGGGAGCCAACAAGAAAGATGGACAAAAACTTTTTACAAGGGCATGTAGTGACATGACAAGGGGGAATGGCTTCAAACTGAGAATAAATTTAGATAAGCTGTCAGGAAAAAATTCTTCACCCAGAGGATGATGAGGCCTCAGATTGACCAGAGAAGCTGTGGATGCCCCATCCCTGGAAGTGTTCAAGGCCAGGTTGGATGTGGCTTGGTCTAGTGGAAAGTATCCATGCCTATGGCAGAGAGAATAAGAAATAGATATTCTTTAAGATCCCTCTCAACCCAAGCCATGATCAGTGCTAGGCAGGGTATGGTTTTATTTTAAAGCCATATATGGTGTTTAAAACAACAGAAACACAGAGTTGTTAAGACACATCAGAATTTGAGAGGAAGTTCTGTAGTCTTGCATTCAAAAAGTCATCTTGAAGGATTTGACATTTTGGTGTGTCAAAAAGGTTAAATGAATACCTGATAATCATGTAGCTGAACACTTGGAATCTATTTGATAAAAACATAAAGGTATTTGGAAACTACAGCGGATCAAAGAGCAGCAAAATCATTTCATTTATATGTTGAAAAGCCAGTGGGATGTCACACTTTTGAGAACAAGACCTCAGAAGGAAGAAAATTGTCACAGAGGCTTATTAGCAGCTTTATTAGACACTGACAGTAACCCCAGTTGGAAAGAAAATAAGAATAATAAATAAAATAGAATTTTGTTGGCACTGCCACAGAAAGTCAGAATTCATCAGAAAGAACATTATTTTCCCACAAAACACTGAAGTTGCAAGGGGATTTCAGCTCAGTTTAATGTCTCCCCACAAACAACACCTTACAGAAAGACCACATTTCTTAAAAATAGGAGTTAAGTGTCAAAAATCTCTCTCAAGCATTTTAAAGCCTCCCAGGGCCAAGCCATCAGACAGTTTTGATGCATTTATTGGTATCCTGCCCCTGGGAAATGGGGAAGGGCTCTGTATAAATGCTGTATGCTTGTGTGTGGATATGTTTTACAGACAGAGATATGAACACAGAAGTACCTTTGCAGTGGAAACCCTGTGGTGGATCAAAGGTTTGCCTCTGTCTTTTCTCCTCCACTTTCCATGTCCACCTCTTCCCAAAATCCCTGTTAAAATGGACTGGTTTATACAAAGGGAGCTGATTTGGGCCCACCACAGTGTGATGTACATGACTTGCTGCCATCAGCACATCAGTCCTGCTTCCATCCCACCCTGCACCTCAGCTTTGGCCCCTCAGAAATAGAGCCCAGCCTGATGCAAGCAGAAGACAAAAAAGAGGAACTAGAGATCAGGGAGTCAAACTTTTAATTAACGTCTCAAATTTCAATTGAGTGTTAGCTTCCTAAATTGCTGGTGTTTAACAGTGTTAGCATTTCCTGGTCCCCCAGAAAGGTTTGGAAATAAGAAGTGGTAGAGGCTAATGATGCAGGTGAATATGCACCTCACTGACATGAAAAAAAAAGGATATTACAGCTGTTTCCTACCAAGAGGTAAGTTTCTCCAAGGCTGAATGAACAAAATGACAGTGCTCTAAGTAGATTGCCCTGTTAGTTTTGCACTAAGCTCACTTATGGATCCTGGGCTTTTTTCATGGAAAGATGTAGGTAACATAATACCCGCCTGGTATGCAGGATCCCAGACATCTGAGATCCAAGATCCAGCAGTCAGTGCTGATTCCCCGGATTCCTCTGCATCTTGTTTTCATCAGTTCTTCACCTGGCACAGGGCAGTGGGAGGGTTTCTCTGTCTTTTCAAGAACTGAAGGTCTTGAAGCCCCCCAATCCTCCCTGAAGAAGCAACATGGGTCCATCCTCCAAAAGACATGAGCAGAGATTTTTTCCATTTTAGAGCAATCCTCTAAAAGTAGCACTCACAGTTGTCATTTCTATGTGTCTCACTCATGTCTGTAACTCCAAGCTTCAGAAGGAAAGGTCTTTAGCACTTGCATCAAAAGAAGAGAGGAGCACAACCTGCACTGCCCTGTTAGGTAAAAGCACAAGAGGGCTTTGGTCTGCTCTGACTTCATGGGCAAAAGGGGGGTCTGGGTTCCTCTGACTGCTTCTGTGCCCGTTAAATGCAAAGGGTATGACCATCCCTTGGAGGAAGATCACAACCAGATCTGGATCCCAGATAGACTTTAGTTCAGATTCCAGCAGCAGAGAACAGTTTTGGGCTTCTATTCTTGCCTTTCATGTTTATACTCTTACTGCAAGAGTCAACTCTAACTCTCCAATAGTACCTTCTGAAGTCAGTGGGTCTGCTGAGAGCAGATAACCTTTTATTCAGATCAACATCTGAACTAAACCACCATGCTGCAGTACATGAAAGAGGCAAGGTAGGATTCCAGTCAACAGCCTTAAGTCAGTTTGGGCTTCACAGGTCTGCTAAATTCCCCTGGCAGAAAACCCATTTGCACCAAATTCTGCACTGTCTCAGCTGCAGCTGTAGCTATAATCCCAGTATTGCAAAGCCTGGAGTAAAATTCCAGTTGCAAGAATAAATAAGTGTCTATATACTTAAATATTGCATGAGAGGTTCTGCTGGAAATTTCACAGGTGATTTTATTTACATCTGTGTCAGTGAGGTCAGAATTTCATCCAAAACATTCCTGGTTTTGTGTTGGCTAGCAAAAATGTTCGCACTCCAACTAAATCTCTCTTATAAATCACCTTGACAGTCCTCATAATTCAACATAATGGGGTTCTTTGCAGAAAGAATTGTCTTTCAGCTGATGCAAGAGGATGGACAAGATAACCTAAGAGAGTTTTATGCCTATGAAAAATTCAGTTCTTGACTCTTTTCTTATTCCTCTGTGACTCCACCCATTCAGGAGCAGTTATATCCTGATCATTAAGTTTTCTCTCCATTAGCTCCCCAGATCTCTTTGCTAGTCAGTAAGCTGTGGCACTCTCCTACTTAACAATTTCTTTCTTTATATTCTTTGTTCTGAGGCTCATTATTCTACATTTATCTGCACCGAACTGAATTTGTCATCTTTTTGCCCAATTACTTAAAATGATCTAAGACCTTCTGTGTCTTAACTGCATTTTTCTTCATTGTTTACCTCTCCTCACTGATTGCTGTCACCCAGAAATCTTGCTTTCAATAATTTCCAAGTCATGTCTGCAAATAATGAAGCATTTAAAGAGCCATGGTGTAACATTCATAGTGAAATGCCTTCTCACTTGAGACACGGAAAATAAACACAGTTTCTGTATGTTTTACACATCTTAGTCTGATGCCTTCCTGTCACTCTCTGCTACCTGCAGCCTTCAGATGTAAAAGGCACATACTGAAGCTGCCAATGCAAACATTAATTTATGAGCTGGCTATCTCAGGGCCATAAATCAAAGGAATATTTTCCACCTAACTGGACTTTTTAGGTTGGAAAATAACCCTGTGAATACATTGATGGCTGTGAGACTTAGCAATTATGCAGATCTTTTCTGCCAACTTGGGCAGGGAAAAGAAGTGTTGTGGTGACTTTCTCAAGAGCTGCAACTTCCCACCTAGCTGGAAAGAACCCCTTCTCCTCACTGGTATGGCATCTTCTAGGATAAAGCCATGCTGCTCAGGTCAAGCTCTTCCTCATTCTCAAGGCAGTATCTCTGCAAAACTTCTGAGAGAGCTTGTGACTGCACAAAGTGCCAAAACAAGATGTTCAGAAGTTTTTCCAAAATATGTATTAACACCACTAGTTTGGACTAACATATTTGAATTACATTTAGCCACCCACCAACACCAGATCAGTGTAGAATCACTGCACTTTAAGAGTATAAAACAGACTGGCACACACTTTGGACAGACAGCAACAAGCCACTAGGAAGTCTAATAAAATACAACCTTAAACATCTGCCTTTACAGCATCCTGGCTTCTAAGATTTTTTTTTCCTCCTCCCCTGCCCTACAGATATTCAATACAGAAAATTCTCTAACATCTTCATTCCTAATTTTCTGCTCCAAAAATTCCCTTTCACACATGGGTTACTGGTGGGTAGATGATCCAGTTGGTAAAACTGCATCAGAAGATAACTTAGCTCACTTATGGATCCTGGTCCCTAGGGTGTTCACAAGACAGAGTTCATCAAGATAAGAGAGAGAGGAGGACCACTAGGTCATGTTATTCCACCAGAACAATGGTAGGGAAGCTGAAAGCTCAGCACATTTCCTTTGTAGCTCTGTTTGGCTCCTTCTGCCCTAAAAAACGAGCGAGTGGGATGAGCAACCCATTGCTTGAAGCTTATCTGCCTCCAGGTTGCAGTTCATGAAATGTTTGGAGCTTCTCCTAGGCCTGAAGGTATCAAGTCTCACAGAAACGTGACCAATCACAAGAAGCTTATCTAAGAGGGAAACAATGTTTTCTGGATGGAAAATAAAATGCATTGGGCCAAGAGGCACCTGATTTTGAAAACAAAAAAGAAACGTTTCTAATGCCTTTTCAAGAGAAGCTCTTTTATGGTTTTGAAAGACATACTCCAGCAAGTCACAGCTCCTTGAAACCTTTAGGACTAACCTACAATATATTTTATAGGGCCTTTATAGTAGAACTTTTAGTATTTTTCAGAGATAACTGAAGACTATCAACTTTTTACTAAAGGTGGGCATACTGGATTTGTCTACATTAAAGATGTAGTGCAGATCAGGATTTGCCTTGGCAGTGAATTTCTCAGTTATACTTGCTGCACTTCCCTACAAAAAATGGAATTGCTCCTGAAATATATTTCATTTTGGATTAAACTAAACAGAAAGATGTTCCCTGAGAATGCAGCTCAGGCACTTGAGCCACAGACAGTAATCTATGAGATCAGTCTACTGACACCTTGATGTAAACCCCTCCACTCTTGCATTGTGTGGATGTCAGATGTTCAGGTTGGGTTGCTTAATTTTTTTATTGCTATGCTGGCAATTTGGATCTGAATTCCTATTACATTTTCCAAGAAAGCACATCTGCTTACACCTATAAGGTAGTTGCCACCTCCTGATGGTTTTCATACTGACATATAAAAAATCCCTGTCAAAAAGGACCAGCAAGAACATGGTGGTGTGAGGACTGTGTAGTCTTGTGAGCTTTGTGAAAGACATGTGAGAGAAATCAGAGAAGGATGTTGCTAATGAGGAATAAAAATAAAAAGGCCAAAGGAGTTCCAGGGACATCAGAAGGACACTGAAGTAATGAATAAAAGTTTGGATGCACAAGGGAGTGTGAAACTGCATTAAACAGTAGAAAGAACTATGGGAAAGATCCAATGGCAGGTAAGGAAGCAAATCCTCTCTTGGCTGCCAGAGAAGAGGATACGTTTTACAGTAATTTCTGTTCCTTGTGAACGGACGAGAAAAGGTTATTTTACTTTCAAATGCAATATCTTGTTCTGGCCATGGACAGTACAGCCTCCCTGTTTCAAAAGTCAGGAAGAGGATAGACTGGGTTAGCCAAACTCTTTAGTTTTGGATGCCTGTTTCATGGAAAAGAAGGAGCAGCATTGACACACACAGACACACACACACAAACACCAGATGAACTCACCACAAATTCTGAGCACTTTGACCCTTCTCCTATTCTTCACTCTGCTCACACTGAGGATCATATTTAAATCAGGTTGCAAAGTCTTCCAGAGGAGAAAGTATATCAAAACTACTAATTTTCCTTTCCTGGAACACCTCAGCACATTTTCTGCAGCTTTACAAATACCAAATAAATAATCTTCACCTCTACCTCTGAAGCCTAAGAGCAGGCAACAAGTGCAGTAGAGACGAGTAGAAGCTTGAGACACATCCTTCACTTGTGATGACCAGTAAGTGAGATCTTTCTCCATCCGCAGCAGTCCATTGCAGTCTTGATTGTTCCTCAAGCTTCCAATTTTGCAATGCCATGGCCGAAGGGCACCTCCAAATAAAAAGCATGAGCAGATATTTTCCTCTCCTTCCTTGACACCCTGCACAAATTCTCAAAGCCATTTCATTGTTTACATCACTGTGAGCAGCCATATTAGAATAACAAATGTTACAATGTTACTGATGAATCTTTGGAGGCTGCTGGAAATGCCTAGACTGGCCAGTGGTACTGAATCATAAATCAAGCCTTTCCACATGTTTTTTTTAGGGCAAAGTGTGGAGACATTGAAAGGACTGGCAAACCCCAGCATCTGCATACAGCATTCATTCACAACTGAAGACTGTTTCCCTCCCGGCCCTCCTAATGGAAAAAAAGAATCAGGAGCAAAGCCCTTCCCCTTTCTTCCCCTCCTCCCTTTTGAAGCCAGGGCTGGTAGAACACGCAGCAGAGACATGCTGCATCCCATTAAGGGTTGTAGCAGTAAACAGACCCTTCAGCAACACCAGGGATTGTCATGTTCTCAAGTGCAGAAGCTAACAAACAGCTGAGAAGTTTCTGGATGAGCAGTTCACAGAGGCTGCAACAGAAGTTACCAATTTGGTCAGACTTGCCACCGTCTGTCACCAGAGATCGCTTCTCCCAGGCCCTCACTGCTCTGCAGGTGCTGCTCACTGAGAGCCCAGCTCCCCCAGCACTGAAATGCAAAGACAATTCAGAGATCAGGAGATCAGGGAATCTGCACCCTCAGTCTCTCACAAAATTACAGAACTGTCCACCCCTTGTTGTCATCCTTAGCAGGTCTTTAGGAAGTATCTCCATGGAGTGACCGTTCTTTGCTCTTTTGTTGGCTTTTGGAGCAGAATGTCCAGGAACAGATACTTCTTGTGCTAAGGGGGCAGATGTATGTCCAACTCTAAAGGAAAAACATTTCTCTGCAAGCATTTCTCAGCCCAGATTATTTTGCAGTGAAAGCCATTTCTTCTGGCATCTCTGCAGTTCTTGCTTTCCCTGCCTGATGGAAAAGAGAGGATCATCCTCATGCTTGGCTCTTTCTGGAACTCATACAGGGATCAGAAACTAGGCAAGGAACAAAATTTAATTTAGCAGGCTTAGGAGAAAGAAGAATGTAGAATCTCAAGACAATATTGGGGCTTCACCAATTTCTTCTGAAGTGCCATTTTAGCTTTTTGAACAATAGATAATGTCTATCGTGAAAGCAGATGGGGGAGGGAAGCTCAGTGCATATGCAGAGAGTGACTACCTGCAGGCTGTCCTGCTGTTAATAAGGCATAGCCAAGTTAATTTAACGAGCCTATTACTTCAGAGCATCAGCAGAATTTGAATCTAGGAAGTCCAGAGTCATAATATAAACTGATATTTGAATTTGGTTGTCATATTCCACCACCCACTAGACATATATTTTAACAGTAGGAAATCCTACTTGAGTTTATATGAGTCCAGGTCTTATATTATCCCATAGAACAAATTTCCATGATTATTCTCCAAATATTTAAACCCTTGTCTGTTTTTTTTTTAAATACATTAATTTGTTCTAGTATTTTTCCTATCACAGAAATATGACTCTATGTTTAAAAATGCCAGTTAATACAGCATTTTACAGTTTTTCTTAATCCTTGCACAATAAAAAATTCCACTGGCACCTCACTGCATCTGGCTAGCTTGATACTTCCATAGGTTTGCAATTTCTTTCTTCTTTTTCATATTCCATCTGAGAAGTTGGAATTGGCCTGAAATCCCTAGTAGCTTGAGTTAATTTGGGAAGAAATAGTGTCAAAAATTCCACCCAGAAATGATGCTAAACAAATGTTCAGACAAGTAATTTCTCCCTCTAAATATTTCATCATAACAGATTCCCAGGACACTTTACTGCTGAATCCCTTCAGTGCTGGACTGATCAGTTACTTCAGACAAAATTCATCTCCACTAACTTTTCCTGTCCACAGTGTGGAGTGTTTAGCCTCGCATGGAGACCTTGGGGTTCAACTCCGACAGAAGATGATCGTTTCACCAAAGATGGTGAAATGCATCATATCCTGAGCTTTACTGACCATATAGATCAGCTCTGAACTATCTTTAGAGTAAGTGTGGCCTTCTCAGGTGGGGATGGAGATGGATGAAACATAGATCAACACATTTAGCCTCATGTATTTTAGGTAAGTTGTACAGCCAGTCGTGCCAACCAAGAGGCACAGTGAGGGAGTAGAGCCCACTCAGGGTGGGTTGTATCTTAGCATGCAGACTCCAATATATCCCTTCTGAGTACGTGCAAATAGATATTTCAGAGGCTAATAATTAAAATTAATGGGGATGAATTTTAATAGGAGTAGCAGAAGGCACATTCCTGGCACAAGGGGGACATCATGTCTGCTGTGGAACATCTGGATGCTTGACTTCCCGACAAATCTAATGAAACTGGGCAAAACAAGCAGTTTTTCCATTTCCCTCTTACAACTTACAGCCAAATCATTTTTTGCTGAAATTAAGGAAGAGGTTTTTGAGGAAAGGAATAGCATTACAAAACCCTCAAACCAAAAACAGCTAACAAACAAAACCCCCAACAAACAAACAAAACCCCCCAAACAAAACCAAAATTAAACCAAACAACCAAACAAAGTCATAAATAGGCAGACCATATTTCAGCCAAAGCAGTTAAGTTGCTCCACAATTTTACAAAATTCTGGCAAAGCTTCTGAAAAGAGGGGTCATGTAGAAGGGACAGTGTTGGGAAGCCTTATAGGCTGCACTGTCAGCTCTGACTGTGCTTGTTCCTGAAAAAAAAAGGCCCAGCTAAGATTTAAAACCCAACATTAAAACTGCTCTCATTTGCTCCTTCATTTTGAGTGGCTTTTCCATAGACAAGAGGTTAATAATAAGGTGCTGGAAAGGATGCAGAGGGTGATTGCACAGCTTAGGTTAAACCAAGATTCACTGGTACACAATCATTTGCCACTATAATTGCATTCAAGTGTATCTCTATTTGATTGCCCAGGTTTTCCTCCACAACACCTTTAAGATGTTGTTCCTGGTGGTGAAGATGCCTCTGAAATGAATGGGGCTTGATATTTAAAAATACTGAGCAAACCACTAACAAGGTTTCTGTTTTCTTATGTATTTAATGGGATAAAGATCGCCATATGTAATCACAGTTAAAGACCTTTCTTAGCCCAAGAGAGCATCATTTTAAAAAATAAATAAATTCATTTTACTGTGGAAAAGCCTATTTCCTGAAAGTTTGTGGGAGACTTTATTTATAATTTTACCCACCTAGGGAATCTCTGTCCTTCATTTTATTTAGCCTTGAAACAGCTTCCCATTTCAGGATGGATAGGGAGGGGCTGTTCTTCAGCCCCAGGCATGTGGCCACTGCTGCCTACTGTGGCATTTGCTTTATCAGTGCCTGCCTAAACATCCTTCAAGCCTTAACTGCTCCCTGATACTTTTTTCAATCAAGACTTCCTGAGTTCTTGCTCCTAGTGTGATCAGAGGATGTGCCTGTGTATGTTATGTACACGTCAGCTGGTGTCACTAGAACCAGTCTTATACTCAGGCCTTTGATGTGTGTGTAACAGGGCTGGGGGGGGGGGCACATATAGAAAAGGTATCTAAAGATGTGGGTGAAAACCACAGCAAACTCTCCCTGCCAAAGAGAAAGAAGAGGCCACCTCTATTTCTTTGAATCAAAGCTTCATTAACCATGAATATCATCACTTCATTGTCTTCATTTTAGCCCCCATTCACCGTCTCCTAACCCGGATTTTTCTTTTAGCTAAAATTATACTGGTACTGTATTATTATATTTTCACAATTGCATATTTTTCTCTTTCCCTCTCCCTCTCTCTCTCATGCACAAAATCAATAGAAAGAAATATTGAAAATGTCCTATTTTCCCTCTTATTATAAAAATACTTTTGCAGCAGCCAGAGGTATTGGGATTTATGATTAAGCAACACTGCTAACTGGACCTAGACAGATAGGAACACGAAATACAACAAAAGGCTGGAAATTGTAACTGAATTTTGGGCTGTCTGAGCCTTGATTTTTCAATTCTGTACCCTTTTTTGAGTCTCCCATGGCCAGTGAAACAAGTTAATGGGGCTAGAAAATGAAAAGTCCTTTTTCTGTTTTGTCTTTTAATAATTTAAGGGCACCTCCAGCAACCAAAACAAATATATTTATCATCACACACAAAGCCTTTAGGCATGAACTCTAAAGAGGCACATTAGTGTCAATGCATCTGGTACACTGTCACTTTCCAGTTTAGCTTAACTATTGCTTCTCCTTTCTTCCTAACACTTGTGTCTGAAGAAATGCTGTCTTCTGCTGCTTCTTTTTCTTTTTTTTTTTCTTTCAGAAAAGAAAAATAAGTTAAACAACTATTATTTATATAAAAATATACAGGCATGCAAAAATCTCTTGGCAAAATGCAATAGTTTGACTATGCAGAAGATCAGGTTCAACAGTTATAATGGATGCACTTGATCTAAGACCTGTGAAATAACAGTGCTCATCATCAGCCTGTTTGTATGTGGGCAGGATAGTTTTATTCACTATAAGGAAAAAAAAATTCTACAGATGCACATCAAAATATCCCCTGGAAGGAATTTTCTCAGATTAAGTAAAATGTGAGGGATTAGAGCAGCAACCATGTTGTAGACAACAGAACTGCAAGCTTAAATCTGAAAGGAGTGAAAAGATAGAGCTATGCATAAGAATCCTTGGGTTTGATATCTCTTCATAAGCCGTATTTCATGGTGGAATTATATTATGGGCATCAGCTTGGGGCAATGTTTCCTTTGCATCATTACATCCAGCAGCCCACTCTAGTTCATGAAGCAAGTCAAGTCAGCAGCACACAGGAAAAATTACTGCTCTGCACATTAGTAAAAAGTCTTGGAAAGGGGGATTCCTGAGAATTCATATACCCATTTTTACAGAAGGAAAAAAAAAGGCAGAGCATCTGGGACAAGGTCAGGCGGTAAGTCATTGCTCAAGGCAGACTGAGATGTCAGCGCTTTTGGCTCCCAGAGCCTTGCTCTGACTAGTGAACCAAACCCTCCCGTTCAGCAAGAAGTAAAATGTTAATGTCTCAAGAACGGGGCGAGTTTACCTTGGCACATCAGCAGCACAGCAGGTTAATCAGGGTAAAATCAGCACAAGGTGCACTCCCAGAAGCCAAGGGACGCTGAACTGCAGCTGCAGTCTTGTGACAATCTCCAAGGGTCAGGCAGCCCAGCTGGCTCGGAGTGTCTGGGACCCAGCCTGTCCCAAAGTGGGGACAGCCCACAGGGGAACAGCACATGAGCATCCACGAGGAGTCCCTCTCCCAAACACAGGCTGATCCGTGGGGCAGAAAAATCACCCCAAACACATGCTCGTTTTCATCCAACAGACATTTGTGAGCAAATTCAGAGCAGCGCAGTCCCAGAGCCAGGACATGCCTGGGAGGACTGATTTTGCTGTCTTTAGCCCTAGTTTCAGTAATCAGTTCCCTTGGCTTCAGTGGCATCAGCCATTATTTACCTTACTGTGAAAGAAGCAGCAGCACAGAGGAGGTTTTCAGTTTCCCACTGGAGTTCTGTCTTGGACTCCGTCTCGTAGCCAGGCAGAATTATCAATCTCTTCTCCTGAAAGCTCTCTTCTCAGGGCTGGAAATCTTGAGATGCTGAAGGTCAGGAGATTTAAGGTACATTGGCAGAGCTCTATATCTCCAGCTTGCATTATTCTGGGTGCTGGCCAATGCTATCAGTCTCTTGCCAAAAAGGAATAGCTATTATGGCATTGATTTTCTGCCACAAAAAAAACAGAGAGACTGACTTCTAGTTAAATGCAACAGTAGAAAGTGCTCCAGCCTTTTGCTGCAAGAAAGGCTGTGTCTTGGTCTGTGATGGCTGAGTCTGGACTAAAATATTTTCAACACCAGTTCTGCACACAGGAATTAGAAAGAGCCAGCAGAAACAGCCAGCATGCAAACAGCAGATTTTAGAAGTTGTTACAGATTGATCCCAAATACCAGAGGCTCCCAGTGACAGCGAAAAAATGGTTAGAAGGCTAATGATTGTGCTGGAATGCTGACATTCCACAGCAGGTTCAGATCTGTAGGTTGTATCCATCATAGATGGAAAGGGCCACAGCACAGCAGTGATTTTTTTTTTTTTCAGTGTATCTCTCCTTTGAAAATTTTATCTGCTTATAAACAAACATAGGCCCAGTCCAGGCTCAAACACTTCAGCTTTAAACAAACAAACAAAGCCCATAGTGACAGTAAACATCAGTCACTAAGTAATTCCTAAGCTTTGTTGACTATCCAGATCACTTGGCTTCTGAGAACATATTTTCTTGCTGGGTTTCTAGTACTCCCACCCTGTTTTGGGTAAGAATGTCTATAATCCAACTTCTTGGTTTTATTTCTGGCATGTCTTTCTTTTTTCAAGGCTTGGCCAGAGTGCAGAGGAAGGAAAAGTAAGGAAGAGATGGATAGAGAAAGAGACTTGTCAGTAGAACAGAGGAGACAGCTAACCTGCCCTGAACCTTAAATAATCATCTACTTCAATTCAGTTTGAGTCATTGAGGACATGAAGGGTCAGGTTTTATTCTTATTTCCGCAGATTCAGAGAAGTCAGCGATGGCTTAAGCTCACATTCTACAAGCTGAAAATGAACCTGAATTCATTGTATCCAAAAGCAGCTTAATCCATTAAAAAAAAAAAAAAAGGAAGATAATTAATTTAAAAATTCACAGTGACTTCTGCTGCTTGAGGTTTGAGGATAATGTTGGACGTGTGCCACACAACAGCAAAAAACATGAATATAAAAAGGACTTTAACTCACATGAGCCCCAGTTAAGGAGGTTGCTTCTAGGTGGCTTTTTCCAGGATAGATGAACTAACACTTTCTTAACTGATGAAGTTATTCCTCAGACACTCGAGACAAGCTGTGTTTCCCATATTTGTCCTCTGCAGGGCCAGGAGCTGGACTCGATGATCCTTGTGGGTCCCTTGCAGCTCAGGATGTCCTATGACTCTATGGTTGTTTTGACCTGCTGCAATGGACAGTATTTTCACATAGGTCTGGGTCTCCCCATCCCCTGGTGGTACCTGCAGTGGAAGAAGAATTCAGGTGGAGGCTAACCCTTGAGAATGACCATGTTCAACTACAGATACACCTTCAAACCTTTGCATGCATCTAATCTCAAATGTATTTATCCTTTCCAGAAAGCCTGAAGGAGGGTGGGAAGGAATCAGCACCCCCAACCACAGCATCCCCACATGCCTGGGCTCTCAGTCCCACGAATGTGCCAGTATTCAGCCAGTAACTCCCCTTTTTTAAGATATAAATGGGGTGAGCTGAGATCACCATCCAGCTCTTCACTGAGGCCTCACACCTCCTTCATCCACACAGGAGATGTGTTTCTCAGCCACAGCTCCAAAAGTTGGCTCCTGAGCTCAGCCTATATGCATGACTCATGCTCTCAGCTCTAGCAGCTTTTAATTCAATCCCAGGTGTGCTAAACACTGGCCATCATCACCAATATATGTGAAATGGCTTTATTAATCTGGTTACAACATACGAAGGTAGAGCAGAGTCATTTCGTAGTAATGAATCACAGTCATGGAGATTTGAACATGGGGATTGAAAAGGAAATTAAAGTCAAGTTTCCTGTATGGCTCATTCTGCAGCCCAGCACAGACTCAGACAAGAGAGAGATTTCTTTTTGTTCGTTAATAACAGGGGCAGATCAAACACCGCTGCCTGTTGACTGTGCCCTGGCTGGGACAGCAGTGACCACACGATGACACTCAGGATTAGAGTTGGAAGTTCCCCAGTTGCTGCTCTGCAGTGCCTGTGGCACCAGTGGGTCTTTTGTCACACATATAAAGCACGTGCTACTGACTTCAGAAGTAACTAGGCACTAACCTGAGGGCTTTGATGAACTAAGATTCATTACAAAATAGCACCTCTGGAGAAGGAAGCTGGAATCCCAAACTGAGCATCGGGGTCCAACCTGGCCATGACAGAGAGGGCTCTTCAGGGATCTTGGTGTAGGAAGAATAAGGCCATACCTGAGCAGGTAGTTACTTTTGTAAAAACACAACAATTTATTGCTTTTTCTAGGGCTCCAAATAATGAGCAACACAGTAATTGTGTTGAAAAGACTTCAAGGGCATGACCAGCTGCATTCAGTGTCAAACCTGACAGCCCTTGGAAGTGCTTAGTCACATTTAACTCCTGTTGTTATTATTTTCCAAGCCTGTGTTTAAGTCAGACAGAAATGTGGCTTTTTGTCACATTGACAGAACGTTTAACCATAACCACCCCACAACAGCAGAAGGGCAGGTGTTGCATTTTCTTTCACCAATGCAAAAGACAGAGGCTGACAAAATTGTCTCAAGGTTTAACATCGTTGTTACCTTCAAAAAATCTATGCCCAGGGCCAACTTTCATACTGGTGTCCCTCTGATATGTTACAAGGAGAACTATCCTGAAAAGATTGGCTTTAAAAATCACCACAGGACTCTGGAGTTGTAGGGGGCAATAAAGCAGGGAGATCTCTGGAGAGTAAACACAGGGTGAAGGAAGAAACACACAGGAAAGAGGAGGGAGAAACTCTTGAACATGCCACTGAAGGGTGACAGTTCTTTTCCTAGATATTGCCACTCAGTCCAAGCCAAGGGCTATTCTTTTGATCTTACAAGGCTGAAGATGTAGGAATGAAGCCAACAGATCTGCGAAATCAGAAAGGGGGAAGAAAATATTAGATTAAAACATTCAAAATGGAGGTAATAGGCATGAGAAGAGCTCATTTTGTATTAATAAGTAATAGGCAAAACTTAGTGACACTGTATGTTTAGAGTCTTTCCTGTGTAAATCCCCACTGCCCTGAAGATTTTTGTTCCTCTAGCAGCAAAAGGGAGGGAGGGGTAAAAAAAGAGAAGAGGGAATGAAAGGAGAGCAGAGGAAAGATAGTCTAATTGATATGGAAGTACAGAAAATCAGAAAAGGGGAAAAGTAAACTGAAAGAACCATTGGAGTTCTTTGGGGAAAAAATAGAAATATATATTAAAAATACAGCATCAAGTTCTCAAAAATATAAAACAGAATAGCTTTCCAATTAGTGTTTTCACAGCTGCAGGCTGCAGAGTTTATTGCTTGCAGTATGAAACCTAACGATGTGATGAAAAAAAAAATCTGAAAAGTCTTCCACTCAGTCCTAGACAGACTGACAGCCCTAGAGATCAATGTCCATTATTAACTTGCTGACTTCATGCACAGCAAGGCAGAGCATAAACTTCTCTGGTTCTCTTCAAATTTGGTTTAATTGGATCACCTACAGGATGAGAGGATAATTTAGCATGCATGGCCAGCCACATCTTCATTGCACCCCTGAGCCTAGAACAAAGGCTCTGGCCAGGAGGATGTGGACATCTAAGCAGTGAGATGCCCTAAGACTATCTGTCCATGTCTTGAATCCCTCTGATCACACAGGAGAGGGCAACTGATCCAGTCACTGTTGTTCTGAACTGTCTCCAATATCGTGGCTTATAAGAGAAATGTCCATGTCAAACTCCTTTCCAAGGAATCCTAATGAGACATCAAAGAGAAAGGACTATGTGGACCACACTTCTACCTCCAAACCATTCTCCTTAGGGATTTAATCTACCCTGACTGGAAGCAATGGGAGTTTTCTATAATTTCAGTTGCTACCGTATCAAATTATAGATGGGGTGGGGTCACAGATCACAAGTGATGCATTTCCTTCTCCTGATCATCACTCAGGAACCTTGTCCTTACACAGGCACTTCCTCCACCAAAGTCTCCTAATGGAGTTTCCCTCTAGAATATTAAAAAAGGCCTCAGTTTTCCTACAAGATTGTGCTTCAGAAAAATTTATGAAATCTCACAGAAATCAGTTTGCTAAAGTAACCAGAAGAGCTACAAAAAGTTTAAACCATCATTTAGAGGGGATAAGACTACTCATGGCTTAGAAACTGGTTCCTCAAATGAGGAGACAAACAGCTCTGTCATCTCTTCAGAGACCCAGGGTTGTTTTTACACCTTAACTGTACCACCCCCACCCTCCATCCCTGCCATGGTTTTGGTCTCTGACTTGCCCAAACAGATCTGTCAGCACAAGTCTCCAGCCTGAGACCACTCTGGCTTTGCCTGGGTGGCCCCAGTGCATCAGTCAGTCCCTGCAGGCCCTCTGGTCCCATCTCCATCAGCTGCTTCTTTGGATCTATTGAGCATGGTGTCAGAGTAATGAGGCAGGAGTTGTCTGTGCCACTGCTGACTCCATTATCTCACACAATATCAGGAGTGAAAAAAATGGCTGCTGGGTTTTTTAATGGTCTGGCAGAAGCCCTGTCGATAACAATTCTTTACTTGGGTTTGCTGGAAATTACAGCCGTCTCCTCTGTTCCAGCACCTTGCAGTTTTGCGGGAAATAGTTTTGAAACAGCTTCTACAGCTTTAGAAAAAAAAAGAATAATGAAAAAAAAAGGCAAATCTGTCAGTGTTGAACATGCCTTCCTCTCTCTTAAGCAACAATAAATGAGACTCTCTGGTTTCTTATCTCTCACCCTCCTGCCTTATTATTTAGTAGTCAGTACTAGCAAGACCTTCTCTGGATCTCAGTGATGCTTTTGGATTTATTTGACTGATCTCAGCACACTTCTGGATCCCCCACTGCAGCCAGCTTATGCTCATCTCAGCAGCAGCCTGTGCACGGGGTGATCCCAAAGAGACGAGCAGCTGAAAATCCTACTTCTGTCATGTTTCCACAGAGCTAAAGTCAGCACAGCTTTGGCACATCCTGCTCCCCAAAGTACCTTCCCCAGGTCCCACTCTGGGCCATGCAATGCCCCAGAAGCCTCTTGATCTCACGCAAAGTGCAATAATTGTCTAAAAAACCCCACTCCTGCTGTAGCTGAGCCTGTGCTGGGCTCCCTCCCTCTTACAAGAGTTCTCTGTGCCACTCTTAGCAGCTTTTTTTCCCATGTTATTCTTCTCTTCCGGAAAAAAAACAAACTCAAACACCAAAACAAACAAATCAACCAACCTCCAAAAACAAGCAAACAGAAAAACACCCCAACCCCCCCAAAACAAAACAACATAAGCTACAACAAAAAACCCCAGAGACCGCAGCTATAAATATCTATCTTTTTTTAGTGCAAAACCAGTCTCATATAAAGCTTGTATGAAATCTCTGGGGAGACAGAGACTCAGCTGGTTTGAATCTGAGCTCTTCCTTTTGACTTAAGCAGACCAATACAACAGTACAACAAGTGAAGCTCTGATTTTGAGTTTTTAACTCATTTCTCGTCAGGACGCTGTGTTGGCCACCTCCAGGGATTAGGTATTTCTGGCAAGATGGCCCTTACTTTGTGCTTCAGGGAGAAATAATCTCTGCCCTCTATTGTTTTAATGACATCCAAAACTCTTCTAGGCATTTCCCATCACAGATTGAAAGAGCTGGACTGTCTCTTACCTTAAAAGCTTCAGCCAGTAAAAAAAACAGCCAAGTAGTTACTGCAGGCAGTGCATCAGTGTGGGGGCCTGATTATTTGGCAGGGGCAGGATCTGAGGGGAAGGGATGGCCAAACTCAAACATGGCACCTGTGTTAAGGTTTTAAGTGGTGGGGAAAGCAGGGCTGCTTTAGACCTGACAGAAAGAAAGACAGAAGTCCTGCATTGTCCATCTCAGCCCACAGTGCAGCATGAGATATTCTATTCAAGGAGCAGCCTGAGAGTAGAGCACCTACAGAATGTCCAACTAGAAATGTTAATGCCATCCATGGAATCCAAGGGAGTCACTGATTGGATGTAGCGTGAGAAGAGGATGAATTCCTGCATGGATGGAGTGAAAAAAATGGAAAATGGAGAACAAAATGCATGCTGGAGAGAAGGCCAGGAATCATAGAATCTTAGAATGTCTGAGCTGGAAGGGACCCACAAGAATCATCATACCATTCCCTTGGGTCCTGTCACTGGTCACCACAGAGAAGAGATCGGTGTCTGCCCCTCCACTTCCCCTCATGAGGAAGCTGTAGACAGCTGTGAGATCTTTCCTTAGTCACCTGCCAGGTGACCTCAGCCACTCCTTGTATGGCTTCCCCTCAGGAGCCTTCACAATTTTCTTAAACCTCCTTTGCACACTCTCTAATAACTTTATATCTTTCTTACATTGTGGTGCTCCAAACTGCACAAAGTACTTGAGGTGAGGCAGGAGAAAACTGGGAGAGTGGTTTATTGAGAATATCTTGGATACAAGGAGTATGTGACACATAAAGAGAGCTACTTGGAGAGCAGCTGCCATGTGTCTGCCTCAGCATGGAGAAGGATCCAAAAGGTGACAAGTAGTGGAAGGTAGGAGGGCAAGGGAGCAGCGATGAGGAAGGGATTCAGCATGAAAAGCACAGATGGAGACATTTGTTCAGGAAGAAAATCTCACCCAATGCTTAGGAAGCCAAGAGGAACCACCTGAAAACAAGAAACCAACAAAATAACTGCCTCCAAATAAAATAGCCTTCAGAGAGACAGCAAATGACAGGACATAACAAGAGGTTGATTTTTGTGTGAATAAATTCACTTCTTTTTAAGCTCTTAGCCTAAAACACCAGCTACTTTCAAGGCCTGTCAAACCCTTTCTCCTGTCCTCCAGTCATCAGACTGAACACAACATGTTTGATGTCACCTCAGACCACACAATGCCAAAAAGGGCCAAAGACCATTTAATATCTCTGAACCTCTAAACATTGACCATCTTTCAAACTTGACACAGTCAGTCTTTCTATTTTTAAAGCTAGTTGCTACACAGCAGAGAAAAGCTGGGAATTCTTCACCTCATCCTTTATTCTATATTTCTTCCTGAGTTCTTCCTCAGAGAGGGACAGACAGCTCATTTGTGAAGTGTTCCATCTACTTTCAGGCATTATGTCCTGGATCCCAGTCCTTTAACAGAGTTAAACTCAAACCATTATTAGGAAAACTGAATTCAACATGCACATGTTGCCAGACAAATTGAATTTGCTTTCACTCAGTTAATTAGGATAAGCTTCCATTCTCACATCAACTGTTCTGCATTCATACACAGCCACAGCCTCCTCTTCTGCTCCCTGCAATTGCCAGCATAAGGCCAGCAGAATTTCAAACATACACCTCGTGGCTTTTCTGTGGCTCATTCAAAACCACCTCCTGGTTCTCATAAGACTCTTTCTAGACTTTGATATCTAACACCTCCAGGAGAAGACATCTCAGTTGTCATTGCCACATCTCAGCCCTTCAAAAGAGAAACCTACCAAAAAACTCCCAGACAAAAAACACTCAAGAAAGAAGAAAGACAGAAAGTTGTTGAGAAAGAAAACATCTCCTTTTTATCACCAAATAGAAAGCTTCAAACCTCTTGCAGGCCACCACAGATTATCTTAGGAAATCAGAAACAAGCAATGGCTTAGAAAACATTCATCCCAAGACTTAGCAGTGCTGCAGTTGGTAGCCCTCCTCAGCAGCAGGGATAGTCACATCTATATGTATTTCAGTGTCCTTCATTATATACTAACAGATAGAGCCACAGGAAATTATCAATTTACTATTATTATCCAAAGATTCCTGTTTGTATCCTAAGGCACTTCAAAGAGTGGTTGTTCAAAGAGAAGAGCTCAGTTCAGAATGTTTTTCAAAACTTAAACATCACATCAAATCTTCACTTTTTCTCCCCCTATCTCCCTTACCTGTTGTGGACACCCAAAACACAATGCTACTGCTTTTAGCTGCACTAGGGCACACAGAATAAGGCCATATTCACTCCTCTACCCTCATCAACTTAGCCTACTTCTTTGAAGATAGATGCAAACACATAGGAGCCTAAAGCATTGCAAAAACTGATTCTTAATCAGAAATACTTGGTTATATCAAGGTCCCAAGAACGTTCTTACCTAGCGGCAACCTTTGTCTTTCAACTCTTTTTCCTTGTGTTTTCCTTTGAACCTAAGTCCATACAGCTTCTTAATCAAATCACCAAAAATGTGTTAAACCAAATAATCAGCTTGTGATTACATTTTAAGGGACAAATAGCACATGACCAGCATTAATCACTCATTACACCCCGGGTGGGTGGCTGATTCCCAAGGACTTTTAATAAAATCTAGAAAAAGCTGTATTTTCCTTGAATGCAGTAGCCTTCAACTGGATCAAATGGATTTTCTTTTCGTATGTCTAATTTGTTAACACTGCAGATCTCAGAATAGAATTGGCATTGCTGTTAATAAAAACATTTTAAAGTTATTACTCTCACTGGAGTCCTATGGGATTTTATTAGAGCTAACGCGGTTCCCCCAGACTCTAATGATAAAACTGCACTTTTCGAGTCATCTTAAAGGCATGTCATTGCCATTGTTGTTCTTCTTGGTTTCCTTAAATACAAAAATATATCAAGGACTAGAAAGAGATTGTTTAAGCAGGTGCATTTCCCACAAAATGTGGTATTAACCATGCTCTAGCGTACTTCTAAGATTGATAGATTTATATTTGGGAGACAAAAGTAGGAAAGGTCAGGGGGTGGGTTATTTTGAACTAGGTGGTGATCAATCCTGAGCTGAAGACATGACTTTTTAGTTTCCCTACTACAGAAAATCCCAGCCCCCATTGCATTTTGTTGTGTTATGCTTTTCCCATTATGCAATGTAGTTTTAAGAAGTGCACCCTTGACTGCTTTACTAATATTCTCATCAAGCCAAAGTGTTCAGTTGTTGCAGCGCAGTGGGTGGAGGGGGGGGATATAATCTTTAAAAATAGATCCTAAAGTCTTTACTTAGATTGCAAAAAAATTTCTTAAAGAAAAAAAAGGAAAAGAAAAAGAAAAGAAAAAAAGAAATCCAAGCTACCACACACTCCCCCGTTCGTCTGAAAGTGATTTGTTGGCAAGAATAGAAGTTTGGTTTCCAAGGTACAGTGAAAGAGCATAGAGACAGCCTGAGGAATGGGATAAATATGCCATATTTCTCAGTTACACAAGGTGCTGTAGCTAAGGGGAGAGGCAGAGGGGGTACCAGTACGAAGCTGCTTGCCAAAAACGCCCCAGAACATTTGCATGTAATGCCTTGTGTTGGGGAGTGGAGCACAGGTGTGACTCACCCCGCTGAGACACGCGTGCCAGCCGCTCTGCCGCGCACAGACGAGACCCTGCGAGGCTGAGAAATTCTTTACAGCTTGCTCAGACACACTCCATGTGCCAGCTGCTCCTCGACTGGGGACAGGCTCCCTGCAGCTTTCACAGAGGGGCCCAGTGACACTTGTATTACTTGTGATCCCTCGATGGGTCCGAATCCTGCAGGAGTTTCTTGCAGCGCTGGCGCCTTTGCTGCAAAAATCAGTATTTAGAGAGATGCAGTCCTGCAGGGCCCTTTCACAGGCTGTCACCACTGTCTGCAGAAATGAAGCCCAAACTGCCAGATACACCAAGGGACAGCCCCCAGCAGGGAGGGTTGCCTTGTGCACCGGAGGCCACGAGAGGGATGGTGAAAAGTTGGGTGTAGGTGAACGAAACCCAGAGCCTCAGGGGGGACTGTGCCCTACAGAGCCCCTCGCAAGAGAATCTTGATTTAGTTCCACTTTGCAGATGGCTCTGAGGTTCCTGCTGAGCCTGGGGCAAAGCATAGAGGATGTGGGAGAAAGGTTTGGATGAGCAGCCATTTCCCATACTGAGATGCTTTGTGGGAGTCAGTATATGGTGAGATGAGTTCCACAAAGACAGGAATCTTCTCAGAGCTGTTTTCCATTGAGATATATGTTCTCATGCTCAGCCTGCAGACCAGAGGCTCTCAGATGGATGGCAACACATTCTTCAGGTGCTGGAGTCAGGCTTGCCTGGTCTCCCTATTGTAGCTTGGTCTTTGCCAGCTCTCCATGCAGGGTCCTCCTTTTTGTTCCTGTGGACCCAGAGGGTCCTGGTACCCAAGTGCAAAGGGAACACTGTCACTCCAAGTGACAAGTGGACCTAAACTGGACTGTGAATGAGCTAGAAATGAGAGGTATGGAAAACACAAGAGCTGGAGAGGAGAGAGCAGAGTCCTTCAGGCTACCATGCCTGGAGTGGCCATGGGAAGGCTCCAGTATATGAAGTAAAGGCCAGACTAACTGTGTTGATCATTATTTCAAGCTTCATTGTGAAGTCACTTTGTGACGCAGCTTTCTTTGACAAATCCTATCTCCAGACAACATTTTTTAGCATAAAAAAAATTGCTTCAGCTGTCAATAGATCAGTCAGCCTCATGGATGTTAAACCCTTATCCTTATTGGGATATTACCTGCAAACTGATGCACAGCAATGGATAAAGGTCATTCCATTTCAACTCAACTTTTTTCCTTCAGGAATAAGAGGTCTCAGCTACCTCTAATGCAGAGGAGACTCTCAACCCACATTTAGCCTTCCACTGCCCACGAGAGCTTCTGCTCAAGCTAGTGATGATGTGAAGGTCAACCAAAGGCAAGGAGATGCCCTGGATACACCACAGAGAAAAAACCCAAAGACACTCATATACACACATGTCCTTCCCCTTTGATAACCATAGGTACTTTTGCATTCCTGATTTATCTCATTAAAACTCCCTGAACCCTTTGCTTTTTTCAGGTGGGTCCAGCTGGAAGCATCTCCAAACTTCTGTGATGGGTGGAGAATGACACCAACTTTTTGTGTGTCTGCTCTGAGTGTGTCCTTAGAGTCTGTGGGAGTGGTGGGGGGAAGAATGAATAGATTGAAACAAGAAATACAAGACCCAGACATATCCTTATGTGAATAGCCTACAGTGCACCCAAAGCTTCTTGCAGGTTATTTTGAATTGCATCCTGTAGGTCAATTAAAAAAAAAAAAAAAAAGAAAAGAGACATACACAAGACACCTGTCATGTGAAAAGTAGAGATTTCCTCCACCTTCAGTGTTTGATTTGTTAATCACTGTATAACTAACACTCAATTATTGCTGAATCACCAATCAATTTTCATTCAATCATTGATTAATTTCCATCTGATCATCATTTGATCATTAATAAAAACCTATAGCTAAGCCCACAGTGATGTCTTCTCAATAATTGCCCTGTGACAGAAATCTGAGTGGCAAGCTGAAGGGACACACTGAGCAAAGCAGTCATGGCACATTTAGCCCTAAACCCCCCATCTGTGCCCAAAGATCACCACGCTGTTACAGCACACTCCCTGAGGAGCGTGGAACTCCACTGAAGCTGAGCTGGAAATGCATATGATTCACAACACAGATAGCATCTGATGGTTAGGTTATTTTCCTTTAATAAGCCTTTCCTGAACCCAACTATTTTTCCTTTCTGTGCCCCCACCCCTCATCCTGCTTCCGCTAATAAAGGCATTTCCTATTGCAGCCACTGGAATGCTCCATCACTGCACCTAAATTTCCTCCAGCCTTCCCAGCATTTGTCCTCTGAAATGCCTGAATCTGTATGAAGGCTTTCACACAGCTGAATTGCTCACAGCAAAATTAGGAGGAAAGCTCAGCAAAGTGTTGAGAAGTCAACCAACCCATAGCTGGGTCAGCTCTGCTCCTTGTTGCCTGCCAGCATTTACTGTAAACCTCTGCGGGGTGGAGGGTGGAGAGCAGAGGAGGAAGCAGGGCATCCTTATGTTGAAGCAGTGGTCTATCTTTCCCCACTCAACCACCACAAATTTCAGCTATGGGCTGTTGTTTGAAATCCCTAATTTTCATGGTGTGTTTACTGACTTGAGCAGATAATGCATTGGGTAGATCAAATAGCTTATTAACTTTTAGGGGAGTTACGTTGCATCGTGATTATATAATTTAGGTATTTTGCTGTACAACTATACTAGGTTTGGGTACTAAACCATCTATTTATTTTTTTCTCCCAGTAAACATGAACAGGGGTTATTCCTGGGTGGAAGAGCATTATTGTTGCAAGCCTGGACTGTGTCTGCTGTCTCACCTGGAACATGGGGAAAATGTGGTGGGTGCTGTCATTTGTGTTTTGCTCACTGGAAAGGTCCCACCCCAGCCCTATTTGTACACAGTGAGCTTGTGGGGTCCCTGCTGTGAAGATAAGGGGGAATGGGTGGCACTGGGATGGCACTGCAGGACTGGCAGAGCTCGTCTGACCCATCAAACACTGCAGGACCTGGCTGGAGTGATCAGTGCCAATGATTTCAGTCCGTGTTGTGCAGGTCCTGGGGGAAGCAGCAGCACTGCTCTTCAGCAGGATTATTTTGTATTTGATTTGACTTTTTTTTTGCCTGTAAAAGATTCCTGCAAACACTGAGCTTTTAAATTAAAGGGAGTTAATGAAAGTGTACCTGTGATAACTATTACTGGATCCCTTGTACATTCAACAGTCACATTAAGATGATTTCTTGTTATCTCTAAATCCATTCCAGAGGCATGTTCTTGCTGTTACAGCCCTCCTGTGCACCATCATAGGTGCAGGTTTGCTGCCCAGTATAGCAGATAAAATACTGTCCAACTGCGTTGCTACAGCCCAGACTTGGTTTTTTAATTTTTTTTTTTTCTGAATCAGATGAGCTGGGGCTTAGCAGGAACTCTGCTCAACCTTTCCCTCAGATAAAGCATGTTCATGAACCCACATCACCTGGGCATTCTTAATGCAAATGGATACTTCATCTAAAATGAGAGGAGATCTTTGTCTTGTTATAAGAATAGCAATGTAGTCTTCAGCTGAGACTGTGCTGCCTTCTATCAGACAATATCAAACAAGACAGAAATGGAATACTGTTTTGGTGTAGACAAGGCTGCCACAGCCACTCCAGTCCCCTGAATGGATTAGGCAGAGTTTACTGTCAAGGCAGACTGTCCAAAATATATTTGGTGCATTGTTAGTGACAGGTAGACCATGAAAAATGCATTTTCATATAGCAGTCAATTTAGATTGAACCAGGCACTGTCCCTGAGTTCTTCTCTCTGATACAGATAGGGAGTTTTGCCACTCTTTAGTGTTGGCCCTATTCAGATTCATTGATTGTTTCCAATTCACAATGCTTGGCTGTTTGTTTGGGGTTTTTTTTTTTTGGGGGGGGGGGGAGGACCGGAAATTTCTTTACTGAGAGGTCAGGTCAAATGTTGGAAGAGGCTTCCTAGAGAGCTGGTATGTGCTCCAAGTCTAGCAGGGCTTAAGAGGCATTTGGATAATGACCTTAATAACATATTTTGATGTTTGGTCAGCCCTAAAGTGGTTGGGCAGTTGGACTGGATGATCACTGTAGGTCCCTTCCAACTGAAATAGGCTTTCTTCTTTCTTTTCTTTCTTCTTTTCTTCTTCTCTTCTTCTCTTCTCTTCTCTTCTCTTCTCTTCTCTTCTCTTCTCTTCTCTTCTCTTCTCTTCTCTTCTCTTCTCTTCTCTTCTCTTCTCTTCTCTTCTCTTCTCTTCTCTTCTCTTCTCTTCTCTTCTCTTCTCTTGTTTTTTTCTTTCCTTCTTTTCTCTTCCTCTTCTAGTACAAATAAACTTTGGGCCAAACTAAGAAAAGCCATGTGTGAGGCAGTTGCCTGACAATCCTGAGCTCTGTGGATTGTCCTTATAAGCAACATGAATCTTCCCCTAGATCCCACTCCCTGGACCACAGCAATATCTGGGATGTCCCGAATATGGCAGAGAGTCTGCAACCACCACCACTGCTTTGGTGTCAGGGAGCTGGGGGGTGGCTGTGCCCATCTGCAGTGCCAAGACCTGATGTGCCCTTTAGAGGAGCTGGGAATCACATCCCCAGTGCTGAGCAGGAAGAGGTGGCATTTAGCAAAGCTTAACTTCTTGCTGCATGGCAGCTCTTTGCATTCAGTATTTCATGTTTCACTGGGACTGTGTGTGAAGATGTTGTCACTAAGCAACAAAACATGGATTTTGCAGGAGATAGTAAGGTGATACTAAGCCTCCTTTCCTTCTCCCTCTTCTCCAATTCACCAAGGTCATAAGAACCAGAGTCTTACCTGTGTGGTGGTGGGGAGCCAGAGGGAGGACTGGTAGATAAGGGAAGAGAGGATAAGAATATCTTGGACTAAATTCAAACCAGATGTGCCAGGTGTGAAGGGAAAGCCCAGCCAGGCAGGAGTCTTACTGTCCTCTCAGGGTCTTACCTTGAAATAAGGCAGGCAGCAGAGCAGGGAAGGAGTTGGACAAGCCATGAGCAGTTGAAGGATGCACTTGAAAACAGAGGGGTCCTTCATCCACAGCACAGACCTCAGGACTCCCTTTGACTGCTCCACATCCAGAAACCCAGGATTAGACCAAACAGAGAAAATGGCATAAATTCCCTGAAACTGAAAATCTAAAGCAGGGGTGAAAAGAGGTGTGGAACTGAGTGTTACAACAGAGCAGTCAAGGCTAATGCAGGGGCTTTTTTGGTATTCAATGCAGACCTTTGCCTGGTCTGTGGTCTGTGCCTGGCATCGTTGCTCTTTGCGCTGCCACCAAAATAACCACCAATGTCCCCAGAGTGATGAGCAGAGGCAAATTAACCCCAGTGAGGGTGATGGATGGCACATTTCCATCCGTGTCCTGTATGTGCAAACAGATAGAGCGTCACCTCCCAGCTGCCAAAACACTGCTGCCTTATCTACAGCTCAGCCTGGAGTGTGGGGAACAGGGAGAGGGAAAATATGACCCTGCTCATTCGGGAACAGCTCAAAATGCCTCCTGGCCCAGGGTCTCGTCAGAGCAGGTCTGCACAAAGCCAAGGTAAAACTGCAGCACGTTTCCCTCTTCCCCTGGGCGTTTTACACCAGTGGTCCCCAGGAGACCTGCATTTCCCCATCATGTGTCTCCCTGCTGACACATTGCGGGATGCCCTGCTCACCCAGAAGGTCACTGTGCACCTGCCAGATGGTGTGTACAGCAAAAAGGAAAAGTACTGGGAATGAGCCACAGCCCTGGTATTTGTAGCACAGCAGCTGAAGAGTCCACGTATAAACCTGAACACCATGGAACTGCACCCTGGATGGGGAGGCAAAGGGGTTCCCTCTATCTGGTCTCCAAAGAAATGAGTCTCCTGTACTCATGGTGTTGGCATTCAGAGGTGTCTCCCAGGGTTCTTTAAATATTTTAAACACATTTGCTAACTTGATCCATGTTTGATGGAACAGTACTGGAAGTTTTATGGGACAAAAAGATAGCTTTACACTGAAATAAAATATGTTTGGATTGATTATTAATAAGAAATTCTTCCCTGTGAGGGTGGTGAGGGACTGGCACACGTTGCCCAGAGAAGTTGTGGATGCTCCATCCCTGGAAGGGTTCAAGGCCAGGTTGGATGGGGCTCTGAGCAACCTGGTCAAGTGGAAGGTGTTCCTGCCCATGACAGGAGGTTTGGAACTAGAACTTTAAGGTTCCTTCCAACCCAAATCATTCTGGGATTTTATGATTTTACTCAGCTGAATGCAGTGGTCTGGTCAGTGGATGTCTCCATCTCAACTAGTCACCCTGGCCTCTCTTTATAGCCACTGGCAAGACCCAGGCATTTCAGGTTGGAAACTTTTCTGATGCAGGGTGGGTGTTTCCTCAGAGCTCCCTTCTCCTTGTGGGTTTTCTAGGAAGCACAGATGTCTGCCCTGTAAATCACAACAGGTCATCGTGTGGCTCCTGGTCACATCTAGTGGTTTTAAATAAAGAGGCTTGTGTTAATAATATCACTGATCCCTCCTGTTGTTTCTCTCAACAGAGCTTGTGTGACCCCAAGCCCCCATTATGGACTGACCACAAGCTTTATAGGACGTGATTTTGTATTGAAACCAACAGCAGCAACATTTAGAGAGCTATACAAAGGGAAAATCTGGTAGATTTATCCAATGTTTCTATTGAAATATTATCCCAAAGCATTTGCACATATTTTGTCTTATTTTTGTGCTAAGTTTAAATGCATATTATCCATGGGCTTTGTTGTGACACCTCATGCAAGTGGCCAGTATTGAGACACAATTCCAATACTACAGACCTGGGCCAGGTCCCTGCAGTGCCCTCCTCAAGAGATTTGTAAAGACACAGCCCTGACCAGAACTTCAGCCAAGTGTGGAAGGACAGGAACATCTCCTGTCTCTTCCACTAATAAAAATAGTCTTGTGGGACTCAGCGTTCCAAGCAAGTGAGAGATGGGATGGGATGGATGGGATGGGATGGGATGGGATGGGATGGGATGGGATGGGATGGGATGGGATGGGATGGGATGGGCAGGCTTTACACCTTCCTCCAGGTTCATTTAGGATGCCATGGTAGGGAAGGAAAAACTCTTATCTGGTCTGCCTTGTGCTGGGAGCCTGCAATGGTGGCATCTTCTCTGGTGACATCTTCCATGTGAACAAATGCTCAGAACTGGCTGTAGGGGTCATTTCAGTAAATTAAATTATGCTATTCAAGTCTCATTTCATGCCTCTTCTGCTCTGCTCCTTACCTAATTTACAGTCACCTTACCTTTGCTTTTGTGCTTTCTCCAGGGATCTGCAGACACCCTGTCTGGCAAGGTGACATCCTTCCTGACATGACATCCTTCTGCATCCCTGGAGTCTGTACCCCCAAAAGACACAAAACATATCTGCAGCAGCGTGGGGCACATCCAATTACTGTACTTGTTCCATGAATCCTTTTTAATTCTCAGGAGTCTGTGGCCTTTCTCAAGCCAGAGGTGAGGAAAAGCACAATCATTATTAAACTGGTGAATTGAGAGTTGGGTTTTGGGTTTTGTCTTTTTTTTTAAGAGTAAAAAAAAAAGGAATGAAAGGGGAAAAGTTCCCCATTTCACACCTTCTTAAGGTCACACTACTTATTAAGGTTCCATTTAGAAAGAGCGCATAATTTCTTAATACATGTTGAGGTGATTGATGATTCATTTATTGTATATTGCTATTGAACTGCTGGTCTCTAGAGCTGTGATTTAACCGTCTATAATACCTGCAGCTGCCGTGTACACAGCCATCGATAATGCTGGAACACAAAGTATTCGTGTGCATAACGTGCTTACCACATCTAACATTTATGAATGCTCTATAAACAATTTATAAATGAAATTTTAATATACAGTGTAACCTATTTTTAATGTTGTGGCAGTTACATAACCCATTCGGCCTTGATTCATCTCGGTTAACTTCGGGCACCTTGTGGAGGTGTCTGTGTTTGTAGCCCTGTGTCATTTCCCTCTGCATTTCCACTCTCCCTCCCTCTCACTGCTCACTTACCCCTGTTCTGCCCCAAATGTTCTGTAAATGTGTCTGTCAGGGATGCTGCAACCTCACAGGCTTCAGTGTGATGATGGAGCTCCACATCAGTAAGCCCCTCACTCATGTGTGGGGTATTTTGTTTCCTCACACTAAAGGAAAATACTCCCCTGCCTTTTCTTTCCCCTTTTCAACCCAAAACCATCACATGGGTTCAGCCTCATCTGGCCACATAAAGAGGTGAATCAGGCAAAAGGAATGGGGAGGGAATGGCATCTCTGCTCTGGCTCTGAGCTGTTGGGAAAGGAGGTGACAGGCAGATGCCTAAATCGGACCATGGCATCACTTCAGCCATGAGCCTGGACTGGTTTGTAAGAACAGGGGCAGGCTTTGGAGAGCAGAAGGGTCCTGTTCCTGACAGAGATTAGTGATGACATCCTCATAGCCATTAACAAGATGCTAATTGTTAAACTGTTTCAATAGTTGGCCTGATTTCTCTCTGGCAGTGTCTGCATTGTTCTGTTCAAGCTGAACACGTGCTGAAAAGGGGCTGAAATCGCCCTTCTACAGTGTCATGGCATCAGAGAACACTGGGCTGTAACAAACTTCTCTCTTCAGAGGATCCAGTGCTCCCTCACCACAGAAATGGTGCTGTGTTTCCCCAGTGTTAACATAGGCCTTCCCTTATGCCAAGTGATTTCTGAGCAGTTCCTGAGGTGTTTTCCTGTGGCTGTGGAGATGGGGAGGGTGAGAGGACACCAGTGCAGCCTGTGCTGGTACCAGTCCTTGGAAGAGAAACACCTGGAAGAGCACCTGCAAACAGGAGGTGGCTGAGCACTGTTTCACCTGGTGCACAGCACTGGGTGCAACGTGGTTACCCAAGGCAATCTGTGTATATGATTTAAACCTTCAAGGTTCATTACTGTGGGTGGTACAGACACTGACTGAGCACATCTCGTCCTGGAAGGATGTTCTGCGCTCCCAGACTCGTACAAATCTATCCCTATGTCTCATAATGCCAGTGCCAGATCTGGATGAGATGTCTTCTCCTTGTACCAGGGTTCCTGGGAGCCAGCAGTGATGGCCCATGCAACACAATGGGATGGGGACCTCAATGCCAAATTTGCAGGTCTGGATGTGGATTGCATATCTGGAGAAAGGTTTAGCAAGTTCCCCAGGCAGATGTGTGACTGAATTAGCTGTAAAAAGGTAGTCTATTAATGTGCTTTCCATTAATGTGCTTAATATTAGGGACATGCTTAGGTATCTTACTGAATCAGGAACACAGGGACAGTGAGTAAGCAATACATGTTAATTGATGTCACCTACACACAGCACAAATCCCACTGGTGTTATGGGATAATTGATGCATCGTGAATGTAGTGGCCTAAGTATCATTCTAAAAGGCAACATCAGGTGGTAATAAGATAGACAAGATCTTGTGCAAATGAAATAACTCAAAATGCTTTAAAGACGCTCTTTTTAACAACTGAAGCTGAGTTTGAAGCAATTCTTTCCCCAACATGAACAAAGGTTTTGGAAGGGTCTAACAGAGACGCAGAGGAAGGAAGGAGAAACAGAAAGGGACAACTGGATCCTTTCTGTTGACACTAAACAAAGAAAAGAAGAAATGTGCAGTGAGTGGAAGTGTCAGTGTGAAGGATGAGGCGAGAAAGAGCAAGATGAGAAACTAAAAGCTAAAAGGATGCTGAACAACCCAAGGATCCTGACCCAACCCCAGAATGGTCTAACTTGCAGAAGTAAACATCTATCACTGAACACTGGACACAACAGTTTTCCAGATCTGTGTGTCTTCTTTATTAACAAAAGAGCACTAGTGTTGACAAAGCTCTGTAAAGCCTGTACCTGTATGAAAGCCTTCAAATAATCCCATCTGTACCCAAACAGCTGAGTTGCAATCCCAGAGCTCTAGAAGGCCTGCTTCCATCTGGCAGCCAGCACTAGAATGTTTTTAGAGCAAGTAGGATTGATGCAAAGTCCCATTTCAGTGACAAAGTGCCCACACCCAGGAAGGGAGCCAGAGGATTCAAGGAAGGGGGAGTGCAGCTGGCTCTCACTAAGGAAAGTTTAAGAGCTTCTAGACTTGGAATCCAAACACAAGAGCCTCAGGACTTTGATAGAAGGAGCTCAAACAGGGCTGGACATCAGATAGTTTTTAAGTGCTTGCAGTCAGTCTTCCAACACCTGGTCTTCCAGTTTTTGAGCTCTTTCTTAGAGGATGGAAAGGATGATAGAGGCATGAAATGGTTTGGGTTGGAAAGCACATTTACAGGTCATCTAGTTCCAAGCCCCCTGCAATGAGCAGGGTCATCTTTAACAAAGTCAGGTTTCTCAGAGCCCCATCCAACCTGACCTCAAATGTTCCCAGGGATGAGGCACCCACCACCGCTCTGGGCAGCCCATGCCAGTGCCTCAGCACCCTCGGTGTCAGTACTGGGATACTGAGGCATTTGTTGCCTTTTATGTGAGTGCAGCTCTGTCCTCTCAGATGACAGTGACCAGACATTGACACAGGAGCCACGCTATGGAGCAGACATCTCTCACCAGCTCTGAGTTCATCTGGGAAGAGAAAGTCTGAATGAAGCTGAAATTTCAATTCCAGTGTCAAACACATTCTCTCAGAGACAGAATACAGCATCAAGAGAAATATTAATATTACCAGTAAAAACACACAAGAACACCATCAGGAATTACAGACAGAAGAGACAGGCAGAGGTTTAAATACAATGAAATGAGTATTTATTCAGACTGTTGAAGTTACACAACTTATGCTTCTCCAGTGCACACATCGATTGAACCAATGTCTACTCTCAGCAGTGGTGATTTAAATTAGGAATGATTTAATGCAACCACTGGGCTCGTATCAGATTTACATCTGTATAACAATGAGCAGTTTGGCTTACCATGTTCAAAATAATTGCTGGGTGTTTTGGAGGAATAAAATAAAGTTTTCAGTACCAGGACAGTAGAACAGATCAGAGGAATGTCATCCTTCTTCTAAGCAGTACAGTGACTAATCCTGACAGCAATCCCAGTAACTTTAAACACCTTCCCGTCACCTTTCTCCAAATTACACTAACACTTAAATATTTTCCTTCTGGACAAGTCAAAAATGATCTCCAGAAGGAAGAATTTCTTGTGTTTCATCTCTCTCACTGAGACAAGTAAAAGTGTGAGAAAATTGGGAAAGACATCATAAATGCCAAAAGCAACCAAGCATCAAAGCTGACAAGGGACAGAGTAGTCTACTACATAATGAACAGATAGACCTTTAAGGGTCAGCTCATACATAAGAACTTATATTTATGTGCACATATGGCAGATTTACAATGTCATATTGGATACCTAGGAAATAATACAGCTTGCTTTTGTTATAATAAAAGCTGTTCCCATTCCAACAGCTTCATCAGGCTGTGGATCAGGATCATTTATAAGTAAAAAGGCACAAGAATGTTGCATCCCAGCACAGGCTTCGCAGAACAAGACCCTCTCTTCTCAGAGAATGCTGTCAAAAATAAATTAGGAAATTATCCCATAGCTGGGTAAGTTGAAGCATCCTGAATGCAATAGCATGTGCTTCACAATATTTTTGTTTGGAATGCAATGTGGCCCTTATAAAGCGTTAGCTGTGTTCCTAGAATCTGCAGATTACCTGCTGGGAATACTGAATAAAACCCAATTTGGATTTCGCTGCAACAGTGTTGTGCAACATAGTACAGACATGCATGTCAAAACCAAGCTCTTATGGAGAAGATCAACTGGTTTAGTTCCTGCTCTCCTTGGATCCTAATTTTTCTGCTTATATGCCTACCCAGTGGCAGAGAATTCAGCCTCACTGCTGCACCAACGCAAAAATAAATGCCCAGCTCAGCTGTTGGACCCCCTCTTTCCATGGGTGTTCTGGCCCAGAGCCACTGTGCAAGGCTAAGGAACAGTTTTGTCACTGGACACTACTGACAGAGCAGTAAATCATTGCAAGTGAATCTTCAGCTGGCCTCGGATTCCCTTCAGGTCAAGGCTGAAAACTTCCACTGTGGCATTCAAAGCTGTGCACAAAGCCACAGCTTGAGCACAAACACTGATAACATTGCCAGAATACATGTTTTTGGAGATAATACCCTGCATACACTGGAAATTCAAAGCTATAGCTATAGTTCCCTCAAGTGAGAAATATATTTAGGATGAATACATTATAGTCGTCTGCAAACATGCAATGAACTGAGTTTTGAGCATTGTCTTTCCAATGGAAAACACCAGACGCATCTAAAAATATGGTGCAGAGAACCAGAAGAAGCTACTGGGTCAGGCATGAGGTGGAGGCCCACGTTTGGATGAAGTCTAAAGAAACAAAAAAAAATCTGCAAAGGCATTGTGCATGTAAATTTAAATCATATAGAGTTAACTGGACCACCCCCGCTGCATCCTGGTGTATCCACCCCCAGAAGTGTTCTACCACCAAATTTAACTATAACTTTAAGAAAATATTGAGACAGGCTTTAAACATATTGTCCATGAAATAATATATTAATCATATAGCTAAGACATCTACCTGCTTTACATGGGGTAAAAACATATCTCACTATACAAAAACATTACTCTGAAAAACAGGCTAAATCTTCAGTGCATCCATCAACTAGTTTTACAGTCAGGAATTCCATGGCCTTAACTGGTTAATAATTAAACTTTAAAAAAAAAGAAGGAAAAAAAAAAAAAAGAAAAAACAGCCACATAAAAAAGCAGTATATTAGCATCAAAAATATGATCAGAAGAGTCTGCAAAAACTCATGCAAAGTTATATTAACAACCATCTGATTAATTCTGGTGGATCTTTAGGTGCCTGAAAATGTTTCAGGTGATTGTATAAAACATAACTGTGACAGCCCAAATTCACAGGCAAGCCTTAGGCAACCCAGAAGTTGGCTTATTTCTTCTCTCAAGGACAAAACTCTTTAGCTTTTCCTCACTCTCTTTCCTTTCTAGTTCACAGATCTGCCAAACTAAAGGCAGTGACTTCACCAGGAGCAAGTGGCACCGGGCTCAGGGGAGGGAGAGAACTGGAGGCACATTTGCAATTCTTACTTTCAGTAACACACTAAAAAGCAACACTACTGCCATTTATTACCAAAGACACCAAATACTCAGCAAACAAGTGAACAAGAACAAGCCAGTGAACAAAATCTAAGAGACAGCTACACCTCAAGGGTACATGCCATGGGTCCAGAACAAGCCAGGAGGAATTTCATACAGATACACAAATCTTACTGAAAAAAAATCTAAATCATTATTATTATTCAGGTTGGAATTGAGATCTTCAAACACATGGTTAAATTCAGTCCTCAAGACCCTTTCAAACCACTGACATCAATGGAGTATATTAAAGTATTATGCATATATTAGCAGTTTCAAAGGCTTTTTGGAAACAGAGGAAAACTCCAGCACAGTTATAATCTCTCTCTCCCTCTCTCTGAAATTAGCAAAGGCAGCTGCCAAAATGACTATCAGCCAATTCAGAAAGTGTTCAGCTGTTCCTCCAAAGTGGAGTCTGTGGCCTGGGGTTGGACAGAAACAAGCTGGGGTCAAGCAGAGGCTGTGCCAAGCATTGCTGTGCGCTGTGGTTAATCAAGTAGCACACAGTGCATTTACAGCTTCGTTGGGACCACGGGCTCCGTAGCACGGATGTGGACACTGGGAAGACAGAGCCAGGAGAGAGGCAGCTCCCTGCTGCAGTTGTCTTCATGGAATTTGATATTCAGGTAGAAATCGCCCGTGTAGAGAAAGAGAAGTGCTCCAAAGTACACAGAGTCTTTGGTCGGCTTTACCTGGAAAAGAGAACGTAAAAATCAGTATAAATAAACCAGCAACAAAGCAAATTAATTGCAGTTCAGTAGCTCCTTCAAATGATCTTCAAGTATTCTTGATTCACATCCTTATGTTGCGTTCACATAAAAAGGAGAAAAGATCTTGTCCCTATTCTAGTAAAACTGTTGCACTCAGGATTAAATCCTGTATTTTTCACTCATGCAGTAAAGATGTGGCACAGCTCCAGCCAGAATACAGGCTTTCAGGAATCACTGATTCCAAAACAGAGTTGGTTTAAGGTAGAGATCACACCAAAACTTTCCTTTGACTGCATTTATCAACACGTCTATTAAAGGTCTAAATCATGTCTCTGGATTAATTTTAAACACCATTTAGCAACTTATCAATAACTAAGTTCATCTTCGCTTATTATCCTGACACAATCTGACTGCAAATTCTAATCTTTAATATTAGGAATTTAGGACTCTTTAATATGCACAATCGTTAAAATTATGAAGTTTAGTAAGAGATAAGAAGTAGGTACCCTGATTTAACTTGTCCAAATAAAATACAGAGTACACAATGTTTCTACATTTACATATATGCCTTCAACAGAAAAAAAATTACAGTCTGTATCTTCCCAAAGAGTTCATCATTTCAGCAAGACACTTCAGTCATTCCTAACTTTAACACTCCCACGACTGTTTAGCATGTGATAATGTTTGAATTAATATCTGCTCCCAAAAGATGTTAAATCCAGTTTCAGGGTGCCTGGAATTGGATTTAACTTACTGCAGATGCAAAACACAAAATCAACAACAAAGCCATTCCACTGGATGGATTTTTTAAAAAAAATTGTGAAAAGGCAACTTAACCCCAGCAGAAAAGACCCCAAAAAGGACACCTGATCTCCTCAGTACTGCTCTTCCCTCAGCCAAAACCACCCCTACCAGTTCCATTTTTCTCTCTGGACTCTGAAACCATCAACCTAAGATACACTCATGGAGTCATCCCTCCTTTCACAGGTAGAGCTGTGCCCATGTGTTTTCTTTTCACTTGAACACCCAGTGGCAATGGACCTTTCTTTGGTCATCCCCAAACACCTCAGGGTCCATCCCGTTACAGAGTCCAGCGATGATTCTAAATTGACAGCAGGACCTACCACTGGTCAGACAAGCAGACAGCCAAGCCCAACCACAACAGAAACTGTGGTGTTGGATGCAGTAGCACAGAGCTGTCCAAATGTGCTGGATTTGGTTGGGTTCAGGAGGGAGTGATGCCCCCTTTCCCAGAGGCATCCCTGGGAACTGAAGGGACATCGCCACCTGCAAGAGTGAAGGGATTAGACCAAGGCTCCAAAGTTATCAGGACTGTTGCCTACCATAAAACACTAAGTCATCTGGTAAATTGGGACATCAACCATAGGGTATTAACTGGGAAAGTGTCTGTGGACTCCCTTTGCTGAAGGGCAACTTGCCATTGCATAGGAAGACCAGAGCAAGGATGATGAGTAGGCTGAGAAAGTTGGGGCTGTTCAGTCTGGAGAAGAGAAGGTTGTGTGGAGACCTCACAGCAGCATTCCAGGATCTGAATGGGGCTTACAAGGAAGCTGGAGACTCTTCAACAGGAACTGTAGTGATAGGACAAGGAGCATGGGGATCAAATACTGAAAGAGGGGAAGTTAAGGTTAGATATGCAGAAAAAAATCTTTACTGTGAGGGTGATGAAGCACTGGCACAAGTTGCTCAGAGAAGTTGTGGATGCCCCATCCCAGGAAGTGTTCAGTGCCAGGCTGGATGGGGCTTTGAGCAACATGGTATAGTGGAAAAAGGCCCTGCCCATGGCAGGGGATTGGAACTGGATGATCTTTAAGGACCCTTCCAACCCAAGCCTTTCCATGATTCCATGATTCTAAATTCCTGCTCCTGAAAAAGGGCCTGGCTGTTCACAAGCAGCCACATCCTCAGAGCTGGAGAGTCCAGGCTCCCTTTGGTTTTGGTGCTGACCTAAGGCAAACTTGTATCATCATCGTATCATCCACGTGAATGATCAGAGCAGCCACAGCTGTTCTCCTGCCCCCTGTCCTTGGCATCTCCCCTCCTCGATGGGTACAAGTTCTTGCCCTCTGGCACTGTGTCTGGACACGTAGAACAACATCGAGCCGTCTCCCTTCTCGCTTCCTTCCCTTTCTCCCTGGGCTGCCTGCCTGTTTTCTGCCTGACTGGAACTGATGTGAATTTGCATCCAGAGCAGGACAGAGGTAGGCACTAAAGCCAGAAAAGGGTGGAGGCAAACAGCAAAAAAAGCCTCCTCAGGACCCACATCTCTTTCAAGCTCCCAGCCCATTTTTCCTAATCTACCTGCACCATGAAGGAACATGTTTAACAGCGCTGATCAGAGCCCTTGACAAGTAGGAATGTGGCTTCAGGCACATCAGCACCAACACCAGACATCAGTGTTCATTGTTTGGGGTCTATCCACATCTGCTTGGCCACTTGTACTACTATTACTAGAATCCAAAATTGTGGTTTGGAGAAACAGGGAAGCAAAAGTAGCTTCGAACCTTTGCACTGTTGAGATGCAGACAAGATGTTTCTTCCAAAATAGGAACCAACTTTGGAAAGTACGACTGCATCTCCAGTGGGGCTGCCTACAAACATTCCCAAAAGAGCAGAAGTACATCAGCAGCAGTCAGGTCAGTAGAGGGTCACATCCAGCCCAAATGGTACACAAAGCACAGGACTAATTCTGAGGTTAAACCACCTACATTTAGGTGTCTCTCTGCACACCAGGTATCCAAGTTTCTACTACAGAAAGAAGATATCTAATCAAGGCTGACAGTGGAGCAAACACAGAATGGGTTGCCTAGGAAGCCTAGATAGTCAGGATACAGCTGCCTAAACACAGGTACCTCGTGACATTTGGGATGGCCTAAGGGATGGAAACGTCTGGAAAGATTTACAGGATGTCTCACAGGATTCCTGGCAGCATGTGTCAGCAGGATACTCACCCCAGATGACAGAACCTAGATGACAGTAGACATCCACTTTTAGGCAACAGAATCTCACCCCTGGTGTTTATAAGCCAGGTTCTACCTGCTGCAGACCACATCTCCATTAAGTAATGGGAACTCAGTGGGCCAGCCTCCATGGCAACACCTACTCACTCAGGTGTCCCTGTCTGGAACTGAATCCACTCAAATGTCTGTAAAGTGGGTGTCCACATCTGAGCCAGCTGTTCCACACAAGGATTCACCTCAACAAATGCAGAATGAGGTAAAATATCCCCTAAACTGCATTTCTCCCCAGTGTCTGTGAAGGGAGCTCAGGGTGCCTCGTTCAGATGTGTTCACAAGTCAGATGTTCACTGCCATAGCTGACAGGACACACCAGCCCACTGACTGCAGTGCAAGATCCAGCTAACCTATGAGAAACATGAAGATCACATATTTGTGCCTGACCCAGCCCAAATTTGTACTGTCATTCGATCTAGCAGCACACAGTTCTCTCAGTGTCACCAACTAGATTTGTTGTTACTTGTCGTGCCAACCTGGGATGATGTTGAATACACACTCCCTGAGCTGAGTCAGAGCTGAAACAGACTTTACTAAAATTCCACCAAATTGTGGAAACTAAAGATGGGAAGCTTCTACCCCAGAAAAAAAAAAAAAAATAAAAAAAGACCAAAGAATCAAGAGAAAAATGCCCACGTTACTCCTTTGTTCCACCAAGATACAAGAAAAAATAAGTTTCTAGATCTATCCTAATCCTTCCCTGATTTAGGCTACCATGTGGGACTGAGATTGCTTAGAACTAATTACTACTTATTTATACTGCTGTAATACTTAGGGAGCTCAGTTGGAGATTAGGGCTAGTGCCAGCTCCTGTTCGCTGCCCCAAAGAGTTTACAGTGCAAGTAAAACAGTGCCAAGAAAACTAATTTGTTCCAGATGGGCCACAGAGGACCTGCCAGAAGTAAGCAAATGTTCATCATGGCTTCTGAGCTGATTCAAAATGACCATCTACTAATGAATTTCTCCTCATCTCCCACTACCAAGCACTTGATCTCGTGCGTGATAACATGCGTAGGAAAAAAAAACTGCTTGAGAATAGTGATGGCACCAGCAGGAACAACAGGGGAGGATAAATGGCTGGGAGCTAAAGGAATCTCCATAACAGATAATATTTTTGGTTTTAATTTGGAAAGAAGCAACTCTCTCTGATTAACTAATTAGTAAAAAAAAATTTGATAAGAACTAAAAATTTTAATAATATGGCTTAAGATAAACTTCATGTTGTGAAGTGAGATAAAAAATTAAATCAATGCACTGTATTTTAATGAGTGGATGCCACCATGTCATCTTGTGATTCAAACCCCCCCCTCACTGAACAAAAATGTCAACTATCTAAATAATAACGGAGAAAGTCACTTTTTCTGTTAAACAGAGACATAGAAAAGTAAGGTGAGCCAAATTAGAAGTTGTGCTTAAAAATACAGATTCTACTTAATTTGAAATGCATGGAAATAGTTCAATATCCTTTAAAATTTTCAATAAAAGACTTTGCTTTTTGAAGTAGCATGTCCCAGCAGAGTCTTTGTGACACAGACCCGGGCTGCTGCATTGAACTGAAGGAAAAGCACAAAAAGGTGAATGAGCGTCATTACATTACCTCCAAGATAAATCGTCTCACCTGGACTTCAAGCCACAAGAAAGAGGAATACGAAATCGTGTGATTTTTGCCCTTTCAACGATTTATATTCATACTGCAAAGCAGCATGTGCATTCTGAAAATTCCTGTATGTATGCCCTGTCTTCCAGATAGCAGCTGAAACTGCTTTGAAACTTTTTAGCCCAGAACCAAAAATAACTGTGGGTTTTTGAGCATGAGACTCAATATGAACCTAACTTTGGGAAAGCAGGACGGTTTGGGGTTTTGTTTGCTTTTCCCCCAGAGAAATCACATTCAATTGAATACCAATAATGCAGTTTCTGCATCAGCATGACAACAGAACAAATTTTTCAGGGTGTGGGAAGTATCTTTTCTTGCTATAATATTTGATGCTCCCACTCATTCTTGACCACACACCAGTGATACACCAACCCATACTCTAGTTCTCCATCCTTTCTCCCACCCAGCTCAGCCCTGCAATAAATCATGTCAGCACCTCTGTGCCAGTGTCAGTGTGAAGTCAGCCCAATTAGCTTAAAGTGCTGACGAACGTCGGTTTTGCTAAACTGGACAACTTTGCACAAAAAACAAGTGCTCACATCATCTCTCCCGGTGGGTCTGCTGGGGAAGAGGGCAGCATCTTTCACAAGCAGCTGGGAAAGGGCAGTGTCTCAAGACACCTCCATTAAACAAGGAAAATAATCGAGTGCCAATGACCTGAGGTTAAAAAAATAATGGGGCCATTTTTAATGGCTTCAACAGAGCAGTGCAGAGTTGAAGACCTGCAGGGAATCTGGTCCAGTGTCTCAACTTTCAATTATAAAAAAAATAAACTACTCTGAATCTCTTTCATCTCACCCAACCACGAGCTTATTTGGTTTTTTGACCAGAGTCTGTCTGATTTTCGACCAAACTCAGAGCATCAACACAATTCTGTGTGCGGTTGTTCTTCCCTGAAGCATCAAATGCACAAACCAGGACTTCTTGTCCCCAAAACAGGTAGATCTTTCTGAAATCTATTTTCCATTACTAAATTAGTTTTTATGAGGGAAGAAAGGGCAGCATTAGATACACTGAAGGATTTTCTTCCATGATGAGGGCTCTATGCCTCGACAAAACATGACCAAGCATTTTCTCTGGGAGTCTGTGTAGTATCAACACCACACACTGTGAAAGACAGCACTTCTTGTCTAAGAGTCAACATTTTCTTCATTTCACCTTTTTGGATGGAAAGGAGGACAAATAGCAGAAAACAATTCTATTTTTAACTTCTTGGGGACTGTGTTTACAGGACAAATGTCACAATCCTGAACAATGGGGCAAAAGTGGAGACTGTAGCATATGAGAAGGTTGCCTGGGCAGGCACAAGAGATGTAACCTCCTGACTTTTTGCCTCGCAGGAGACTCAATCAGAAGGTAAGAATACATCACACTGACATCTCCCTATTCCCTCATTAGCCTGGAGGGTCAGGCCCTTCGGCAGCCAGGCATCCAAACACTACCAGCCTGATTAAAAACTCCACATTGTCAGGAAGAGAGTCAAAGAAAGCCATCTCTGGATGATTTCTGTTGACATACTTAAATTATTCAGCTATAAGAATACAGTTAGCTCCCATTAAAATTCAAGCTGATGGTGTATTTCATGCTCATTAGCTTTTAGAAATATTTTCTTCTGTGATGGGTAATTGAAAAATGTGCATCGTGACTACCCCTGTGGTTAACCTTTAATTTCTTTCTTATTAAGGTTCACTTGTATATTCAGTTTTGACAGGTATATTTTATTACTGATCCAAAAAGCTAACCTAAGCAAAGGTCCTAAGCACTACCCCAAATGCTCACCCCCTTCTTCATGTTTATTTCATAAGTTACCAAAAATGCTGTTTATTCCACTCGACAGCATTGTCTGTAAGTTTTCATTCCTGGTATTTTGTTGTTGCATTTTTGGGGGAAAAGGATGTGGGAGAGAGTAGTTTTATCTGTATTTTCAGTGCCTTGCCTCAGAAGCAAAAAGTTCCCAGACTTGAACTTTCTAAAGAAATGGAGAGAAAAATCATAATCTACATTGTTTTTAAAAGGGGCTTTTTTGCCTCATTTTAAGCATTTCTTTATAGTTTTGTAACAGTATGCTAAGCACCAAGGAAATGAACCAGCTCATCAGACTGGTCATTAATGTTTAGCATTTTCTTTTTACAGTCTGTTGCGTTTCCTCAGGACCTGACTAAAACTGATTTGCTGAGCTCCTTGGCTCAGCCTGGGGAATATTTCTTATGGACTAAAGAGAAAAAGAAAAGTTATTTAAAATCTATTACTGCAGGCTGCACTGGATGACTCAAGGGACTGGCAAAATGGTATTGACCATTCAATCTAGGTTACCTGCTCACATTTAGTCAGACCTGGAGTGACCAAAGGTTACTGCCTCTGATAATTTACTCGTGGTTTTCATGGAGGAAATTACAGTCTTAAACCATTTCAGAGAGGTGATTCTGTATCCCCCCAATCCAGCAATAGATGCCATAACCATGGTGCTTTCCAAAAAATTAATTTGACTTAAAATGCACAATCAAACAAGGAAGCCCCTGTCTGCAAATGCCAATCATCCAGACTCCTGATTTTCCTGATGCAATGACTTACTGAGTCGATGTAGAAGGTGTTGGAGCCCACGAAGGTGATGGCATCTTGCAGGTCATAGTTGTGCACCCCGTTCTGGTAATCCTGGTAGGGCATCACGGTGAGGGCAAAGGGCCCCACGCTGTGCTTGCTCCAGTTGGTCAACTTCACCTGCAGCGGGACGGGGTCGCCCACCTGGCAGTTCACCACGACATCACAGTCACAGAGCTGGCCGTCAACAAGGATATCTGCAAAGCAAGGAGGCAATTCCACGTCAGGCTGGACACCTGCTTTGGAAACTTTGTTTAATTTAGAAGCTGTGTTAATCTTGATGGGAAACTTAAAGAGGAAAAGTGATCTCGATGAAACTGAGAGTGTAGGTTCACTTAATGTTGAGAAAGGAAACACACCACCCTTGTCCTGTGCAGGGCAGTGCTACAGGGGACCTACTTGAATAAAACACTTCATGAAGGCCTGATATCTGTCCACAGCTGTTGAAAGAGCTATGAAAAAAACCCCACCAGTTATGATCTATACACAGGCACCAAAAGATATTTTTTTAACCTCCTCCCTTGAAGGCCAAAGCCACAGACAATTTCTCATGCTTCTCCAGAAAATCAACAGCATCAGGTGATGGGAAATACAAACAGAAACCATCAATACAAACTGCAGCTAGATAGATCCAGGGCTGGGTGCCCACATTCACATGTTACAGCCAGAATAAATCCTCCTGTATGGAGGTGACCTTTTGGAGCAGGACAGTCACTGCCAGAATTTGCAATGTAATACATATATTAAAGTCCAGATTATAAGGAAAAAAAAGGATTTCAAAATTATACAGTAGTACTACGAGCTTGTTCACTCTTTGCACTTTAATTCCTTCTGGGATTTCTATTTTTAACTCTCTACTTTTCTTTCCCTTTCTGGGATAGCAGAAAATATAAAGCCTCTAAATTGGTTACTGCTGGGACAATGACAACCAGAGTAATGTGTCCACTAACCTTGCCCATTTGCTTATACAGGACCAAAATGTTTCATTACCAACACACTAGGAAATTCTTAGTCCAATTCTCTGCTCTGAAAGGGTTCCCAGTTGTGCAGTATTACTGTTTTTCAGATGAGGGTTATCTCCAATGCACTATTAATACAGGAACATTTCTATTTCACTACAGGTTCATGTTCAGAGACAAGAGAAAGCCCTGGGACATGTAAGAAAGCATCCTCTGTGTGAATACCTATCCCCACAATCTCATATGCCCGTGAGGCATTTCCATCACTCCAGCTCCTCCTCAGTTCCTTGCCTTATGACATACATCATATTATTCCTTTGCCAACAGCATCGGATTTACATTAGTAATATTTTCTCTTCAAGGAAAGACACTATTTTTATGCTTCGGGAGCTTTCAAAGGGGAAAAAAAAATTACAACAAAACGATTTTTTTAACTTATTTTTGTTTTGTTGCCTTAGACAAAAAAGTACAAAATGATGCATGTTCTTGTTATGCCCTTTAGCCTGGCAAACTGAACAAGCCTCAGCACAGCCACTGGGAGAGGGGAAAAAAAAAAAAAGCTAATGTGAAAGAAGAAACAAGTTCAGAAAAGAACATTTATTCCACAGGTCAGGTCAGCAAAGCTGAGCTACCCAGATGAAAATCCCTCCTTGACCAAAGCTGCCCAAATGCAGCAGCAAGTTCCAGATACAAGAGGCTTGGCAGAGAAAGCCCCCAAAAACCCTGCAGTGCTCAGACTGGAGCTATCCAAAACCCATGTCTGCATCCCAGTTGGAACAGCCCCCATTCCAAACCTTTCCTTTCCACAGGAGCTCAGTTTTGGACAATGAGACCACTGGTGAGGCCACATGTGGAGTGCCTGTGTCCAGCTCTGGGCTCCTCGGTACAAGAGAGACATGGACACACTGGAGAGACTACAGTGTAGGCTCATGAAGAGGATTAAGGGACAGGAGCATCTCTCCTATGAGGACAGGTTGGGAATGTTCAGCCTGGAGAAGAGAAGGCTCCAGGGGATCCCCAAAATGTCCATGAACACCTGGGGGGTGCAAAGAGGACACAGCCAGGTTCTTTTCAGCGGTGCCCAGTGACAGCACCAGAAGCAATGGGCACAAACTGAAACCCAGGAGCTTCCCTCTGAACATCAGGAAACACTTTTTTTACACTGAAGGTGACCAAGTGCTGGCACAGATTGGCCAAGGGAGGTTGTGGAGTCTCCATCCTTGGAGATACTCAAAAACCATCTGGACATTGTCCATGGCAAGTGGCTTTAGGTGGCCCAGCCTGGACAGGGGTTAGGAACAGATGATCTCCAGAGATCCCTGCCAGTCTCAACCATTCTCTGATTCTCTGAAAGGAAGTTACAATCACCACTGCATTTTAGGAAAGGGCTAGAAAACCTTTTTGGTGTTGGATTTCTTTTGCAACAGCACACTCTAATGCTATGGGCCTTCCTGCCCAACATGATCAAATTGCTCCTTGCAGTATTGCCCCAAGATCGTGGAGGTGAGGTAGTGGTTATAATGGTATCCCATTATCTGGGATTAACTGACTTGAATTTTTCAAAACACAGGAATGTGTGCCTGTGGATAACCTTAAAGCTTCCCAGTCTCCTGATAGAGAACTGAAGTCCAGTTGCTTCCTTCAAAAGAAATGTGTTTATATCAATTCATTACTTTATATCAGTTCATGTTTTCAAGCTTCTCCCTGCAAGGTGAGTTCTTTCCTTACCTAAAAAAGAAAAAAAACAAAAACATTTTTTTTTCTGGTTCCTCCAGCTAGTGGGTAGCTGCAAAAAGGGTTAGCTCCCCAGACCAGCCTGAACCTTCAGAATTACTCTATGGAGTATACTTCACTCATACTTAGTGGATGAATCCTGATTTTCAAGATTACTTGCCTTTTAGCCTTAAAATTCAATGCACTGCTGTAGGAATTGTAAATGAATCCTTTGCCCTCTGTCTCTACCTTTGTATCTAATAATAGTTCAGAGCACTGCTTCCTAATATCTTCAAGAGAAAATAGAAAATCCAAACAAAAGGGAAGCAATTAAGTTTGGCTCAACCAGATTAATTTTCTTTCGTATTCCTAAAAAAAAAATTCAATTCATTTAAGATTGATTCAAGACCGTGTGTGTGCACACGTGCTTGTGTATATATTGAGAGATAATTTCCTTCCCTTCCAGAACACACTTCCCTCCTGCAGAACCGAAGCCAAGGATCTCAATGAGATGTCAGATGAGAAAGCACACATGACTGGCGTGCAAAATACTATGGAAAGGAATGTTTAAAAACAGTCCCCTTTCATCAGGGAGAACAGCTTGGTTTGACAGGCAGTTTTACTCCCTTCCTGACACAGAAAACATCTCATGGACCATACGGATTTGCTTTAATATTTTCATCCATGAACAGAGGAAAAGCCATGTGTACAGGGTCCCGTTTCTGCAGATTCAGCTCACTCACACAGATGGCATATAAAAGCTGAGACTGCTCACACCACTGCTGTGAGAGTGAATCATTATTGGCTTTGGAATACAGGAGCTCTGAATCAGAAGATACAGTCACTAGCACAGAAGACAGTCGTGGCTGTATCTCCATCCTCCAAAGACTCAGATATGAGAGAAACAGAGAATCAGAAGGATCAAGTTTAATTCAAACAAATGACATTTTAAAAGTGGGAGCATAAAATCTGGCTGCCAGAGGGGGGAAAAAAACCTACAAAGACTTAGAAATATCTCAATCTCCTTCTAATTAAAAGTAAATAATTTTAAAAGTAATTTACTAAGACAACAGAATGCTGCCCCTCCTCCCATGTTCATTTACCTACAATGTCCACTATGCTGGCATCCTTGGGTGCCAAACCTACCCTGCAATGCTTGATAGTCATGAAAAAAGGACAGACACAGTCCCTGCCATGCACCTATGAACTGGCACAGGACCACTCTATTTTATCTCTAGGACATTGGTTATTGTATGAATATATGAATATATGATTATTGTATGAAGGGGAAAAATGTTATACAGCACATTTTGGAAGGCAGAGTATCAGCTGATACAAACCACTGAGAGGGGTAATTGGAAAGTCTTGCTTTTTCTTTGAAAGCCTTAGCCAAGCCTTTTAGGATCTCCATGAATTAATCTTTAAGATGGAAAAACCATTTCCTGGCCCAGGTGATGGGTGATGCTTATTGACACCAGAGGAAGTCTGGAAGACCATTCTGTGCAAATTATACATCAGGGTTCTTATAATTTCTTTTTTTCAGTATCTCAGAACTCTCAAGAAAAGAGAACAAATGTTACTAACAGGAAGACAATGACTACTCCACATGAAAAACGTCACCTACCATCACCTGTCAGGTGCACTTCTGTCTACATCACCCAAAGGAGCCACTTGGAAATTAATGCCAAACACTAATAACATTTTGTGTTATTTACTCTGCTCATATTAACACACAGTAAGTTGTTCTTGCTACTTTGTCAAGTTTCCATGAGAGAACTCACAACTTGTTGCCCACCTGTACATCCAGAGTCCTGAGTCACAGCTAATTTCATTTCCACACCCAAATCCCTGTTTTCCACTGTCAAAGTTTAATTTTAGAAAGCTGCACAAAAATACATCTAACCTCAGTGGAAATGCATATTCCAGCAATGTTTACTCTCCTCACTCACGTTTGGGCTGATTTTAAAAAGCAGGCTGCAGGTGAAGTCAGGGTGGGTCTGCTCATCGTTACAGTGGGGGATGAAGACATTTCCACTTAGTATTTGCTTTTTAAACTGGATGTTGAATCCCCAGCTAATGTAGTTGCACTGGCCTCTGCCATTCATTTCAGCTGAACCAAGACTTCCAGCAAACACCTCACAGAGCAATGGCTTTGCCCAAACAAGTAGGCCAACAAAGCTCAAGGCATGAAATGCCCGAGTAAATACTTAGCACATACAAGATAAAGGAGACCTTTAAGCCCTGTTAGGGTACTTGATCAATTAACCGTTGTTATGCTGTTAGAATTGGTCCAAAATACTAGTTTCATTCATCTCTGCCTGTGAACCAGGAGAGTTGTGGTCTGGGAAAGGGAAAAAAGTAGCAAAAATCAGTGACATCTCCTGATGATGTCCATCAGGTACTTTGATGGAGCAAAGCCAAAGACCAAGAGCCCAAGCCAGAGTTGCTGAAACAAAGATCTCACAGAATGATTCAGTTTTTCTGTGTTCAAAAAAATCTAAAGTGCTGATTAAAATTTTTGCCCAGGTCAGCTTTATTTCTAATTGCCCTAAAAGAGCAAGAAAAGGGCCAGTCCTGCTGTCTGGAACAACTTCTTCAGTTTTCTTTTTTTCCCCCTGCCATTTTCTGCAAGAATGTTTGTTCAGGGTTTTGCAAGGAACTTAACAATGTAAAGAGAACTCTTTTGGAAATCATTTATTCAGAAATAGGTTGAATAATTCTGTCCATTTCTGATCTTACATTTTATACAAGTGGAAAAAAGATCAGAAAGGAGGAAAAAACCTGTACTATAGGCAAACTCTCTGTACAGAGCAAGCTGATCCTTTCTCCAAACCAGCATGTTCCCTGCCCTCCTCTCATGCTGCATGTCAGTTCACCAACAGTTTTAGTAGCCTGTTTTGGGGGTTCTGTCTCATTATGGCAGCTTAGAGGAGAAGGTGATGTGGTTTTCTGCTGAGGTGACAGGATCCTTGAATTTGCCTGTGTGTCTCCTCCAATATATGAAACTAAACATTGTTTCTGTTTCCCCTCTTTGCACTTGTTCTCCCTAATGTAGTCCAGCCTCCTTTCATTTTCCAAACTTTTCATGCAAATTATTTGCACACAGAGATGTAGCATTGGTTATGTTCATTTGTCCATGACGAGGTCCTGCAGTATTTTCAGAGCTGAATACATCCATACAAAAGATATTTCTATGAATATAAAAACAGTGTTCCCTGTCATTCTCATCATGAAAGCACTGAATGCTTATTTAATACCACAAGACCCTCACAGCTACTAGCATAAAACCTTCTGTATGTGATTTGGACCTGCTCCTCACACCAAACCTGAGCATAACATTCTCATGCTCATTTATTCTTATACTGACACAATACTGAGCCAAATTCACCCCCTGCTTAATTTCCCTGCAGTCAGTAGTAACAGAGCACAGAGGTGTACAGATGTTTGTGTTGTAACAGCTTTAAATTACATGGATATCTCACCTTGTCAACCACTGCTAGTCCTGTCCTAAAATTGCCATAATACTCAGAGCCTGCTGATCCCAAACCCCTATGGACCTGAAGAGTTCAGCTCCTATTCCAGTCAAGGCTCTTGGACAGTGATGAATAAAAAATACAGGAAAAGATATGAACAAACTATTGCAGCTTCCTGCAAGCACCAACAACCCAGAGACCTTCAGCCAACATAGGGGCATGAACCTGAAAACAGGAAAGTTGGCAGACGATGGAATGACTGAACATGAACATAGGCTGGTGAAAAGAGGCAATTGCTTTCACAAGACCTCTGAGCTGCCCAGTTCCTGGCAGACTTCCCATTCCCAAACATTTTAGAATTGAATTAAGGACACTTTATTCGCTCCAAAAGCAATTAAAAAGAAAAACACATTTAAAATATAGTTCTAGCAACAATAAGCAATTAGTCTTTGATAATTGTCTGTGTCTTCCTATTTAATCACTCTCTTGCAGCGGCCAGTATGCTGATGACAGATCCCAACTGGTCCCATTATCCTTCCTGCCAAATTGCTTCCAGTTTGTGTCTGTCCTTAACTCTGTGATGACAATGGACTGAGGATGCTGCAGCATCCCGTAGGACTCGCTTGCAAAAGGATTCTTCAACCTTGACATTTGTCCTGAGTGAGCTTTCTTCCTCCAAATCAATACAAAGTTTATGTCCAATTTCAATCTCCAAGACAGTGACCAGCGTTCAGTTCTAGTGCTCCTTGATCTCGGTCCTAAACACTGAGATGTGGTACAACCTTCTTCAATTAACTTCCAACACCAGGGTCATGCTGGCTGAGGAGGGAAGTATGAACATGACTAGTGCTCCGGGGTTTGGATTCCTCCAACTTCCACTTGGGATCTTAAAACCTGAATGCACATGAGCCACAGATTTATTTAAGAAATGACTCAGTTCAGTGTAACCTCCCTGGCTTTGGTGGGAGTTATTTTACTTTGCACATGCCTTTTATGACAGACATTTCTCGTTCCCTGCGAAATTGTTGGCACAGGAATGGCACCTGCTTGTCTCACTTCTCCTCTGGCAGCCAAGATAACCTGTGATTTGGTGATTTGCCCAATTTGCTATCAACTGAAAATCACTTTAGAGTTTATACTGCTTGTGTCTAGTCCTAATCTAAATGCTCAAAGGCAGACCCCTAAAATTTTAAGATGCCCAAAGTTCTGTTTTTCAGTAAACTCCTGAAAATTTCTAAACTCCTTTTGACTTATTTTAAAATATTCCATGACACAGCACCAGCTTGCTGAAATAGTCTCATTTCTGAATGTGGGCCAACCTTTTTTTATCTGTTCATCACAAGCAGGTTTGACAAAGGCTTCTTTTTATTATCTGTTACACAGCCAGGAGGTCAGGCTGGCATACGGTGCATGCCTGTGTTTGAAATTGCACAATCCTGGGATTTGCATGTTATTTTAGGTTACTGAAAACTTTATTTCTATAGTTTGTCTCTGTCAGGACTACTTTCAGAGCATTCTTACCATGCCCTGTGGGGAAAAGAAAAAGGGGAAAAAAAGCCCTTTATTACATTTTAAAAAACCCAAAACATATTAGGATATATCATATAACACTGCCTTTTGTATACTGGCAGCTTTGTGCAAAACCACTGCAAGAATGAACAGAATTATAGAATATCCTGAGCTGGAAGAGACCCACAGGGATCACTGAGCCCAACTTCTGGCTCTGCACAAGACAAACCCAAAAATCACCATAACATGACTTAACCTACAGTTTACTGAAAGCAAATCACGTTGTTCCTCACTGGTTGCATAATGAGACTTGACATTTCCTCCTTTTTTGCTGCCATTCTGCAGTGATGGATGTGAGACAAACCTCTCCTTCTGCAGAGGATATTTTGAAAAGCCTCATAACAACTATGTCAAGAGTTTCTGACTTGAGGCTGCAAAAGTTAATGGTAGAAAAGGAGACTATAGCACTTCTGTGCTAGTTTAGAAGTGTGTCTCAACCTCCAAGCAGGTTTAGTTTAGGCACAAGATAGGTTGCAGACCTTCAGGGAGTGTTACCTGCTCTAGAAATAAGTGATAAGGCTGATGATTGTGGCACACTCCCTATGGAGATGGCAGTGAGCTAGCAATTGGTCACCAGAGTAGTAGTACCTACTTAACAGCAGAGACACAAAACTGGGCTCCTGTACTCAATTTTGTGCATGTAGAGTCAAATACGTGGCTTCAGTCACACAATTTACTTACCAAAACTTTCACAGAATATGGCAATATGGAAGCTAAATTTGGTTTTCTGGATTTTCTACCATTTCAAGTGGAAACAGTATTTTCTGCATTATCCATTCCACAGGCACACAGTGATGCTCTGGACTCTTACACAGATACAGGATCATACCTAACAGGTAAACTAACTTCTTTTTTTAAAAATTGCTAGTTAAACTAACACTCTGTGTAGTATAATTGCCTTATTTGAGGCCTGAAGGAACTCAAATGCAAACAAGAAGAGAGATGAGACAGCCAGTAGGTATCTCCATGCCCAGATGTATAGAGACACCAGTGCAGGATGCTTTAAGAGAGCAAAAAAACTCTTATACTGATTATTTAAATAAAAATCATGTGTCTTTGCCTCATTTTCCATGCTTGTCTTAAAAAAGAACCATGTAACATTGCGTAAGATGTCCAGGCTGTAAGAATTTTCATGTCCTTGTAGATCAGTCAAAGCCTGGGCACAAGATAATATATCACCCTCTATTAACAGGCAAGTAGATGATTTACCACATTTCAGTGACTGTGTAAATATGAGCAGTAGGACACTGAGCCTCACAGGCCTCCTTTAGCCCAGCCAGGACTGCAAGGCAATGAGCTGAGCTAAATGAGAGACATTAAACAAGCCCAGGTACAAACGCTGCCATCACGGGCGGCACTTTCTGTCCAGGGAAGGTGTGACGTGTGGTTACCAGACTACATGTGCCCAATGTCCACACACCAGAGCTGCTGACAAGCAGAGGTGCACATTAAAATGGAGGCATTCTTCATGCAGTCTCTTTGAATTTCAGTCACAGCATATTTCAGTCTAATAACTCTAAGCTGTGTTACTTACCAACGGGTTGAGTTAAATTTTTTCCCATTTTCCCTATATATGATGTGTCCACTTTTGCATTAAGATATGAGACAACAATCCAGATAGATGCAAGCTGGAAACTATCAAGTCCTACTGTGATGCTGTGACTTCTTTATTCTGATTGCAACCTGCTTCTATATCATGACCTATCTCAAAATCTAATTTGAATCCACAAAAGAACCACAGTAATAGATATATCCAGATGGAAGTTTTCAGTTATCCTCTGTGACATAAATCCATACTTTTCCTTGTTAGATTGGATATGAACACTCAAATAACAATCATAAAACAAGAAATCTCTAAGCCTAGTGTCATCAAACCAAACAAATTTTGGCCTTTCTCTGAGATATTTCTGTTAATAATTTACTATTTCTAAAACTGAACATGCTCAAAACCTAGCTCCTGAATTTTTCATGAAGTCCTTTCCTCTCCATACCTGTCTTAATTTCAGAAATAAAATCAGACTCTTTCCTGCCAATCTCATCTTTCACTTTGACTTGATCTCCTCTCATGACTCACACCTTCAGTCTCTGATTAAACCTGATGCCACTCTCTACAAAACTTCTCCAAATCTGACCTTTTCACTGTGCCTACATCACCAAACCCTTGTCTGAGACCTAACTGGATCACAAGCCTTAACAATTAAAATCTCCTCATCTCTGGTTTTGACACTATTTCCCTTCTTACTCTCCTGAAGACCTTGTATCAAAGATCACCCTGTAGGTCTGTGACCTGGCTGTGTCCACATGGCACCTTGCACAGACCTCATTCCCAGCCTGTCTACCTTCCAGCTACAGCAATAGAGCTCAGACCAGGCTAAATTCCCACATTCTGACCCATCTTTTCCCATGCAAGCTGAAACCTCCTGCTGAGGTTGCACAATAATACCCACAGAAACCTACTGGTTGTGCTCACTGATATCTGGGGTCTACAACTTGTGTGGAAAACTACTTCTCTCCTATTACTCTGTTATATTTTACCTATTCTTCCTCCCTGATAACCTTTTTTTTTTTTTTTTCCAGATGGCATATGTATTTCTATAGCATATAACATACATATAAGTAGACTATAAGCTCTTAGGGACCACAATACTCATGTTCCTAAGAGCTTGGCAGAACAATTTGTATGACACCTGGAACTATGCAGACCTACTTTTCTGGGATGTGAAGACAGCACTGCCAGAGAATCAGAAACAATTTAAAAAAATATGTGAATTAAATTAAAAAATATCTTTATCTGTATGTCTCAAACCTCAAGGCTATCTTGGTGAGGCAAAGTGAGCACTGTACCAGTTCTTTACATGGGGACACATTTCAGGAAGGAGTTAACCTGATCTGAGAAGAGCAGATAGGAGTTTTCACTGAGCAGAAATAAATGCATAAGTTACGAAAGAGAATTGAGAGGGAAAGGTGACTTCCAGAAGATAGAGAAAAACATCTTAATTGTAAGCTTTCAAAATCCCCATGCTGGCTCACTGAGGTACCAACTCCTTATGGGACTAAGTTTAAACTAAAGGTAAAACCTGAGGATTTATAGGACATGTAGGAAGGGGTAGAGAGGATAAAAGGAAACTCAACCATAAAGAAAAGTAAACTGAAATAAAAATAATGCTATTTAAAGGAGAAGTCTTTGAGAAAAGAGTTAAAACAAGAGCATAGAAACTGTTTCTCTCCCATCACTGCATTTTGAAGGAATGGAGACCTCAGATATCAGCACAGTGAAGTGCACAGAGGATGAAAACTTCGTGTTTAATAAAACTGCAAATATAACATTGCGGGGGAGAGAAGAAGAGAAACACTGAGTTCAGTTAGAGAGTAAAAAATTAAATCCTTTCCGTACCCAAGGCTGCGAGCCATGCCTTGGGCTTCATCTGTCAAGTGCTGCAAAGCATTCCTGCAAACCCCTCTCCTTTTAATTGACAGTCCGGGTGGCAAAACCTTTCCTTGCTCCAACCCTGTGACTGTGCTCCAGCCTGCGGAGCTGCCGGGAAAATGAGCAATGAGCAGGTGTCAAATTCCGTCCTTTTATCTTTGGTTTTTAAAAGACAGACACAATTATGTGCAAATCAGCGTAGTGCGGCCGCTGATTAAGTCTCTTTTCTAAGAATTATTTTCACAGGGCTCTGTGAGCAGCCCGGCCAGAGCTATCAGCTCATCTACAGACACAGCACCGTGGCTGTTCCACCTTCTAGAGACCCACAGACAGAGAAGCAGAGATGAGAAATTATTAACTCCTCACCCTCCACAGAAGGCAAAGCAGCCCTGGCAGATCCTCTCTCAGGGTCTTTCTGGCACTATCTTTCCATGGTTTATGTATTTTGAGATTATGAGTGCATGTTTGATACGTATTAGTGGGATGCCTAAGAAATAAAGGGAAGTTGTAAAGCACTGGAAGTTGACAAAGTTGAAAAAATAAAGATAAAGGTCTTCAAAATTTAGTATAAGGAAAGACTTAATGGCTTCTTGTACCTCTGAAGTCACGAATCATTTTGTGAATTTAAAGGTGAAGTGTGAAGAAGTGCATCTTGTTTACTCCTACAAAACAGGAACAAAAAATCCTCCCAAACCCTATCACTTCTGTACGTGCTGGGACTAGATTTTTAACTTTATAAAAATCCATTACCTACGGGTCTGGAAAATGGTATTTCATGGAGTTTTAACTTAGCTGTCCGGGAAAATAGAGTTGGGTTTCTTTTTAAATTAAAAAAGAAAAAAGGAGGAAAAAAGAAAAATAGCTTTTGCTGGTTTGAATTGATCCAAGGAAGGAACCTATCCATTTCACATGAAAAGGAAACTTTCATTGCAGTCTTCATGCAAAGACTGAGGGTGTATGTCAAAGGATCCTGGTTGCCCTCCCAGTCCCAGAAGCAGTTGTGCCAAAGCAACAGCTCTGAGAGGGCACAATTAAATGATTAAATAATTAAATAAATGTCTCCTGGTGCCATCACTGCTGTTTGGACAAGTACAGCCTTCAAACTGTGCATATGGGACATGCCCCTTAGTGCTAACTTACCATCCTTACATTCAAAACAAGATAGGTTTTATATGCATCCTCATCACATAAAGAGGAGAGAGGATCATTTTGTCCTGATCCTTTCTAAACTAAAGAAATAAAAGTTTTCAGTGCCAGGGAATTTTTTTTTCCTGAAATATTCAGGTCTCTAAGCAATAGTTTAGGCTACAAACACCTTTGAAGTAACTGAGTGAAGAGAAACTTATGATATGGTTGGAAAGTATATAAAGCAAACAGTGGCATATAAAGGAAGCTGCTCCCAAAAGCATTTGTGATTTCAGCAAGTACACAGCACTGGGAGTTAACCACTCCATTACGTGGGTTGTCTTTTGCAGTGTTCATTTGTGAAAAAGTCTATCTTTTACACACTTGCAATCCAGACAAAGGAACAAATTAAAAGAACTAAGCACACAAACCACGCTGGGCAATAGAGTGTGGCAGCCAAACGCTGCCAGTAATCCATATTCACATTGTATCACATGAACTGACCCAGAATTAACTATGGCTGCCCTCTCCTGGAAAACTCTCTGGAACAAATGAAGTTTCTCTCATCCATTTCCATTAATGGCATTAGCATGCTTAATGGCAAAACCACATCAGAACAACTAGATAAACAGCTACAAGGAAGCTGTGAAAAGCAACAACAGAATTGAACTATTTTTCCATAAAGATCTTGAATGGAGATTCTAGTCCCCTTTGTAAACCAGGGTACACAACTGAATGCAAACTGTGCTTCCTGGCTTTAAGTTTCAAAATAGATGTCAAATGTTAGGGTGGGAGTAAGAAGGAAATCACCTATTACTCTACCATTTATACCACCTTTTCTCTGAAGACATTTCTTGGTTGAGCCCACTCAAGAAGAATCTTTTAAAATCCTTTCTTGAGAAACAACAGACAGTATAAGATGGTAATTTGGGAAGATGACTGGCCAAATCCAAGTCATTACTTCTTCCATAAAGGTATCACATCTAGTGATAAGAGCAGATAGTTACATGCTAATTGTTGTAGAAACACGATGAGATTCCATTAGATTTGGGTACCAAAGTCATCAACAGAGTATCCCTGATCAAAACAAATGAAACGAAAATCAGAGGTAAAGAATTAATCACCTTCATGAGAGGTTTGACTTTGAAAAGGTTCTAAAAATAGCATCAATCTTAAACAACTATCAGAGCAGGATAATCTGTTAAACAAAGCATCTCATTCAAAACTACAAAGTTAAGTTCAAGCATTTCAGAAGCTCAGTAGTAAATATCCACAAATGTAGAACTTTGCGTTCTTTTCTTCACTGTTTTCCTCTTTATCCACATTTCTTAATGTCTCTTGCATTTCCCTCTGAAAGCAGCTGAAGTGTGCCACGCACTGTATCAAAACAGGCAAAATCTGTGCCCTCAAATAATCGCTTCGTCACGTAATGACCAGTGAAATCTCCATGAATGCAACGAGCCCTTTCAGATGCCACATTCAATTTGCCTCAATGAAAAGTAGTTGTAATAGAAAGCAGATGCTCCCCAACAAGTTTGCCAGCTGTTGAAATGATATGCAGATGTTGAGCACACTGAACTCCAAACACACGACCTTTCAATAAAAAGGGAATTCACTCACAGACTTAAAAATGTTGAGCCAAGTTCTTTATCACCATAAAATGCAATAAAGTAACACTACTCCTACATTTCTTCCACAAGTACAGAAGCAACAAAATCACACAAAAAAAGCACTGAAAAGTTATAGAAAAAATAGAGAATTGTCTTTGACAGGAGAGATCAATTCTAGTTGTCTTTAATGACCTGAATGATACAGATCTCAACTGTAGCATCCATCCTCTCGTTTTCCCAATTTTATTTGTAGCTAGACTCCATTTTTACATTCCAAAGCATGGCAGCCTCCAGCAAAAAATGCTTTGTATGAACAAAGGTTCATTTCCTCAAACACTTTTCTTTGAGATCTAATGTAAATGAATATCACTGTCTTCTCTATATAAAAACTAATAAAATTGTTAATTACTTGAAAATCAGGCAAGCTCATCCCACTCTTACACTATGCTAAGTCTAAGAAAAGAAAACAGTTTTTGCCACAGTGTGCCAAGACTTGCTATTTACAAGAATCTGAAAATCAACTTCTTGAAGGCAGGATACTGGCTGGAAATGAATATTCTCTCACATAAAAGAACAACTACCAGTAAAGACCAGCAGGAGAACTGTTGGCACTTATAAGTTTTATTTAATTTTTAACGTCTCAAAGTCATTCAGCAGAATGGACTGCTGTCTCTATCATCCCAAAGCACCTCATTAAATGAGGGAGTTAATCATGTATATGCTGCTAATGAGAAAACATGATTAAAAAAGTTCAGAGAAGTAGGAATGAGGAAAAAAATTGAAGAGAATTAAACCTCTTTCCAACTTAGGAACATGCCCGTGGTTCACAAAATGTAAGCAGTAGTTTGGTTAACAAAATACAAGCTGTAATTACGTCTTCTGTGAGTAAACAGTAATTAACCAGGTCAAAAATTCACGGGGCTGCTTTCTGATAGGGGTCAATGGGGAGAATTTCTGTCCTGCCTATGGTTTGATGGTCTAGAAAGGAAGGGTCTTCCAGCTTTCTGACACGTAAGATATTGCAATTAATATACATGACTGTACACTGTGTATGGCTTTGGAATTTGGGTCTCCTGCTTTTATTGAAATTTGGGATGAGGGCCTTGCTGAACTCAGGATATGTACCTCTATCCATGTATGCACCCAGTAGGTTTATGGAGAAATACATGGAATGACTCACTGCAGGTATCAGGTTCATAATTAGGACGGCCAATTGATTAACTGTTAATTACTAGTAGCTACCTGTACATACAGCTACATCACACACATTTTACCATGGCAACCTCCTTTGCCCACCGACCCACCCATTTGAGAGTCACTGGAGCATTTCAGATCTTGGGAGTTTTGATATACTCCTTGTCAATCTCTCTCCACAGCTCATTAAATACAGAATTTTCTTTCAACTTATGTCTATCCAGAAGGACTCCATTCTATAGCAGTAACAGCTTCTCTGTGCCTTAAAGTACGAGGTCTAGTTATATCTGGACTATTTCTACTTGACACCAAGATGGAAAAAGGGCTTTGTTTGCTCAGTCAGCCTTTCCCCTGCAAATACAAGAGTATTTCATGCACATATTTACTCATGCATTGTGAATTCACAGACTCACAACAACCCCGACAATAAATCTAAATATTTGAAAGTAACCATGGCAGAATCACTTCAGAAAATCCTTCTGAGATCAGCGTGAGGTTCATTTTCTTGCAGTCTGCTGAAATATTTACACACATCTTTGTTCCGTGATGTGATTTGCCTGTTGGTAACACTGAGCAGAAATCTACCTTACCTAGACTTGTCATCCTATTAAAACAGTCCTAAATACTTGAATCCTGAAATGAGAATATGCTTTGTCTGGAACTGTGGACTGTAATGTTCTCTTGGACCATTTGCAAGCGTGGCTCTTTATTGCTTGGCCATGGTGTGCAATGCCACTGAAGCCAGCAAACACCATTTCCCTGGCTGCCCACTCACCAAGTCCTGGGTAGAGTAAAAATATGACACAGGCTGTACTGAGAGCCCTGGAAAACCACCTGCCACCTTTGGCTCTGACAACTGAGCAATTTGTCCTGGGCAGTCACAGGAATGGCCTTTCTGTTGCGATCTCCAGGGGAGAAAAATACAGCTGTTAATTAATAAAATAGCGAAAGTTTATCTGCATGTTGTTTATCCTAATAAGCAGAGCTGGTATTATGATTGCAGCTTTTCAAGTTACTGCACTGCCTTGCAGAAAGAGACCTGGAGCAATGAAGATAACAGTGATCATCTGAAATGGGTCCTAATCCTTCTGAAACGGTTGTTATTCAGAAAGATCAATCAAGTTAGGGGGAGATAAAAATCCCTTTCTTCTCCAAAGACTAAAAATTTGTTTACTTGTCTGGTTGGTTTCTCTTCACATTTCTCTCCTTTATCTTCACTACATCGCTGTCACAGGTCTGTTAAATTGGCAGCACCCAAGGGGGTGCCTCAGGAATGAATGGTTCCCTACTCAAAGCTGGTATCACATATCTAACACACCACAAAGCAGTGATCACTACACGAGATTGTTAACAGGCTCAAAGAAAACGACTCAGCAGAGCCAAAACAGACTGGCTTTATGTCCTGGACCACTGCTCTGGTCATGTGACACTTCCTTTGGATCCTGTCCCTGACTGCCTGTGCTGCACTGCAAAAAAAGTCACAGTTGTTACTTAGAATCGTAGAATCATTTTGGTCCTTAGAGCTGTGCCCTCATCTCCATCCATGACCATGGCCTTGTTATTCCTTACACTCTGCCCTGACACCAAGGTTGGTCTCAAACACTCTTTCCTCCCCAGTCTTCTCCTAAAATACCCATTATACATGTGATGGCCCCTCCACATGAGCAATCATAGAATCATGGAATGGTTTGGCTTGGCGGGGGCCTTAAAGATCATCAATTCCAACTCCCTGCCATGGGCAGGGACACCTTCCATTAGACCAACTTGCTCAAAGCCCTGTTCAACTTGATACCTCACTTCCCACAGCACTTCCAGTACACCACTTTTGGGGACAGTGCTACAGGATAATGGCTTGGGAGGTGACTAGAAGAAATGACCACTATTTCTTTTTCTGGTCTTTGCCTGCATTTTCATAGCAGAGTTTTCCCAGACATTCTCTCTCCATCAATGGAAGCAACTAGTCTTAGCAGATCCATGGGGAGCAAGGCAGAAAACAGTCATAGCTCCTCTCCCCAGCATTAAAGGTGGAGAAAAATCAGAGCTCTTGTCATCTCTTGGATCCATTGGAAAAAGCCACATATGTCTTTTGCAGTACAGTTTTCTCAGGTAATCCTACATACAAACACAGCATATTTTCTTCTCTATAAATGCTTTCCAGTCCCACTGAAGGAGCCTGATAAAGCAAAAGAGGAGAAATAGCCAAAACTGAGATTGAAAAGAGAGGTAATCTCCAACTGTAAGACTATGATTGCTACATGTATAGTAATTCTTCTAATTTATCCAGTCTAGTTGCAACTTCAAAATGATGAGACTTTCAGCATATGCTGTAGGAAATACTTCCATAGTTCAAGAGATCTTACTGTCAAGGCTCCTTCCATCTCAGTCTGAATGTTCCCATCTCAATTTTATCCCATTACTCTTAGTTATATACTATATTCCAGGCTCAAAATAATTCCACTCCCACATGGTATTGGTTTCCTAATATTTCTATCCTTCACTACCCTCTGGCATAGGAAGACATTAGAAAAATATCCTGGAATAAATTAAAATTGTCAGAAAAGCTAATAATTGCCAGATAATTTAAAAATAAATACAATTACAGCAGTTAAAAATGGAGAAGGACTATTAGATTACCGAATGCGTCCCTGAATACAGAATGCCTTAAATTAATCTAATATTAAATGTGATCCAAGCCAAAGGTCAAGAAGAATTTTGCATATCTTCTTTAATTTAGAATTTCCTGGCCTTTATACAATATGTCTCAAAAGGTTAATACAGCAGCACCTGAAGGTGTGTTATTTCTCAGAAATCTACTTAACTTCTTTTAAGAAAATTATGCACTTTGTCTTATAGAAAACTCATCTCCAATGTAAAGATCTTGGACAGGACTTTAGTTTTTAGCTAGGTTACCTGTGCTTTCTTTAAGCTGAGTGCAAAGGGAAATATTGCTGTGCCTGTCTGCAGTCAGGTAGAACTGCTGCATCCAACCTCATTTGAGCTGCAGTTTCAACAAACACACATGGGAATGCAGTACTGGAAGAATATTTGATTGTGTTTGTTTACCAACAGTGTTGATGCCAAGCAGCTTTGCCTGGCAAAAAAAAAAAAAAAAAAAAAAAAAAAAAAAAAAAAAAAAGTATGAAATTTGATTTTTAATAATACCACAACTCTGATAGGAACTGTGTTACAAGAAATACCATTTCAGGACATCAGAAGACAGATGGTCTAGATGAAACAGCAATACATCAAAATCGGAAACCTTGAGTCTTGCAAAAGTTATTTTAAAGGGAGCATAAACTTAAATATATATTCCCAAAGTCATACCATGTAGCATGACTGTGATCACCAGTGGCCCCACTTCAGTTAGATAGGGGGGCTTTTTGTTTGTGGTTATACCTGAATTAGCTCAAGACACAAGTAATTTCTTTTTTTTCTTTTTTTTTTTTTTTTTTTTTTTCAACAGCAGACCCTCAGGGAAGAATGGCAAAGTTGTTCCTAAACTTTTTAAACCAATAAATCACAGTTAATTACCAAAATATCTAATAGGTTTCAGCTTGTTGCAGTCTGTATTTATTTTTAAACATTTTTTCTCAAGGAACGAAGAGTTGCTTTGAAAACATCAGACATCTCAGTCCAGGATGAACTCTGTTTCATTGAATCATCTTGATTCACAAATATGGATTCAAGAAAGCATTTTCCTGTAACAAAACCCTTCATTTTGGGTCAATTAAAAATAGATTCAAGAGCAAATAAGGTTCCTTAGCAACTTAAACAAAGCAGGGAAAACCAGAGTCATTGCCAACCACCAGGGGAAAACCAAAGTGTCTCATCTCTTTGCTAAATTACCTTCCTTTATTTCATTACCAGCCTCTTCAGGCCTGTTGTACGAGGGACATTTGCTGACACGTTATGATTTCAGTAAGGATGCTTTCGCTCTGCTAACAAGGCATGAGGAAGCCAGGCTGAGTGCAGGTCTCCTCATGTTTTCATTGAGGTGACTCTGCCCTGTACTCTGCTCTTGAGGGTTCTGGGGTTCCCAGCACAGGAAGGACATCGACCTGTTGGGATGAGGCACCAAGATGACAAGAGGGATGGAGGAAAGGCTGAGGCAACTGGGATTGTGTGGCCTGGAGAAGAGAAGGCTCCAGGGGTACCTCACTGTGGCCATTCAGTACCTGAAGGGACCCTACAGGGAAGATGGAGAGACTTTTCGGAAGGGCAAGAAGTGACAGGACAAGGGGGAATGGCTTCACACTGAAGGAGAGTAGGTTTAGATTAGATATTAGGAAGAAATTCTTTATTGTGAGGGGGGTGAGGCACTGGAACAGGCTGTTCTGAGACAAGCTGTGAATTCCCTATCCCTGGATGTGTTCAAGGCCAGGCTGGATGGGGCTCTTCTAGTGGAAGGTGTCCCTTCCCATGGCAGGGACATTGGAACTGGCTGGGCTTTAAGGCCCCTTCCAACCCAAACCATTCTGTGATTCTAATTTTTGCTTTGTGTTTCTTCAGCCTCTGGTTTGAGATGGTCACTGCTTTGGTGTTTTGGTTTACAGGCACCACAAACAGCAAGCACTTGAATAACGATAATGTTTTAAGGAAAAACTACTGTCTACAGCAACAATTATGACAGCTTCTACTTGGAGACCGCAAGGAAAGAGATCTGATAGATTAGGAATAAAGAAAAAAATATTTTATACATGATTATAAAAGCCTGCAGAGTCCAGAATATCTTTTTTTAAAAAGTTCTTTTTTTTCTCAAGATATGTCTGGCAGACTGTAGCTGGAACCATATGCTCTAAACACTAGTTTGGATGCTCACCAATCTTTGGAAAGTCAAAGGGATCAATTAAGGTTTTCAGAATTTTAATCCAGGGGCAATTATTTTTGCAACAAACTCTTAAAACAGGTCTGACTGGCATAATTTGGATATCAATTACAACTCTTTTGATTCTGATTTTGCAAATAGCACCTTGAGTCATGGGCTGTGTTTAAGAAGCTGCACTTACTGTTGCCACACACTGCAGGAAAACATAATACTTTTTTATGTCATTACAAGTTAAGTAGTTGTTATCTTCTTATCAAAGTGAGAATTTAAATGTCTCAGATATGGGTATGATCTTACAGACTTTGGGGAGAGTTTAATTGGCAAAACCAAGTGAGGATGGCAAAGGGACCACAAAGCACTGGGAAAAATCCAGCCACAAGCCTGTTTTATAAGAATGTATTTTAGAATCTCACAAATATTTATCTTCTCTTCTGCTGGAAAGCCAGGTTGAATCAGTTTTGATATTTTTTAAATTATTTATGTGAATTCTATCTGGAGAAAGAAGAGAAAAAAAAAAAAAGTCCTGCTAAAATGCTGCAGCTCTGCCATCCTGTATATCCCAGTGGCTTCTCTTTGTGAGAAGCAGCAAGTTCCTTGAATTTCTTCCTAATCTTTCTTAAGAGAGAAAGATGACTGAATCACATTGCCAACAGACCAAAGCAGAATTGTGCTGCTGATATGAGCCTCCTCTTTGTGCAGCATGCACCAGCTTTCCTCCATTATTTTGTTGTACTCATAGCACTGGCAGGCCGAAGTTTTGGTGAGCAGATTGAATCTCCTAAGCCCTGGAAATGACAGCAACGTTTCCCATCACCTGTTGGATAAAGAAAAGCTTACTTTGCCTTGGTGTCCTTCTGCAGCATTTTATTTCATTAAATGTTAGGCCACAAGGACTGATAAGAGACAAGCAGATGGCTCATACCTTTCTCCTATTTTTTTGCCTGTTTTCCAGGCATAGTTGCCTTTCCATCTTGCTCCTTAGCAAAATAACTGTGTTCTGCCTTTCTGTGGCTCAGGCTTCCAGTCAGATTTAGATGCCACATCAAGGCACTTACACTAAGTAGCTCATCAAATAAAAGATTTAATAACTGGTATGAAAAAGGTACCAAACTATCACTCCAGACTTAGAGGGCCAGACTTTGTTTTTTTTTATTATCATAGTAGAAAAGTATAATCTGTTTTAATATTACTTTTATTATTATTTTTATTAGGCACTGCTATTAAGCTAAAACTAAATTATCTTCTTTTCCTGAATAACCTATGGCTTCCTTTTCTCAAGCATTTTACCTGCCAACACATAAACACCATCACACAAGTCACAGTCCTGTTTTAAATTTTAAGTGATACTTTAAATTCTTAACCCTTTATTTTAAGGACCAAATTAATTTTTTAGCCCTGTAGAGTAGAAAGTTCAATAAGAGACTCAAGCCAAGCTGGACAGGGTCTGACTACCATGCAATGGGGAGAGCTCAGGGAAATATCATGCTGCAAAAATGTGTCATTTTTCTGGGCACGGTGTTGCTGCAGGTTTTACATGGAACACGTGAAGCCAAGAAGCTGATCAACTGCAATTTTTTTCACAGAATCATGGAATATCCTGAGTTGGAAGGGACTCAAAAGGATTTTCGAGTCCAACTCCTGGCCTGGAACAGGAAAGATCTATGACCACCAAGAATCTATTTATCAATTAAAAGCACAATTTTCAAGGGAAAAATGGAGTTGAAGGGTGGTAAAAGCTCTTCAGTTTACTTCAACTTTGAGCTGGACAAAGCAAACTTTACCTCCCTCCTGATGTGTTTTGTAATGATGCTTGCACAGTGAAGAGAACTGTTTAATCCTGCTCCAGCAGCCAGTGTGCTGAACTGGCACAGGAAATGCACATCAGTGGCCAAAGGGAGGATCAGATCACAGCCCCCCAGGTGCCTGTGGGTTTGTCTCTGCATAAGCATCCCAATTCTTATCTCCAAATAAATGTCCCATTCCTATCCATTACAGAAAAAGTTGGAGGGGAGATGCTCCTAACACTACTAGCAGGGCTAAGGCAATACTTCCCCCCACCCCCCATGATATAGATAAAAGGCAGTTTTCCCATTTCTCCCACTGCCTCTAACATTTTGCCATGAACATTAATCCTGTTGGTGGAACATCCCTGCTGTTAGTGCTCTCAAGTGCTGACCACCCTATTGTTCATTTTGACTAATAAAAATGAAAGCAAGCAGCATGCTGAATGTACCCAGCAATTCTATATTGCTCACAAATTCCCCTGAATTAACATCTCATCTGCAGTGCAATGATCAACAATTTTACAGCCCTCCAGGATCAAAATAAGGCACTGGTTAGAACATTTTGCAGAGTTATTTCACATCAAAATAACAGTACATTTGCAAATGGGTTTTCAATCCCTGGATAAGTTTTATCCATCTGCCCCCAAAACCAATCTAAGTCTTCAATTTTTTTAGCTGATCCTCACCTATAAAGCAGTATAACAAGCTCCAGTTTTCTATTTGCAAAATGAGACTGTGATGAGATACAATCCAGAAGATTTCCACGCCACGGCACATGTGAAGAATAGGGAGGGAAAAAATCCCATTACTTCCCCAATTAAGCTTTTTTTGCTCTTTCTCTTAAAATGCCACAATTTCCAACCCCCTGTGTGCTTCACTGAGCTGCAGGGAGAAACTCGGGTTGCACAAGCACGGGCTGTACAACTCAATTACCAAGATCTGAAGGAAACTCGTGTCCTCGGACAGCTTCTCCGAGGTTTTGCCACGAACGGTGCCTGATCTAATTAGGAAACACTCAGCATCTTTGCGGCAATTACTACAGAAAATAATTATGACATGATATGACCACTGTCTTCTTTCAGATGGAAAAGCAGCAGAAAATTACAGGAAATGGAAGTCAGACAGGAGTTAATAAAACAGCCCTTGGCAAGGGAAGAGAGATGATTCCATGACAAGGTACAATTTTTTTGACTGGAAAACGAGGAAAAAGTAGCACATTGCAAGCCAAGGACCAACAGAGTCCATTTAGTCATAAATGAGCCACAGACTCACCACAATATAGGCAGTTATGCTTGCAGACACCTGCCTATCACAGGTTACTGTAGGAAAAGAGCCTTTAATGGTGCCACAGTTCATGGCTGCCCTACTGTCACACACTTGCCCTCCAGAGACACCAGGTGACAATGCATTAACAATTCTACATCTATTATGAATGAATTAAATTCCTTCCAACACAGAAACCAATTTGAATCATTGAAAATACTTCAAAGTTCCCACAGGAGTTAGTCTGGTGGTTACAACAGTGAGCTGGGAAGTGGAACACTTTTAATTGCAGCCCCAACCTTAATTACTGACCTGCTGCAGGAATTTTTTCATGAGACTTCACTGCCCTGCCTCAGTTTACTGATGTTTAGGGTATTGGAGAGTGGCTCTGGAGTAATCAAAATATGGCAGACACTTCCCAAAACAATGAAGGAGATCAGTACGGCGCTTACGCAACCAGAGGTGCGAGTCTTAATTAATGTTTATAAAGTGCCTGGAGAACCTGAGAGCTGGTGCTGAGGGAATACAAAGTATCATTAAGCTTATTTTGCAAAGAGGTATGAATATGTGATTATAATTTTATTACCCACGCAGATTTATAAGGAGGGTTTGAGCACAAAAGAAATTAAACTTTTTGACACTTTCTCTGCAGCGCAGGTTCATTATCAGAGCTGTGTATCAAATGTAAAATGCAAATTTAATAACTCACTCACTTTCAACTGTGAAATCATACCCAAATCCTCACTATCTTCGAGCAATGGATGAGGAAAAAACTGTGTGACAAGAGTGTTTTAAAAGTCGGGATGGTTATGTGGATGTTACAGCATAGCACAGTCTAAGTATTTCCAGAGCATTCATTTACTGTAGCAGCTGTATTTCCCCCTACATTTTGATTATCTTGACATTTTCTAATCATGAGAGTTATAAATTTTAAAATGATATGGCAGGCTTGATAAGCTGCAGATTCAACCCCCCCAAGTGAAGTTACTTTGTTTTTATTAGACGTTAAATTGCTTTTCTCCAGAAGGAGAATTGTACTTTGGTTAATTTTTGCTTTTTGAATGATGCCAAAGATTTCTTCTGATAAGACAGTGGTCTGAGTGACAGCAGAGAGATTTTTCTTTTCGATAATCCTTGATAAATATTGACCAAAGATGTCAGTTCTGTCTTTCACCATTGAGATGAATTAGTTTGGGCACAATAAAAGCAAAGGTTTTTTTTTAGTATGGCGCCTAGTATGAGTCAAAAGTTTCTAATCTGAGCTTAGAATTTGCACAGATTTTTTTTTTTTCCTCAGCAGCTCTGTCATTTTCAGGCAGGGCCTGAAATTTGATTGGGGAGGTACAGTTGCCTTCATGTTAAGGATGATGCTTTTCCTGTTCAACCCAAATTCCTGTCAATAATACTCTTACTTTGTAAAACAATGTACTCTGTATTTGTAGTCAAGACTTTTTATCTAGGTACCCTCTATGTTCCCTTTACTGAGCAGTCCCATTTCCAGTACAAGATTTCCCTCCCAAGCTCCACATGCAGACGAGTTCCACCCAAACCCAATTTCTGTTGAATCAACTTAGAGGCAACTCTACGACTTCTTTGCTTTCAGACAGATTTACGCCCCAACTGAAAGCAATTCATTAGCATGACCAGACTACATATCTCCCAATCTCCACTCCCATTCAGAAACTATTTGACTAATAATAATGGTCTATCACACGGTTATGAACTTAAACTTCTAGTTTAACTTTTTAAGAGACAATGCTATCAAGCCTCACTTCTTTGCAGATACCATATCTCTTTATTTTTTTCATAATTATTTCACTGCTTAACAAACAGACATAATGGATTTAAAAAAAGAAACATTACTGTATATCCTAGCAAAGAAAGACCCCAGTGTGGGCTTGCCGTCCTCTGTCCTGAATCTACAGCTCACACACTGGACAACTGCATGTAAGACTTTTCCGTTTTGAGAGATACAACCTAAAGATGCAAACATATTCCAAGGCAGAAAGAATTTCAGCTTTTCAAATTATAAATGAGTTTTGGCTTTTAATCCCCTAACATCACAGGGAGGAATGTGACCACTATTAGCCCTAGTAGCATGACATGAATTTGGATTTGAAGCCCAGCTCTCAAAAGGGGGTATTTGTGTACACTGAAGTCTTATTCTCTCTGCTAAAATGGCAAATAAAGTAGGTGCAGATGTCAGGTGGATACCCAGGACCGAGATCTTCAACCATTATTCAGAAGACAATGCTCAGCAAATCTGCACTGAATACCAACAAACAGCTTAAGCCAAGATTAACACACTGCTTTCAGTGCTGAGAGTCACGCCCGCCCTCTCAGCAAACACATCTGAAATATTCCTCAGCCACCTTTTTTAAGAGATCACAGGTTTAGTCAGGCTGACCTATGGCCCCTCCAGAAAGTCAATGCACTGAGAAGCCTATTACTTTTACTCATGCATATATCTCCCCAAGGATCTTCTCAAAAAAAAAAAAAAAAAAAAAAAAAAAAGTGGCATTGCAAAGTCTTCCTTGTTTGCAGAACTCGTTCTTCCTGCATATATTTACAGTGACCGAGCTCTTTGTTTAGACACACGCAGAGTTTCTCTCAAAACACAGCTATCTCAGAGAGCAAACAGCAAGGCAGAAAAGGAAAACAGATTATCAATGTTGTCTCTGCAGCAGAGCTGAACGAATTCCCTAAAATACTTAATCCATAGATAAAGCTCTGATGGCAACATCATTACCCAAGACCTTCAGAGCGACCAATGTGTGATGACCAAATGGTTATAAACACAAGGAGCTCAAAGTTAGATTGCCTTTGAAGTAATCAGATCACATCACTCTGTACTGTAATACAAATACAATGCCTTGGAGAAATAAAAGAAGAAAAGGACTATTTTTCATTCTTTTTTGGTAGATCCTGCGGTGTCCTAGTAACAGAACCACATCCCTTAAACTAACTGTAGAGCTTATGGTGCTGAAGCCTCTCAAAGCCACTGCAACTACACATGTTTTATAGCAGAGCAGAAATAACCTCCTCATTTTACATTCTGTAAGAAGAGGAAGGTGGTTTAGAAATACATCCATTTATGTACTCATTTCTATTCCTGGCAATTTAAAAAGATCTACACAGTCAAAAGAGGATGGTGGGTAATAGAAGAAATATCCTCTTCTACATATGAACAACCAGCAATATAAAGCATAAAAATGTGGATTGGGAACCAATTTGGATTCTTAGGTCTTAATATTACAGCTGTAATGCTTCATGCTGACCTTGGATATACATAGATGTGTCCTCTCCTAAAATTTAAAAGAAGCCTTCAAGATATTTTGCTGTGTGACAGCAGCAGGATATGTACATTTCGTAGCTTGGTTCTCCAATCAGACTGAAAAGGCTTTATGAAGAAAAAGAGGTATCATTTGCCCTACTTAATAATGGGAAACAGGCACAGAGGGATGAAATTATTTGCTTACAGTTACACCATCACCAGATACATAAGTAGGAATAGGACCCCCAAACCCCTCAGCCCTGTCCACTCTGATGCTGTCTCTAACAAGAAATTAGTTTTTAACACAAGTAAGAAATACCTGTTCCAAACTCCACGAAAGCAAAGAACTTCCAGCTAGGCAAAACCAATTTATTCAGTTTATTCTGCAGAAGAATGTCACCTTTTGAGGTTTGTTGTCATTTCATTCGTACTTTATTCCCTTACAGTATAGCAACCAACAGACTCATCACTCCTTTGAAGTTTCTTTCTTTTTCCCAACTGGCATTAGCTACACAGACAATTCTTCTCTCCCCTTCAACAGGGAAGGGTGAACTGTAGTAGAGCTGTCTAGCATAGGCTTAGGATATTATTTGCTATGTCTCTGTACATTGCTGTAGTGCATCTATTTTCATAGCTAACTTTCAAAGCAACACAATAATAAATAATAATGAATTTTCTAGGAATCAACAAAGTGGAGACAAGGAAATACAGACCTGCACAAAGCAGGCTCCACAAAATAACACCGACGAGAAGAGAAAGAGATGAAATTTTGATGTCAAGGTGAAGAGAAGTAACGGAGAGAGTGCACGAGTGGAGACTCTGAAATGATCTTGCAATTGAAGGCCAAAGAGGCAGGTACAGAGACCAGAGGGAAAAAAAAAAAAGTCTCTGTCAGTGACAGAGTAATGGGAGAATAAAAAATAAGCAAGGAGACCTTGCGGGTCTTCACGTCAGTATTGGTAGGATCTTGGAACTAGAGATACAAGAGGTAGGAGAGAGGCTGTGGGAATGAGCCACCATTTACATGTTGGTCATCTGCACTGTGTGCAAGGAGAGGGAGCAGATCAGGTCTGCCATTCAGTGAATAGCCACAGCTTTGCTGCAAAGTGGCAGGATGTTCATGGCACCCACTGAACTCAACACACAACTCCACCTCACTCCACCACGAGTGATCCCAGGGGCAGATCATGCAGTTTACCACGGCACTGACTTTCCCTTTGCTACCATTTCTGATTTAACCAAATAGTTTATTTTCCTATGTTCCTTGAATGGTCTTTAAACCATTCCTGTAGGTGCTAAACCTACCTATCCTAAAATATGTTTAATTACATACAGTGTATGAATGACTGCAATTGAGCACTTGGAAAATTACCTACATTGAATATAATCTGCTATTGAAATACATGAATTTGTTATTCATTTTGTGCTGCTCTTTTCAGAGAAGATGTTCAAGATCTCTTCAAAGTATTGCTTTAAGAGTAACACCAGCTATTATCTGACTACGAGCCTGTGAAGTCTTTGTCCAGTTTTAGCTGAAATCCAGATACTTACCATCCAGCATCTGCCTGGTCATTCTCTTGCTTTCCTTCTTCCACCTTGCAAGGACATCATATCACTTCATCTCTATCAACTCTACCAAAATGCTGTGGCCTGTTCTGTCTCTGGAAGATTTCCAATACTTTCAGTAAGCAGATTGCAGTGTACCAGTAATTGCAGTTAAAAAGAGTACATAGCTCCAGTAGCTGTTATTTATTCATTTGACATTCTTAAACATACACTTGGAATACCTACAGAGTTTCAACAAAGCCTCAGTGAAGTCTACACCTGCACTTAGTTTTTTATCCCTGTAATTTTCAGGTCGGTCTTGTGGTTTCTTTTATTGCCAATAATTAAGTGATTCAAGGTAGATTATTTCACTCACGAAAATTTACATTGCTCTAAGAAAATATGCTCTGTGAAAGCTGTGCTGCAAACCATTCCCACTTGTCTCTTCATGGAAACTCCCCAGAAATCAAGTACCTTGCTCCTCAGTGCTGACTGCTGCTTCACTGATGTAAAGGAAAAGAAGGAATGTGGTTTCTCACAGAGCTGCAGAGTCACTGGGGATTGTAGGGACCTCTGAGCATCATCTAGTCCAAACTGTGCTCAAAGCAGTGTCAGCTAGAGCAGTTTGCCTAGGGCCATGTACCTCCAGGCTGGACAGTCCACAACCTCTCTGGGGAGCCAGTGCCAACCTCAGACACCTTCACTGTAAAAGAGGTTTCTTATATTTAAATGGAATTTCCTGAATTTCATCTTGTACCCATCACCTCTAGTCCTTTCACTGGATACCACTGAGAATCTGGCTCTGTTTCTACATCCTCCCATCAAATATTTATACACATGGATAAAATCCCCTGGGCCTTGTCTTCTCTGGGATGGCTTCTTCCCATTTTCTGAAGAAGGCTTCATGTCCTTCTTCCTTAGCTGTCAGTCTCTGGTAAATGCCCACCATAGCAGCAGCTGCACTGGTCTGCTCTCTGAGAGTGACCCAGCAGCTCCCAGCTGGCTCATCATCCATCTCGAGGCTGATCTTCATCAATTCTCCCTCCACTCCCATGTAAAGTGTAAAACCTGCTGTGGATCCTCACAGCCCTGCCCTGTCCTGTCACCCCTATGATGTTTCTGCCCCACCTGGCCAGGGAGATCCTGTCTCTTTGTAGCCATCTTTGATTCCCAAAGGAGATCCCATGGTCATAAAAGTCAGATCCTTGTTGCTGACACCAGCTGTGCAAGACGGAATCTGTCCACTCCTTTTCTAGCCTTCCCTGCTTAAGGAGAAAACCATCTGGGCCACATGTCCTCAGCTATGACCTGTGAAACCACGTGGACACCCTTCACATGCTCCAGGTTTCCTTGACTGCATCACCACTGCAGCCCACTTGGAAGTGGCCTGACTGGCCTAAGCAGTGAGTCTACAACGTCCCAGATGGGAGCCACTGGTCAGCAGAAAACATCAGGCTGACAGATGGGGAACTACAACCCCTGAGGAGGGAGGCACCCACTGCCGTCAGCCATCCTTCTCAGGCCCAGCAGGCTCAGATGGACAGAGCTCCCAGTCCCTCATCTGCACTCAGAAGCTGTTCTGTAGTTGCAGATCTGCAGTTGGAGCAGGAACCTTCATCCTGAGGCCAGAAGTCAAAAGCTCCTGCCTTTGCTACCATGGAAGACTTCATTTCCCAACCTGACAAGCGCAGACTGCCAGCATGTCCTTCAGTACAGCTGAGGGTCCAAATTTTTGTATTTTCAGGGTCTTGGAGAATCAGTCAATCTCATTCTGGACCACTTCTGCACCAGCTGCTGCCTCTGGGATCTGGGCTTTAAGGCCAGCAGCTGTATAGGCTTCTCCATAACCCTGGAAATCCTTGAAGAGTTCCCAGGAGTCCTCTGACAGCCCTAGAGGTTCCCATGAGACCTCCAGGGAAAACACAGAAACTGCTCATCTGTCTGGCTGCCCTCACCTCATGAGTTTTACTGCTGAAAGCATCCCTTCTCATTTGGAAACAGAGGGAAGAGTACAACTTTACAGATAAACAATACAAAAGCCATCAAGTGGAACTTCTTAGGTTGCAGAGGAATAGAGTTGCTAAATCCTAACCCATCGCTGGCTCAAACAGTGCCAACTGACATTTAATCAGAAACACTGCAAATCTCTACATTTCTTTGATAATATCTGGTTTTCTTGATGCCTTGATTTTGCTGTGTAACCAACAGCTGTTACAAATCTCCATATAAAAAATGAAATGGAAATATTTTAATGATTTTTTTTCTGAGGCAATGGAGGAAATGGCAAAACAATAATAAGTCTGCAATTTTGAGATTATTTAAAACCCATCCCTGAAACTCAAACTTGCAAACATTAAGGGACCACTATGGTAGATCAATGAGGCATTACATATACTCTACAAATGAGATACTGATTTGAAACTGCACCAGAGAGATCAGTATCTGAACTTCCCAAGAAACAGATAATGCTGGCAGACAGATGACTGACTTCTGTTCTATAGTGTTGACACCAAGAAAGTTACTTGATCACTTGTCCAGAAAGAAAACACTTGTAGCTGTTCTTGTAGCACTAGTTGTTACTCTTCTGGGACTACAGGAAAAAGTAGAGATCAATACACTGCCGTGCTGTATTTATAAATTTTTGCAGTAAGTGCAGAAATATCTTATTCTCACCCCTCTGTCTTCCCATTTATAAAAGAAAAACTAATTCCAAGGGCACTGGTTACCTATGACTTTTTTTTCTTGTGGTTGATTGACTCAACAACAGCTGATTCTAAGACTTTGAGATATTCTTTTTACCTTCTATGATATGGGCTTGGTAGTGCCTGCAAAGGTTTATGCCCAAACTGCAGACTGCTTCTCAGTGCCTGTCCCTCATTCCCTCAAGTCTGTCTCCTTGCCCAGATTTCATAAATTTGCAGGAATTTCACTGTCCCTGAGCTCTCTACCTCTTTATCAAAGTGTATAAAAAAATTGTGAACAAATTCAAAAAACCCTAGGGGAGACTGAAGGAGAAAAGAAAGACAGAAATAAAAACATACTTTTCCTTTCTTTCCAGAGAGGAATGATGACACATTTTGTTCTGCTCCCACAAAGTGGTTCCACGAGCCAGTGCATGCAGTAATTCCTGTCCTTTTCAGTACTTGAACACAGATGTATGAAGGCACAAAATCACCATTCATCTTCCCAACACATGTTCAGTTCTACTCTCCAAAACCCTCCTTTTTCTGAGACCTATGGTGCCAACTCTGCCAGACAGAATCCCAGACAACTGCTCTGACCTGCTATTGTAATTCCTACATTCTGGCTCCCATATAGCGTTCGTGTCCATGACCTGATTTGCACATCCAGATGAGGATACAGGGCAGGACAGAGAAGGAACAGCATGTTATGACCTCCAAGTGGTATTTCTCCTCATGTATTGACTGAGTCGAGAAAGTGAGTTACAATGCCAGGCTCTTCGAGATGCTGAAGCTGAGATCAAAGTTAGCAAATAAAAATGCCAAGTGATAGATGTTCCTGTGCATCACAAATAGCAGCATTGTCAGCCAGTGAGTTCAGTGGGAAACATCCAGCTGCCCATGTTGGGAAGTTGTTGAGGAGAGAAGCTGGAATACTTAATACTTCATGTATTTAACGGGTCATTTCCACACTTAACAATAAACACAATGAGCACCCACACAGTGCATGAACTGATGTCTGAAATACCAGCCATTACATCAACTGGGTTGGGAAAAGATAATTTTGGCTTGCTTGGAAGAGATTAGTTGTCCATTTTACACTCCCAGGCAGAGATAACTGGCCCAGCTGGTATGGGAAGGAAGACATATAGGACTCCAGAGGGTCTTTTGAGCTCTGACTCTATCACATCTTTTATTTACCACTACCTTTCACCAAAACCTCCCCAAACCTTCCATGTAAAATAAATACTAAAAGTCCTTAGGGTTTCTTGACAGCCTCTGTCTTGATAACAACCCAAAACAAGAGAGACCTTTTTTGAAATTTCTTTTGTTTCACTACTTGAAAGGTTTCTGCCTGGCATGCGAGGCCAGCAGCACTGTGAATGCCACTCATTAATTTCTTTTTTTGAAAGAAGTTCAGCACTGTTTCCTAATGATGGTCAAGGCTTGCATACACATCATCTGCCCACAGGCTCATTCCAGAGGCAGCTCTCTACTGTCACAAATTCCTCACCTAGAGCTGAACATGTCCAGAGCTTTCTGAGCCACCTTTACTCCTTCCATTTACAGAGGGGAAAATCTGAAGTCTCTTTATATTGAACCATTAAACCCCAGGCAGATCTTTTGTGCTTATCTGAAGCAACATGAGATTGAGAGACTTCATTTTCTTGACCCCAGGGCTCCCCCACTCCACCAACAAAAGAATCTGATGACGTTTCCCCCTTGATTTGAGACTCAGGGACTAGCTCTACTCAACACCAGGTCAAGAGCTTTGCTAGCCCTACTCAACAACAGGTCAAGATAATTCCATCCTAAAAATTGCTTAATTCTCGGGCAGAGCAATCATGTCCTCACTGCAGATTGTCCTGGTTTCAGCTGGGATAGAGTTACTTTCCTTCTCAGTAGCTGGTACAGTGCTGTGTTTTGGATTTAGCATGAAAACAATGCTGATGACATGCTGATGTTTTAGTGGTTGCTAAGTAATGCTTACTCTAAATCAAGCTCCTTGTGCTCTGCCAGTGGGCTGGTGCACAAGAAGCACAATAGCATGGCCAGGACAGGTGACCCAAGCTGGCCAAATGGATATTCCACACCAGAGAACATCATGCCCAGTATATAAACTAGGAGAGTTGTCTGGTAGGGGTTGATTGATGCTTGGGGATGGGCTGGGCATTGGTCAGCAGGTGGTGAGCAACTGTATTGTGCATCACTTGTCTTTTTGGGATTTATTTCTCTTTGGTTTCCGTTGTAGTTATTATTGCTGTTGTTATTTTTATTATTATATTTTGCTTTATTTAAATTATTAAGCTGTTTTTATCTCAACCCATGGTTCTTACCTTTTCCTGTTCTCCTCCCCATCCCACTGGGGAGGGAAGAATGAGTGAGTGGCTGTGTGGTACTCAGTTAAACTACAACACAGATAACAACAGTACTTTGCTCATATTCTTTAAGACTCAGAGTATTAGTCAGCCAAAACCCACTGAGCCATTAGAAAAGCCACCCACCAACTTCCAAATTTTAATTTTTTTTTTTTTTTAAATCAAGAGGCTAAAGTCATCTTTGTCAGAGATATGCAAGAGAATTGTGTAATACAGGGTTTATTCTACAGTTTTCTTTGCTTTTCCTACACTTCTGAGCTCAAGCATCCCCATTTTCTCTACTCTTTGTCTCCTATTTGCACAAGTTTTTTATTCATCCATGAAATTCATTAGCCATTATTGCACACAACTCTAAGCACAACATACAAACTAAAGAAGGGGGAAAAAATCCCAAACAAGGAAGAGTGAGCATAATGGACCCACATGGGACAACTAAAACCTGTTTGCAGTTATTATTAGCACTAAAATTTTAGAGTGTGACAATGAGTTAAAAGCAATACACAACTACAAAAAGCAAAACAGTGCAAAACCACCTTGACAACGAGCAACCACATTAAAAATATAAAGAGCAACAGTGAGGGAGTTCTGCTAAATATGTTTGTTGGAATAACCATTATCAGACAAACACAATCCTACTTGCAATTATGTGGCCTTTTTTTGTACAGTGACACTGTGTTCATTTAACTTCTTTGAGGTTCCTCACTGAAGACCTAAGATTTACCATTGTGCATGATTAAATCCTTGCCCAAAATATACATGGCACTGGAGAAACCATCATTACTTTCTATTTTCTCCCTATATTTTTTCCTCTAAATTTTACCTTAAAGTAAACCAGATTTTTGTGTTCCTCCATAGCTATTAAATTAGGAAATCAGAGCCAAGCAATATGCACACTTTCATCCTTTTGGGTCTCCAGCTGTTCCAACAGCCTTCTTTAGTTAAACTGTAAAAGAACCTCCTTCCATTCCTAAATTCAGGGCTCTATTCAGAATAATCTGCTCCCAGGAGCTAATTTAGGTATCATGACTGCTCTTCTCCACTGACAGCGCAGACAGCCTGGTCTGGCAGCGCTGGATTGTAGGTGGCCTGAATCACTGATCGCTTTCCCAAATTCAGATGCTATAGATAGGCTCCTGTAGAAAAACAGTATGAATATGGCCCCCTATCTCTGCCAATTTTTCTCCTGTGATTTGTGTTTGCCCAGCTCTGAACCTCCCAACATCTCATCAAAGATGCTGCAAGAAACACTCCGTGCTTCAGTGTCTCTTTCCTGGAGCCTGCACCAAAACCAGGTCTCTGCTTCACAATTTCTATCCTTCCTTCTTAATATACTTCCCTTATTTTGAATTATGCAATCTCTGTTTGGAAACTCTACATAGATCCTGTTTATGATCTATTTAATACAATTTACTGCTTAGAATAGGGCTGGTGCTGCAACAAAGTATAACTGGCCATGTAATCCAAGTGCACTCCAACATGACAGAAATGCTCTCTCATTATAGCCATGGTCTCTAATTGCCTAAGACCTTTTTTCCTTTTAGCACCTCTTCAAACTTTCCTGATTTAGTGGAGTTCACTATTAATTCATCTCCTTTCTATTTACCAGGCTTTGCTGCAGTCAAAGCAAACACAGTCAGCTGACTGACATGAAATTTGGTCTGAAATACAAATGGCTGTGAGAATTTTAACGCTAGATAGTGCCAGCCCTCATTCTAAAAAGAAATCCTGATTTATAAAAAGGGTCACCTTTGAATGAGCAGCAGCAGTACTGATAAGAATCTGCAGGATCGAACCTTATAAATGCAGGTTTTGCAGGTTATTTAGAGAGAAAAAAACAAGCAGACGATCAGATTTAGACATCTGTTTTAAAGACAACTCTGTAAATTGTCTGGAGACCAAAATAGATTATTAGCAGGAAATGGAGTTTTCTTAATATTGAATTTGATCCTGCCCTACTGAAAATCAACGGAATTTTGTTCCAGACTTTCATATGAAAGGGATTTAACAAGCAACATATGCAAAAGCAGAGGTACAGCAACTGTCAAGAAGATAAACTGTAAATTTCAATATAAAAAGAGAAACATGGGAAGAGAGAAATGTCCAATTTGAGTGGCCTTGCTGAATGCACTAGTGGAGCCATTCAGCTTTCTGCTGAATACCATGAAGTATAAAAACTAAGGGAAGCAAAGAAAATCCAAAAGACTTAGGTCCACAAGAGTGTGGCTTCACGCTCACACAGAAAGCACTGGTGCTTCCATTAGTGATGCTATTTTCATTTTGGTGTCTTCAAACAAAAAAAATCAGTATATTTTTCCACTGTCAATTAAGACTCAGAATGCTTCTGGGACACACATCGTTATTACACCCATTTTTGCAGACTACAATGACACAGAGTTTGACTCATTAAAGGCCAGAAAATGAGTCAGCAAAGAAAAAGAACCCCAAAGCCCCAATCATCCATTGTCTGTGATAACCACTGAATAACCTCTCTCTTCTTCGTCATTAGTCAGCCTTGGGAATAAAGTCACTTATCTGAGAAATAAAACTATTCCTTACTTGACGTTTGCCTTTTTTGTATGTTTGTTTTCCACTGTGATTGCCTCCCAACGTTTCCCAGCCTTGCACACTGGCTCATGCACTTAATTTTGATAGACACAAAATCCTTCTTAAAACTGCTGCAGTGTTTATACTGGGATGTATAAAAATGACTTCGTGAAACAGAGTCTCGGAATAGAAAATGAGATTAAAAATATTTTGCACATGAGGACTTCTCTAGGCTATGAGAGAAAGAGCAGAATATTACAAACCTTATTCTCTTTCTCCAGATAGCCTAAAGGGGACCCTACAGCAGAACTATTATCTTTAATCTTATTTTCTCTTTTCAGCATGTATTTTATTTTCTTCTCTCTGCTAACAATACCTCGGCCTCTTAATAGCTCCTGAGTTCACCTTCTAAAAAGATATTCCAGGATAAGCCTTGTCTATATTAGATTTGCAAAGGTTTAGAAACAGCTCGGGTTCTCTCTGCACTAACAAACACTTAGTGGTAAATGCTTTCTCAAAGAGGGTAATGCAGCAGTGATTTGGTCAGTGTATGAGCCAGTTTGCTTAACAAGCATGAACCTCCCTGGCCTGCCAGTATTACTGCAAAATAGAATCATTTTCCTAAATGGTTTCATTAAAGGGACATTGTGAGGCTGAATAGGAGATATTGAATGAAAATGGACAGAGTGAATTTTCAGTCATGCCGAGCCAGTCTGTGGCATCAGTCGCAGAGGTTTCACTGAAAAAAAAAAAAAAAAAAAAAAAAAAAAAGTCTCCATCGCTTTATTTGGGGTTGAACTCATTTGCAGTGACTCTGAAAGATTCACTGCCACCGTGGCTGCACGGCGCTCGTCAGCCACGATCGAGCCAATTTGTCAGAAGAACCTGGGATGAGTTATTGTCCGGCAATGCCAAGGCTTTCATTCGCCGTGGAAAATCATAATCTTCCCTTTGCTTCAAAAAATTCCCCTTGAATTGCCTCCCCAACTTATTCAGCCTCTACAAAGCCGTGGCAGGAATGTCGAGGAGGAGGTGGGAGCCACACAGAGCAACCACGGCCTCTGCTCGAAGGGGCGGCGCACCGGGCAGCTTGGAAGGCAACAACAAATCCTGCATTTTTATGGAAACCAGGAAGATGAGGGCCACGAGAGCATCATGTGAGACAGCTGTTGCTATTTTTAACATACAACAACGCTGGAGCACAGACTGAGCCTCCTATCCTCTGGAAGATGGGAGGATAGGGTATCCTGAGGGAACTCCACCTACACAGTAATTTAACATGGCCCACGGGCACTAGGATTTTTCATGCTTCTTTTTCTGCCTGAAGACCACATTTGAATTTCTGGAACACTGAGACATGTATCTCTAATGTCTTCAGGCTGGTAATACTGTAGTTGAGTGACACTTAGCGGCCTGTGACAAAAAGAGTTGATGATCTGTCCCTAATTTCTACTGAATCTATATGTGCCTTTCCACCCAGGAGGGTTCTTTAGTCAGGTACAGTAGACTCCTTCCTCAGACCTGCCCCATAAAGTAAGTATTATTGCAACATCTTCCACAAATAAAGTATGATACAGCACTAATACAATCATTCCCATCAGTAGGATTCATCTCAAACTGCAGCCATGCAAAAGCAAGTTCCTCTCTAAGTTCATGCAGATAAATACACTTCCAAAGGTGCTTCTGTTCCACCTATTTTGGGCAGCTCTTGTAGGATGGGAAGAATTGCCCTGGGACTATACCTCTCACTTCACTGGTGGTGGACAGAGCCTGGATTTTAAGGCACTTCCAATTAAAGGAGATAAATATCACCTATAGTACACAAGGGAGCTAACTACGCAAAAACTCCTACAGTCACAACTTTCCAGTAATTCAGCGGGCTGAATTTTTATTGTTATCAATATTTTGAAGGCACATTTCTAATGCCAAATCCACTTTCAGATAGCATGAGCATAAAAACAGCTGAGAAACATGTAGGTGTCGCAGGTGTAGGTGGGGTTTCTGTAATTTATCTTGTTTTATATCTGCTGTAAAGATAAATATCAATGCATGGCAACACTGCTGGAACTTGTTTATCTTGCTGCTGATTCATGGCTTATTGGTCATTGGGAGAAATCAATGGCATGAAGTTATACTTCTGTGCAAGTAGTAAGCAATGCCAAAATATAATGAGGACAAGCAGATATAAACTTTCAATTGCCCAGGGAAAGCAAATAGTTTAGCAAATGGGTGATGTCAATGCACAAGCTCTTATAAAAATAAAAGGAAAAAGAGAAAGAAAGAAAGAAAAATAAAGAAGAAAGGCTGCCTTATTTCCCTGAGCTCTCAGCCACCTTTCCTTCCAGCTTTCTCTGCATTACAGATCCAACATGCATCTCTGTCAAGCCAACCTACGTGGTCACACTGTAAGCCACTGTCATCCAAGCTGGGGCCTGAAACAAAACTGAAAGACCAATAAATCATGCAACAAAAGAGAAACTTAAAGACCATATAGCGGGCTCTTTCTTCCTTCCTCTTTCTATTTCCTAGTGCCTTTTTTTTTTTTTTTTTGGCCTTATGTGGTGCATCTTGCAAAGGCATTTGGCAGACCAACAAATCTCACGCAGAAAGACAATTAATCCTCATTATCTTCAGTGTGACTTGTACCAGTCTTCATGAAATGGGATTGAATCAAACCCTGATATGCAAAAGTGACTGAACTTTCCGGAAGTTCACCCAGGGGGAATTTTCTCGATACTAAGAGTTTCAGGATATGACCTCAAATATCTATTGATGGAATGTGTTCATTCCATACACTGATTAAACCTTTCAAGTACTTTGGGATGGTGTTTTTGCAGTCTTGATTCTGGTGGTACCTACAGTCACAATGTATCTGTGCAACTTCTGAAAGTCTGGGCAGTTAATGAATTAGCAGAGCTGAATCAGGCCAGTCATTCACTGTGTCTGCTTGTCTAGAGACTAAATTTGATAGTAGGCTGTGCTCTTAGCAACAGGATGAGTATTTTGAGGTGGATATATCGGGGGAAAAAAAAAAACCTAAATGAGATGACTACTGACTACAGCATAGCCAGGGATGGAAGAAGGACTGATCCTCAGAGAGGACTTTAACTAAACTGGGCAGAAAGCTTTAGCTACACACAGGGAATAGTCATAAGATATAAAATAAAACCAAACTGGAGTATCCTACCCAACGTTTCACTTCTGTTCTTAACAGCTGATGATCAATGCTAAAAATACATCAGAAAAAAGGCACTCTGGGCACACGAAGATGTCTCACTTCCATAGAAGACCTTTCAGTGGAGCCTCTTTGCTGTGATGACAATCACCTCTACAGAGGATTTAAATCTCCAGTGTTTTCAAGACAACAATATTAACCAAGACTGAAATTCCCCCTCCCATGCAAACCCCAAATTTATCTCCAGGAAAATATTCAAAACATTTTGCTGTGGTGGGTTTTTTGGGGATTGTTTGTGGGTTGGCTTTTTTTTTTTTTTTTTTGGATGTTTGTTGTTTCGTCTCTTTTTCTCTCTGTGTCTCAAATGAGTTGCCTGAGAGGCTGCTCAGAGCAGACAATACCACACTCCTTAATCCCAGTCTTGTGCTCTCAAATTTTAGATGCAATTACTCCAGTCTGTACCCTGGAAGTGAGAGGAGTTGGTTAGAAAATCTCAGTAAAAACAAACTCAAAAGTGGGTGATATTTACAGACAAACAATAATTTGACAAACCTGCGGTTCTCAGGCAATTTCACACATTGCTTTCCAGGATCCAGGGGCCTCTGTACCATGTTTTATGCAGCTGCAGCTGCAAGCCTTTTGTGCAGCTTGAACTGACCAATTTAGTTCAAATAAGTTAGTTTGCCTCTTATATCAATACCTGCCAATGTTTTAGCATAAAAAGAAATTAGTATATTAGGGTTATTTCTTTTTCAGACAGCATCTGGTTGGCTATTGTGAAAATCCTAGGGCAGTTGTTCACACCCATTTTGCATTTAGCCTAAATTAGCCTTTTAGATTTAAAAATAACCTAGATTTCCCCTGTTTATCATTTTCTTTTTTGATACTATTTCTGAACTGATGGAAATTTCAATCAGAATGCTGTTAACCTCCAACAAATTGAATATAGGGAGAGTATATTAAGCAGAACACAAAAACTAAATAGATTTTAGAAGGGTTGTAAAAGGCAAGAAACAAACTAGAATAAAAGATAGCAGGAAGAAAAAAAAATAGGATTGATTTGTAAGAATGAAATCTGATTTAGGGCCAGCACTCATTGGGAGAGAGTACCTTGTGTTGTAACAAAAAAAGAGGTAATGCTTAACATTAAAATAATAGTTTCCATTTCAATTTGTGTGGGCATAAGTAAGTTTAAAAAATGTTATGCCTTCACAGTGGTAAATTAGTGCACTTTTCCCCCACACATCTTTTTTTAAAAAAGATGAAGTGATCCAGAGCACAATTTCCCTTTTGCAATGCTGAGTCTTTGAGCCAGAGAAAAAGTTTTAAGGCTCTGGATTCTCAGCCCTGTGTTTGGACACCAGAATTAAATGACATCATCTCTTTTTTTCATTTTCTTAAACCAAAACTCAAAAATATCTACAACCTCAGGGTGCCCTGTTTCATATTGTCACAGATATAACATTTGTGTAGGTTATCTGCTTTTAAATCCTTGCTCTGAACTCAAAAGTCTGGCTGAGGCAAGACTACAGAATAGGGCTGACCCACACAATAATTATTGATAATCAGAGAGTTTCCTGCTTCCAGCTGGGATGGAAGAACAGCAATGACAGCCTTTTCCATGGCACTTGACTATCTGTCTTTCCATTTGTGGTCTGACTCTGTGTGCAGTGCATGTGATTTGAAGATAATGGAAAATCTGTATTCAAAGAGAGATCACTGAAAATGTGGTATATTTTGCCAAAAATATTTCAGGATTTTTAAAGAAATATTGAATTGATATTGATATTTCCAACCCACGAGGCTGTGTCCTGAGATCTAGCCAATATTTCCATTGAGAATTTAAGTTCTAGAGGGAGGGGAAAAATCATCTAAAAAATAAAGGAAAACTAAATCAACTTAGAAAGTGCTGATGATGATTTGGAGCAGACAAAATAAAATTCATTGGGATTTTGATAACAGAACAAAAATGTAAAATGCAATTCACTGGAGACAACGACAGAATTCTAATACACCGATCTTCAGCAACAGAATGCAAATGTAAATACTGAGGGGCTAAAAAAAGAAACCTCCCCAAAAACCCGGCTTGGGGACCAGCAGCTCAGGGAAGGCTCTCTGCTAGATCAGCTAACCAGCCACAGCTGGCTTGTAAAGCAAAATCCCCAGTGGTCCCTCTGAGCTGTTCTGACAGACCCAGGAGAGTCCAGGAGGGCATCGCTCTGTTGTGTTTTGGCACCAACACCAGGCTTGGGCTGGTCTCTCACTCTTGAGACTCAGCAGAGGTCAGCAGGACCAGTGGTCAGAAGATGGTAACAAAAAAGGTAAGAGGCTTTCACTTTACCAAGAAAAATCCTGGAGGGAGTGTGTTTAGTTATGCTAGAAAATAGAGAAAGACTGTGAGCAGGCAGCTTTGGTATCCAGCTCCTACCAGAAAGGTTTTAAAAAAAGGATGGGAATGGAGACCTCAACAGGGCTCAAACATTCAGAGTGAGTCTGGTGTTTATTACACCTTGAATGTCTGTCTTAGGTAGATTGTATTTAAATTCTCAGTTCCCAGGGAGACATAAATTCCCGTTTCTCATATAAATTTTTAATGCACTTCCATTATTAAAGCAAATTTTATTCCAAGGAGCTTTGAGTCTAAAATTAATCAAAAGATTTTTTTTTTATTGTACTCAAGATGAAGCAAATGCAGAATTCCAGGAGCCTAACACAGAAACCAGACCTCTAAAAATAGAATGTGAGAAGCCTGATTTGCTGTGAGTTGGGTGGGTAGGTCACATATCACATCTCTCCTGGCTGATCAGTGTTGGTCAGGTACTGCTGGAAAGGCAGGCCAAGATGGAAAGCAAATAGATTGATTCAGCACAGAGCTCAGAAACAACACACTGTTATGAAAAGAGATAGCTGAAACTCCACGAGACACAGTGGTATCTCTATATATCTGAAAACAGAGTTGGAGTTGTCTTTTTTTTCCCCTGCCTGTTTATCATTCTGCATCCAAAGGCTAAAAATAAAACTTGTTGGATATGAATAGGTGGGAGCTATATCTCCATCCAGAACAAAAATATGCCCTAAAACATCTCTCTTGGTCTTCCCAATTTGGACAAATTAACTCCTGTCAACAGCAGAGATATTCTGCATGAGCAAGTAACAGGAGCTACAGCTGGGAACATTAAACCTCATGGCCCATGCCCAAGGTCTCCCCTCTGTGCTCGAGGCAGAGCTCAGCAGAAGACCATGGAAGGGGCTTCCTGGTTTTGGACCCAGTGTTGAGGCAGAGATGTTCAGCTCTGCAGCACAGACACTTTGGCACAGGTCAGTGATGGGATTATGATCCAGGGAAGGAAAGAGTGGGGCACAAGAAGTGTTTGCAGATACGGAGCAGCCCTTTGCTTGTCCTTCCCACTGTTTGTGGGGTTACACAGAACCACTGCTCACATTCAAGAATCTCATGCTATGGATTTTGCTGAAAATAGGCTGAAAAATGCCATCCCAATCCTCTTTCACAATTCCTTTTTCAGTATGTGACAAATAGTGCAGAAAGACCTAAATAAAGAGCAAGGTACCATTAGTGACATCATCTTTGTCCCTGAGAGAAGAAGAAATCTGGTTCAAAAATCAATCTTCCCATTAATTATTTGTATCAACGGAAATGCTGACACATCAAGCAATTTACTTGCCTTCTTATATATTACCCTCAGGTGACAGCCTTCAGCTCAGTGCCCAGAAGAACATTTCCAAGATTTCAAAGTGGGGGTCAACTGCTGCTCCTGGGGACCTGTCCTCAAGGCTACAGAGATGCAGCAGTTCCAGGCACCTGGCATTCAAACCACTGAGCTTCACTCACTACTTTTAATCGTTTTGCTTCAGCCACGCACATGAAAAGGGCAGACTCATCTTTTAACCCACTACTTCAGAGATGGAGAGGGAAAAAAAGAACATTCATAACCTTCACTTGAAGTTTGTTCCACAAAATTTCTTTTGTGAGACTGAAAGTAAAAGGGAGAGGAAAAACCTCCATAGATGTTACTTTAATCTTACATCAGGAACACATAACACCCTCTGTCTGACTCCATTTTGGCTAGACAAAACTGGCTTTCCTCAACGTAGGAGACAGTATGGGAGTCAGATCACGTGTCTGGTTCAATTCCAGCTTCAATCCAAAGTTGCTCTTGACACAAAACCAGAGAAAACTTGGCAGCACCATCTCCCAGGCTTGGGTTCATTCCCGAGCAAAATTCCAAATGAAACACAAGGTCCCAGATCTGCATGGAGCAAACCAAAGAAAATGCTGGCACTGATGCCATCAAAACAAGCGGCCAAGTTTGCTGATATCCACATGGTGCTTCTCATTCATCTGCCCACAGAGAACTAATACTGCTTCGTATGGACTATTTGCCCCGTAATTGGGACCTAAAACAAGTGAGAAGGATATCATGGCAAGGAAAACTGATGTCAAATCCTTGTGGAAGGCTCATGAGCCATGAGGCCATTGTACACAGAAAAGGTCGGAGCAAACCCTCACTGTTTAGTGTTGAAAATCCCAACAAAAACAACCAAAAGGAAAATTTAAAGACTAAACAGTTCATCACATCAAATAAGAAAAGCTGAATTTTAGCTCATGAGGATGGACAGATCACTACTCATATTGTCTCTGCTTTTGACACAGGATTGGGGGTTAACTTTTCCTGACCATTTCCTGCATGATTACGCTAAAATCACTTACACTGTGACACCTTTGCTCACACCAAGTAGGATATTTATGCACAGTGCAGCTATGCAGAGGTTGAAACAATGCTCTGAATGAGTAAGGATGCCGAATTGACGCTCTCCATGATTCATCCCTCGCCCCTCCCTGAGATGTAAGGTAGGACTGATACCCATCCAAAGTCAAAACAGCATCTTACATGCCTAAATGCCATTAAATCATTGCACAGATGATGCTGTAGAGCTACTAAATAATCCTATGACCAGCTTCTCCCTCAAATACACATACTTTCTCAGCAGTCTAAACTAAATGGTGACCAGGGGACAGAGTCAGACCTCTGCGGACAAACACGTGGGAGGATGACATTGTCAATGCACTGGATTACAGATTGGGAGGAAATTTTTCATTGCCTAGAAGTGGGCAGAGAATCAATAGTTCATTTTTCATGTTATGGTTATTATGCCCAGTGCTTCATGGGTATTGTGTTATACGCAGCCTCTATAGCAACGGCTCAGATTCCTCACTCCTGTTTGCTCTGTCAGTGGCAATAATTGTAAGAAATCCCCAGGGCTCAGGAATGTTTAGCTCCGTCTGGGAAATACAATAGTGGACCCAGTAAAATAATAAAGAGAGCACCACATAAATATGAAAACAACTGCAGCACAACACCTTTCCAGTTCTATTAGAGTGATTACCCCAGTGGCAACCCGGCTCCTCAAAAAAGCTTGAGGTAAATGGTTGGGGTTTTATTAAAAGTGCCTTTCACCATCCACAGGAATTGCTCCTGAGCATTGTAGCGACATCACAACACTGCAAACACTGCTGAGACTCTGCTTGTAGACATGCCCTGCGTTCCTTGAACAGCAGGGTTGGAAAAGCTGATGAGGGCTTGGAGCAAGACTCTCCTCTCCCAGACCCATCTTCAGACCAGGGCAGGGTAACCTCATCTGTATTCAACTTCTACCAACCTGTGAGTGCAAACTGGACATGCTGTGAGAATAGAGTTGGGAGCTGAGGGGAGGGAACAGATACTGTCCAGTGAAACACACCAAACTGTGAATCCCCTAGACCACAGTACAGAAGAGAATATTCCTTTTTTCTTTTTTTTTTTTTTGGCTTGCAAAAAGCCAGAGCCTGAGAACTGGCAGCTAAGAGAAATATACAGCAATAACAGATGAAAGCAGGCAGGCTTCTAAATGCCCCTGCATTAGGCTTGTCTTTAAGGTAAGTGAAACAGATTTGAGTGTAAAATGGCTCTGGTGGCAAAGAATTCCAAGCCAGCTTAAGAATCATAGAATAGTTTGGGTTGGAAAGGACCATTAAAGGTCCTCTGGTCCAACCCCCCTGCAATGAGCAGGGACATCTTCAACTACATAAGGTTGCTCAGAGCCCCATCCAGCCATCAGCTAAAACCATCACACTGACCTTGAATGTTTCCAAGTGTGGGGCATCCACCACCTCTCTGGGCAACCTGTGAACAAATTAATCACAAAAATTTGTGTCTAGGGCTGATTCTCCAGCATGCAGACCAAGGCCTGAATCTGCAGCTCCTCTTGCACTGAGCAGGAAGGATGTTGCAACAACGCATCATGCATAGGTAAAACTAACCTGTCTCACAGGAGCCTAATCCCAACTCATATCCCCTGTTATGGGTGAGCAATCCAGTGCCTGATGAATTCTGCCTCACAGTGATTGGAAGAGCTGAGATTGAAGGATCAAAAAGCATCTGTGAACGCTTGGCTGCTACAAGCCAGTTATCCCTGTGGTCAATTTTCTGACACCTCCTGCTTAAAACCCCAAAAATCAGAAGAATCGTGAGGCCCTGCTTTCAGGGTCTGTATTCATACTGAAAACTGAGACCAAATGAGCTTTTGCCCTTCTGCTCCACGGGAGGTTTCTGTCTTCCCTGCGCTCACCAGAACACCTGTGTGAGGCTTTGACAAGCTGTACCCCCACAGTCCAGCACCCCACCTGCTGCAGGTCTTGCCTGGCATGTGCTATTGGTGCCAGAGAGGAGCAAGAGGGAGCAAGTTCTCTCACTTCACCAGAGAAGCGGAAAAATGATCAGAATGAAGAAGGTGGTTCCAGAAAACCCTCCCTCCCAGTTTTTTTTCATGTCCCACTGACTGCCAACTTCTGTTCAGGGCTGCTTTTCAGTACAGACCAGGGGATACACAGAGGAGAATCATTTTTTAAGAGCTGCCCTGCAGAGACAACGACAGGATATACTGATACAGTACCCCTTTACCTTCCATTTCTAAACTCTATAGAAGTTCCTTTGGCAGCTTGTATAGCAAATACAGATAATTTGCTACACCTTCAATTCACAGCTATAAAACTCCAAAATTTCTTATCTCTACAAAACATACATATTCATTTATATCCTTAAGTGTGAAGAAAATAAGAATATTTTATTTTCACCCAGATAAACAGTAAAAGGGTTGACACTAGACCTAACAAACCCTTGCAGCCTAAATGAAATTTGCCTAGCTGTGTTTACAGGAATGTAGACAACTTTTTTCATCAAATTCCTTATAGAGGAGGAATAAAAAAAACACTGATGACTGAGCAGCAGAAAAAGAATAAGAAAGCTGGTTAAGACTCCTGACTATGCAAGCAAAAGATCTATCAAAAAAACTAAAAGATAAGAATTGATAGGATGAAGCAGCACACAGAGACTCTAATTCAATTAACCTGCAGGACTCCCTGCCAAGAGTTTCAAATCAGGGCTGATTTTCGTGTAAATTGATACAGTTTTCACCATATCACTCACTAGGTTTGAAATGTCAGGGTAGTTTATAGCACCAGAGAGTAAACTGATGATTGTCTTTGGACAAAACCTGCAACAACATTCTACCATCATTTAGAGTAATTGCCTGATACATGTTTTTCCTCTGCTGCAAATATTTATCTTTGGCCATTGCTGGAGCAATACCAATTTGGTCCCGAAAAGATGTTCTACTATTTGCCTTATGCCTAGTATCTTAAAAAGGGGTAGCACATAAACAAAAGGTATTTGAGGAAAGTTCTGCAGGCTCAGGAGTGGCCAGTTTTACCACCAGCCCGTGCTGAAGTGGTAACGTGCTTGACCAGGCTGTGCTGTGCACTGTCTTTGCCAGGCAGTGAAAGGGGCTGAAATGCCAAATTTCATTAAGATAGTCTAGCAACTGCTTTAAAAGGAATTAGCATGAGAAGCAGAGCAAAAAGCTATCAGAAGAACACTGCACAAGTGAATAGAAATTGAAGAAAAATGAGTTCCTTGTGAAATACTGCAATCACTTCTTTAAGCAATAAAGAGATGGTTTGTTAAATAATAGACTAGAACAACTCCAATAAAATAAAAACTGTCAAAGTACCCTTTTCAAAGTTGCTAAATAATCTTCCAATTTTGCTTTCATTAGTAAACAGTAACAGATGATCAGATTTTATCGTCATCTTGTCTGGACAATATTTTAGCAGTGGAAGAATACCGGAAGAAGAAAATTTAATATAATTACCACTTTCTGAAAATAGCTTGTGCATCACATTCACTTAATATAACTCAAATACAGTGAGAAAGAAATCAAGGATGGAGACACTGTTTCCTGTTTAAGATCAGATACAAACAGCTTGTCCTAACCATCTCTTTGGCACCCACCTCCCTTCCCTGTTTGTGGAACCAAATTAGCAAAAATAATAGTGCCAAAGGTGGCAGCACTTTATTGCCTGACCAGGAGCCCCAGGATGATCTGGCATCACTGGCTGCAGACCTTGAGTTGGATGGATCCTTTCCCACAAACACTTTTTCCTTCACAGAAAGAGAGTGAAAGGACAGAAGGTGAGAAACAAAACCTGCAGCAAATTGTGTCCCATTGTCACGTACTCTGAAGGGCTTAAATCTTCCCCTCCCAAACTTACAGGTTGGCCGCTTCATCTTCAAAACCACAGTGCGTGGTCAGGAAATTCACTCCCTCCAAAGTGGTCCCTGACACCTTAATAAAAGTGTTGTGCAGCAGCAGCTATTCCCTTGCATGATACCCTCCCATGAGGGAGAATATGTTTTCCTGTAATCAGGGGAATAAAAAGGCCCAATTTCCTGAAAAAGCTTATCCTTACTGTCCCATGTCCTATCCCTGGCTCCCACCCCGTCTGTTGTGACCCCCTCAAGGGTACAAGAAACAATCTCTGTCCCGTTGAGATCTTCCTGTGCCAACCTGTAGGAACATAATTACTTCTTGAGATTTCTGTCCTAATTCACATACTGTTGGCATCAACCAACAACTTGAAAAATTACTGGGGACAGGCATGTAGACAGCACTGCAGACACTAATTTCCTTAGTAAATAAAGCTAAAAACAGCTTCCTGCCTGTATTGCCAGACAGAATTCCCCCTTCCTTTACCCACATGAGCTCTACCTGCTGCAATCCTAAATGACACCCAAGCTAAAGAAACAAGCCACAGCCTTAGTTACATCAATCATTAACACAAGAGCAGCTGATAACAAAAGTGCACAATGTCCACGTATCTGTTTGTCATTAGAACTGCAAATATCCTTTGGCCTTTTTAAAATTCTCAACCAGCAGAGAAACAAGTCACAATTTTGAGGAAAAAGTACTACACTGGGGACTTTCTCAAAGCCCTTTACCACTGATTATAGAAAAGGGTTTTATCCTTTTCTCAACTTGTCTTCACTCTGTTAAGCACAAACTGAAAGACAGAATGGAAAAAAATGAACCACCAGCTAGGTCACCATATCCACTCAGGGTACTGATATTAGAGTCCATTTTCTTTTAGTGGATTTTGGAAAGGTGCTCCACTCTAGCAAAGGCAGCCTGACATACAGTGGTAGAGGTTAAACCTAGAGAAATTAAAATGGGAAACTAAAGATGAATCATTGTGTGGTTGATTTTTAAAGGACTGGAAAATTCAAAGCAAAATCTGGTATCTGTCTGAACATCCTGCTGCCCATGAACCAGAATTTACTGGATGCAGTGCAGAGATTGTTATGTGGTAGCATCAGTGATATTTAGGAACAGAATGACCACAGCAATTCTCCTTCAGACTTTTCAGTCACCAAGATCTGTGAAAAGAAAGGAGTGAAGAGAAGCAGGATGCTTTAAAGGAGAAAGCTCTTCCGGTCAAGAACTCTGGCAACAGGTTTTGCAAAGAGATTTCACATACAGTTTGTAATTCTGGCATTTCCTTGGTGTTTCTTGAATATTGGACATAACCATTTGCTGACCTCCCCGTGCCCCAGTGCTTGATGCCAGTGATGCTACAGAGCACAGACTGACACTGCTGAGCACAGTGACACTACTGAGCACAGAGCGACACAGCAGAACTCTGAACCCCTGCATCCAGTGTAAACCTGCGCCACTGGTGTGCTGGGCAAACTGGTGCCCCACCATGTAATTTGTTTCCACCACCCAACAAGTACGAAGGATGTCCTTGGGGTTTCCTGTTTAGTGGTCCAAGATCTGTTGCTGAGAAATGTTCCTGTAAAGTGATGTTACTGTTAACTCAGGAAACTTTTCCATCAGTAAATTGTAAGCCTTCAATACAAAAGACTGAGCTGTCTTTTTTTTTCTAAAATAATAGGCTCACACTATAGCAGGTATCTGCTTTGGAAATTAAACACCTTACTCAAGTGAAGGCAAAACCCTTTGAAAAGAGAACAAAAAGCTTACTTATTTTTGATTTTTTTTTCACTGCCAAATTCTTTCAATGTTTTTCTCTCGCTTCTCTGCTGAAATCCAGAATTAAAACAATCTTAAATTATGTGTCTCCAGTTTTATCAATGGGCGCTCTGTATTTTTGTTTGAAAAGTTGCTTACTTGCCACCCCCTGCTCCAAAGAGAGTATAAAAGAATTCTGCTGTATTGATAATCTACATGCCAATCGTCAGGAATAAATTTCATGGAAGGTTAGATGACACATAACTTACTGGGAACCACTCTGCAGGATTGCAGGCAAGGTTACAGTAATGTCCTCTCAACAGGATAAATAACATATCCATTCACTACAAGCCAAACCTGTCATGTTACCTCATTTTAATCAGCCCTTTTATGATATAATATTCATGTGAAAATTGGGCTAAAAATACCCCCTGCCAAGGTGATTGAAGAAATAAAACTGAGAACTTTACTTTGCATATTTTAAGATCAGGTTTTGTCCTGAAATAATGTAGCATATTAATTGAGTTTCATGCGGGGAAGAGAGAGAATGAAAGCAAGGGGAGGGAAGGAGGACACGGGCCAGGAGCTATCACCTCTCCATCAATGATTAACCAGCACAGACTAAAGCTAACAAGATCTCCCTGCACTCCTTAGAAGCAGTTATTCAGCACCTTTGATTGCATTCAAACAATAAAAATGCTGGGCTTGGATGCTGGAGCATCCAAGCACTCAGCAGCAACCACAGAAACACAGGTGGTCAAGTCATTCCCTGAACTGGGCCCCGGGTGGGTCTGTGGACAGAAGTGGCACACACTGGCTTTCCCAGGAGAAGAAGATATTGCTTGTGGGGATGTGCAAGGGGAGGAGGATTTCTCTTTTGAAGAAGGTGTTGACAAAGGAAAAGGAGAAGCACTGAGTTTGTGTATGAAAGCCACGCACGGCCACGGCATTATGTGGTCTCAGAGCTATTCCCCCAACGGGTCTCTCTCTCGGCTTGCTTAGTTTACAAATCAAAACAAGATATTTCATGTTGCTCAGCCTGCAAGCTCAGCCTGGTGCACCAAAAGATCAGCCTGTGACCTTTTCCCAGCAGCATTCCATCCTCATCCTGCACCGAGAAGTCCAGAGACACAGCCAAGCCGGCAACCGCGCCGCCTGATCCTTCACTCTCATATTGGCTCTGCCACGCTGACAGCAAAGAAATTTGTATCTGTCAGGTTATTAAATTGATCTAAGTGAAAAGAATCACAGGGGAGCAAGGCTGTGATAAGGTAGTTCTCTCCACTGCCACATGCTGAAACAACTCCTCCTTCTTTTTCCCCAAATCCTTCAACTAGGCACGTGTAACCTTTCGGCAATCAAACTCATCTGAGGCTCATCTTTCATGGGCATAAGGATACATCAATATAATACAGACCAGGACCAGCACTGGCAGTTCCATGCCAGTGGTTATGTTAAGCTTTAAGCTGGTGTTTGAAAGGGCATTTTGTCAAGAATAACTGCAGCAGTACTTCTGACTTTTTGCAGCTGAACTGAAATAGATGAGAAGTAATAGCAAGCCTATTAGAACAAAATTGACTATCACATTGCATACAAAAAAATTACAAGAACGATCCTTTTCTGCTTTTCTATGTAATAATTCTAGTCTACTATGTTTCCATAAAACTCAGCAAAGAACATTCTCATTCAAAAAAAAAAAAAAATCTGACATTAAGAATTGAACTTTCTCATTTCAAGGGAAAAAGAGCCCCTGTTTCCTAATTTTCCCTTTTCATGGGTAAAGAGAAACTATCTGACCATAGCCAGAGTGCTGCTACTGAGCCTGAACTTTTCACAAGTGGTTACAAGGGATGTTTCTCAGTGGTCAGCACCAGAGCTGATACCATTTCCCATCTATACCTGGCTGACCAGATACAAAGCAATCTCAGCATCCTTGCAGAAAACCCCAAAATGGGGAGGGAGAGCTGTCAAGATGCTGGAGGATTTTGCCTTTCAGAGGGACATCCAGAAGCTTGAAGAATGGGCTGCCAGAAACTGCACAAGGCAAGTCCTGCATTTGGGAAGGAAACAACCTCAGTACAGGTGTCCAGGCAGCAGTTAAAGGCACACTGGGTCACTTTCCTCAGAACATAGTCTGAAAGTCATTTGGAAGAGATTATTCCCCTCCACTTACCTACCACTTTTGGGACTTTCCCAGTATAAGAGAGATGTTGAGAAACTGGAATGAATTCATATGGCTGGAGGCTGGAGCACACCATGTATGTGAAAAGACTAAACAAACTGGGAGAGGAGGCTCAGGGGCTTCTTACCATCAATATCCTGACATAAAGGGAGTTTGCACAGAACACAGGGTCAGTTTTCTCAGAGCTGCACAGGAGAAGGAAAGGGGCAATGGTTACAAGTTTTAGTGAAGGATCAGAGGCATGGGAAAAAATATGCACACTAGGAGAAAGTGTGCATTGCCCATCCTTGGAGATTTGCTTAATTTGCTCGGGGCATCTCTGAGCAACATGACCTGACCTTTAGGTTAGGGTTCCTTTGAGCAGCAGGAGTTACTACGTGGCTTCCAGAAGTGCCTTCCAAACAAAAACTTGATATGATGCTCAAATATCTAGATTTGTACTCTGGCACGTTTTGGTTGTGGTGTGTGGGTTTGTGGTTTTTTTGTTTGTTTGTTTTTGGTTGGTTTTTGTTTGTTTGGTTTTTTTTTTTTTTTTTTTTTTGGTTGGTTGGTTGGTTGGTTGGGTTCTTTTTGTTTGGTTTGGTTTGGGTTTGGTTTTTTTGGTTTTTTGTTTTGTTTTGTTTTTTTTTTTTTGTGATGGCTGCTACAGGAAACGGCAGACAGAAGAGCCAGGTTTTCATCACCGCTTTTCAAAGAGTGAGAGGTAAGGGCACAACTTAGACTTGGCACAACTTATCCAAATCTTTAAGCACTACAGAAATGGGGGCACAGAAGGAAACCCAAAAGCTACTGGTCATTGGAGAAAAGATGAAGTGACCTCCCTGTTTTTTGTGGTTTTAAGAGAAAGAGCATCTTCAGCTTCCATGCAGTCAGGGGACCTTAGTCTGACCAAATGCAGCTGGTTTACTGTGACTCAGTTCCCAGCTTTACTTCTGGGGGAACGAAGAAATAAAGTACAGGGGGCAACAGCAAGCACAGAGAGAATTATTATGTTCTTCATAACAGCAGCTGTGTCTCTATTTCACTGTGTCATGCTTAGATCATTTTGAAAACTAGCACCCCTGCTATGCACCCTGCTGCACACTGTGGGCTCCTCGTGCAGCAACTCAACATTAGCAGCCAAACAGTTTCAGAAAATCATTCCTGCTTTTCAAGTTGAAAAAACAGAGATCAAAGAACAGGGTGTTTTATAGGTAATAGTGACACATTCCAGAACTCATGGTTAGCAACAGGCCTTCTGGGGAACAGCACACAGACACAAACCAGTACAGTGGTTTTATCTAGTTAGTCCAGACAATAATTTCACTACAGGGTGGGCTGGGGAACAACAGCTCTACCTGTGCTATAGGCAAAACTTATTATCTTGTACTTTTAATTACAAGTAATTAAGCATCTGCACACTTTCCTAAGTCAACAACCTTTTGACAAAGAGATTTACTCTAAGAGCAATAGAGCATGACAAGGAAAAAGGTTTTTGTGATAATATCCTACTTCTAGTACTTTGCCTCAATAACACTTGTGTCTTAATGACCTCAACAAAGGTTTAACAGGGAATTTACACACAGCAAAAGGTTGAAGTTTTCCTGACTTCTCTTTTTTTTTTCATCATAAACTCACTCACATATGAGTAGAACAACACTTACTTTCTTTTGGGCTCTCCCAAGGCATTAAGATGATCTATGAAATACAAATTATTAAAGAAAAATTTAAAAAAAAAAGGCAAAAGAAAACAGCAATAGTCTTACTGCCTTGCAGCATCCATGACCCAAACTTGAAATTAAGTAAGCAGCAGCTGAACTAAGAGTTGGATTTTCTTTGCAAAACTTTTCATGCTGGGGCCATGGAACACGTTTCATTTTTATGACAGATATGTCCTTAGCAAAGAGGCATACCTAAATGTCTTTATTTTTTGATCCAAATTTAGCAACTGAAATGGCTGTATGCTATAAAGCACAATATATACAGGTCTTCCACACAGGGATCTCAGTAAAAGGCTTCTAAAGAGGCAGTCCGGAAACAGTAGGAAGGAAACAAACACAACTTCATAATAACAGAGCACCCCAAGGAATGCTATTTCTATATAGGTAGCAAAACATTGAAGGAAAAAGAAAAGTATAAAAATTAAATGGAAAGTTTCTGGTTAATCTGTCATAACTCCTTTACTAATTTTAACTGGTGAGTCAGAGAAGTGTCATTCCTCTATTGACTAATTTCCTTGGACCATTAAAACAACTTTAATTCTGTTATTCACTTACTTTGTTAAATGATTAATTAGTTGGAAGATTGCATTCCTTTCCCTTCCTCCCCCTTCGTTGCTTTATTAAGGTGTCGGGGGCTGCAAAACTTTCATTCACAGAATCACAGAATATTCTGAGTTTGAAGGGACCCACAAGGATCATCAAAGTCCAATTTCTGATCCTGCACAGGACAAACCCAAAAATCACACCATGTGCCTGAGAGCAGTGTCCAAACACCTCTTGAACTCTGTCAGGCTTGGTGCTGTGACCACTGCCCTGGGGAGCCTGTTCCAGTGCCCAACCACCCTCTGGGGGAAGAACAAGAACTTTTTTTAATATCCAACTGATATTCAGACCAGAGAAACATTTTTTTTTTTTTCTTATCTGTTATTCTGATAACTCATTGCCCTAAAAGGAACACCAATGTCAACTGGAAATTTAGGAAGAAAGAGAACATGAACATTTTCAATTACTTCCTCTAAAACTTTGAGAGTAGAATCAGACATGCAGCTCTCAACAATTGATGCTGTAGCACCAATAATGTCTTTGAAATGCTTGGGAGAACTGAAGCAATTAAAAAAGAGCAAAAGCACAGATGCAATTCCTTCTTCTGTGCACTATTTTCTTTCCTGTACTCATACACGAAGAAGTGTGATGACTCCCATTTAAACTGAAGGATTAACAACACCGCGGCACAAGTATTTGTTACCAAGGAGAAAGGATTTTTGAAGACAAACCAGCCACCATCAATCTTAAAACTCTAGCTGACCCCAGTTAACACACAGACCTTGTCACACTCCTTTATTTCAGTTAGAAGGACTCATCCCCTGGCTAATATGATCAGGCAGGAAAGTTTATATCAAAGCTATAAAAAGTAATGACATTTTAAGAAAACAGAGGCCTATTAATTTTTCCACAAGCAAAAATAGGCCTTTGAAGCACAACCCAAAATTAGATGCACTAGGTACAACTTTAATCCGTAGCTTTCTGGGCCCCCTACAACATATCCAGAATATTAAGAAAAGTATCCTAAAAATTTAAAACAGAGGACTTGCTAGTCATGCAGGGGGAAAAGTAGCAATGCTGGGTCCAAAGGAAAAAAAGGGGGGAGGTGGGGAGGAGAAGAAAACTTCTTATTCCCTAAATGAAATTTTAGAGAGCAAATTTTTCTCTTCCCCATTTCCTGCAGAAATAGCTCTTCAAAGGCCATTTTCGTGCTCTTTGGGTGACCTTTCAGCTGTTACATTCCACTGCCTGCCCTGAAGGGTATCTTTTTAATATCTTGTTAAATGGGAAAGGGAAACGTGCAACGAGCAAAACGCTCCAAAATGGAGGCACTTCTGCTTCAGTAAATACTTTGAGGATACATAAAGTGCAAAAAAGGGTCTCTCATTTCCAAAGGCCAAAGATATTTATAGAGTGCTTTTTATCAGTGTGTCAGGAAACTGGTTCCTATACAGTAAAAGAAAATTAAACAAGTGAGTTTTATTGACTGCTGTACATATTGTCAATGAGAATATCATTATTAATACAAACAATACCATGATTCTAAAATAAACCAATAGTGGCCAATCCCTTAAAGTCTTGAACACAGCCTGACATTTAATTAGGGATTCCAGAATGCAGGAGGAGAGGCTCCCCGATCAAGCATTAAATTAGGTGTTCTGTTGGAAACATCCTTTAGTATTGCTGTGAAATAATATGCTGATCCCATTCACCCATAATGAGCAGAAAAACAACTTTTTCAAAAACTTATAGAAGAGACTTTCTTTCTTATCCTCATTTTTTCCTGCAGTGCGAATTTGGTTATGCCTTTTGTCACCTAACAATGGTTCCCTCAGTTCCTCCCCTTCCGTGGGACACAGCAAACTTGAAAGTCTCTTTTGTCTAAAAATTTTGTGCTACATTTTCTGCAAAAGACACGAAATTAACTGCATTCAGTTAGACTGCATTTTATGTGTATCTTTTCTTTGGAAGACCCTGGCTAAGATGAACAGGCAAGCAGAAGACTGCTCACTATTTTAAAGGCATTATAAGGGGACAGAAATCATTGACATTGGAACACTGCTCTAGTCAGAAAGTTTGTTTTAAAAAAAAAATAATTGGGAAAACAACAATGCAACCCCCCAAGGTCTTTTACAGACAAGATTTACAACTCCCCACTTTTGTCTTTTCTGGTCTGTTCAGCAGCAGCAACTGCCTTGTGTAGTCCCTTCTGCTCAAGTGTGCTTGAGAGGAAGATTGTCAAGTTAAAAATTCCTTTTTTTTTTTTTTTTAAGATAAATTTAAAAATAAATCATTCCCACAAACCATTGGGACAGCCAGAGAAGGAAGCAGGAATGGAAATGGGGTGCATTTACCACCCTGTGCACTCATAAAATGGGTACTTAGAAACAGCAGGACAGTAAATTTCTGCAGTTCCTGCTGGTGTTGTTCTGCATCATGGGGGCACCAATCTGGTGAAGCAAACCAGAGTTATGAACCCCAAGACCTCTGCAATTCCCCTCCAGCACAGCTTATCTGGCAATGTGGCTCCTCCAGTCCAAGACACAGGGCAGCCTAAGCCCAGTGTGGTGTCCCAGGCACTTCCCAACCAACATGCTGATAGTTCCTACGAACCTGTATTCCTCCTGAAGCTGCCTAAGAGATGGCTGAGGTGAGGCAAAGCTCTTGGAAACAGCACATTCTCCTCTTCCTCGTGCTCCTTGACTCACTAGAAATTTTACTGGCAAGCTTTTTGGCTTTAAATGACATTTTATTTTCCTTTCCTAGATATGTCTATCAAGTAAAGCTTTATATTCCACCTAACGCCTTCATTCACTTGGACATTATCAATTTAAGCTTTTGCTCTCAACCTTTTGACCAGACTGTAAAATAAACTTGTAAAAGATTATTTCAGCCTCCTCTAAATCAGCACTGAATGAGAGCTGGGAGAATGTGGCTTCCAGCAGGAACTGCCCAGGACAGCTCCTCAGGTAACTGAGCACAGATGTAGTGGCAATCACTGCAAAAGTCACTTACTAACTTATTCAATTAATGTTATTTTATTTATTAGTTCCTGCTCAAGTATTTATAAATGCATCTGAGGAAAGCTTATTGAAAGACATTAAAATCCATAAGATACATTATTCCCTTGAGCAAAAGGCTCATTCTATATATCTTAACATCTTTATGTTAGCATTGTCACTGAACCTACATATCCTTTTGAAAATAAAAATATCTTCAGCTTTTATGTTGCAGCTCTCTTCACCTACATGATTTTATACTTTCAATAGTATAAATTACAACTTTCAGTCATCTGAAGTTAGGCTACAGATTTATTTTAGCATTTTCAGTGTATGATCCGACACATAATTAATAAAATCTACATTTTTTGCTATTATCCTTGTTCCAAACACATACTGTAATTAAGCCACTGATGTACTGGCAAGTAAAAGTAAGATTTTTAGCACTCAGGAGAATATGCTACTGCTACAAAGAGACATTTGCTTGCACTAAGAAATTATTTAATGTAAATTAAATGGCTTTTGAAGAGTTAGAGAGTTTAAGTTTCTAGAAAAATTTAAGGCTCAGGTTTGATCTCTGTAACAGAAGTGCTCTTTTAATGATGTATTATATTTTTATGTGAATGCCACCCTGCACCCAAAAAGTGAATTATATTACCTACAGGCCTAATGTTTGGAGCAGAGCACCTACGTCCATGAGCCAGGACATAATTCAAGATGCACATCCAGTCCCCCAAAACCTAAACCAGGCTCATCTTGGACTGCACCACGGCTCCCTTGCTTTTTGCAAACTGACTACTGAGAAATTCAGAATACAACTTTATGACAATCATGAGATTTAAAATTTCTATTGGTCAGAAATCATTTTAAAAGGCGACATTTGAAGGCTCCATTTAAAGCTTAAACTTGCATAGAGATTGTCTATGAGCAGAGTTGGGCATTTGGAGGCTTAGTAATGACAATACACTGACCTAAATCCTAAATGACCAGACTAAAATCTCTATCAAACAACTCGAGGACCCAGTATGAAAATGCTGAGATGCTTCCATGCAGTTCTGTGTGAACCATCACAGAAACTATTCTCACATACACCCCTCCAGTATCACCTCAACAGATGCTCAAGGGCAACTTAGACAGGGCTTTGAACTGTTTGGTCTAGTGAAAGGCATCCCTGCCCATGGAAGGAGGTTGGGATGAGGCTTTCAGGCCCCTTCCAACTCAAACTATTCTGGGGTTCTATTAAAGGAAGCACAAAGAAAATGTTATTCCCTCATAACATTGGGGAACATCAGAAAACACTCACAGCGTGTGTAGATTTCACATCTCCACAGTCCATGTCTTTAAAGTCCCATCTGGGCAGTTTATTTCATCTTCATTTTCAGGGCAATATAAAACCCTGCAAAAAGCAATCCCCAGAATGGGGACTTCGAGGAAGCAGCACAAACTGCCTGTGGATAGAAAGACTTATTGTTTAGACTATGGAGGAGGGACAGAAATGGAAAGCCATAAAAGTGATCCATGAGATTAAGTCTCTCAAAAACATTGTGTTCCTACAGAAAATCAGGCTTTCATCACATACAATGTATTTCAATATGTGTAATGCCATTCTAAAAAAATTGGCTATGCTATTGAGCAACATTAAGTGATTTTTTGGGGAGCAGTTGCACATAATTTCTGTTCATTGCACAGATGTTGGAAACACAAACAGATCCTACCCAATTTCTAGGTGTCAGCTTTACATTGATAATCCTCCCCACAAACATAGTGACTGCCACACAAAGACACACCACCAAGTTATGGGGCAAGAAAAAAGAAATCAGAGTTTTAAAGAAGCTCTTACCAACATATCCTCTCCCCTAAGGACCACAAACAGGAGACCTAACACTAGGGCACACCTGAAGAAAAGAAAATTGTCACTTGTGTTTATTATTTGTGACTGACAGAATAACATGTGGTGTAATAAGGGAAATGCAACAGACTGGAGGATCTAACTGTACATACAAATTAAGCTCCCATCATTTACAGTATAAATTTTGCCTTCCTTACCCCAAAATGGCACCTGCTATTTAAAACCAATATAATTTTATGATGAAGAAGAACATACCATTCTTTCTACCTGGGGACACCCAAAAACTCATTTAAATTAATGGAGTTCTGTGCAGAACGTCAGAATCCACAGAAGTTTGCAGAGCCCAGTCCAGAAACGAATGAGGAAGATTGCTTCAGTCCTCATTAACATGCTGCATTTTAGTTTGTGTCTTCCCCTTTGGGTAGTCACAGGCACAGCGCTTTCCTTCTTCTGACTTCATTAAATTGTGCTGTTATCAATTTTTGATTACTTTGCTGTCAGACATGCTCTTAAAGCCAACCAATGCAGTCACATTCCAGCAAAAGCAGACCAACATCAAAGAATCCTGTGTTTATGCCATACAATCCACACAATCCAAACTTATCCTCTCAGTGACAGCACCAAATCATCACACAGGGAGACAGGAGTCTGTCGAGGGAACGGGATGTCACAGCAGGATTTTAATTTGCCCATTGGAAAATGCACTCTCAAGTGGTTACAGAAAAGTGGAAAGATAATAGATGTGAGACACTGGAGATGGATTATATCATCTCTTTATGAAATTCATTCATATTTCAGTTTCTCCTTCCATTTAAACTAAACAGTCTTGCAAACCTTTACTGTGACAGCTGTCCCTGTTCACAGCAGGAGTTTCAGGGATGTCTCACCCAAGTGCCCATGCCAGGCCATGTGCACACAGAGCAGATTACACTCATCTTTGTCATCTCCCCTTCTCTCTTTACTGTCAACAACTGGATTTTTTTTTTGGTGTTTAGATGATAGCTTCACCACATCTCTGTCACTCATGAATGCTGGGTCTACTGCAATAAGCCTAGGAGTTCTACAATATCAGCAACACCAAAAAAAAAACCAAAACCCACAACATCCCTCCCCCCTTAAATATATTCAAATGGGGCTTGCACTATATTATTATTGCACTTGTAGCATAGGACTATACACAGGTAGATGTTTGTTAGGTACGTATGTATGTATTTTAACTACTATGTATTTTAACTATGTCAAGATAGCAGAGTATTCAAAGGCAGAAACAATTATGTACATAACTGATTTCATTTAGGAGGGGAACAAACTAGCAGAGCACTGGGCAGAAGTTGGCTCATCCTCTGGCTGAATGGAGAGATGGCTTTACTTTCCTGCACTGTGTATATAATTGCCTTTATATGCCACTATAGAAGTCTTATTAAAATTCAACTCAAGCTTCTAATAAAATTCAACCAATCATGACATCAAACACCACTGTCTGAATTTATACAGATGCCTAAAGGAACAGATAAAGGCTAAAATGCCTTATCTCTTTCAGTTTTAGACAAAAACAGTCTGTCAGAGTCAGTTCACAAGTTTATCTCATAAAAAGTTCATCCCCTTGAAAAGGGCAGTTTAGTATGTGAAGGGAGCAGAGAATGAGAAACAACTCAATGTAAGAGGCCACAATAATTGACTGGGAATTTCTAAAGAGGAAAAAAAAACCCCACCAGGATTCCTCTTGTTCCCTCCTTAGAGCATTAAATATTTTATAGCAGTTGTATCATCAGCTGAGATAATTACAATAAAAACAAACAGATGAACTAAGCAACAGAAATGCCATCTCAAATCACTGGTGCAGCAGAGACTTTCAGTAAGAGGAATCCTTCGAGGTCAGACACTATCCTTGCTGAAGGCTAGAAAAAGTCTATCACAGTTCCCCACATCCCACACATCTTCTCCTTCAAAACTTCATACCTCTTCAGGACAGTGAAAAAAAAAAAGAAAACAGAAAGCCCTCTGGAAACCCAGGGAGTTAATTTGTCCTCCAATAAAAATTTATATAGTTCCCCCATTTCATAATAAATTAGACACTATCATACAGTTCTCCTCACCCATCCACAAAACACCATCCCAAAAATCTAGCTGCTTTTTATAAAATATGCTTCTGGCTACTGTTTCTTGAAGAAGGTCCTGATTAAGACAGAAGTTTAACACACAGCACTGCAGAGGAATTATAGTGGTATCAGGGAAAAAATTCTGTCTCTCAGCGTCTCAGGATACAGTTATACCGGATTTAAAGACAGCGAGGTCAATGGCTTCAGCTATACAGAGAAATTACTACAGATTTGCAAATGAAACAGAATTCTGATTAGCAAGGAAAGGAAGACATGGCTAAAAATGCTTCCCTAATGCCAACTTCTGAGGGATGGTAATGAACCAACCTCTGAGCATACTGAGACACAGATCTCCTTGCACAAAGTCCATCATTCGGAAATGTGCACCCATCAAACCTCCAGCGCTGGGGAGCAGATTGTACCGCTTCCCTCAAAGCTGCCTTTGAAAGGCATCTTCCTACAGAAGAGCAGAAATATCATCAGCTCTCTGGGACTTACAGACTTTCAGTATAAAATTTATTGTTCGGGGACTTTTAACTATAGTCTCAGCATATTTTATTAGAGAAACTTTTGGCCAATTGCCCAAGTAATGTCCACAGTGTAAAAACAGTATCCCTCTGGAGATGGAGACATTGGAAAACTTCTGGAGACAGAGCTGGTGAGTAAGCCAGGACCATATGTCTTGACACTTAGACCCAAATGAGGATTGAAAACACTAGGAGGAACCTGCTACTGAAGGGCCCACTTCAACAGACAACTCTTGTATCATGAACTCGTGCCTACACTTAAAGGAAGCAGTCTCTGAAGTTGATGTAACCCAGGGAAAATGGGAAGAACCAGAGTGGTGAAGCTCCCTGAGAAACATGTCAATTAAGATACATCAATTACATCTTAATCTCCTGGAGGTATGAAAGCCTGAGATACAGTAAAGCTCCCAAAGTGCCCTTTTAATCATCCTTGTACATCTTTCGAGGTACCGACTTCCTTCATGGCAATGGAAGGAGAGAAGCAGCACAAGGAATGCTAAATGAGCTCCCCGATGGGTAGACTTGCTCTACAATCCCAAATCCTGCTGCTTGCTTGTTCTCACTCTAAGGAGATCCAGGGTGAGATGACAAGCCCTTCAGCTTGGACATCTTCCAGTCAGCCAGAAGATGCTGCAGAACCAGATCTGTGTGCCTGCACAGCTCAACTGTATCAGCACACAGCCAGATCTGGGGCTTTTTCTCCATCCGGGTGACTGGGGTGTGAGAAGCCCAAGCTGCCTGCCTAGAGTTGAACACAAAGAACAGACAGGGTAAAACAGAGGCCAGCTTGCCCCTGGAGAGAGTGCAGCCTGGTAGGAGGAAAACCTGGAGAACCAATGCCCTGCCCTGCTGCCTTGGAAGCGACAGCACACGACAGCCCTTTGGCTGAGACCAGGAAAGTAAATAAGAACTGAAAGGTCATCGCCTACCTCTTGTTTCCTCAGCTGGACACCTTTCCACCACAGGCACAGAGCACTGGAAGGTGATTTTGTCTTGCTACTGAAAGCTTTTACCTCCCCAACAGCCCCTAAACAAGCTGGCAATCAGACCACGGCCGAGCTGCATGTGCAGGCTCCCGACGTTACGGATTATTAGGTTTCCTCCTGTTTGTTTTCCATCCCAGCCCTCTGTAATGCCATCAATTAAGGGCTGAATTTATAACTGGTGCATTTTTTTTTGCAAGAGAAATTTACTCAACACTTCTCACTTGTAATGTGATTATTTTTTATTTTGGTCTCCTAAAGTGTTCTGCAAAATTAAAAATTGCAGTTAGCTCCAAGACGGGAACGAAATACTGAAACCTATTCTAAGCAGCATGGCATCAACCACCAATTACCATAAAAACCCTATTTATTTAATATGTCAAGGCTAATTGTGGCAGCCCACCCAACACCTCCAAATAAATAATTAACAGCTGAATTTAGGAGCATGAGGTAATCAAGTTATCCACGGCTTATGACATATTAAAAAAATGTATTAGTTTTATTTGAAAAGAGAGGAAACTCTGCACTCAGAATATGCTATTTCTGAGTATGAATGTATATGTATGAGATAGGAGAGGGGAAAGCAGGAGAAAGATTCATTATTTACTTTTAGCCCTGATTTATGGAACTTTGTTGACAGAGAGTTCATACAGCAAGTAATCTACTTTTCCCCTTCTGGCAAAACAGAAGTTAGGAACCTAAGAAGAAAGTGGGAGAGCAAGTCTGAGTCTTTGTTTCTACTGATACGCATTTAATTGCACCTTTAGGAAACTTTAAAATAGTTCTGGTGAGGTTCTATTTGGGAAACACTTTATACTGTGAATAGTTAGCTACTATTTCTCACAGCATCCATTTTTTTTTTTTTTCTGTGAAGTAACACCTAAGTCTATTCTCACTCCCAAACTGGCTTATAATTTTGAGTCAACAGACTATTTGGTTATTCCAACAATTCAATTTAATAAAAGTTAAGTGCTATTTTGATGTGCCAAGAAGAAAAACCACCTTCTTAAAATCTAAAAGTCACTTCTTGGGCTAGTAATGATATTGAGACCCATCACCCATCTGGATTACCAAAAATTAGTTCCTTATAAGAAGTCACATTAAAAAAAAAATATACAAAAGGCACAACATGTTTATAAGACACTGCTGCTGTGGCTCACAGTTAAATGATGCTTTACAAAGCACAGAAAGCTGTTAGATATTCAGCTCTGCAGCTCTTGTGATGTTTGCAAGTAATGACATATCTGAGAGGAGCTACTGAAATACTAAACCTTGTGGTTTCACTCTCAACAGCTCTACAAGTCAAGCGTCCATTTTGCCATCCTTCCCAGTACTGGTAAACCTTTGTCTCCAAATATCAACTATAAATGTCTGAAAGACTCATCTTCTCTCTTCATTCTGGCACTGAGCTGTGCTGAGGCTCTAGACACAGTTTTCAGCATATTGCAGGGATTGTTCCAAGCTTCTACATAAGCTTTTTCCAGGTTTTGTACATGTTCTCATTAAAGGCACCTAGTCCTACTTGTGAGAGGATCATAACAAAAGGCAAACACAGCACAGAGCCTGCATTATTATTTGGGAACAGCCCCATTCTCCTGTTCACTTCTACTGCAGTCAAAGGACTGTTTAACTGCACCTTCAGTGCTTCTGGATAACAAATCCTGGAGGTATCCAAGAAAGCACTGAGTGAACCAGCTTGGAAGGAGTTATCTGACTGAGAAGAAATAGAAATGGTGCCAACAGTAGTATTTTGAAATAGGAAATCCTCAGAAAAATAAATAACATCCTAATTTGAAGAAAGATGGGAAAAGAAGTTAGTTCTGACTAACTTTCATGAGTAACTGAAAAGATACATGAATTACTTTTAACCGTTAACTCTCCTCTCCTCTTTCCTCCCCTCTTAGCCCCTTCCCTCCCCTCTTCTTTACCATCACCTCCCCACACATTCTTCCCCCACAAAACAGTTGTTACCAGGTTAGGATATCCCCTCTTCAAGATTACAAAAACCTGCTTCTCTCTGAACCTCTTCTATGATATCCTTATGTAATTCCTTGGGAAGGGGCATTCAGCATTACACTCTCAACACCTTTAACAGACCAAGCAATTGCCCATTATATCCTAGTGTTCCCATTTTAACTAGATTTTTTTTGGTAGAAGTAGAATACAGAAATGAAATAACCCCGATTTTCACTGCAAGATTCTCTTTTAGGGCTAAGCAATACTTTGCAGGTTGGTTTCTTTCAAATTATGACCTGCATCATGTTAAAAAGCACTCCAACACCCAAACCCTTTTATGCAATGCTGCTGGATTGGAAGATCAAGCATATGGAACAGGCTACTCATTTGGGAGGTGACTCTGTGCCAGTGTGTGACGCAGGCAAGGAGAGACAAGGTTTGCTTTTAATTTTTTCTAACAAGAAGTTCATAACTGATCCTCTCCACCACGAGCCAGTATTTGCAGAGCTGCTCTTTCCACATAAAAGCAAACCCTTGATATTTTATATGGATAACAATGTGTTTTAAACAGGCAAAATAAAATATCACGGCTACAGCAGATCAGTGGGTCAAATTCACCTGAAGTGGTGGGGTTACACCGAATCCTTCCTAACCTGCCTCCCTAAAAGAGAAGAATGAGTAGAGCTTTTTATAATTACTAGGTATAGGTATCCTTTACATTAAGGGATGCTATACATTGCCCCATCCCTGGAAGTGCTCCAGGCCAGGTTGGATGGGGCTTGGAGCAACCTGGTCTAGTGGAAGGTGTCCCTGCCCATGGCAGGGGGGTTGGAACCAGAGGAACTTGAAGGTCCCTTCCAACCCAAACCATTTTATCATTCTGTGATTCCTGTTACTGAGCTGTGGTTGCTGTCAACCTGTCTGGGAGAAAAAGCATTAAAAAGACCAAATGTCAGCATTTCAAAAAGAAGCTCCTGAAGAAAGTACTTCAGAGAAACAATATTACAGACCACCTATTTCTTAGCAAGCACTGGACAGGGGAACTGTTAAGGACAATCCAGACCACTCAGAGAGGACTTCATTCAAAAACACAGCTGTGATACCAACACATACAAATGAATACATCTGTACTTCTTCAATTAACAAAGGTTCTTCTTAGAGAGTGGAAGACCTGCCATGAAAATCAGTTTTTAAACTCATGTAAGAGGGTTATGATACAGATCCATAAAATCATGTGTGACATGGAATTGGGGTGAAATGTGGTCTAGTGGAAGGTGTCCCTGCCCATGGCAGAGGGGTTGGAAGGAGATGATCTTTAGGGTCCCTTCCAACCCAAACCATCCCATGATTCTGTGAAATAGGTAACTTTTCCTTCTATTGCCATATTGCGTTAAAAATATTGTGAAACACATAAACAGACAACAAGCAGAAAGAAATAATTTATTTTTGTATTTGCCAGTGGTAATATTACTCCTATAACCAGGATGTCATTCTGGTGTTCAAAAAGAATTCACAACAATAGGGAAGCAGAAAAGGAGTGGTGGGGGGGAGAATAACTGAAAGTTGGAGAAAATATTTAAATATTTTACAGTAACAGACTTTAAAAGCTTAATCTGTTTATCTTACCAGAAAGACTGAAAAACTACTTGATTGGTGTGTAAGTATATCTACGGAGAGAAAATTAAGAGCAATAAAGGCCTCTCCAGTGGAGAAGGCTGTTACTTAAAGCAAGGGCTGGAAGATGGAGTAGGAGAAGATCAAATTAGGCAGGGAAGAGGGGGATTACTCCTATCCTGACCTCTTCTTAGGAAGACCAGTGCCTTTCCACAACCAAACTCAAGCTGTTGAGCACAGCATATTAGCAAGGAGTGCCAGGTAAGCTCCCAGAACAAGGAGGAGATGGGACTGAAGGGCACTTTTTCACTGAAGATGTTTATAAATCCTATGGAGTCAAGGATATTCATTTGCAGTGGTTAGTGGAAAAGAAGGGAAAGGCAGCAGCAGTAAGCTGCTGGGGGATATAAGACATATGGGATATAAGTCTGTTGTCAAAACTGGGGAAAGACTCTGACAAAAAGAGCACCAAGCAGCTGTGAAGGGCAAAGCTGGAATGCCTGGGTGGGAGGATCAGGAGGGAAGGATGTGAAGGGTGAATGCAAATGCCTGAGGCTCGAGCAATTACTGAAGGGACCCAAGCAGGGAATGACAAGAAAGGGGCAGCTTGTTAAATCAGGGAATATGGAGAGCAAGCCCCTCCCCTGAGACAGAGATTCAATCCCTCATGGTTTTCAGTATGTTCCTGCTCCTCAGTTGCCTTCTGAAGATGAACAACAGATATGAGGATATGAGGATATGAGTCTGGGGAACATGTACTCATAAAGATGTCCGTGAAAGACAGTGAAGAAAGAGACAAAGCATTAAGCCTAAAATACAAACAGAAATTATAGCTTTTCTAGATGTTATAGATACAAAATAGATGATATCTCAGTTGTTTTTGGAAAAGCAGGAAGTGTCTGGCAGGGATCTAATTTTATTGGGTCAAAATAGCCATTAACAAAGAGTTGTCTACAGAAAAAGAGATCATGTCCAAAGATCTTCTTAAATATAGTGCTTTATAAAGGGACATCAAATCTACATTAGCTTGTATTGACTGTAAAAGGGAGCAGAGATCCAGTTAGAGGTCTGCAAGAACTAGGAGTTTTTCCATCTTCTCAGACTTGGAGCTTTTTATAAAACTGATTGACTGCTCAGTCTCTCCCATATTTACTCTTTTGGCAGCCTAGTTTCCCCAGAAAGCTATTTCAATTCAACAATGCCTGTACAGAAGAGACAAAACCTGGAAACGGGGAACGATGGATGTTCACTCATATGACAGTGTAAGAATGGAACAGCAAGAGCCTCATCGAGACTTCACAACAAATAGAAGAACATAAAAATACTCATTACCAACTAAGAGAGAAGGCAGCACAGGAGAACAAATGGGAGCTAAAGAAATCCAGGCAGAGCAGTCTGAAGACAGAGGCGATGGGGAAGCAGGGATATGTATTTCCGAACTTGTGCTATGACACAGAGATGCCACCCCTCAGAAGTGAAAAGCCAAATGTTAATCTCTGTACCACGCAAGAGGCAAAATTCAAAACCAGTTTGCGGCTCCTACCAGCAGAGAATGGGCCTGAAGGCATTGCTGCTGCCCCTGCTAAGTGAAACTTAAATTATATCTTCTTATTCCATGACTGTGTTGTGTTTCCTATATTGGTTTACGTCATTTTAAATAACTACACCCAGTGGATCTCAGCACAGGCTGGTCCGTGGACCAGGAGGTTTCACTAACAGCTGTTTCCTTCATATTCTTTTTCCAAATAAAATTATATTGTGTGAAGTTACAGTTCCCCATGCAACTTTGAAGAATTTCTGGGAGCAACACAGCAGCGGGCAGGGGTGAACTGGATAACATGGAAGTCTTTCTCTGAATTCTTTCCTGGACAGTGAGTGGTACCCAAGAACACACATGGGAAAGACAGGACCACGAGGCTTTCTGAAGCTCTGGTGTGTGAACTGGAGGTTGTCAGACTCTACATCCCAGTCCATCTCAGTGCCCAGTTCACCAGTCCATATTTCATCAGTTTGTCTATCAGAATGTTATAGGAAACCATGTCAAAAGCTGCTCTCCTGAAACCCAAGGTTGTGAAAGTACTGTTTTCTTCATCTCTTCAGGATCCTGAACTCCAGCATGCCATGGTCACTGTAGCCAAGGCTGCCCTTGACTTTCACACCCTTGACCAGTTCTTTGTTTGACACATCAGGTCCAGGCAGATTGTGCCTACCCTCCAGCTCCTTGATCACCTGTGTCTGGAATCTGACACCAAAGTACTTCAGAAACCTCCTGAATTGCTTTTGTCCTGATCTGATGTCTCTCCAGCAGTTTTTGGCATAGCTAAGGTCTTCCATGAGGACCAGTGCCTGTGCATGTGAGGCTTCTTCCAATCATCTGAAGAAAGGCTCACCTACTCCCTGCACAGGACGTCTTATGGGGGCACCCAGCAAAACATCTGCCCTCTGAACCCAACCCATCAGTTCCCAGATGGAACATCAGCAGTTTAGGTTTACATCCTTTTGTCTAAACATTTTTCACTAATTTGTGTTTGTTTAATGTTTGGCATTAAAACTAGAGAGTGACAAAGTGCTCTGGTTTATCTTTCCTATGAAGCTACACTCTGCTGCTTCCTAACTGCACTTGCACGGACTGTGCTTAACCCGTGTCTGCTTGACATGGAAAATAAAACCAGAAAAGGCTGCAATAAGAAAACATTAAGAAAATACTTAGCAAGGAATCACAGCAGGAAATGTTTGCTGACCACTGGTATTTTGGAGTTTCCTTGATCCCACTAAAGTTCCTTCCTTTCTCCAAGAACTATTCACTGTGAAATCAGAACACTTTAGATTTGCATTTCTGTAGCCAAAAGCATGCTCTTGAATGTCTTTATTTTCCATTGCTTTGAGAAATTCTGCAAATAAAGTGTTGGTTTAACAGTTTGCATGAAAACATAGCAGTGACTAAGATCCATTACACTACATTTCAAGCCCAGACACCTAGAGAATTAGCTAAATGTGCACAATTTACCTCCTACGTAAATGAAGATTATGGTTAACTCTGTTGAAGTCAATGCAGTTAAGTTGGTGGAAGGTAAGATAAACAGGAGTAAAGTCTAAAGCATTCATTTTTAAAAGGAGGAAATACATAAAATAGAAGTAAATAGACCACAGGCTTTCTGCTAGAAAGCACTAACAACCACCTACATGAAGAGAAGTGGAGTAGGTGTGTGTTGGCTATTATTGATATAATTAGGATCTGGTTTAAAAAAATACAGTTTTGTGTATGAAAAGTTACATAGTAAAAACACATATCAGCAAGTTATGTCATTTTAACTATATAATTGAAAATTAAGCTTACACACCTGACATTTCTCCTGTAGATAAATCTCATCAGACACAGAAGTAGGGTATTACAGAATTTAAGGTTGCCTTTAAAGCTATAATTTCAACATTTGAAATACTAAAAATTGTAAAAAGATCAGAGGTTTATTTGAAACAAGACGCTGCTGGAGCTAGCTCACCTTTATTAAGGTGTTTTCACCTAAACAAGGTAAATAGAATTAAATCAGCCATTTCTTTCCCAGATATCTGTGTATTTGAAGAAGGCTGGGATGAGCCCTGAAAGTTTTGTTCTGGCAACAGAGAGAAGAGCTGGTAGGATGCAATGGGAAGGGCTGAAGGAGGGGAAGGTGGGGATCAGTGGAGGTTAATGAATGAGCTCTGGGAGCAGCGTCCAGCCGGCGCTGAAGTGGAGGTGTAAAATGTGACAAGAGTGGCCAATTAAAAGAGATGAAAAACTGCTGGAAAAAGAATCAGACATTAATTTAGGAAGGCTGACTGTGAAGCCAACATCCTCCAAGCTGAGAACGAAACTATGTCTGTGGATAATAAAAAACACTGCAAATCTTATTAAGCAGGAAGTCTAAAGAGGCTTTTCTCTCATTTTGTACCTAGGAGTCTGAAAATCATTGCGTTATTAGATTAGCTTACAGAGAGGTAGTCATTCAATATCCCAATCTTATCCATGGGGAAAAAAATTGTTGAAGAAGATGATTTATAAAAACCACTAATGCCAAGGCCAGTAATTGGAGAAGAAGGATGGTTTAGCCCAGAGTTGGGCTAACAAATGCTAGCCCAGGGAACTCAGACATTGAGTTCAATGGGGATTATAAAGCTTAATAAAAGGCAATACTGGTCAGCCCTGGCTCATTTTTTTCCAGCATTGAGACAAAAAGTAGTTGCAAGTGCTGGCTGCAATTGTTCATACTCACTGAACACTTTCTGTCTGCTCCTAATCAGAGTGCAGGGGTGAATGTTCATAGCTAAAATGAGTTCTCACTCCTTGGTCCAAGTGGGACTGAGCGGCCACATGATAAGAAACGAATCAAGAAGGCAGTTCACAATTTCAAGATTTAGTGACATTGCTGCAGTCAAGGACTTGGGAGATTGAGGCTCCTTTCCCTACTGTGCCACAGTACTCTTGCACACCGTGAGGCATGCCATGAATTCTCTCCTCTTGCTCCTCAGCTGCACCACAGAGATAAAAGTTCCTCCTTAATTTAGAAAGGCACTGCCAGCCAAAAAAACCAGGGGGTGCTCAGACATAACCACATTTTAAAAAGTCAAATCTTAAAATTAAAAATTCAGGAAAGGACTTGTATTTAAAACAATGTTTAAGCACAAGGTAAACATACAGGTTTATTTAAACCACCGTGGAATAATAAAAAATTTAAGGCCACTTCAGTTTCAGCGCATTTTCATTCCCTAAACAACATCTTGAATACAGCCAAAGCATGTTCATTAATTCCTGAAGATGCACATAAAATCCTGAAACTGTCAAAAGAAAAATTAGCTGAAAGGAGTCCAGCAATTGAACGTCCCAACTAGTGTGACTTAGCACAGCAGAAACACGAACTTGACAGAACTTAAAAAAAAAACTTTAAAGGTTTTTAATTTTTTTTTAAGTAAAAAAAAAAAAAAAAAAACAACAAAAAACAAAACAAAAAAAAAACCACAACATTTTTGATTTCATACAATTTTGTACCAAAATTCTCTGAACAATAAATCAATTTACTAGATCAGTGTAATGCAAGCTCTAAGTGATGCCAAATATTACTTATTTCTGAGTATTTAATGCTTAAAGCAAACCAAGCATAGTCTCAACTGTGACTCACTCAGATGAAACAAGAAAAAATTAAGTTTTCTAAACCATCATAACCAACCTGCTTTTCCTCAGTTGTAGGAGGACAGCCTCTGCAACCTGATATCATGGAGGGACAGGTACATATTTTTCTATCTGCTCTTCACCACTGAAATTTAATCTCATAGGCCACGTGCCCTCAGTGAAGGTATTAGAGAGCTTCGTGTCCATCATATATATGCCTGTTGCACTTTCAACCTCTTGTAGTTAAAAAACCCAAATATTGGATCCATCTTAGCAATATTTTGGAGGTCCTTGTTGGCTATTTCCTACATATCAGCAAACATTTCCTGCAGGTTGTTTGCCTGACAGCCTTATTATCTTAACAGTTGTTTTATTCTTTTCAGTGTTATGCTTTTGCAGTTAGCAGTGCTGTTTGCTAAAGCTCTCTACAGCATCACATGTGAACAAAATGGGGAAAAACACACAGACTTCAGGCTAGCAAAGAAGCCTTAACCAAAGTGCTGGGCTGCTTGAATCTGAAGGGTTCACTGATTTTTTCACTAAGTATCACAGCACAAGCTCTGCCCAATATCCCCCCTCCACACATTACCTACTGTCAGAGACATACAACATTTTACACTGCATTTACAGTGCAATACTTTTAGTTGACTGGAAAAGATGTTAGTTCAAATGCAGGATGTCTGCACCAGTCTCAGCAGGGTTTTCTCTTGAAGACATCAGTACAAGCCACTGATAAAGTCAGAGAGCACCTCTGTGTCCCCATTTATGATACTACAGCGTTGGCACTTGCTAAACAAGCTCCTGTAGTGTTGGGATATGGAAAAATTCAGTATTTCTAGTATTTAAATGTGAAACACCTTCCTTTTTCTACATACGAAATAGGAAAAAAAGGCCACCATGTAGTTTCTTTCTGGTAATAAGACCTTTCTTAAGCAAAACTAATATATTCTTGGTCGAGAATTACAAGGTTTTGCTGTCTCCAGTTTTACTTCAAGTTCTGACTTGATGATCTCGAAGGTCTCTTCCAACCCAGTTAATTGTATGATTCTATGATCCTGTTATTTCTCATTACTCCCTCTTTGATGATATTATACTTACTAATACATCCTAAGAGGTTTTCTGTCGGTTCTGGTGAATTACCCACACACATGAAGAATTTCTCTGTACCATTAATGTTACAGACCATGGAATGGTTTGGGTTGGAAGGAACCTCAAAGATCACACAGTTCCAACCAGCCTTCCATGGGCAGGGACACCTTCCTCTAACCATGTTGCTCACAGGTACCTGATTGCAATTAGTACATATTTTAAAGGAGGCACAACAAGTTATTGGGCAAAGAATCCACACACTGCAAACTTCATGCTGTAGAAAACATTGAGGTGTTCTTTCTGGTACCTTTCTAAGCGCTCCAAGAGGATGTTTTCCATCTGCCATTCCCATTGTTTAAGTTGCCTTCCAGGTTCTTTCATTATTAATAAAAGGTCTGAATCACCGGAATAGTCTCGAATGGTCAGCATCCCTACAAAAGAGATTTTCTAGCGATCCACCAAGTTTCCATTCCTAAACCAAAGGATTTCAAAGATTTTTTTTTTTTTCCAGAGATAATAATGGCAGTTATGAAATGAATTTTAATGTACTATCTTGGGATAAGTGAGAAACCTTCTGTCACCCTCTAAAAAATTTATCTTTGAATCAAGAATGGTAATGTCCTGGTAACAGCAGCTCTGAAACATTTTCCCACATGAATCTCCAAAATTACTATTTTTCCTTCAGCTGTCATTTATGTCTTTGTAGTGCCTGTGTTGCATTCCTTATTATACATATATCTTCCTTGTAGACATAGATGGAGACCATAACTATTTAAGGTAAAAAGTGAGAAGTTATTTTCCTCTATTATTGTTGAGGTTTTCAAGGTTGTTGAGAGCCTTGGATCCCTTTCTGGTCCAAGTGGTTCCTAGGTTTGTACTTTTTGCCTAACAACTGACCCTAAGCTGATCAGAGATGTAAATCAACATATTCTCGTGAAATTCACTTAAACCCACAAAATTCTTCACTCAAAATTGGAGAAGAATATCCTAACACTGATTGCAAGCAAATCCATGGTGAGGTCAACTGGCCCATCAGTGCATCCCAAGGCATAACTGCATTGTATCAAGATGACATTTGTTCCATAGTTTCATTTCTATGACTACCAAGCCTGATCCAAGCCGCTCCCAGTGATTATCTAGCATTCATTTTCACTTCCTTAATAATAAGTTGACAGCATGCTGCAGATAAATTGATTCACACAGCTACACAATTGATTAATTCCAAACTGGAAGGAGATGGCTGTTGCCATGCAAGTCAGCAGGAATCCTGATTTTGCTTGCTTTTCTCCTCCTCTCTTTTCCACTCAGGCAGAAGGAAGGTTTGCTGGGTTTGTCAAGACAACTTTGGGAGGGATAAAAATAATTAGCAGAGGCACAGAGTGCTTTCTCAGAGTAAATAAATAGAACAATTGTGTGTGTATACACAGGGAAGTAAAAATTGTAAAAAGCTTTATCATTTGAGTCTCTCTTAAGGACCAGATCTGTAGTGTGTCTATTCCAGAAAGGAAAAGGTCGCTTGTTGCGAGGTCTTGGCAATGTCAGAGGAGTGGAAAGAAAGCAGGATGATTGCCAAGCATGTCCAAACCTGCCTTATGTGCTTCCCCCACATACACATGCACACAATTAATCTCAGGTAAGGAAGCCCAAGAGACTTCCTTGTCAGCTGCACATCAATGTGGTTTTCCACATAAATTCTACATCTAAGAAAATGAAAGAAAAGTAAGGAAACCTCAACTAAAATGTGCTCACATGTGAAATAATAGGAATTAACATAAAGTCATGGTAGGTCCCACTCCAGTATTTTGAGACAGGCCATTAACTGGGGCCTATGAAAAGACTGGAAGTCATAGAAGAAGCCTTAGTTTTTCCATTTCCTAACTCATTAAAGATTTGACTTTGCAGTTCAGTCTTCACTTTCCTGACTTGTCATTCTTTCAGTGCCATTTTCAGAAATGACAGAGCCACACACTGACTCCAGCAGCAAACTGGCCTGTGGATGTTTCATGACCAACATGTTTTGATGAGGCATCAAAGAAAAGCTGAACCAAGAACCTTGTTGCTGAGATTTATGGCCACACAAATCATGGCCTTACCTTGAAAGTGTCTTGAATAAAAGAAACAGAAATTTTCCTTCCATCTGCAGAGCCTGATGTGGTCTCATAATAGCTGAGGATCCTGTGCCCTGCTTTAGAAAATAAAGGCTTCTTGGCTGTTTTTAAGTGAAATGCAGCTTTAGACTGCTGTGGTATTTTTAATGAGTAAGAAAAACTACCAAAGGGAATTCCCAAGTAGTAATGCAATTTAGTAGGCTAATATTCACTTGTACTTTGAAAGAAAGCCATTAAATTATGTCAGAATAAAATATGCTGAAGAAATACTTGTAATGTATGTATACAAACAACCGACACAAACATATTTTAGGAAGGCTGCCACAGGAAGAGACAATATTAGGGTTTAATTTCAAACAAAATCAATTGTAGGTACCTGACGTGTCCATTCAAAGGCAGAGGCGTTTGGTGGTGGGAACAGAAGGAAAAGATGTTTATTGGTCTCAGGGGCAAAAAAGTCATTGGTATTTGGAAGGTTAGATTTAGGCTGGGTATTAGGAAGAAACTATTTACTCTGAAGGTGGTGAGGCACCGGCAGGGATTGCCCAGAGAAGCTGTGGCTGCCCCATCCCTGTAAGTGTTCAAGGCCAGGTTGGATGGGGCTCTGAGCAACCTGTGTAGTGGAAGGTGTCCCTGCCCATGGCAGAGGAGTTAGAACCAGATGATCTTTAAGGTCCCTTCCAACCCAAACCATTCTATGACACTTTTTGGTGACAGCCACCCTCCAAGCTCTGATGTTTCTAAGGCAGAAATCCATCCATACTTTCTAATACATCCTTTCCCTCTCAGATTTACAGTGATTCAAATATTTCTTAACTGCTTTCTAATTGGATCAGGATGTTATTTTTTCTACATTTGCTCTCATTTAAATATTTGGTTAAATACTTTCTAAATAAGCCAGGAAAATATTTATATGAGAAGGCTGATACTTCAATAAGGTACAGAGGCCTGCTTTCTTTCCTAAGGAGCAGTCTCAGATCACAACATTTTCAAAATTATAACCTGAAATCTGAAAGTCTGAGATTTATTCCCCTCCTGTTGACCTTAATACAAAAATCCTAAGAATTAATTTCAAAATTTGGTGTCTGCAGGTAAGAAGCCCTCCTTCTTCAGAATATTGCCTCTGAAGATTGCTTTTTCAAGGAAAAGTTGAAACAGTTTCTGAAACTGTGATGGGTTAATTTTGCAGAAATCAAGCTGCAGTGAAAACAGCAATGAAAATTGACATTTGACAACGGTATTACATTATTTAGTGCTGACATTAAACAAGTAATATCTTTTGCTGCCACTGCAAAGCCTTATATTGCATCTATCAAGCACTTTTCAGGTTTCCAATGCAGTCAAAATGCTAATCAAGTTAAATAGTTACTGGGCACATCCTGATTTAACGTTTGCTTTGATTCCAGCAGCTGCAAACTTCACATTTGGTTATTAGGCCTGAAGTTCAAAATACTACATGGTGTCAGAGAGGAGGACAAGGGCCACAAGAACCCAGTTACCAGAAAAATGAAGGATCAGCAGGCAAAGGTCTAGAAATCAGCTCACTTGGGTCCAAGTTAAACGAAAAAGCCAGAGGCAAGGAGATGAATGTTAGGATGCATAGACTTCCCATTTGCAAGATTAAATAAAGGTAATGAAATAACTATTTTCTTTTTTTCTTCTGCACAAAGTCAGCCTCTAATCTCTGAATACTACTATTATTATGCTGCATTAATATGCAAGACAATACTTTTTCACTATTTTGAACACTCTGCAGGAGTCTGATGGTAAATATTTCATTTTACAGAATGCAACACTGCAAAAGGGATGGCAAGTAGCAGCCTCTAGACCACACAATAAGACAGAAGCACGTATTAAGGTAATTGCTTCATCCTCAGGATATTACAGCATGCTAATATTTCCCAAGGAAAATTCAAAGTCTAAGCCCAAACTCAGCATGAAAACATAGCACACAGTCCTAGCTCCTGGACAAACATCTTACACAGTATTTTCCTTAGAAAAATCTGGAGTGGCCAGCGATGCCTTTCCAGTGAATCATCACGTTTCTGCTGCTCTCCAGCTACAACAGCAAGAACCTGAACCACCTGTTTGCAGTATAATGAGCTATTAGCACCTTCTCTATGGCAATTCGCTGGTAAAAGGTGTCACAGCACAGTTCTGCGGGGCTGTAAATGAAATTCCTGCAGTTGGCAGATGCTGCCACAACAGGGCTGTCTGCTCCTACAGGCAAATATTTTGCTGCCCTGACTGTTAAACTCTGTAAACCCCACTGGGGAAAGTCACGGCCACCTAAGCAACTCCTATAAGGATCTCCATCTTTTTTCAACCAATTTATGTGTTCCCTGTTGAGAACTAACACCATGCTTTGAACTGCAACTGCCTGTTGATCCCAAAACACTCTCATAGTGTGGATGTACGAGGAATCCCGGGATGAGCCAGAGCAAAGCTCATCCTGCACCAGAGGGCTTGGTGGAAGGCTGAAATTGCAATTGGTCTAAGTATCCTTGTTTGTTTTTTTTCTTTCATCAATAGAATCATAGAATCATTAAGGTTCAGAAAGACCTCCAAGATCATCGAGTCCAAACTTTGACCAATCACCACCATGACAGCTAAACCAGAGCACGGAGTGCCATGTCCAGCCATTCTTTAAACACCTCCAGGGATGGTGACTCCACCACCTCCCTGGACAGCCCCTTCCAATGCTTAACAAGCTTTCAGTGAAGAAATTCCTCCTGATGTCTGACCTGAATCTCCCCTGGTGCAGGTTGAGGACATGTCCTCTACCCCAGTCACTTGTTGCCTGAGAGAAGAGACCTCACCATGCTACAACCTCCTGTCAGGGAGTTGTAGAAAGCAATGAGGTCTCCAATGTTCACATAAAGAAAAGACTCAAATATTGAAGGTAAGTGTCTCTAAATATTTGTGATAATCTTGACATATAAAGTATTAACAGTAGTTTCTTCAGTAGGCTTCAAATAAGAAGAGGCAGCCTGAAGGCAAAGACATGCTAATTAAGGTACTTAATGAAAACTAGAGAAGGGATAAGGCTACTCCAGAGCACCTTTCACTGCCACACAGTAATCCACTGTTCAGCCTCAAGAAAGAAATAAAATCTCAGTAGTACCCTGAGGATGAAGCTAAGACTCTAGTTGAGGGAGGGATACAGGACAAGTCATATTTGGGAAAAGGTGGAGGAAGAAGGGAGACAAAACCCATCCTGAACAAGGAAAAGGAGGAGCCACCTTAAACCCAAAGAGAAATAGTGAAAAACAATATGACTGAAAATTTCTCTGAAATTTGGCAGGGAAGGAGAGCTCCCTGGCAGTTCTTGTAACAGTCGAGAAACACAAACATGCCTCCATTTGTGACGATAAAAAATTCAAGTCCAACTGATTAAAATGGCCCCAGGCCATTCAAAAGTTTCATAACGTCTGGATGTCCATCCAGACACCTCCACTGAAAGCCAGCCTCTGCATGGGGAACTTCTCTGGCTGTCAGACTTGGTCTGGAAGATCAATATAGCAACAAAAGTTTTTTCTGATCCTCATCCAGAGCATCAACATACCCAGCAGGAGAACCCTCCCTGTGAAAGGACAGATACCTTGACTCGCACTTCTGGGAGCTGATCTGAACTCCACTGATCATCTCACTTTCTCTCCAGTAGGAAAAAGGCAGCAATGAAAGGACAATGCAAAGAATTTTCAGGTTTGATGTCATCAATTTTTTGTATTCCTTTCCCTTAAGATTGTGGCTTTATCCAGGACCCCATTCCTAAATATTATTCCTAAATAACCTTAAAATTTTTACTGGAATAAGTGAGGTAATACTCTCTTTTTAATAACCATGGGATAAAACATATCAAATATAAGACCAAATATGGAAAAACCCCTCTCCTTTTATCCGATCCACTCTCATCTTTCACAGATACAAATACAGGTGGGCATTTTCTCAAAAAAAACCCCCAAACCCAACAGACAAACAAATAAAAAACTCCACAAACTCCCAAAAAGCAAAAGAATAAGGTATTTTTATGATTTATTTTGAAAAGAACTGAACATTACAAATCAGTGGTTCCATTTTAAATTGAATATTCACAACATCTTTTCTTTTCCTGATATTTTCAGAATACATTAGCTCAGCAGTATCTGGAGTTTACAGTAGCAATTAGCATCCTGGGGAGTCAGCCACAAATAACAAATTCATAAACAAAGTAGAATTAATCAAGGGAAGAATTAAAAATAGGGAGGAGCTTGCATAATCTTAGAATGACAGAACAGCGAAGAGAAGCCCTTGCTCCAGGCAAAGATTAGTCTGTCAAAATTATGGTCAAATATTTAAACATGCTTCTTTTTCCTTAATGGTTTCTGAAGTTAATGCAAAGTAATTACATAATTAAATAATAACTATATTATGGCCTGTCTAACAATTAAATTCAAACCATAATCACCTCACTAAACTTCAAGATGTCCTTGCAAGTTTTTCATTTCAGTAAGAGAAGGTACAGAGAGATGCTCTTAAACATAAATGCATAGGCAGACAAAATAGGGGACAACAGTGTATGGTTTTGGGGAATGAAATCCCAAAGCAAAAGCGTTCCTTAATGTAAAGATATGGAAGAAATGTATTCTGCCATTACACTTTTAGGTTATTAAATCAACAGCAAGTGAAAATCAGCCCATCCACTATTTTACATGCACAAGATGGAAAGTGGCAAGATGTGAAGGCACAGCACAGAGCTGCAGTCTCACCCTCTGCTCACTGAAACCTGCACTTAATTCAGTGAAACACCAGCACAACTTTAGTTTAACCAGGCTTTGCTCAGATAGTGCCCCGATGTCACACTTCGTTATCGAGTCCTGGATGTCACCCTACAGCAACTGAACTACATGGATTTCTTGAACTGGAGTGAGGGAGGAGGGTGGACAGAGGAAAAGGCAAAGAGGTCACTCATCTCATTTACTTTTTCTTGCAGTGAACAGCTCACGACAGAAACGAGAACCATAATTCTGAAATCTCAGTTCCAATGCTGCATTAGGTGACAACAGACTCATAGTCTGCCAGGACTGTATGGTAAACCAAGCCAAAAACACTGGCCAGCCCTTCACCTGGCTCCATGCTTGGAACCTGAGACTGGGAGGCAACACATTTCCACTGACTCTACTATTTCAACTATTCGTATTATCAGGGCTATAATTTCATCGGCAACAATTTTTGTTCCCAATCTCTGACAATCCACAAAGAGTCCTCCTCAGGGAGGATGTTTTTAAAAGAGCTCAGCACGAAACACAGCAGAGATGGGGCTGCAGCACTTCTGACCAGCAGATGACTTTCCCAAGAACACCAAACTCAGAGGTGTTTTACTACCAGAGGGACAACTTGTAGGATTTGTTTGGGGTTTTTTTGTGAAGCTTACCCATTCTTTGCATAACACTACTTTAATGAACATATTTATAAGGAGAAAACCACTTGGAAGAAGAGTCCACGAAGTCTACTGGAAGGCTTGCTGTGGTAAGTCTAATTTACCTAGGAAGTGCTGAAATACTGACAAAGAAAGAAACTTAAAAAAAAAAAATACCAAAAAGAAGAAAAACTGCTCAGAGACAGAATCATCTAAGCTTGTCAGAATGGCAGGAAACATTGTCTGTCTTGCAAACACTTTACTCGAGTAGACCTTGCAAACTTATAGGAAAACTCACAAGTGCAAAGTTACTTCCATCCTTACACAGCAGTAAGACGAGGCTTTATTGAAGTGCTGTGATTTGCTTTGCATTCCTATTTAAAAGAGTTTCCCTTTAGAACATCCAATTGAAAGGAAGAGAAGGGCACTGAAGTGTTATTTTCCTCAAATTTGTGGAAAAAAAAGCGCCTTTTGTTGGTTGAGAACCACAGTGTTTTAGGATTGCAGAGCCCACTTAGATTATCCACCTCACACATGAAAGCACTGAGAACAACTCCACAAAAGAAGAATTAATACAGTCTTAAAAGAGAAAAATCAATGCAGCATTTGTACATTTTTTTTTCCCCCCCAAGAACACTAAAACATTCACTAATTAGACTTCATAACACTCCTCCTGGCTGGGTAACAATTATCGCTTCCATTTCACAGGTTGCTAACGAAGGAGTTTCGCTCAATTAGAAGTGAGAGGATCAATATTAGGCCACACCACATCTCAAAAGGACAGAGGCCACTGCAACTTGAAGTGCCTCAATCCACTGGGTGACAAGACAAGGTGCAATTAGTTAAGCTTTTACTCTGATCAAAGAGAGAAATTTCTAATGGACTTCCCTGCTCTGGCACAATGTGCTGCTATCTTCCCTCATTGTCACAGCAAAATTGCAGTGAAAAGAAACAGTTTTCAACAAAGCAAGTCCCAAACACAACAGCGCAGAAGCTATTTTTGCATCCAGTGCTCAATGTTTCGTGCTGCCTCTTTATTCTTAAGGCAAAGGGCACATATTTCATCAGCTGCAAGCTCAGAAGTGGAGCTGTACACAAAATGAAGAGATCTCATGCCTTAACATACAGGAAAGCAGATGAGTCACTTTAAATTATAATCAATGGTAACTATAATCCTACAGCTAAGACTTGAAAACCGAAGAGATATTTCTCAAGTACTTTCATAAATTTTCATAAGGGGCATTTCTGCCACTTAAACTAATACAAAGCAAGGGATCAATATTACAAGGGTTTCTGTATTGTACAAGAGAGATTTGAAAAAATTCCACTTGCTTCTGTGTTTCAGCTCAACCTATTTAAATTCTCTCTGTTCCCACTGTCCTCCAGACACACACAATAAAAATGAAGAAGCTCTAATTTCTCTAAATTTATGCTATATTTTATTATTTGTACAATTTTATGCAAGGAATGTCTCTTAATAGAAGTATTTTAAGGATCTTTATGAGCTAAACCAGAACTGATGGAGAGCTATAAATCCAAGCCAGCCATGAGGAGGCATTTTAATTTCCCTAACCCTTGTACTGACCAGGCCTGGAGTGCCAGGAAAACTCAGCACTGGGCAGGTCTTTCAGTTCTTCACTATAAGAAACACCTCATCTCCCATCCCCTCCCATTTCTTTCAGTCTCCAGCCTTCATTTTAAATCTCTGAAAAGTCTTCAGAGAGCAAAGTTGGGCTGGCAGTCAAACCGACAGCCTGAAACACTCCTGTCCCCAGAAACAGCATAAAACCTCCCATGTATTGTTCCAACAACCAACTTTCCCCACCGAGTGCTCCAGTCCGTAGCTGTTTTGGTCACCATTTGGGACATGACCCAAAAAGGCAGCTGGGCCACCTCAGTTGTGGCAGGGACCTTGCCAGTGCTGTCAGCTCCAGAGTCTGTGCTTCAGTCCATCATCCTCTGGCCAAAACTCTGATACTCTATAAACAAGGAGACAGGCTATAAACCGACTTGATATATTGCAATGATGGAAATGACAGATGTGGAAACTCACTTTTTCTTTTTTGGCTATGTGTCCTGATTCCTCTACCTTCCCCCACGACATGCTTTGTGGTTTGTTTGGGGTTTTTTTCTATTTATTCTCTTCCATATGTTTCTTCATAATATAGAAAGCACAAAAAAATGAAGAGGTACAAAAAGGAGAAGAGACATCTCTCTATAATTACAAATTTTGGGATGTGATGATTTCTTTCTGGTGAGCATTTGGGGAAACAGATTTGAGGTACAGGTTCCATTAACAATAATGGGACAACTTTCAAAAGTAATACAAGCTGGTGCACTTCAGAAGTGCAAAGGCTTCAGCTCGAGGCTCTGAGCAATTTTTCTGTTTGCTCTGCAATAACTAAACCTGCTAATCTAGAGAGTATAACCTGCAGCATTCCAGGCTGCTTCACGCTGTAATACAGTGGCCTTTCCCTGCTTCCACAGTGACAAAAGCTACAGCACAAATCTCTGCCCAGGCACACCAATCATTAAGTGTTGCAGGGAAAGGATTTACTGTTCTGCTTCCCAAGTAGTGTCTCTGGTTCACTACCTCCGTATGGAGTCTACTAAAGTGCTCCAAGCAGACAAAACTACCCGAGAGAAGTTAACTGGTGTCAAAAAGCATATTTAATTTGGTATAAGAAACACAACAGAGGAGCAGGAGAACTACCAGCACACCCAGCTTAGTCATTTCCACGGCATGAAATGATGGATTTACAGTAATAGGCTTTAGCTGGCTTCTCATTAGGGAATTATTTTGGCCCCTGAGAATTCCTAGTGCAGGAGTAGGTAGGCACATAGGTGCATGGGGATTCCTCAAAAAAAAAAAAGAGGTGTTCACAACCTTTGGATCCCCCAAGGATAGTGAAAGCAGCTCCTCACGGTATCACTTATAAAAAAAAGTGTATGATAGCCACCTCAAATTAAAATGCCACAGGGTTTGTTAAAAACGTGAGGTCTGTAGAAGTTCTCTCCAAAATACCATTCAAGAGGAGAAAGCAATTAATAGTTTTTAGGTAATGTGATTAAAGAAACCACTCTAATCCTAATTGGTAGTATAGGGAGATAAATACAATGTGTTTTGATCTGGAATTGAGCACCTAATTTCCACAGGACTTGTCCCATTACAGAGCTGAGAGCTTTACCTACCCTTGCCATCCCTGGGGCTTGGAAACAACCTCATGAATGAACTTCTCATCAAACTGCCATCAATCGAAGGAGTTTTCTTGTAATTTGGAGAGGGGAATAAGGTTCTTGTTATTTAACATCCATTTACATGAAAGAACTCTACAGCAAACAAAAAGCCAGTTTATACTGGGGGAAAACAAGCCAACCTACTGCAAATGAAGCATTTACCTCAAAGCCTCTCTGTGTCAGACAGCTGTGCCAACTACTACATGTCGTTTTTTCCTTGGAATCACTCAGAAATCTGAGACTGGATTTGTCTTTCCACACCTGCTCTAGACTGGACAATACAGAAAAGCAAGAACTGATTAAATGCATCTTTATTCCGCTCAGCCATGGGCTCTGGAGGATCCCTCTGTGCCTGGTTTGCTCTTACCAAGAGCCACTGATGGACTTCTAAGGAAACTCCCCAAACACTTCCAGACACCAAAGCACAGTGGTGTGGGGGCATCAGGGAGCTCTTTCCCCGCCTCTACAGAAATGCCAACATTTTCTGCCTGTGATCTCCTCATTGTCATAACCACTACCCAACCCCACCCTCGAAATCCACTGCACCCAGCTCTCTCCTGCCTTCCAAGGTGCCCAAAATGGGAACTGTGTTCTTAGGTCTAAGCTCCTTTATTCCACATCACCCCCACCTCTTTTAAACAGTGTGCAGTGATTTTGTGTGAAACATTCACCTACCTCTGTTTTTACTGACCTTGTCCAGTACCTCCTGGGATGACCTGAGCAGAGAGGTTGGGCTGGGAGACCCATTGTGCTCCCTTCCAACATTATCCATTCTGTGATTCTGTATTTTTTCCCTCTATCCAGTTATCCTGCCGATCATTTTCATGTAAGGATTTGCAACCAGGCTCTACCTTAAATATGCAGAGTTCTAGAAAACACTTACTAGTGCTAACTTAGCTAGACATATTTCCAGCCATGCACGCAAATCTCTTGAATTCCACAGGAGCTGGTGCACCATAGCCCTGCTTTACCAACATACATCTCTAATGCTCTCCCCCCCCCCGCCAGTTCTTTAAGTAATTTAACACGTGAAATTGGAACGTGCTGACTTTCTTGAATAAGTTAGAACTTATTCAAGAGTTAGAACTTATTCAAGAGCCTCAAACATGCTCTGATGGCATTGAAGGAGACAGACAGAAGCCAGCAACAAGCATTGCTGCAGCTCTCTCTTACCAGGCACAGAGAAGTTTGCAAATATGTACTGACGATGAAGTAGATACTGCTTTTGAAAAGCAAGTGCTTTGCTCAAGTTTGCTTGGTAAATTTCAGAAACGTTATCATTAAAAATTAAAATTAACTTTCCGTTGCTTGGGCTCTATACTCTGTTTCAAGTGTTTTTTAGAGGCAGTGGTGGGGTTTACATAAAAAATTCTAAATTTTTGCTTGAGGATGTTCCTGTATGATTGCCAAGTCTTCCTTTAAAGTAATTTCTCCTCACTTCCTGTCCACTTTTGCATTTATCAATACTTCACTTATTAATTTTTAAAGGTTGCCCTTCTTCACAAGAGCTAAGTGGGAAAAAATGGAAAGGTGGAACCATGGCAGATAATAAAAATTTGTCAAAAGATTTCCTTCTCCATTCATAGCTGCCAAATACCCCCCTCTTTATGACTTCATGCACTGCTGGTGATTTAGAAGAACTCATTCCCTTGCATTTTAACAAACATGAGGAACAGCACATTGGCGTGGATGCTTCTTTTCAGTAGCAATTGCCAATCATCTCGTCTGGCCAAATACACTTTTTCCTCCTTCTGTGGAGACAAAGAAATCTCCTGGCTGGCCCCTTTCCTACAAATCCAGACGAATCCTGTAACTTCCAAGCACTTTGTCAATTCTGAGCATCGTGATCAGTGATCAAAACCCAAAGGTTTCCCACTAAAAATACCACCTGCACTGAGCTGAGTACAATTCTTCTCCAAGTTCTGCCCCAGTTCTTTGCCACACCAATGCTGTTGCATTTATTGTTTAGGATATTTAACATAAGAAATTCCTAGACCCCCTCTCGGTGGTCCTCTAAGGTGGTACTTTAATACAGGTAAAAGAGGCTGAATAATCTCAACAGAAATAAGATACTGGGTTGCTTTCTACAAGCTACTGCCTTCCAGATTGTGTTGTGGGCTACAGGACTCATGGTGCCATTTTTTGATACAAAGAAGTCACTAAACTGCTGAATTTATCCCCAAAAGCCTTTTTTCTTTCAAATGCAGTCACATTTGAAGTATTAGTTAAAAAAAAAACAACCTATGTCCTTTCTCTTTAGCCGTCAGCAAACTTTCTTTAGAGGAACTGCAAAAGCTAAAGCAAGAAAAAACTAACCCAGAATCACAGAATCACACAATGGGTAAGGTTGGAAGGGACCACAGTGGGGTCATCTGGTCCAGCCTCAAATACCACAAACAAATTCTGTTTAACCCTTCAAGTGCTGAATTATCCCTTAAAGACTCTGAAGGTATTCAAGCTGTGGGTGATGGTGCACTTTATAACCAAGGACACAACCTGAGCTGCAAGATCTATTTGCTTGAGCTTCAATACTAAGAAAAATACCATTTCTGTCTACCATTCTGTTCAAAAGCAGATGAACAATTTTTGCTCAAAGTTGAAAAACCATATATTAGTCTTCAGGCAGATATCAGGACGGGAAAAATTCTCCTCAGAGGAAAAATTCAGAAAGGTTTAATGCCACAGTCAAGGAATTAGAAGTATTCATGCAACCCTAAACGCGAAGATTTTTGCAGCCCTTTTTGTAATCAGTGTGGATGCATTTAGGTAAAATCTAATTTTCCAGGGAAATCATAAATGCCTCATTTTCATGAGAAGCCTGAGGGAGACTATATGTACCAGAGATAATACAGAGATTGTATCAGGCATAGAACGCAATATCTTTGGATATAAATAACATGAGGAAGCACAGATGCAATTTCATCAAATATCACCTCTCCAGAGTACACACAAGACTAGACCTCTTTCTGAATACACAGTGAGCATCCCTCTGGTACATCTAGAGGGCCCTGTATGGCAGGATCCAAAATTGTCCTGACTGCCATGTTTCAAAACATGCCTCTCACCTGCCAGGTGGCAACGTGCTTTCACTGCCCAGGCTTGAGCAGTGCTATAAATTGCTTTGCAAAATAGTACATTGTGCTGGAAGCTTATAAAGTGCTTTATAGCACAGGTTTGCATCCACGTTTTACACCCCAGCTCATCTCTGCAGCTACAAGGCTGAATGTTTTAGCTCTTGGCTAGGAAGAACCACAAATACCTGTAGCTTTTCCTAATATGGCTTCATTTCTCTCTAGAGAGGACTGAAAAAAAAATCTTTGCAGTAATTTGGCCATTGCCAAATACTGTTCAGCCCAAAGTTTACACAAATTACAAGAGAAATGTAAATATTTCCATGTTTTATGAATACTAAAATGAGCAGTCATTAACCAAGTACAAATATGGGCATTCTATCATCATTAACAGGGATGCTCTCCATTATTTCAAACAAAATATTGATGTTTTCTTGCTCTCTTCTTTCAGAGAAAGACTGTAGCTCAGTTGTTTTAAAAATGCTCTTTCTTTTTTACTTTTTTTTTCAGAACTTTTATGATCATCTTTGAAATTTGTAGCTATAACTTGAATTAAGGATGTGGATGTGGAAGAACAGGAAAGTTCTGAGTACTATTTCAGATCCTGGCAAACATCTTGGAAATAATAGATGAGCCTCCAAACAACCAGCTGAGGAAGTGGTTGAAATCCCATTGCTAAATCTCAAGAGTAGATTAAAAATAAATACAAAGAAAGAAGTCAGCTTTCCACAGAGGTGCTGGAATAGGCCAGGTTTTGTTTTAGAGTCTCAAAAGTTCAGTTCTCAAAAACTGAGAGAACTCCAAATTTAATTACTTACCCTAATATTCACTTTGTAGCCACACAGGGCTGGATTTCCACCAATCTTCCACTTCTCCTGGACACTGTGAATGTCTTGACTAGTGGGTGAACCAAAATACATCTCCTCCAGGCCCTCTTATAGCAGCACATTATACAGAGCACTTTGCATATGGTATATGACCAGCAGCAGGGCCAGGGCACTCATCCAGGAAAAGAAATCCATATTTAATCCCACGTGCCACTGAGTGTATCTTTAACACTGGCGAGTCTTGATTTCACCTTCATAACATTTTAGAGACCAAACTTTATTTTCTATTGTAGAATATTCAAATCATATCAGCAATTCTTGTATTATTTTTTCCTGCTTTCCTCTACACAAGACTTTTTTTTTTAATCATTTTTAGTTGGATTCAAATAGAATTCTTCCTCTTGTAAAATCATTTTTTTCACATGTGATCTCCCCAACCTTAGTGTTTGATATGGCTGGCTCTTCCCACCCTTCTCCTTCCCCCAACAGAGATTCAGTAGACCAGGAAAGCATGGCAGTAAGTCAAAACACAAATGGAATTATGTTCTTTTCTGGCCACTCGTGGCCACTCCAGTCTGACACTTGCATAATGCACCTCCCCAAGGAGCTTAGGACAAAATCTGCAGGAGACTGTGCAGACAATACCCTGCCCACCTCAGTCTTTTCAGGAGACCTGTGGAAATGCTCATCCTTCACTGCTGTTGACACAAGTTGATCATTCCCAGGTTTAATGACTGAAACACCAGCCCAACAAGCAGTAATTCATCACAGCATTCCTCCAGAGCATTTAGAAAAGATGATGAGATAGACTAAGACCAATGTTGAGGAGAGACCAATTTTGCCAACACCAGAGTGATGAGGCTACACAGCATCCAGAAGGCATAAAGTTGTTAGAAGAACTAGCTAATCTTTTAATTGTGGCCCCCTACAAGTATTTAAGTGGAGAAAAAGATGCACAGTCATGACAGTCTGTAGCAGTGGTTTCTAAACATTTCCAACCACAAATTCACTTTCATTTACTCTGCCAGGCTCTTTCCCCAATTCTGAAAAACACTGGCCTAGCAGGGATGCAACCACAGAACCCATCACACTCACAACTCATTTCTGTGACACTGTGTTACCCAGAGGTTCCCACCAGGCACAGGATGATTCCTCTAGGTTTGACCTCATCTCCTTTGCAGAGGTTAAATAAAGAGCAGAACCGTAACTTAAATCAAATTCCATGAACTGATGGAAAGGTCCTGACTCAGGGCAGAACACAGCACGTGTGTGGGAGGGCAGCACAAATTTCTTTGGGATTTTTGCTTCCCCTCAATGGATCACTTGCCATTAAATGTACTCCAGTGTTAGTATCCCCCACCTAAAAATTAAGACCTGAATTATTTGCTGGGCATAGAGAGGGTAATTAAAGCAAGTCCAAGCAGATATAGCAGCTCACAGTGGCTTCTGCATTTCCTGCAGCCATTTGGTAACTGTGTCTGATTTCAAAAGAAATTTTAAAATCTCAAATGCAAATTTTACGCTCATGAAAACACCCCAAGTCGACACCAACTAGCTGATTAGTATTTTAGATGCAGTAAAATCAAAAGGCAACTTCATATAAATTTTTAAACCCATTTCCCCAAAGTAAATCCAATGGCTCAGTAAGACTTCACAAACTTTCCTTTCTCTGCCAAAGGAATGGGTTATTATTTAAATTAATAAAGAACATGTGGTAGAGATGTACATTTTCACCTTCAGGGGGACAGGTGAGACTGGGGGAGGGTTATGAAGTCATTTTGTCCCTTGTCAAGTATTTTCAGAAATGTTTGATCTCAGATATGTTTAACTTTGCTCAGAAGACCCGGAGGAGGCTGGACTGGGAAAAGTGGGTTGCAAGAACCACTGGCAAGCTTGTAAGACAGATTTTATGTTCCTATTTCATTTTACATCTGCTGTCATCAGGTCTTCTTATAAGAAGACAGAAAAAAAGAAACCCAGTGGAGACAACAACCAAATTTTATGCAAGTTTATTGCCTAAATATTACTTTTGAGTTTTGTACTCACACACAATACAGTAATGGGGTGTGTTTATTTATGGAGGGGAGACTGCACTCAGTTTACCACTACAATAAACTGAGAGACATTGCAGTGATATGTCAGGAAGGCTTGGTAGAGACTAAAATTAAAAGCGAGCCTCACTAAATCTTAAAAATGGGATGGCTACATCAACAACTTGATGTATAGCTCCTATTGTTGCTCACAGATAATAGTTATCTATTTTCTGTACCTATGAAGTGCTTTCTGTATTAAAGTACTCCTGCCATCATAAAACACTTGTGAAAATTAACAGCCAACTTCTCTTCTGCACTGAATATTAATTACTATATGAACATTTCTTGCTACATCGCTTTCAAAACATCTTCTCTCCCAGGATATTTAATTTCATGTGGAAAGCAATTTTTCATCAGCCTACACAAATTAGTGAATGAAGAGGACATGGTGCATCTAACTGCCTGCCTGAGCTCCAGGAAAGCACTCCACACTGCGAGTTACTGGACTTGAAATGAAACATTAATTAAGTTTTTTATCTATAAACAAAAATTGGTCAAAGGATAGATAGGAAGTGGTAATGGTAGATGCCAGTGGGTTTATTAATAAAGGCAAATGCTGGACCTGGGTTTAGTTAAAATGAAATGGTTTCATACATGTCATCAGAATGAGCATTGCCAATACTATCAAGAAGAAAAAGGTTAAAATACAGGTATGAGTACAGAGTGATCAGAATTAGTTACAGCAAGCACTGCAAGTGAGGGGGAATAATATCAAAAAGATATCTGAGAGGAGAGAAAAGCCTTGAAAGCAGCAACAGCAGAGCCCCCAGAGAAACAACAGACAGTAACTCAGACACAGCCTTAAACTGGCCAAGACAGCAAGGTCACTGGTTGCTTACAGAACACATCTATTACCCCAAATTAGTTATTCCTGTTTGTCACAGTGGACTTCACATCAAAACCAGTTCATACACTTCAACATATCTCAGGGTTGGAAAGGTTCAATGAGATTTCTGAGCACAGTCAACATTAATCATTCACAAGCTGGAGTTTTTAAATTAGTATGAAAGATACTGCAGTAAGCACAGCTCAGCCAAATAATAATTAAATGACTACTGTGAAGGAAAAAAAAAAAAGACAAAAAGACTGCACTGTACAACTCCTTGATTCAAGGAAGAGGGGAAGGACCCAGCAGAAGTGACTCTGAATGTTTCTCTATTGGATACAAGGTGAACCAAAACCTCTGCTAGTTATTTTCTCTTTTTAGGCCTCAGCCCTAGAAACATTTATAAACAGCTCAGAATATTTTTGCTTCTGCACATCCAAGGCGAAGTTTTGGCAAAAATGTTTCCAAGATCCTCACTCTGCTTCCTCCATCTCTACTGAATCTTTAGGAGGGGTTTATAAAGCTGCTCATAAAACACAACCTGAAAACTCATACCTTATTTCCCTAGCAGAAGGAACTTAAATGATGCTTCATGCCATAAATTAATTTAGTTGTAAGTTCCTTTCACTTCAGTCAAATGCTCAAGCTTCTTGCTATATTATTCTCTTTTCCTTCCCATTTTGAACTGCTATCAGATAGTCCACGTGAAACGTTTTGCACAAAATTATACTGGTCAAACCTTAAAGAAAGAAGAAAAAAGAAAAATATATCCGCTTTCTAATGTTTTTAAGCTATAAAGACTCTTGTTTTGTTCTTGATAGTATGCTTATAAATAATTAAAATATATGAACAGCAATAATAGCAGAATACTTTCCTTATTAGGCTTGAACTCATCTTTCTATGTATATTATCACCATGATGAGCCTCTATTTATCTTGCCTGTGGTAATACTTTATAATGATTACATAAAGAGGTCTATTTTAGGAAAGTTGTATCTTTGATCTCCATATACATTGAAATCATTTGCAACTGACACATCCATTACACTTGCACATGATATTCTTCATCTGCAAACAAAATACTTACTTGTAGAATCATTTTGTTTCCTTCAGAAAAGTGCATTTCTGCCTCTCTCAGCACATACCATAGGATCATAGAATGGTTTGAGTTGGAAGGGACCTTAAAGCTCATCTCATTCCACCTCCCTGCCATGGGAAGGGACACCTTTCACTAGACCAGGTTGTTCCAAGTCCCACACAACCTGGCCTTGGACACTTCCAGGGATGGGGTGTCCAGAACTTCTCTGGGTAATCTGTGCCAGTGCCTCAGCACCCTCACAGTGAAGAATTTCTTCCCAATACTAATCTAAACCTGTCCCCTGTCACTGTGGAGACATTCCCACTTGTCCTGTCACTCCAAGCCCTTGTCAAAAGTAGCCCCTTTAGGTAGTGGAAAGGGCTCCAAGGTCTTCCACAGAACCTTCTCTTCTGCAGGTTGAACAACCCCAACTCTCTCAGCCTAAGTCAGAAATAATTGAAAACATACTGTGAAAATAAAAGAGGGTATTGATTCTTCAGGCAAGCACCTAGAATTCATCTCATAGTAGGTTTGTTATTTAGATTTTTTTTTTTCAGTCAGCTGCCACATAAAGACATACATTTAAAAATCCTGCCTGCAAACAACAAGGCATTTCTAGGGCTGGTAGAGTTTGTGTGAATTTTTTAGAAAGCACAGAAAGTGAGAAAGGTGAAGGAGGATTTTCTATCTGGCCTTATGGAGCGAGCATACAGCCAAGCCCTTTGAAGCCCAGGACTTGGTTCACAGTATTGCTAAATTTGCCTCCAGCATCACCTTTCCCGCCATGTGCTTCATCCCCTCTGTCTGAAGCCTTCTCTGACATAAGGTCACCTAATCTTCCATTTATTGTCAGTCCTGAAAAAGTTGCAGCAATTATGGACAGAATAGATTTCCACATGCTTTTTCCTTAATGCCTTAAATCGCTTGTGTTCATTATGTGCTTCACATGACCATAACTACAATGACAATTACTAGACCACAGGGAAGATCCAGAGGAACAAATCCAAGATGCTGTCTCCTGTCAAATTTGACCTGCATATTCCAAAGGAAGAAAAGAGGTCAAGACCTCTGGGAAAAGGAGAGTTTCATAGGAACCACGTACCAAAGAAACACTATCATCTCAGTATCTAATCAACAAGCTCCTGTCAGTATTTATGTGTCAAATAAGCAAAAATAAGGTGTGGAAAAGCAAAGAGTGGGGGGAAAATGTACTTCCAAGAGAGAAAAAGAAATACATTTCTGAAACAAAATACCCGTGGTCTCGCCCAGCCACCATTAGTTGAGGATGCTAATCACTATCTCATAATTAACAAAGATGAACCCATATTGAGGCTTTTAAAACACCATAACAGAGTCTATGTATTCCTTTGCCATGAACTTTGATTCCTGCATGAGACAGCTCTTATGGGTTTCTAAAGTTTCAAAGGGTCTTGGAAATGCTATGCTTTTTATCTTTATTTATCCCATCCACCAAGACATTCTTTGATTTAAGTCAGATTTAATCGCTGTATAAGACGGGGAAAACTGCTGTTAGGATGACACAGGCTTTTGTACATTAGTCCCAGTTTGATCCCAATGATCTGCAAGCAGTTTGCTGTGATTTGATGAACCATATTGACGAGGCAGAATGAATGCTGCAAAGCACTTATTTATCTGAAAATAAATATGTATTTGCCACCATGACTTTGTCCAATATAAGCTCTAAACGCCAGAGATGGGGAAAATATGCTCCCCACTGGGGTACATTCTCTCTGCTAGAGTGTGACTAAATCTACTCTACTGGCAGACTAGATTTAATAATGTTCTTCTCCTTCCCAAGAATGTTATAAAGCTGCATTAACATCCTCAGGCAAAAGTCCCCACACAAATGAAAAGGAATATTGTTTCTATTTTAGAGATGCGATAAAACCCTATAGCCAGCCACCTACATAGTAAATGTTTCCACCATCCTAGCTGCTGAAAAACCAAAATTCAGATCACCAAGTTTAGAATAAGTATTGAAAGTTAAACACTTGAGCAAATTCAGAATTGCAAACTGCCTTAGTTAAAGTACAATCCTGATTTATCACCCAATTGTTACTTGGAATCTTTCTGTCAGAAAGAAGGTTCAAGGCATATAGCAAGTAATATGGATTACATGGATTTTTGAGAAGATGCCCTTTCATACACATATCAAACCCTCAACACCTCTTTGAGAGAAAAATCCATACCAGTAGCATGGAAAAGAAACGACCAGAAAAAGAAAGGTAAAAAAAGCACTTCAGCACTCACGCTGCAAGCACAAGGAATCAAACAAGCAGACCCAAACTGCAGTCCCCAAAATCATCTAAATTCATCTTCCTGGCTTAGATCTCTTTGTTAAACTACCAGAAAAAGAGCTCATCCTGAGCTCATTCATAGAAACTTTAGGCAAAGCTCTGGTTTTACTGTTAATGTGGTACATGAAACAACAACTCTTTGCTGATGCCTAAATGCTATGAACAGGAGCAAATTTAAAATAGGCTAAGCACTGGTATCTACAACAGCAAGGGCTGGGCACATTACCAATACTTGCTGTACAAGTCTCTGCCTTACGGTTTTACTAACACACTTAATCCTTACCTATTTCACTTCTCTTTTTCAAAGCCTAAGTGTAAAATGGTACTAAATGCAGCGTGAAAACACAGTAATTCCCAGGTGCCTTATTAAAACATCGACAAGGTTGCTGGAGAGGCAGCTCTGCAGTGTTATATATGACCATGTGGTCAAAGGAAACCTCATCTAGAAAGGGAAGTTCACTGAGATGATATGTTCCTACTTCTTCTGATTGATTACTTGCTCAATAAATAAATATATTAGCTCTTTAAATAAACATGGAAACTGTCAATTCCTTCATTATTTCTTCATGTCCACCAGGGAAAGCTTTCCTGTAAAGTAAGGACACAGTACCGGGCAGAGAGTCACCAAAATCTTTCCAAGTGCTAAAATGTCATAGCAGCAGCACAAACTACCCATAAAACCACTTAAGCTGCCAGTACCCAAAACAGCACATAAAATCCAGGAAACTTATGGGAATTACACTGGTACTTACATAAAAGCTTAGTACACAGTCAAATTCCTAACAACATCAGAAAGCTCCATCACTGACACCAACTTGGAAACATCATGTGCAGGGCCAGTGCTCAGGCGACACTCTACAAACACGAATAATGCACTTGAGTGACACCTTAATTAATGGCTCTTAAATTGCTGGGGAATACAAGCATTTTTAAGACACATTTTCTAAGAATCCATTACAATGACCCGTCTGAAGTTCCTGTAAGTCCGTCTTCAGACAGTTCCCATAAGTCTTTCTGGTTACTGCTGTGATCTTTGATGTACCCTACATGCTTGGCAATGCCATGCACATAGGCAGGGGCACAGCATTGCTGGGATGCTGGGAGATGCTGTTCTTAGCAGACAAGGAAGGTGGTGGAAGGGTGAAATTAATAAAAATATTGGAGCTCATTTCAAGCTGCAGTTGCACAGTAGCTTCATCTGCTCTTCTGTCTCCCTTGCCCAGACCCAGACCTGACACCTGGGTTTCTTGGCTTGACCCTGGAGCTGTCTTCTGGCTATGGATTTACTGGGCTGTGGGTGATGCTGAGCAGTGTCCCTGGGCTCCAGTGCTCCCATGTGCATTGCCATCACCGTGGCTCCCTGTTTGAGGTGGAGCCCCAGCCTTCCCCGCACCCCTTGGAGTGTATCTGCTCTTGCTCCTCATCAAGAGGCCCCCAAAATCCTCACAAATCTTCATGAAATACTGCTACTGAAAATGAAGCAAACCTAGGGAAGGCGTATTGGGATCATGATGTGACCCAGCAGTGGGTGCCTTGTTACATGACTCAGGGCTGACAGATGCAGTCTGCTCCTTCGAAGTGATCTCATTTGAGGAACACTGCAAACCCCAGGAGGTAACATAAAACACTACCTGTGCCTGTTCTTGGAACAAAGAGCTATTAACTTGAAGTTTTATTCTTGCTAAGACTGGCATGATTGCTAACACAAGAAAGAAAACGTCCACGTTCCTGGTGGTCCTCAGATTTGTGTGAGAGGTAAAAGACACCATTTCCCAAAACGTTTACAGTGCCAGAACTACAAGATCACAGAAGTTAAAAAGGCTTTTATCATAACTGGCTATCAGTTTTCTGTTTTAATTCTTCGGACAAGCTTAGAAGACAATTTAGTTCTACTCTTTTAAGACCTGTATAATTCTTTCTGCTCTTGGCCTTGTTACGCATCCTGACCCAACTATAGCTCTCCAGGAAAAAAGCAATGTACAGGGGGAACATCTTTCCCACCAGAACCATGGGTGGAAACATTAAACCTTGAAGCTTTTTGAGAAGCAGAATCAACATGGGTACATATTACCAATTTATCTGTGTGTCAATAACAAGGTTAATCCACTGAGCACAAGAACTTTTTATTTCACATGTTTTACCTGGCAAAAAGATGGAGATCCTTATATCCCAAAAGGGATTTTGAGTTGCACAGCATATCTGGACAGTGGGAAAACTTGGTGACAATTGTAATTTGCTACTTCAGGCTATTTTTGCTTTTAGCACCAATGTTTAACGTTCTCCTGTAACCCCAAGGGACAGCAGATAGCCTTTGCCCAGATAAACATTAGTCCAGATATAGAACACAGAAAATTCAGACACATCTCTGAGATAACATTAAATCCACAAATTCATTCAAAAACTAGATTCCTTATTCAAAGGATAATTTACAAATGCCTTCAAGAATCAATGATTCAATGCCACGCACATGGAATTAACAACACAAGTCCACTGCTCATTTGGGGCAATTTCACAGTGAACAGAGATGAAATGTCTTCCAAACTAAAGAGAGGATCTTTTTAAGATTAAAAGCAATATGTAGCTTTAAGTGGGTTAATATTTATGTTAGACCAATACAACAACTCTAAATACACAGAGAAGTGTAAATCAAGCTTTGAAGAAAACTGCAATCAAAAAATTAATTAAAATCAAATTAATCTTTGCCCTGTCCCAGCATAATGATTACATTGCAATTATGAAATCTGTAACAGAAAAAAAATTAAATAAAGAATAAATTACACATATAACTGAGCAAAGGCAGCTAAAGGAGAAATGCAACAACTCAACAATAAAAGTGCTTTGCTCGAGGTCAAATCTTATTATTTGCACTGGAGTTATTTTGCCTCATCTGCATAGGTGAAGATGACAATTTTACAGCAAACTTGAGAAGTTTTGAATGAAGTGGATCAACATTTGGGAAAGGATATGTCCATAAACAAATGCTGCCATGTGACAGATGGATAGAAAAGCTATTTGAGGACTACTGTATGTATTCATGTTATTCATACCACATTTTTCTTTACAGGCTTCCTAGCAACAGAATTTCTAACTACATCCCTCAGAAGCCACATTCTGTCTGAAAGACTCACTGTCCTCCCCCAAAAAAGGGATTTAGGAGGGTAATTCAAGAAAATCATTCAAAGAAAGTATTAAACAAATGCTCCTCCTGGCTAGCAGAGGAAGTACATGAGAGTTCTGAACTGCTTCAGTTGAAAATTCTTTTAAACTGTTTTCCAGACAGGATCTGTTCCAACTGTGCAGCATTTTGTTCTATTAAAGCTGAGCCCTGAAAACACTGCCATTACCTGTGAGAGGAAAAAACCCACACATGCTGAAGGTGTGATTCCTCACAGGTTTTACAGGGAAAATTCATGATCTGAGGGCATGAGCCAGGTAAACACCATTCTCTGCTACAGGCAGTAATGCTGAAAGCTGTGAGCAACAGTGGCTGTTGTAATATAAAAATACTCCTTGCTGGCCTCTGTTTCAGCTTTTAAATTTCCTGTGTCTGTCAGCAATGCTGGAGATATTGTCTGTGACCATTGGCTTAGACATCACGAGGTTCAAGACCTGAAAGCTCTGTGGAGCAGCCCTGGAGAGCAGGGCGAGAGGGAATGTCCAGGGAGTTAACTTTGGAGCAGTGACACAGAATTTAAAATAATCAAACCACACAAAGTCTTCAAGGCATTAGACAACACATTTCCCCAGATGCCAGATATACAGCTCCTCTGCAGCTGGAAAAAAAAATGCTGCAGAAAAAGCACTGGAGGATGACGATGACTTCCTTCATTTGCCAAAGGAACAGTAAAAAATAAAAAGCCAAGCCATTTTGCTGAGATCTGGTATTTCTGCAATTTTTTTTTTTTCCAGATTTCAGAAAGAGAGATATGAGGATTGTACTGGAGATGGTCCTAGTAAGCTTTCATTCAGACTCCACCATTTTTAACACACTGCAGCAGACATACCACTTGAAGCCAAGAACTGAACACAGAACGAATATTTAAGAGTATCCAGGACAATAAAAACAAGATAGGAACAAAAGAGGATTATTGTTAATGCATTTATATTCATAGCTGTGAACACACTGTGTTGTTGCCCTGGGGTTTGTTTATTAATTTATTTTTCTCCTTTCCTTGAAGCCAAGTGAGTTTTTATGGTTTCTCAACATACACAGCTCAAATAAGCAGATTTTGGATATAGAACACACCTAAACTAAAATCATGGTCTGCCACTGATTCACTAACAAAGAGCTATGCAACTTCCCAAAGATCAAGGCAGGCATTTTTCAAGCCACATAGTGTGAATTTAGCAAGGATTATTCTTCATGCACTGACATGTCACGAGGATCCCTTCAAGGTTTAACGTGCATTGGATACATGAAACTGCGTAAGAGCCAAAAACTACTATTGCCACAGCAATTAGATCATTACAGATTAGATTAGATTATTGCTTCCTTAAAAATCTCAAAGACACAGAGATGTTCCTTATAACCTCCCCACATCTGTTTCGGGTACCTCTTGACCTTCCATTTTAACAAAGACATTATATTTTAAGGCTCAAATGCTTAATTTTGACTGTCCAATCTACACTGAAAGTTTCTTCTTTGCCAAACAGCAACTTGCCTGGAGATCAAAACCCTTCGAGTAGATTATTCCTATTCTTATTTTCACTCTGGAAATCCTTTCTACAGAGTTAGGACTGTGCTTCATCCCCGTTCCAGTTACAAAGGCCTTTGCATGTTCCTGTTATGTTAATACATATAGCAGGAATGCACAGGCTGTCAGTTTATCCCAGAAGATACAGGGATCAAAAAGTATCCTTTTTTTCCTCCTAATCAAAACTAACACATAAAAAATATCATGCTAAAATCTATATTGATGGTAGTCTTTTCAAATATTGTCAGCAAAATGTCAAAATAGGAATCACCAGGGGCTGTGTGGACACAGATGGATGTGGCAGAGCAGCACAGCTCTACCTCGGAGCATTCATTTACCTGAGCTCCTGCTATTACCTCAAACACCCAATTTACTTACATTAGAGCCAGCTCAGTTTTTATGCTCTAGTTTTGATAATTCATGTACTGGTTTTGATGTATTAGTGGGCATGTTTTCATTTTTTTTTTTGCCATGGATTTGGCCGCTTTCCTTTATCGCGCGGGATTTTTTGCCATATATTCATTATGATATGGATCATAATTTTTCAGTAGAGAATCTATTACTCTGTAGTTCACTGAGATATTTCTTAACCCCTGTCACAAGGAAAACCATAAGTTTTCATATTTAAAAGATGCAAAAACCTCACAAACCTCTGGAATAATTTACTGGATTTATGCCACTTTATGCTTTTTAATCACAAGGCCGATGAGGGATGCATTCATCTCCTGAGTGCTGACTGGGCTCATGACACAGCAGTATTTCATCTCAGACTTCTGTTCATAGCATTTACAAAGCTAAGACATCTACCCATCTCTGGTCACTCACCTAGCAGACACCCCCAGCTCTGTCAAGTAAGTCAGTCCGCAGCAATATTTAACTTTTCCTTGGTTTTTATTATATAAAAACAACTTTTAGTGAAGATGTATTTGGTTACTTTACCACTGGGAAAGGAAAGCAATAAGGAGCGGTGCATTCTCCAGTGCTGCATACCTTCAGGGATCAGGTTAATAAGAACCACGAATTAAATGGAACAGATAAATGAAAATCCATCTGCTGTTGAGAAAACCAAGCCTCACAGCCCTGAATCCCCCAATAGAAACTGTACAAATTTGTTTTCTGAATTAACATCAAAGGTTGTGAGTAAAAGACACATAAGAAATCAAAATATGAATGTATCACTGACTTTACTGTGGTTTTACCTTGTAACCTTTCTGGGGAAAGGAGCTATGATTTCTTTTGCTGAATAGCAGAGCATAGAGCAGCCAAAAAACCCCAGTATGTCCCCAACTAGAACTTCAAAGATGTTAAATCATTGGTTTAGTTTTGGTTGATTAAAGGAAAACATATGAAATAAAATTTATTTGATGTACTACTCATATCAGCTGCAACTACCTGGATGTTAAAATTCAGCTTAATGGCAAACATGTCTGGAAAATTATTCGTATTTACTCACCTATGTTCATCACAGTATTCTGAACCAAAATGTCAATCCCTAATTTAATTTGCTGATTAAGAAATCAAAGCACAGTTCAATGGCTCTTTCAAGGCCCGAGAAGACATCAGTGACAAATTCCTATTTACATTTCCTCTCACTTGTCTTCCTTAGTACAGAGGTCAGTAAAGTGATTTTTTATATCAGAAGTGGAAACTTTTTTTTTTCTCTTTTTGTGTTACAGATCAACACTTTTATTTTTCCTTCCTCTAAGAGAAATCCCAATTATACTGTATTTCCCAACATGACACATAAAACTACATCTTCTTACTGCATTCCTTTACTGGTTTCCATTTAGTTGAACTTAGAGTTTACAACTTGGCTGTGAGAAATGTAACTGGAATAATTTCTTCCTGAGGTGACAATTAGAAAAGAAGAAAGAATTACAGAGGAACCACATGGACTTCTAATTGACTATCATGACAATTATATTATCCCAAGGATATTAATTTGAGGAAAGGGTCCTTGCAATAAGACATTAAAACAACTATATTTTCTATGTCTTGGGTACCTTTTATCAGATGTTCTCAGTGCAGCTACTTAATTCATTAATTAATTAAACTGTAAGAACTCCCAGTGTCATCAAGCAATTACTGCTTATCTCCCCTTAATAAATCCAAAATCAGGGACAGGGACAGTTAATTTTTACGAAGGTTTAAAGTCTGTCCTTCCCAACTGACATGACTTTCATGAATTAGGTTTCCTAGGTGGGTATTTGAGATACTTATGAGCTGTATGTGAGGCAGAAGGAGATGTGAAGCATAACCTGGTGCAAACAAATGATGCGAAGGGCTGAGGTAGCTCAGAGCCAAAGGCTCTGCAGGGAAGTGATCCAAAGGAGAACTGAGACAAATCTAGTCCTGCTTCCCTCATAAAATGCACAACAGCCCCATGGTCCAGAGTTCCTTTACAAGGAAAGTTGCAATAATGGCTGAAAGTCATAATTTCATTCATTTACACAACAGGTTGCATTTTTATGTGCCTTTTTTTGCTCACATGAATAACCCTTCCCTTTAGCTTTTGCTCATGATTGTCGCCCCTTTTGGTCCAGGATGCAAAACTTTCATAGTATCTTCAAGTAGCTTTAATGTCACATCCCTCTCTCTGGTACAATCCAAATGGGTTTCTAACACCAATGACACAAAGTCCTCCCTCCTGTCTGTTCATATACAACTTTGTGCAGTATTTTAGATGCAATTTGTATGCTGGAGTCTCCTCATCATTTTTTTAAAGTCCAGGACTTCTGAAGCCCTTGTAAAAGTCTTATGGTTTAACTAAGACTGTCTTTATTATTTCTGTTTAACTTTAATTAGACCTTTGCCACAAATCAGAAGTAAAAAGAGAAGACTGTCTTCTTCTCTGGAGCAGGTGTTTTAAACACCCTGAATGAGAAGAAGCATTTATTTGGGACAGATAAGTACTATAAACACATTATAGAAAGGTTCCAGGACACAATGTTTGGTGTATAATGCAATAGCTTTTTCAATTCACAAAGTTGAGACTCATATCTACATAGGACAGAAGCAAAATTAATTTGATGGCCTCAGCATAGACCTATTGGACCTAATTAACATTCCAAACCTCTATTAGAAACAGTATTTGAGAAGTTTCTTCGATGAGAACCAAAATGAAATAACACTGTAAAGCCTGAGGTGACAAAGCTCAAAGGGAACAGGCATTTTGGTTCGTGATTATGCTTTCTGTATTAGAGGGAACAGGAATGCATATTAATGAGAAAGAAGGGTTTGTGGAGAGATGACCTCTTCTCACAAACTTTATCTCATTTTTATCATTAGATTATCAGACTTTGGAAAAGACCCAGGCCACCCCTTATGTACTGTTGTTACTGTTTGCTCCAACTTTTCATCTCCTACTTCCAGAAAATAATGAACCTGGAGAAACTCAAGTTTTGTTTCACCTTAAGTGCTTAAAAGATACTATGGATTAAGATGTTTCACCAGCACTGAGCAGTGCATGACTTAAAAATGAGTTCCATCAATGCCAACCTTCAGCAAGCTCCAGAGCAGATCTAAAGCCACTGGTACAACTGTGACACCTCAGCCTCCACCTACCATTTTATGGAGCCCTTTGAGTGGTACAGATAAAGAAAAAAAACTTACAAAAAATGCTACTACTCTCAGCATGAATTACACAATTTTAATAAAAGGAAAATATTAAATTGAGGAGATCATTTCCCTTGTTTTAGGCCAAGGGAAATCATGGTCAGAGATTAAGTGAGACAGACTTAATGAAGATGAAGTTTCTTAGGGAACAAACAAACAAAAAATCTGAACAAATCCCATGTTAATTATGATTCTCCTTGTAGTTTTTATAAAGGACATCTGAGAAATTTAACTTGTGTAGCTTTGATGCCAAGCAATCATCAGCTGTGCAATAAGTGGATCAAAAGTGATAACTTAGCAGACCCCGAGTGAATCAGCAAGGTGATCTTGTCTTACCCTTAAGCCTTAAGTAGCCACTTGGCACATGCATAGGATGAGGCCTCTATTCCTTCTATTCATACAGAAAAGAATTGCCTCATATCAGCAGAATTGTACATTCCTCCATCCTTTAAAAACACTACCTTTCATATCTCTCTACTCTGTATAAGGACACTCTAAACTCCAACAACAAAGAAAGAAAACAGCAATCTTTGCTCCTGTAAAATAAACAGCAGGAAGCTTCCTAGTTTTTCACATTCAACAGCAACAAATTTGTTTTAGTCCAGCAGACCAAAGACACATTCCTGCTAAAGTGACACTTGCTCAATGAAACACCAAAACCATTTTCAGCACTGGTGACTCCTATTTTAAGTTCCATTGCATTGAACTGTATTATTTGGGGAAACAGTCTACAAAAAGCATGATAGCAAGCTGGTGTCCAGGGCATCAACAATTGCTTTTTCATGGACCTCTCTAATGAATAATGTGGGTACACATGTGAAGGCAGCATGAGAATTCATTGTGTTACAGAGCCTTGCTGTGAGCCAGACATCTGAGCTACTTGAAAGTCCCAGCAAGTCTTTGTCTGAGAAAACAAGTAAATAGCCCTTTTTATTTGGCCTTTATTGGAATAATTGATGTTGCTATAGGGAACACAGTCATAAATTCGATCATCACTCTTTCAGAAAACCAAAACAATCTTTCTAAGGAACAGTCTGAAAGCAAGCATAATAATTTAGCAGATAGATTTAACACAATCATAACTACAGAGGGAATTTATGCTGCAAATTAAGAACTTACATATCTAAATCTATACATTTAAAAGGTAACACAATGCTAACTTTCCTCAAAGGCAGTTCCAAATATCAGGAAAAACAGAGTTTTCAAATGTCAAACACTTCAAACATTGACTTTTGACAGTTTGTACTTACATAGGAGAAAATCATCCTAAAGAACTGAGGTTCCAATCAAACTTCAAACTTCTTTATCTTAGAATTTGGTGGCCAAAAAATTCTTTCAACCATGGGCATAATAACAGAAGGGATTCACGGTAATTTGGGGTTTTTTTCAGCAGATTTTCACTAAAGTTGTTATCCACCTTTTTGAGTACAGATGCTAGGGACTCCGTGGAGAGGAGTTGGGAAAGCATCCTGATACACACTTCTTGCCCTTGCTTGCTTGAGTTCTGTCTTGACAACTGCTATTTGCTTTCTTACTGGTGGACTAAGCTCACAATTTAGACAAAGGCAGGTTGCCCAAGGCAGTCTCCACTGGGAAAACCAGCCACAAGGCTACTCTTTTTTCCATCTTCATGGCAATTCAGTTAAAAAAAATTAAAACGGGCTCTAGGCTGTGATGTATCGTTATCCAGACAAAACCACCTCAACTGGAGCTTTCAACTGGTTCTTTAAAATCAATTTTGTCCAGATGGGAAGATTTAACAATTTCCCTGCCATGACTTGGAAACCTGAAATTTCTCTTCTCTTTCCATCCTCTGTTGAAAGGAATCCATCATTTTGGTACATGAATAGAGACTGCTGTGCCAAAGCTATTACCACCAAAACAGCATGTACAGCAGTCACAGGAGGAATCTTGAAGGCTCAAAACACTGGGCAGGTTTGGAAAGCAATGTTGATGTTGTGATAGGTATTTCCATTCTTTCTTGGATTCCTCACCAAGGCCTGTAACTTTTAGCTGCTGACAGCTATGACCCAAATCCTCTACATCCTACTGTCTTCAAGTGGAAGGAATTGTGCTCGTTTCTTTCTCCTACCTGCTGTGGTAGTAGCCAATCATTCTAAGCTTAAAAAATACATGTTAAGGTCTCTATGCATTTTTAAAGCATCATAAGGATAGGATTCTTTGGCAGAAGATATTCATATACATCAGTAATTTAATGTCATGGAAGTTCAAGTTGTGGAAATCAGATGCTGAATTGCACAGAAGACTCATCTAGTCCAGCACTACCTCCACACTTCAGAAGGAAAGGAAAGAGCTTCATCTCCTGGTACTGTGGAAGGGAGGGGAACAAATATTGAGCAACACACCCTTTTAATTCTTCTGTCTTGGTCCCAACAAACCTGCTGTTTAAAAAAACCTTGAATTTTCCAACAGAGGGTGAAAAAATGGTACTAAGCCCTTTGAAAGTTTCTTCACAAAACGTCTACAAAACATAAGGCCAGTAGTAATTTTCCTTAACTTTACCCATTTCCCAAAAGTTCCTCGGTTTTCTGAAAACACAACTCAGGTGGTGTAAAGAGTTTTAATGAACGCTCCTCTGCACCAAAGCATTCCTTCCCAAACAGCAGAGAGAAGCTGCCAATCACCCTCTCAGCCTGCCAGTGGCACAAAGCAGGATTTTCACGGGTCTGCAGACAAGATCAGACAGGAAGAAATAAATTCTCCCTGGGTGAGCCAACGGGAATTGCGTGTCAGAACTTTATGAGGAATCCAATTCCCTTCATTTACTACAAATCACATTATATCCTAGGGATTCCTATATGAAATAGCCAGTCATTCCTCAGGCAAGGTCTCCATTTACTCTTGCCTGAGGTAGGCTCTGAGTCAGATCTTCAGAGCTGGGCTCCTGAGTGCTTAGTGACACACTGGCAGAGTGAAAAGCTTCTCCCAGCCACAATGTCACTCACTGATGAAGGACATATCTCCTTAATTCCAACAGGAACATGACATGGTCCCGTGACTTCTGCCATTTATGCAACCAAAATGCATAAATAAATATCACAGGGAGTTTTTTAATTGGCAGCTTTCTCTGAAGACAAGCCCAATCTGTTAGTAAAGTATTTTTGGTAAAAACTCTCCAATCTCTTTACCCTTTTAGGGTATAAAATCAAGTTTGTAGCTCTAGTCTGGACTGCTTCCAAAAGTGGAACATCTGCAAACTTTAAATCCCTTTCTACTATAAACTCAAAACAGGCTTACCCAGGAAAGAGTTTTCACTGATTCTGGAAGCCCAACAGTAGCAAAAAATTTAAAACCCTGAAGTATTAACAATACCCTTCCCTGAGACTAGAGTGCTTTGTAAAAACATGAGCAAAAATAGTGATTTCCAAGAAGTTACAATTCTGCTTCACATTTGGGGGTTTTGATCTGTAAACAAGGACCTGTGACTTTAAAAGATGATTCAAAACCCAGGAAAAAAAAACCAAAACAATAACTTTTTTTCCTGAGGGACCCACCCCCCAAAGCTAAGACAGTTATAATTTCTGCATGCTAAAGGAACAAGTAAGATGGATCTCATCTGTTTTTCAAGATGTTAAAAAGAAAACAAGCCAACCAAAAAAATCCCAACTGCTTTTAGCTTTCTCTGGTCTGTCCAACAAGCACATTACATACCTTTTCACTTAACAGTTGGCCCTTGAAAGAGAACACTATGCATACTCAACGGTCTCAAAGCATCTTCAAACAGGATAATGTGATTACCTCATCACCTCCAGTGATAGTTCATTTCTGGGACAGCAGCCCATAATACCAGGAACAGCCTCTTTTCTCTTCTTCTTTCTGCCACTGTACTTGAAACAGAAAACCTATCCTCAACTTTAAGCACTTGATGGGCACCTTGACTCTGTACTGAAGGGCTTTAACACCATCCCTACCTAAAATTGTTCAGTAATTTTAAGTCATTGAGGTGTCATGAAGCACAGCAGTGCAGGATCATCTTCTCTGTAGACCTTTATCTCTATAGACAAAAAGCAAGGAACATATCATTAAGTGACTGTTACAACTCAATATAAATGAATGTCAGAGACCAAAATAAATCTAAGAGTATATTTAAGAGACTAAGTTGGGTGCATTTTTTCCCAGTAAAGTCTCAAATAAAATAATAACAAAAGGGCTTTTAAATTTTTTTTTCATTGCGAGACTCAAAGTTCCTCAAGGAGGAAGACAACCCTCTATTCCACAGACACAAAAGGTTGTGTTCATTCAGCTGGGCAGAGAAAAACATGCAAATCAAAGTGTCTGGACTCTTAGTCAAGCACCCTATCCACGGGACCGTCCTTCTAAGGACCTGCAAACACATCGAATCATTGGGGGTCAAAATCAAACAGATGCTGAGGAATATCAATTAACCTGAAGCACCAAAGACTGATGGATCAAAGGATAGACTCTGATTTCCTTGAGGTAAGGTTCTTTACACCATGCTCTGATATCTACAGCCTTTAAAAGCAAGGCTGAAGAGTGAGGGAACATAAAAGGCTCAAGGGAAAAACGGGCATCTGCTCATTTTCACAAAATAATGGTTGAAATGTTTGAGACCCCGTGCATGAAGTGTATACACGGAATGTCCAAAGCTGAGAAAGAGCATTAGCTGGCACAGAAACACATTTCTGATGTTAGAAACTAAAATTTTACTAGAAAAAAACCAAACAAACAACTCTAAAGAACCTGAAATACAATGTGTCAGAAGGCACACATAATTTCTGAGAAATTATTTCCCAATAGCTCCCACCAAAGAAAGGAAAGCAGGGTAACTGAAAACAGAGTGTGCCTTTGCTCTAGTTTCGTGGCATCAAGACAGACATTATTCCCAAACTCAGTTTCAGTTATTTTCCATAAGTTCTAATTACCGCCAAGGCTTTAATTACTGCATTTTGCAGATGACCCATACAATAACCACTGAAAAAAGTCATTAAAGCTAATGAAAAATTCAATTCCAATGACTTCACTACGTTGGCTTCAAAATTCAGCTTTTAGAGTCTTGGAATAAAATACTCTGACAGTTTACATCGTTAAATAATTGAATGTCATATAAATGTCCTCTTTAGTCATCATTCATTTAATTCTCTCCACTGTTGAAATAATGCAATAAACCCATGCTGATCAGTATGACTTAGCACTTCGAAGCACAGATCTAAGAATAAAAAAACAGTTATCATATTTTTCCTCCACAAAGATCAATTTCAATTTCAGTGTACATCTTCTAATACACATGATTATTAGCTCCCACTGTTGGGTTCACCATTCTATTTTGGACTATCAGGCAAATATATAATTACATATAAAAGCAAGATTTGTAAGAGGGTAAGGGAAATCAATTAGGGGTTGAAAAAGAGAAGAAGCTGCTAAAAGCCAGATGGAACTTTTCTTTCTTTTCTCTGTATCCCTACAAAGAGATTATTTTCCCTTTCCCAGTAACTCGCCAACCTTTTGTCCCTGGAGTGTAGTTGGTATTTCTTGTTTAAAACTCCATGGTAGGAAGCTGATCACAGTTAGCCCAGATGGGGGATCTGAAGGTAGAAATACTGCTATAAATTTTCTTGACGTGTATGTTTATTAGGAGTCAATATTGGAGTTTGTAACATAGTGGTACGTGAGATATTCTCAGAGGGGACAACATGATGTACAGAAAACACAGTATTTCATGTACCACTGATTAGTAACAATCAGTAAATATATATTATTATTCATTGGTCAGTAATAATTATTACATTTAATATCATTTTAATAGCAGTATCAAATCCATATACCAAAACATTTCAAACTACATTCACAGGCACTCATAAATATGGATATTTTTACATGTGAGTGCCCCTGATACAGGTTTCTCATTGCAAAAGAGAAATCCCATATGTGAAACAGAAGTACTGTTCCTCAAGGCTATAAAGTCACTTTTATTCACACTAAAAATGATCATGTACACCACTGGCTACCAAGAAGAATTCTCAAGTTTTTTATATCCAAAAGGGACCGATCTGCTTCCGACTGGTTGTCCACTTGCAACAAAAGAAAATTATGACTTAAATTGCCACCACTTCCTTTTAAGTATTCAATTTTCCAACTTTATTCATCCCATTCACTGGATTGTTTTCTGCAACTATTAAATGCAGAGTATCAAAAATTTTTTAAGGAAAGCAGGCTCAATGGTAGAATGAATCAATAACCAACCAAGAGGTTGAGTGAATGAAAATGAGTGAGGTATGAATGAAAAAAAAATATTAAAGGAATCCTAAATCCTTCTCTTTGATCACGGAAGACTTGTATAGAAGGAGATGTCATTTAGAAAGAAAATAAAACAGAATGAATAAACCAAATCTGTATGTACAAAAGGTCTTGACATATAATAGGAACAATTCTAACCATCAGTAATCATTGACTTTTTTAATGTCCTCTGGAAAACTCAGCCTATGGCATTAAGCTTGCATTGGGGGAAAAAAAAAAAAAAAAGTGTAGCATTCTTATCTTCAATCTAAGTCATGCCATGGGATGAATCACGTGCCTGAGAGTGGAGCAGAAAAGCTGCCACTTTGGAAAAAGGATGACCTTTGTATGCTGGCTACAATAATTTCCCACCAACAATATTACTGAGAAATGAGGAGAACAATTGAACTTTATCTTCTTCTCATGATCTAGCAGTGATTGTTCTGTCTGCTTATAAAGCATAAAGGAATTAGGGCATTAGGAGTATTAGCAAAACATTTAAGTTCAGAGAGCAATCACACCCCTGAGGAGACCTGACACCAGACCAGTCATATTTGGTTGATCTCATCCAGAGATCACACTGTCCTTCCTCAGGCTGTACCACCTCTAACACACCCACACTGGCCATAACCCAGAGAGAAAAAAGATTTTCTCAGGACTCACAGTGTGACCTCTACAACGCACAGCATCTGATTCCTCCAATTCACTGTGTTCATATGGGAACAACTTTTAGAAATCACCCTCCCTGTCAGTGCTCTTGTGATTAATGAGTATTCTCTCAGTTCAGAAAAAACAATCTGATTCAAGTCTGAAGTCCAGTAGCTCCAGTCTCCAGTGTGGTGGATCATTTCTCTGTCATCACCAGTTTTTCTTCCCATTACCAGTCTCCCGTTCCTCGAAAAGATATGCACAGATTGTAATCAACATCTCAGAGCCTTGCCTGCTTAAATCTAAATGCACTGAGCTCCCTCCCAGTCCTTTTAACACATTTTTCGAGTCTTCTGAGCATTTCTGAATCTCATTCAATTTTTCAAAACTATTGCAATTTTTCTTCATAACAACAAGCTGGATGTAACTATGATGGTCTAAAGATATAAGTGCATCAAAGTCTGTTCATATGTTGGGAACTTATATAGCTTTAACATAGCATTTTAAAATCTTTATTATAAAAGTATTACTTGACAAAAAAGGAAGCATAAAAATAACCTACAACTGAAAATGTGCAAAGGGTATATATAAAACAGATATATATATATATATTTTTGGATTACCATATTCAGATTTTTATCCAGATTTCCATAATGCTGTTACATAAGATAACTGAAAAAAGACTGAATAAATGCACTGTACATGATGTGTGCTGCCTTTGAACAATGAAATTTTGCTGGTTAACATTTTCTCAAAGGCTTCTTTGTAAGGAACACGACCAGCAAAGAGGAGATAGAAAATACGATGGCACAATTTTAGTAATGCTGCCATCTAACCTATTAGACAGAAGAACTAAAATAAAAATTAGCTAATTTTAAATGTAATTAGCTTTGAGAGGTATAAACCAGCATTAATTCTTCTAAGTACTCAGTTAAACATAAACAGACTCATCAGACATTCTCCAAGTAGTCAAGTAAAAGAGAGAACTGGAATATTAACATGAAAGAAGGGAGCATCACAAATCAGGCAAACAAAAACGCTAAAGTTTCTTCAGGGAAACATTAACAATCTTCAACTCATAAACTGTATTAGTGCTGTTCTTATTTTCGTGGTTAATCCTACCTCAGATGCTACTAGTGCTCAGCTTTGCTTCTACATTAAATATATCGAGTTTAATTGATGCATTTTATCTTCCCTGATGATACTGAAATGGGAGTCAGGAGCCCGCTGGTTCAAGGAAGAACTTCTGAAGTTCACACAGAGCTCAGTGGTGTGAGCAGGCACAGAGCAGGTCTCGAAGGATGGGCACAGACAACCTCAGCCTGGACAACTGAAAACGTGGGCACTGGGGTAAACCTCTAGTCCAAATAACAAGTCTTCTTCAGCATGAAAATACTTAAGAAAGGAATAAAAATGTCCACAGTCTACCATAACAAACCTGTAAATAACTCTTATTCTGGGCTGGCAGGGGAGAGCTGATTAGAAGACACACATCAAACACATGCATCTGAGGGGCGTGTGTGACACGCCATATGGGTGTAAGACAGCCTGCAAAACCTGCGTCGTTCATGGATGCAAATTCCTTTCAAATCTAAAACATTTCTGACATCAAGTGATTTGTCCTGCCTTAATGGTAATTCCAAGTGATAAACTTACAACACGACTACAACAGATTAGGAACCAATCGGAACCTTTTAAGTTTACATTTTGTAGGAGTAATGTAAATCAAGTAACTCTAGCTGTCAGTGTCATAAGCAGCCCTAAGTTCACTGATACCAGAAAAATGCTTCAGATAATCAACAAGCTAAAGAAAAATATTTCTGTTTTATAAAGTTAGTAATGCAGTTGCTCCCAGATCTGCAAATGAGCATTTGCATGCAGTGAAATGAAAGAGGCAACTGGAAATCAATTAGCTGAACTGAAAATGAAAAAGGTTTCAGCCCCAGAGCTGCAATCTGCACCAAGAATTGCCTGTGTGTTTTTATTACATCTTATGCTTTGAGTTGGGATGCATGTGATGGAGAGCTCCAAACACTCCCTGGTTTGGTAGAATTGGAGTATTTTGATATTTATCAACAATGGCAGCAACAAGTTTTGGTTTATTTGCATTCCCGAGTTTATAGTTGTTTAGGCAGGAGGGTTTTTATCCATTTAGAGATATGAAATTCAGACTGGGAGTTTTCACCCAAGGCTGCCCCTCCACACTGTGCTGTGCAGACTGAAGAGGTTAATTCATCAATGGGATTTATCACACCTAACACAGCCACTGTAATGACAACAAACAGAGAATTTTTTTCTTTTCTGTCTCCCTGCAATGGCCATTTGGAAAGGGAATTTTGGGGATGGGAATGCAAGTGGTCATTTCCCCAAGGTTGGGCTTCATGCTGTGTTATGAAGCAGCACACGAAACACAAGTATTTTTTGGAGATGCAGAGATCTGTTAATAAGACTATGGCACTGTGGCCTCACTCAATAAACTTTGCTGTAGTGATGACAGGTGAGTGATGTCCCTCTCTTTATTTCACCTCATGAGCTTTATCTCTTTCTCCTACCCTGTTGAGGCAAGGGAACAAGACAGTGGATGAGGGGACACCTGGCCAAGGTCAAATCATTACAACCCCACTCACCCCCCCCAGGAAATCACTGCTTGTGTAGTAGATAAATTTAATTCTGTGTGTATATCCCTTCCACACATGTAGAGTTTCAGTGCCACAGACTTTATACTGAACACACATGGTATTCTTCAGAGACTATCATGTGGCCACAGCCAGACAGAAATCTTCCATATGGTGTTGCTACTGTACCTATAAAAAGGCTTTAATGAATTCTGACTTCACACCGTCACACAAGAAGTATGGAAATGTAATGCCTGCCACATTTTGTTGCTCTCAGCCCCTCCTGCAGTCTGTCCTCCTGTGTCTTTTCCTCCCTGGTTCTGCACTGGAAGGCTGTGCTCACCTCTAGCAGGCGTCTAAGAACATCCACCACCCATCTGTTTGCGTTCAAATCAAGCTTTTTTTTCAAGCTGTTGCTCATGCCGCCCATTGGCTCTTGGAAGAGTTGTGTTGCTTTACTCCCTCCTTCAAGCATTTCCTTGGTGTGATGCCCACAAAGGCTTCACAAGGGTGTTGACACGTTAGAGATCACTGCCTACCATGGTGAACCACAGCATCTCCTTGATCTTTTTTTTTTTTTTTGTCCTCCCCAGCTCATTCAGAAATTTCCTTTCATCTTTTACACAGATGGTTGTTTCTGGGCACAATCTCCCTTTTTTTGTCTCGTTGCCTGCAATGCACCAGTTATTCAGCAGGATTAGCAGGATTTATAGGTTCTATGCTTGCACAAATAATATATAATAATTAACTGATTAGGAGTTTGGGAAAATAAATAAGTAACTCTTCCATTTTTCATGGATGGTATTTTCTAATTTACTCTCCCACATAAGCACTTATGAAGTCTACTCTTTCAAAAAAGATACTATATTTTATGTTTCTCCTTTTCTTTTTTAAAGAAAAAACAATCCAAATATTTGAACTAAAGCTATTTCTATATATTAGAAAACTGTTTCTATATATGAGACACAGACACATGGAAATACAGTCTAACTTGAAGACACCAATGGTATTTTTATTGCTGAATAGGAACAATTTATATCTATGCCTTGTGGCTGGCTTTCTAAAATCCTCACCACCATTCATAGATGTGGATAGAAAAAGCAGCACTATTTTAGGTTGCTGGAAGGAGACCATTAGTCACAATGAACACTTTACAGTTGGTGTACATTGCAGGGGCTGTTGACCAAATGAACCTTTAAAGGAGAGCAATTTTAAGCCCACTAAAACTCAGACACAGGCCAACTCATGAGGAAAAAAGTCTTGGGAATTAAGGAGAAAAACACTATTAATTCACACAATCCCCTTGCTCAACATGTGTGAGAATCCTTCCTATAGCCACAAGAACGTGGAGAATCCCACAGAAGGGCAAGCTGAATATTGCAGACATTTAGAAGGTGCTAATGAACTTGATAAGCTTTAAATACATGGAATAAAGGAGGTTAGGGTTGTTGATTTTTATGGGTGTTTTTTTTTTTATAATTTCTGGCTTCATAATTTCAACCTGAGTTGTTTAGTGGCCAAATGTGTCATGTAAGACATTCAGCCTAGTGAGAGAGGTGAAGGAATTCCAGGCTAAGCAGTCAACTGGAAGCACAAGGAGGAAGTTATGAGGCCAAGACAGTTTCATCCAAATATTTCATTTTGGGGCAGAAAATATGCTGAGGAATTTAAGCTTATGAAACAGAAAAGAGTTCATATTTTCCGATGTTTTTGTCCTAAGTAGTGGCAAAGGCCCTGCAGTGAAGGGACAACCACAACCTTTCTTACAAGAAGACCTCCCATACAGCATTTTCCTTTTTCTTTTGCTCCTAATTACATTCCTTTGCATCACATAAAAATGCACGACACCCACTGCTGGAGAGTAAAGATGTATCAATGGAAAGTAGGTATTACAGGGGAAACAAAAGAAAAATTACTGAATTTACAGAAAGTCAGTATAATGCATTCCAGCCACCTTTTGCAATGCTCTAGAAAGGGGCCTACAGAGCTGTCAACACAGCCTTCAACTCAGGAGATCTCATTTACTTTGGAAATTCTCTCTCTTTGTCTGAGGCATTTCGGGGATACAATTTAAAATAAACTATAATAGAGGAAGTTACTCAACTTCAAATCTGCACTAACACCAACACCTCCAAAGACCAAGGGGACAAACAAAAGCAAACATCAGCAGCCAGTTTCATTCACTTTCACATTTTCAGAAAACCAAATAGTGTTTTAATATTCCTGGGGCAAACCACAGTAGCTGTCCTGTCAGATTTCAAGGCACACTCCAAAACTGTTCCTCCTCTCAATTTTGTGTATTAAACAACCCGTCTGGTTTGGGTCTGATCCAATAAGACTAACCTGCATCCTTCAAATATCCTTTAAATGCAACATGCTGCAGTTTTAATAACTTTATGAATGCAATGTGTGTTGTGCTCTTCCTACTCACAGAATTGTGAATCAAGGGCTTGCTCATACCTCAGTGTTTAGTAGTCTGTGTGCCCCTCAAATCCTGCCCTCAGAGGCATTGAGGAATACTACAGAGCATTCTAGGTTTCCTGGAAGCAAATTCCATTGTGAAATTTTATCTGTGATCAAAAAAAACATTCCCCAAATCACTGCAATGTACAAAGCAACTATTAAAATAGAGTTCTTCAAACGATGTTCACCTTTTTACCAATGCTGTCTTATTTATAGTTTATAGTCACTGGGCTTCCACATTCCCTTTAACATTTAAACATTTACATACTGGCATTGCTCTGGGATGGCACACATGCCAATGGCTGTTAGCAGGACAAAAAGCAGCATTTGGATTAGTAGTTGGTGCAAACCTTGCTTGACTTCATAGTAACTATAAAGATTTCATCGATATGTCACACTAAACCATGCTGCATGGTTGGAGCTGTTCCAGTGTTGTGTTCTGTAACTCACAGAACCAGGAAAAAAACCCCTCAGTTCCTTAATACAGGAAGTAATTAAGTCAGAATTCAGCTGGGTAAATGTAGACATTCCCCAAGGTCAGTGGGGAGACACTATTGCCTTTCTTCCAACAACCCTCCTTTGGGCCTCTGATGCCAAATGGTGGACTGGTTTTAAAGGGGTTTTCTAGTGGGGTTTTTTGTTGCTGTCGGGTAGAAAGGGAGAGGGAAACAGAAGTGTGTCATAATGCAGCTTCATCAAACAGTGCAATGACATGTTAATCTGCCATGTAAGCTCTAGATGGGTGAGGAAGTAGGAAATTATATGCACAATCTTCCCTCTTTTATGGATTTTATGTATAATTTCTGCAAAGATAATCTAAGACTTCAGGTTCCTATGTACCAAGTGAAGAGAGGTTAATTTGCTGCTTTTCCTGATACAAAGAGCCCAACCACTAACCCTCCAGTTTGGTTTAAAATAAAGTGAACAGGGATGTTGCTCAGATTTATGAGTGTTTCCTTTGGGAGTTTGTCCCTGATTCATAGACCTTACAACCAACAGTTTGGATATATCTCTTCATTCTCTAACCTCTTGTACTTCTCAGGACATATAATTTCATTTCCTCCTCCTCCAGTCACTTGTGTTTGGGCATGAATCTCCCCACCAGGGAGCCTGGAGATCAAGTTTATGGTCTTCTCCTTCCAAAAGGTCACAAATTAATCTCTCCTGGAAGATACTGGAGATATCTGAAGGAGCTCTAATAGCCTCAAACACTAAATTTGTGTAAAGAAATACAAACTGACAAGGCAGGTAAGAGCCATGGCAAGTCTCATGTTCACATGGTTAAACTCCCTTCCTGCCCAAAACAGTGCAGCCTCACCCAGAGTGTCAGTGCAAGCAGCTCCCAGTTATTCCACTCTCTAAGACTGACAATAAGTGGGATTTGGGACTGACCACCAGCCATCCCTGGAAGAACTGCTGGAGGAATCTTTACAGATATAGATATTACCTTCCATATTCTCCTCATTTTCTCTTGAAGGAAATGGTAGGGAAGGATGGAAGGGGTGATTCCTCAGCAGGAGCCAGCAACTCTAGTTCTTTTATTTGCCTCTTTCATTGGCTAAAAGCTAAAATAACCCAGTGAGGCACAGGGTTATGGGTTCAAAATGGACACAGAGACTGATGCCTTTGATTTTCTGGCTTTGCTTCCCAAAACATCTGCTGGCAAAAACACTTTTCTGAGAGAGATCAGCAAAAGGACTGTTTTTCCCCAAAACAAGTGCAACTGCAGATATAATTCAGAGCTGGAAAAACACACTGTGAAGCCAAACCATTATATAAAAATAATTATACAGCAGTTTCAAATACAGTTAGGAATTTCCATCTAAATGAGAAGGAGTACCAGGAAACCCAATTGAGGCTCTAAAGAACCAAATTTGAACTGTAGAACCGACATAACTTGCTCCACTGTGGCTCCTGAAAGAGCTAATTTACCTTAATAAGGACCTATGGACTGAGCACAATGTAGAAAGGTACAAATGAAGTTATTTTCTGCACTTAATAGTATTAATAACAGGTAATACATATATATTACATATATAAAGATTTGTGTATATAAATAATACACAACTACATATATAATGTATATAAATATTACACACATATATACATATATAAACAATACACTATGCTATAACAAATAAAGGCCAAATTCAAGAGAGTGGGAAACTGTTGACAAACTGTGTAACATCCCTGCTTGGTTCAGAGCACTGTGAGGAAGAACCATACTGTGGTCACTGCAATTTCTCACAAAAACTGCAGCAGAATCTGCAGTGGGAATATTTATTTAGGGACCCTGTGGGACCAAGAGGAAAAGAACTAGAATCTTTACCTCTATAATAATTATTTCTTAGTGTTTTTTTTTTTTTTCCTCAGTCCTAATGTTGCTTTTATGCAACTATTTGCATTTATTAAATTATAATTTATTTCAGATAACTCAAAAGGAAAATAAACATTTGAATGCCTTCTACTAGTGAAAGAGAAAACCAATATGACAAGAAAATTGCTAATATGATAAAAAATTTATATCCAACCAAGGCAGACTATCAATCCTGCTGTTTCTGGCTCATATTCAATTTTATAAAGAGATAAAATGATTTTTTTAAAATGCATTAATAAATAATGCAGTAGTACAATTCAATTAGAACAAAAGTTTCTTTTTCCCAGAACCAAAAAAAATACCAGGAGGGAATTACACTCATTTTGCTCCTTTTGGGAATAAACAAGAAGATACTTCCCATTGCACAGGGTCTTTTAATGACAGATGGAGCAGTGGGCAGGAGCCATGCTGGGAGAGCATTTCTGCCACCACAGGTGCTGCCCAAGACAGCTCTCCAACACCTTCCTATGTGCTCCCATTTGCCATCCCTGCTAAAAGCAGGATGCCAGGGCAAAAGGAATGGAAGCAAAAGCTCACTCTGAAAAATTTGTAGATACAGGAAGGGTAAGCGGAGCAAATGTCAAATTTTCCTAAACTATTTGCACAAATAAAATTATTAATGGACAAAAAGGAGTCAAGAATAACAAGTGCTTGGGAATATATTTACTGCATACACAGTCAGTGACAATCAGGTGCCTTAACTTGGCCTCATCGTCACTGGCAAACGGTCACAACCAGCTGACAAGAAAAGCAGAGAGAAAGCCAGGAAAAAAATCTCTCACCTCCCCAGATATGAGTGGTTCCAGAATCACTTCCATCATTTAACATCACTTATTTGACTTGTTGCTGATCACAGCCATCTACTACCACCATCACAGCACAGTTACAGGCAAGAAACGAGCCCTGCTCTCCATTCTCAGAGGCAGCTCAGCAATATGTACAGTACTTCCAGGGCAATTATGTTACACGATGCTCTAAAATAAATTCAATTATTAAACAACACCATATGTCACTTCCCTCCAGCTGAAAACACAGCACAGAGTTACTTTGTTAAAAAATCAAAACCTGCTGGAGGAAATAGTATTAGATGCCACTAAAAAGCCTGTTTCTTTACTGCAGGATGGAGTGATGGTATAATTATAAGTTTTGGCAAACTTTAACCTCCTCTCTGAGCACTTGTTCAACATCTCTCCCCTTTCACTCTCCCACCTGCAAAATGACTGCCTGCATAAGCTCTCACCTCTGTGTTTCTCCTCTTGCCTACAAGCCACTTGTTAGTGAGCCACTTGCACACAAGCACTGCCGTGCCTGGTCTGCCAAAGCTCCCCCCAGACCTCCCAGCCAGGAGGGCACCTCACACACCAGCAACGGGCGGGTTCTTTTTCCCCCCACGTCTCCTCTTTCCAGAGCTGGGGATGCCACTCCATCCTCCTGCTCCAGCAGCCTTTGCCATACACCACCCCCTCCAGCAGCATCTGGATGCTCAGCAGGTCCCAGCACCGCCCTGCTTTGCAATTCACTGAATATCAAACACTCCTCCTGCCAGACCAGCGAAATCATTCATCTTGGCCTTGATCGGCTCCTGCCTCAATTACTGCGACTCCTTCCTACCTGGCTCCCAATTCCCACATACTTCCTTCCTTTCCAGCCTGTTAAAATTCACAGCTGTTAAAACTGTCTTCCTAGTCTGATAGAAAATGTCCTTCCCTTCCTTCCAAGGCAAATAAGCTGTTCCTGCATGGAGCCATCCTCTCCACCCAACACACCACATCTAACAACAGCATGTGCATGCTGATGCCTCAAGATGCCTCTTGATCCTTGCTTCAAATCTTGGATTTTCTTCCTTATTGTGGCCCTTCTTGAAGCCACCAAACCCACAGCCTTAATTTCCTCCTCACTTTTGTTCTTACTGTTTCTCTGTAATCCTCTCTCCATCTACCACAAGCGAAGCTGAAGAGTATCTCTTGCTGCAAGGTTTTTTCCATTAAAAGGCTTTTCATTACAGGAAAAGCTCAACAATTTCCAGAAAAATTGCTCTACATAAAAAGTGGAAACACTTAACATGTTATAATCTTAAAACCAGTGCCTTATAACAAGAACACATTTTGGATTCTTAAAACTCTTCCTGCTTTCCTCTGAAGAAATCATTACCTGCAAAAGTTTTACTATTTCCTTTGAGGTTTATAAGGATAAATTTTATGATATTAAGGAACATTGGCAACATGGATAGGCAATTTAAAAGCAAGTTCAGGTACTTTAAAATCTATAAGACACACACTCTCTGGTATTCATCTTTTACAACTGTCTGTTAGTTGAAACCAAATAGTTTTTTAATATCTGAATTTGCCACTATGTTAAAATGGTAAAAAAAATTTAAAAAGGAAAAGAAACACTAAGAGACCAGGAGCCTACAGTGCCACTGCTTGACGCTGGAGTTTGAGTGGTGAGAAGACAAAATCTTCCAAAAATACTACTCCCTGTTCACTCCCTACCTTCGCTCCTCTGGTTATGAAAGAGTCTATGGAGGGGAGAAAACACAAGCTCTCAAAAAGAAATTCCCAGGAAGGTTCACAGCTTGGAACTTGGCAAATAAAATATGGCTGCTCAAGTGGGAAACAGAAGATCCAGAGGAGAAAAGAAGAGACATAAAAGAGCCTCTGCGAGGGAAGAAGCTGAGATCAGAAATTGTATCTCCAAAACTGGATCAAGGAGGCAGGAGGAACTGGAAGTACAGTCTCTAAGCTAGAGATTAATCCATTGTACAAGCTACAACTAAGACAGGACCAGTAAAATAAAGATCACTGGGGAAAAAAAAAAAAAAAGAAGAAAAAAAAAAAAAAAAGAAGAAAAAAAAAAAAAAAAGAGGTCCTACAGAGAACATGGACGATAAGAAAAGCATGAAAGAATAACATGCAATCATAAGGCTTCCAGAGGAGAGACAGTATTAAATATTTAAGCAAGCCCATTATTCCCTCCTGGCTGGAAGAAAATACTGAACACTGTAGATACAAGATCACCTAACAATTAAGGGTGAAGAGGCTGGAAATAAAACAAAAAAAACACCCTCCAAAAAACCCCTAAACAAACAAACAAAAAAACCCAGTACACTTAAAGATTCAACATGCTTTCATCTGATGCCCCTTAAAATTATGAAAGATACCTCAGAACTAAAGGAAAAAGATAAAGAAGAAATACATAAAAACCAGAATGGACACCGGCACGGCCGTGATGAAAAGGATAATCGATAAAGATTCCTATCCTAAAACTCAAGCACTGAATGCTATCTGACAAAAATCTCATTAGCCCTAGAATTTAAACACAAGCAGATCTAAAACTTTATAAAGAAGATAGGCGAGGGAGAAACCAAGTCTCTTTAACAGCAAAAGACAAAGTAGAGAAAACAGCAGGATGCTAAGCATGGGGGAAAAAAGGAACAATGAGGCCAGTCAGTTCATTAGGAACAGCAAGAAATGTCTGATAACTAGTTCAGAATAAACAGTAAAAATCTTTGTAAGTGTTTTATAGAGGATTATGTGGAATAGACACATCTTCCCACAAAAGACAACCAACCATCCCATGGATCAACATCAACTTCAGTAAGAAAGAGAAGATGAGAGGATAAGGCTGAATAATCAAGTTATACATGAATTCATATTATTTGGATTTTCTGTGCTTTAAACGAGCTTTAAACATTTATTAGTAAATTTCTTTTATAAAATTTAGCAAAGTAAGAGCATTTCCTGCTCCCACAGCTAAGGACAGTTGCACACAGAAGCTGAAATAACAGCTTGTTGTACAAACCTTTTGATAAAAACGTTGATGCAGGAATGCTTACTCAAATGCCAACAGATAGAATAAAAGCTATACTAATTGGATTTATGCACTCAGAAAAGGATTTATGGCAGACAAAAAAAGCCCCAGCTGTAGGTAATCATAGGAGCTCCTTTAAGCTGCCTGAAAATATGCATAAAAATATCCCTATCTCTGATACAGGCACTGAAAAGTACCAGTGGTTTCAAAGACTAATTAGATAAATCCATCCAGGAAAGTTCAGCCTGACCTAATAAACACAAAGCTGTGGATCCAACCTCTGGCTCAAGAAGTGCCTAGAACGCGGTTTTCCAAAACTAGGAGGGCACTCATTTGGAAAAGTGGTATTTTAGACTTGACATTTTATTCCCTATAAAAAGATTTATGCTACTGGCCACTGTCAGAAAAAAGGTTCTGGGTTGGGGGTCTCATCTAAAACAGACTGTGGTGTGATTACTCTTTCTAGACCTCAAAATGCTGGAGAGAAAAGATTTAGAATTTAAGGGCTCTATAAAAACATTCATTTGTCAGTGTAACTTTTGGGCACCTGTTTCTCATTTCTGTAAAGGCCTTTTACCTGCTGGATGGAAAGACAGGAGTCTACGGGTGAGACTTTCTGCTCTGTGACATCCTACAAGCTCAGACACAGGTGATGCTCCTGAGAGGTTCAGCAGGAAAATGTAGAAGAGGGTTTGTTATTTATAGGCAGGCACCAGACAGAGAACAAAAGGGGCAAAAGGGCATTTCAGTTCTGAAAAATTCAGATCACTCTGTCTAGAAAATAAATGAACACTCAGCTTCTCCTCAATGTGCCTTCACATTCCTGCCTAAATAAGAGAAGCTGTGATCTTATTCTACTTGACAGTTTTAAGGGAGGTATGATCTGACTCTTTGAGGGCAAAACCTTCCAGGGGAAGTATAAGAAATTTTACTAAGAAAAATATACAATATCCCAAATCAGATAAAAACTTTTCTCTTCCACTGTTTCCAAGAAAAAATGAAAAATAAATGTGGAAGAGACCTTTACTGACCCCCTTTTGAGGGACTGAAATGCACAGACCAATAGTTATATTTACTTGCTTCAAACGTAAAAGGGATGAGCTTCTTCCCTTGATGAAAACTTTCTGTGTTCTAAGAAATCCTCAGAGCTAAAAGCACACCTCAGTGCTATTTCTCAGAGTAGCCAACTTTCCAGACTGTTTACTGCAAAGACTGAAATGCAGCCCAGCTCTGTGTTTTAAGGCACTTCAGAAAACATCCAAACGTGCTCGGGGTTTAAATGTGTTTGTTACCTAACACAAAAAAACATCAACAGTAAAACAATGCATGAAAGTTACCACCATTATCATTATCCCACACAGTTTGTCTCTAACCATGTGACCTTCCAACCTTTCATAATCATCCTAGAATTGTCTACACTGACAGCCTTGCAAGTTTTTTATTTCTTCCCCAAAATGCACTGCTACATTAAAAATACATGCAGATGAAGAACTCTATCTTTTTCATTTTTATATTTCTACCAGTGAACTTCCAGCATTGGGTGACAGCTTCCAACAACAGCTGGGCCTCTAAGCCTTAAGAGTAAATAATTTCTTTGATGAGAGCAAGTTTTCTAGAGGAGGCAATTGCTTTTGGTTACACCAACTATCATAACCAGCTACCACAAGTATCTAAAATTCTTCCTAAGATCCTAAAGTAAAACAGAACAATAATAATGATTCCATGACCTAAAAGATTTGCCTCATGTTGATGGACACCGAGAAAGCAGATTCTACCAAGATTCCAGAAATGCTGAATCTTCTGTAAGAACATTTTTGCCATCGGGATTAGGAAAGTCTCAATGAAGGTAATGAGGTGATCCTGCATAGGGTGGCAGCCTACATGTTCCTAAACTGGTGTCTCACCATAGTGTAAGGCTAGGACCTATAATTTTCAAGAAAACAACTGAAAGGGGTTTTTTGGCATAAAAAAAGAGAGTAAATCCATCAGATTTTCCATTTTGGATGAAGGACCCCAGTGCAGAGTAACTATCACTGTGTAATTTCCAAATCATTGCTTCCAAAAGCTGGGAAACCATTTGAGATGTCCTGATGAGACAGAGGACACCAAGGGACCATTAGCCCCTGACACAAAGGATGTACATCAGAAAGAAGTGGGGACAATGGCACACAAGATATCTAAACAACTTGCACCACAGTTGTGTCCAACAAAGAGATTTCATTTCTGGTTTTGTTTGTGCTGCAGATGATCTTTACTTTATTCAAACATACCACGTGCCACCAGGCAATGTCTCACCCAAGAAATACGCAGCAGTCACTGCTCACCATTACAGGACATTTTTATGTGAGACACAAACACATCTGGAAGCAGGGGGTGAGGGATACACTCCACTCACAAGATTTGTCCTGGGCTCTTCCAATCCGATCTCACGGCCACGTGCTGAAAAGCAATCTAAATTCACCCTAGATTGGTACCTCTGCTGTGGCAGCCAAGATCTGGAGGTTTATTGCACTGCCTATGGCAAGGCACAGCGCTCCGCTAATGTGTCCGAGCACTAATCTTGTCCCCATAAAAAAACCCACGTCCCCCCGACAGAAACATCTGGACAAGCACCATTTACATGGCACAAATATGTATGATTTTAAGGGCTACCTCTAGGCATTAGATGCGTCAGCTAACATTCTTTTTTTTTTTGGTGGGAACTTAATTATGTTCTGTGGCCTCTGTAGCAGATATCACAGCCAGTCTTCACAGCTACACGTTTTAGATTCCGGTTGCTGGTAAATGTGCTCATCTAGATTTACATATAAAAATCTGCCTGCAAAGCTACGGGGCATAAAAATATATATTGCTGCTTAATCGGGACAATAAAAAGAAGACAAATTTTGTATATGAATTAACTATTGGAAAGAGAACAAGGGTGAGGGATGTTCTAAGTTTTCTAGTCAATACTTTTAATTGGGTGACACAAAAAGCTTGACTTCTACACCTGGATATTCATACAGCAGTTGAAGGAGTCACCAGCAGGGACTTCTGTTTGCAACAAGAATTTCTCAACCTGTAGGATAGAAGAGACCATTTCAGATCCACACCTTGCCTTCTCCCAGTCTAGTAGTTCCACCAATAATTCCACATTGCCAGACATATTTTGCTGTCATGAGCAAAGCAAGGCTTAAATGAACACTCTAATTTGGGTTTCCCCCAGAATTTGTATGTAAACTGGTGGGATACACAAGTGGGAAAACTGGGATAAAAGGAACAGCAATGATGAGACATCATTAAACACACTGTCCTTCAAGGCATGGCACTGACACAAATGCCACTCCTAAAATTTGAATTCTATCATTTATGAGCAAAAAGGAGTACTCCATTTTTTAAGAAGGTGCTCAATAGCATTTAACATTCGAAAAAGTTTGACTGCAGCAGCACACCCAAGACTGGACACACCAACCACCCAAGATGTCACAGAAGTGAGGGCAGCTTTGGAAAGCTGAACCTGCTTGTCAAGTTTGATAGTGAGGATTTGAATCCTGGCCAACATGCTCTTTTTCTCTCACCAGACAAGTTTCGAGAGTCTCTTTGTATGAATGGTACAGCACTGCTTTGTTTTCACATCAAATCCACAAAAGGGGGTGAGAGTTGTGGCGTGCGTAGCTTATTCTGAGCTAATTCAAAGGACCCAACAGAAAAGGCTACAGAGATGAATCAACTCTACCAGTCATTTTCAACCAGTTGCAAGACCTGGCAATTGATTAAAAACCTAAGCTAAGTATTGGTGACTGACACGGGAAATGCAAGAAGGAGACAACTTTAAAAAATTGGAATTTCAGAACATATTAAAAACAAACCCCTTTTTCTTCTACTTCTAAGCTGAAGACCTGGAGGTGACCCTTCAGAATAACATGCTGTACTTACAAAGAAATATCATTTTGTATTTTTATACAAGTCTAAAACAGATCTAAGATTGAATGCCTATAAAGTTGAAAGGAAACATATGGCTGTTTTAAACTGTTATTAGCCTAATTCAACTTTATCATTAGCTCAACTCAGAGGTTAACACATTTCATATTTCAACTTACCCAGTCATATCTGCTACAGGCAAGCTGAAAAAATATCATATAAATCACAGAGCCTGACAAGACTTAATAGGAAAAGCTGCTAAATTGACCTATAAATATAACGTATTACAATGCATCAGCTGGTGTTGCCACTTTCTTGGAAACAGTGGAAGAAATTGGGATAGTTGTTTAATACCCTCTTTCAAGTTTCTTACATGACTGTGGATTGAATATTCAAAACTTAAACCCAGGGAGCCAATCCCACATTCACTGTTTTACATCTCAGTTATACTGCTGAAATTTAGAGCAAGACTCCAGCACGTTCCCCTGTTCTAATCATCTCTGATCTGTCTGAAGCAGCAGTTCACCTCTTTGACAAGTGCATTTACAGTTATTTTAAAATCACTTTTTTGAAACCCAGCAGTTCTGCAAACCCAATTTGCTTTGAATCTCATTCCCTCTTTGCTGGGGGAGGCAGAATTTAATATTCACGATCCGTGCTCCTGTAAGGGAGTATTTGCAATTCTTCTGATACATGTTACTGGGTTAATCATATTTTCTTTCTTGAAATGTAAGTATCTTTTGTTCCTACAAGGTAATGAAAGAGAGTTACTCATCTCCATAATTAATCTTGAATTTTAATTAAACCTATTAACTGAACGTGTCAAATGTTTGTCACTTTCAAAGCAGCATAAAAATTACACTTAGTAATAAATGTTACTTATTCACAGATTGCCCTGGGTTATATTGCAGCCACAGTATCTATAACAAGATCCTTATGCTATTTTATTAGATATTAATATGATTTATTATAACAATGTATTTTATTCACTCCTCTGTACCACCAGCAGCACAAGGATAAATTGTGTTGCAGAACAGGCTGGTATGTTCTGAACAGTGCACCATGAAATAAATGAGCTGCAATGACACAGACACACTTCCCCTTATCTTCCTTAACTTTGCATAATAAACTCAAAATGCACTATTTATGCACCTCCTATTCTGCAACCAGGCTAGTCAAATGAACAACTCACATGAATAAACATAAGGATGTAAGAAAGCATTTGAAAGATCAGAGAACAAATTAGCAGGGTTGGAATATCCTTCCCCGTGTTATTTAAACATCCAATAAAAGTACATGATATGAAGGACACTAGAGATGAGAAAAAGACTCTGCTCTGAAAAACATTATGGCTTTCCATGCTAAGAATCCACACTTAATACATCCATTCTGCTTTCCCCTAAAACCTGCTGCTTCATGATCAACCCAGGATCTAAAAGGGATCTGAAAGTCATCTTCTTACATGGCATCACCAATAGCAAAGATCTCACCAGTTCCATCAACACCAGTCACGTCACACATCCCTACAGTTCTTGATGCCTCCAAGTGATTTGCAGCCAAGACATCCAAGTTACCTCAAAATACTTACTTTGGGGATAAGAAATCCATTCCTTAAATACAACAGCACCAGAAGAAAATCATCAGAGGGCAGGAAGAGAAGAGTCAGAGGACAGATCCAAGGCTGAAGAAAATTCTAGATATCACCAATATTTTTCTTGGGAACATAGCAAGAAAATCAGCAGTGTTTTTAAAGTGAGATGCCATGATGGATGTAGTACAGGTAACTGCATCAAAGGGAACAAAAAAGCATGTTTTCAACAATCAGCACAGCCCTTTCAGGAAGGTTATAAAGCCTCCTGATGGTGATGCACAGGCATTAGCTGGCTGTCTTTGGTGAACTGGCTTCCAAGGTCCAGAGTAATCCAAAGCAGAAAAAACACTTCCAAACAACTCAGGAGATGTAACTACCCAAATAGCAGAGCTATGAGCGAGCTTTGAAGAGTACCATAAAGCTCCTTTCTAGGTAAAACTGGGTGAAATCAGTATTTACTTCCTATTATTACATCTGATAAGAAAACTCCAGCCTAATGAGCAGCCAGCTCTCTGCACACTAATATATAAGTGTGACAATGTCATTTTAGTTTTCATTACTATTAGTCTATAGGGCAGGAGAAGAAAGCACATTAACATTGGGATATTTGGCTATTAGAAACTGTGGCTTCACTTGTTATTTGACGTGTATTGGTAGAAATATAAGTATGGAAGTGTTTTAATCAAGGTAGGGGATACAAGATAAATAAAAAACTAACTGCTTACATGGTGGGGTTTAGATTGTAGCATAAAGCACTTTGGTTTACCCTGTTAAAACATTTCACAAGCAACAAACAGGTCTCTTTACCTGGACTCCCAGGTAAATAAACATTATATGAACCATCTTCTTTACATAATTGTTGTCAGTCAACATCATCCCAGCCTTCTGAAAGGTTGGAATACAGAAACACTAAACACCACCAGGGACACTACTATAATTCACAATCTTAATGCGTATAATTCTTGTTCCATTACACAGATATCGATTTATTCTGGATTGTAACAAATATTATGGAAAGCATATTGACACTGATCAGCTTTGCAAGCTGGTAATCAAAGAGAAAGAACTACAACGACCAAATCTATAAAGATGTACTTTTTGCAATCAGATAATTGCCACAGCAAAGTATGACCATGCCAAATTCATGGAGACAAGGACAACAATAAAACAGATGGATGGTCATATGAAAAAAGGAAAAAATCCAGCTAGACCCCTTCCTTTCCTGATCAACAAAGTGCTAAAGCCGAGGTGGCCATATGGAAGCACTTTGAATGATTTGGAATTTCAGTGACAGACATAACTTCCAGAATTACAATCATATGCATAACTAGCCCTTGGAAAGCCACTGAAATAGTAGAATTAGAAAAAAAAAACACATGCAAGCCTTGTCTCACATCTGAGACAACAATAAATAAAGAGAAGGAAAGGAAAGGTGTTTAACGCTAAAACCAGATGAACATGTATGTGGACAGAAATAAAAACCTTTGGCCAACAGGAGAATCAACCTTACACTGACAAAAGTGAGATTTCCTCTGCACTTTCAAATGCACCATGAACCCTCTGCTTCAGGCTCCAAGTAGTGGAAATGACAGAGAACAGACTCGAGGTGAAGGAACCCCCAACAGGAGACACTGCTGGAGACCCAGGGTGGTGTGAGGGAGAGGAGGAAATCAGACATCTCCTGCCACATGCTTTGGGTAGACTTTCTTGCTTGCTCCAAGTGATAGTCACACATCCTCAGCTGACTGCTGAGGCACATTACACATCTATTTGTATGGATCTCAAAATGATCAACTCCAACTTGCATCTTTACATAAATACTTTGCCTCCTTTTCCCCTAACTTTTCCAAAAGTTCCCCTAGGAGGTTGTGTGAGCTGATCAGAAAACTCCTTAAATCACTTTTGCTCAGTTATTTAATCAAGCTGACCATGGTCTTCTGCGACCCCTCCCCCAGCATATGCATAATTTCATAAATCATAGAATGGTTTGGGTTGGAGTGATGTTAAAGATCATCTTCTTCCAACCCACCTGCCATGGGCAGGGACACTTTCCACTAGACCAAGTCACTCAGAACTCCATCCAATCTGGCCTTGAATGCTTCCAGAAAGCAGCCACAGCTTCTCTGGGCAACCTGTGCCAGGGCTTCACCATCTTCACTGGAAATAATTCCTTCCTAATATTCAATCCAAACCCACTCTCAGTTCAAAGCCATTGCCTTCTTGTCCAGTCCCTCCATGCCCCTGTCACAAGTCCCTCTCCAGTCCTCTCAGAGCCCCTTTAGGTACTGAAATATGTTCCAAGGTCTCCCTGGAGCCTTCTCTTCTCACAGCTGAGCATCCCCAACTCTCTCTGTCCTCACAGGAGAGGTGCTCCAGCCCTCTGACCATCTTCATGGCCTCCTCTGGACCTGCTACAACAGTAGCATAGTGGGAGGTATCCCTGCCCACGGCAGGGGTATCGGAACAATATGACCTTTAAGGTCCCTTCCAACCCAAACCATTCTATGAAAATTCTCTGATTAAAAAAAGGCTATAAAATGGGTTACATCTTTTTGTTGCAGCTATCAGACAATCAGCATGCCTACATGTAAAGTTGCAATTGTTGCAACTCCTTGCAGTCGATAGGTTTGATTTGCCGTTGCCTAATAGACAATCAAAACTATTTTAATCATCTCTCTTAAATAATTATTTACAAAACAAAAAAAAAAAATAACTAAGACCACGAAAAAACCCCACAAGGTACCAGTAACATTTATTCTCAAAGCAATTCCAGAGTTGGTGAAGGCAAACCCCTCACCTCTTGCAGGAAGAATGATTTTTATCAGCCAAGGACAATAGTTTAAAGATGGAAATAGATCACAGCAACTTCCCAGGGCTTGCTCTGTGTCCAAATATAGACTGCCTTGAAATTTGTCATGATACTTTATGGCTACAGAACTGATTTAGGGAATTCAGACCAGTATGTCTGGAGACATTTGGAGAAAAGCAGATAAAGAGATAAAATCGAGCGACAAAAAGGAAGAAAAGATTTGCAGATCACTGAGCACAGGAAGTTACTAACTGAAATACATGCAGTTACATTACACTAATTCGTATCTTTTAAAAAAGTATACAAACTAAAAAGATTAAATGACTGCAGTCTCTCACTTAAGATACAAATTCAGAGCACTGTAAAACTTCCAGGAACAGATGTTTCCCCACATGTCCAGGCAAGCCAATGTGTGAAGAAGCACATCTGCTTCTGGTGGACTGATACAAAGGATGTAGAGAAAATGTTAACATTGTCCAGCCTTATGTAAATGCATAACTATATTGCTTCACTTCTTTCCCCCCCACCCCTTAAATATTCATTTAGAATAAGCAAGCAAACACTTTGTAGCCTAAAAGATGTTTGTTTCGTTTTCCTCCTACAGAAGACACTGAGCAAGGATGCTACAATGATGATTCACTTCAAGAGAAGCAGATGGATGTTTTTGGTCTGATGATCTGGTGTTGTACCACATACCAATGCTGATTAACTATTACTACTTAGCATATGAAAAGACAAAGTCCAGAAGCACAGCCCATTCATTACTTTGTTAGTTTGCATATATTTTAAATAAATATGTAAAAATGCTGCATCGTACCGGTGATGAATATAAAAAAGTGATCACCAATTTACAGGCCTGATTATGCTTAATCTTCTGGAAATGAGATGAGGGGTAGAATTAAAGAAAACATTTTTCCTTCATTCACCAAACCATTCAGAAGGAATGTAGCACCCAAAGACAGCTGCCCCTTACTGATTCACCTTGTGAAACAACAGATAATATATACATGCATATATGTACCAAAAATCATCCTAAAAACTGTTTCTCCTCTCCCATTTCTTTGTCCTCCACAATGAAACTCTCCTGTTCTATAAGAACACAGAATCATAGAATGGTTTGGGCTGGAAGGGACCTTAAAGGTGTTCCTGTTCCAAGAAGTTGCCATGGGGATAAACATCTATTTGTTATGATATAACGATACCATAACATAGCCACAGAATTACACACGTGTGGTTCACACCTCAGCTCATGTAGGAAGCACACCAAAGATGTACAAACATGGAGCTGGTTCTCTGGTCATGTCAGCCTGAATGCCTGCAGAGTGAATATGAATTCCACTGATTGATATGGAACAGTACAAGTGGGCACCTGTACACTCACTGTCTTCTCCTTCTGGCAATGAAGGCACAGATGAGAGAGAAGTGGGAACTTCATCTAATGCAGTAATAAGAAAAAAAAAAGCCTTGATCTGAGAATATGACCAGATGAGTTATATTCCTCCTGAAGCTCTTAACCCTGAAGGATTAAAAAGTGTAAAATGTGCATATATTTCTTTGGGAGGTAGAAAGCAGAAAAAGTAGTAGAGGTGGAGGAATCAATACATGCTTTGCTGTAGCTGTAAATTAATGTACTGCCTCACTTTCAGTTCATCCCATTCCACCCAGACAAGCCCATGAACATTTTGAGCTTCACTTGTTAGAGGGAACAGAAAGGGCCATATGCTGTTACCATGATCCTTTGAAGGGGACAAAGTGAAAGCCACTTTCAGGAAATCACAGAAACACAGAATGCTTAAGAAAGATAAGAAGATATTAAGCCATTGGTGAGCATCCAAAGGAAGGCAATGAAGATGGTGAAGGGCCTTGAGGGGAAGCAGTGTGAGGAGTTGCTGAGGGCACTTGGTCTGTTCAGCCTGGAGGAGACTGAAGGGAGACCTCATTGCAGTCTGAAGCTTCCTCCTGAGGGGAAGAGGAGGGGCAGGCACTGATCTCTTCCCTGTGGTGACCAGTGACAGAACCCAAGGAAATGGCCTGAAGTTGGGTCAGGAGAGGTTTAGGTTGGATAGTAGGAAAAGATTTTTCACCCAGAGGGTGGTTGGGCACTGAACAGGCTCCCCAGGGCAGTGGGCACAGCACCAAGGCTGACAGAGCTCAAGGAGTATTTGGATGGTACTCTCAGGCATAGGGTGTGACTCTTGGGGATGGTCCTGTGCAGGGCCAGGAGTTGGACTCGATGGTCCTTGTTGGTCCCTTCTAACTCAGGATATTCTGTGATTCTGTGAAATCTGTGCCTTGTGGTTCAGGAGCGTGAAACAACACAGCTTCCACAGACCTCTTGAAAATAAAGGATGAGCCAAGAAGGACCAAGTGTTCCCTACTCTTTTTGTTGCCCTCACATCAGTGGTATTTTGCATACTTAATTGCTTGCATACCAAGTGGGGAGGAGAAGCACCTTCTGAATATGACTCAGCACTGACTTTCCAGGGAAAGGTGTTCTGACATTCCATAGCAATGACAGGTATATGAAGCATAGGCACAGAGATATTCACATCATATATAAGGAAAAAAAAAGGGAAGCATCTAGAAAAAGATTAAATGAATAGATTAGACAGACAGCAAGAGTCTATTTTTAAAGTTCTAATAATAACCACCTATGAGAAAACAAAATATTAGTGCTCTGGGAGATCAGCCCTAATATCAGCTGCCCAGTGTGCTCCTGAGCTTTAGGGACACAGACAACATGGAATAAGAATTTAAAAGCCATTTCGGTAATAGTTTTATGTACTTGAAGTTCTTGCTTTTTTGATACAATATAAACCATCCACTGACAACGTAATTCTGCTGCCACACTTTCCCTATCAGAAAGCATTTGCTTGCTATTTTTTAATTGATAACCCTGAGAAAGTTCCAGGACTACATCTACCTGACTTGGGATGAGTTTGCAATGCACAGAGATGTGACAGTTTGATTATAAGGACACAACATCAAAATAGGAGATGTAATCACTACACACACAGCATTTACTCCTTCCCATGGAGAAGTGCTATGGATGTTATCCCATTGCAAGTACAATTTAACACATATATTCTACTACTTGTAGAGCCTGCAGAGTCTAAAGAAGGGCAAAATTAAATATTAAAATAAATAAAAAAATTCTTTTCACCCTAAATGAGAAAATCTGAACTCCTGTTTCTGTTCCTCGCAGACAAGCAGTAGTATTTCTGGTTTTGCAGAAGCAGCTTAATAAATGTGTGAAATATAAGACATGACTGGACAACATCCATGCAGCTCCATGCTGTATTTCAGTCTGCTGCCTTTTCCACGCAGAACAGAAGGGCTCTTGCAGAGCTTGAGGGCAGGTGATCGATGCCAGGCACAGTGCAAGCCTCTCCCATCCCGTGACACAAGCTGAACAAATAATCAGCAGAACTGAAGCCCGAGCACTGAGCGGGGAGTGCTGCGTGAGGCTCTGTCCTCCTCTTCCAAATGGATTAATTTTTAAAGATAATTTGCTTCTCTTTTCCAGCAGGGAAAGAGTGGGGACAGACTTCCAAAAATAGGCTAGCCTGTCACAACTGCTAACTGTCACACGGTGCCAAGATTGGAGCTGATCTCTTGGGGAGGCGGCTGAGAACAGAGGGGAGTAAGGAAGTAAAGAGAAAGAGTAATTTCTCTTTCCACAGCCCAGCCAGAAAGAAAATGAATAGGCAACCTGCAATCAATCACAAATAACACATAAGCCAAAAATCAGTCATTCTGAGTAAAAATACATAAACGTATCAGTTTACCAGCAGTTATTAGCACAAGTGCTATATTCTACAGCATCAAAAATGATGCCCAAATGTACTCTCTGTCCAAGGTCTCACCGGGACAAATACAAGATTATTGCCCATTTAAACAAATTGACCCAGCAAATTAAACCAAAATGCTCTCTTTAAATTCAATTTTCAAAATGCTGTCCTGAAAAGGCTCCTGTCCATAGTGGCCTCTGAAGTACACAGGCACTGAAGTCACAAGATGGCCAGAAAAAATTATGTTTAGACGTTTGTGAGATGAGATTCCATTCAGACTACACATATTCAAAGCTTATTTAGGAAAAAAAGTAATAATAGACCCTCTTAAATCCAACTAAAATTTGCTCAGTGCTAAATATTTACAGTTAAAAGAGAAGGCAGGAAAAAAACTACAACAGCATCATTATTAAATGGATGAGAACATAATCTCATTCAACAGTGATCTTAGCTCTGTGCATTCATTTTATTAAGAGGTCTGAAGCGGAATATTTAAAAACAGAAATCATATTAAGAAAGTCTTTATCATCCTTGCTGGCATTTCCTTCTCGCTGCATGAAGGAAATGTATTTTGTCTGTATAATCTTTGCCAATAAGGGACTAATTTTTTTTCATTGCCTGCCTTAGTCACATGTTGTCGTGGAACATTAAATATGCACTTAGTTAAGCTGCAACACCAGGTGTTTTCATCTGCATCTGTGTAAGATGCTAATCTCAGCATCAGGAAGAAAAAAAAAAAAGGGAACCATAAAATTGTGTATCATTACTAATTCATGAATTTAATTTCCCCTTTCAGGTCTAAAATGCAGCCCACTTGTCCACAGACAACAACAGACTTTTGTTGTGTGGAGTCATGAAACACTGATTTAATGAGAGTGAGATACTGACCGACAAAGATTATTTGATTTTTTTTGAACGATGACCATACCCAGAGGCCCCACTACTGACATACCATGATTTTAGGGGCTGGATACAAACAGTGCCAGTGTGGGCTCTGCCTAATGGCCATGTCCTCCCCTTCCTTCAGTTAACTTACTTCTTTATTTATACTTCTGCATAACACTATCATGGAATAGAACAAGCATGGTAGCTACATTTTATTATTATAATATTTCTTGAATCCAATATAAAGCACTGCTTTACTGCAGGCATGAATGTGCAGTACAAACACCATTTATTATCACTTCCCATGGATAAATACTCCAATGCTGCTCCAGTTGCACACTAAGAGGAGGCAGCTCCCAGGCCCAGAGTCCCGAAAGGACCAAGAGAGCAACAACTTCAATTCCCCCTCTTCAACAGCAAGTTCTTCTACTAAATGTCTATGATAACCCACTAAAATGAGGTTGATTTGATAGGGATGAGTAAGGACTGTGCCAAGGGACACCAGCATTTAGTCACCATAGATAACTGAGGGATCTATCACAGGTGTATCACAGCTTTCTCTTCCCCTCCAAACTTCAATTATCCAAATAAAAACCTACTTAAAGGAATAACAACCAGTGGCAATTTTTTTTTTTTGTTGTTTATGTCAGATATAAAATCAAATTAATTCCAGTAAACCACCCCCTGAGCTGAGAGTCTGAAATACAACACACCTTTTCAACAAGCCCTCGCCGGGGGCCCTTTATCCTCACACGGTGAGTGTTTATGAGAGCTTTTATGAGAGCTTTTGTAGGGCTCATCCCTATCATAACAGATACAGAGATTACTGTTGGAGAGAGTGCACTAATAGCACACATGGCAACTCGCTGCAAGCCAAAACACCGTGGCAAAGTATCACACACATCACAAAACAGCTGAGAGATGAACAAAATAAGAGTCTCCTCTGGGTACGGCAGAAGAAATTCATCTGCGAAGAGAAGATGACTGGAGTCCTCAGGCAGTTATTTTGTTATCTAAAAGTGGCTTTCAAAGTCAGACAATTTGCCTCAAAACCCCAGCAAAAGCAGTGTTTAGATGGCTGCATGCAGGTATGTTGCAACAATTTCTGGATGCTAACTCTCTTCTAATACAAGTAGCTTGGGGAGAAGCAACACATTATATGTATATCACTAACTCTTTGATCACCTCCTAATGAAAAATTAGACCTAACTTGAATCTTCTGTTTTTGTATTAAGGACACCCATGAAACATCAGTGGGGTAATAGAAAGGAGGGGAAAAAAAACCCAAACACCTCTAACAAAGAAGCTTTAAAAAACCAGAACTTTAAAGCGTGCCAATTCTGCAGAAAATGGGGCATTTGGAAACAATTACTGCAATTTCTTCCCTGATCTAAGTCTCCTTAAAGGTGCTTGTTTCAGGCAGATAGCAAAGAAAAAATACCGAATGTACAACATGGCCACTTTCTAACTTATCTCCTGAAACACCTTGGCAGCCTCTAAAACTGGCACATCCCATGACTTCAGCTCAAGGACTGATCCTCACTAAGAATGTCCATTTTACATACTAATCCTAATGGAGGAACCAGAGCCAAGAAAAGAACTTCTTCACACTGGTGGGGAACAACCTCTCCATTCCACATTTTTTGGGTGGCAAGGTAGGACGGGAAAGATGACTCTGGGGGACACACAAAAAATCCTCCTCTACTTATTTTCTCGAGTCAAATCTAAAGGCTTGCCAATTTGCTTGGACATCAACATGCATTTACCAAAGCAAAACATTGATTCATTGCCCTCACTGGAACACAGTGATGGTTAATTCTATTTGCCAATTATCTGTTCCTACCTTTCCATTACTGAGATAGCAATGCATGTGTCACAAAGGGGTTTTGAGTGTGTGACAAAGAGTTTTGGCTACTGAAAAACAGTGCTGCACAATTTACAAAACCAGAAAGTTACTTCAAGGCAAAATTGCCATGAAGCACTGTCATTTCAATAATGAATGGCTATGCTTGCTTGCTTGATTTCTCTCTACTAAAATAATTTTTCTTGCTTTCTGTCAGTTGGCAACAAATACATCTTAACATTTGCATTTCGAGCAAGAAGACAAACCCAGACAGTTGCTCCAAAAGGACTGGAAAATGTACTGTGAATTTGCATGTGTACAAAGCTACCAAAGCCACCCAAACTTAGGCAGGGAACTCATCAGCAGTTTGTCAGAAGTTCAGGAGGAACCCCAACTTTGTTCGGAGGATTTGGAAATTGCTCTTCTATCCCATCTGAAAATGCTGCTCAGGCTCATCTCAGTCTGAAATGTCCATTTAAACACTCAGATCAAAAGGGAGCACCTCATCCTGCTCACTCCCCATAATCCACAGCCAGAAATGTCTTTTGTATATTTAATTAGCAAAGCAGCTCACACAGGGCCCAGGTTTGTTGTTGCTGGGTTGGGATTGTTTTAGTGGTGGTGTTTTATCCCCAGCAGTTACTGTGGAAACCACAGGTCAAGTATTCAAGAAAAAAATGCCCATCCAAGAATCATCAGATAGGTCCAACTCTCGATATTATTCAGTAAAAAACTAAAAACAGGCTCAAAAGCTGCCAGAGTTCCTGTTTGCAAAGAAATTCTGTCTGTGACTTAAGCAAAAAGAGAGATGTGGAAAGAAACCCTATTTCAATTGCTTATACTGTTACAGACAGTGGGTAAATTACCAGCAACAGCTCTTAGCCCTGTTAGTAAGAACACAAAACCAGAGCATATGTTTGGGCAGAAGGGAAAGAAAAATAACACCCCCTTCCAGGTTTTGTACAAATATTTGGCTGTGAGATGCCTATGAAGCCAACTGGTCAGGCATTTTGTCTGATAATTTAACTTTGCTGTCTCATGGACTCAAAGCATCTCCTTTAGAATCCATCTCAGTTGATTTCTTTGTGCACCCTGGGCACTGTCAGAGAGGTCCCAGGTTAAAAAGTTGAAGTTGTGGCATGTTCTGCTTCCCCCTCAAATGCAAAGGAGCACAGAGCAAGTCTTCCTAAACATAAAAATCTACCCCAAAGGCAGCTTCACCATCCCTTTCCTGCAACGTTACCAAGTTAAAAATAAAAGCAAACACAGTATACAGACAACACTGCTCAGGAATACTCTTTTTATATCCTAAGATAATAGATGTTATTAAACATGGTTGGTTCACTGAACTGTTACCACCACATCAGAGATCACCATATACAATTTACTGTATGTATTGGCATTTAACTAATGATATGTGATAAATAATGAATGTAAGGATGAGGGATCTGATTAGGAAGTGGGCATGTGAGTTATACCACTTCAAATACACATGCACACATATGTGTCTAAATGCTTATATAGAGACAATATAGATCTCCACAAAAATTTCCACTCCTGACTCTCAGCTCAGATGCTGCTGTGTCTGGGTTGGATGCTTTTTAAAACTGTGTCATTTTATCTTTGCCTCTAAGACATCATCCTTGTGAAAAGAGAGAAAATATTCGGAGGGTTTAATTATTTTTTTATCTTTTCCTGAGCATTCAGCAATCCCTCAGTGAATTATTTTCACTGCATTCAAACAGGCAAGATAAATCCACCATGGGCTAACTTCTAAGACCCTCCCACCCACAAATCAGTCCTAACTGTTGCCCACTTCCAAACACAAAAGAATACTAAACAGCAAACCCAGACTTTCAGGTTAAGCTGAAATGAACAGAGAAGCAACATTCAAAACTATTTTAACACACGGGGCACATTAAAACCACAGAAGAAAGCCACAAGACACAGAGACACCTGCTGAAAAATGTTTTGTGGAGAAGACTCAGCACAAACAAAACCAAGGAAATCCAGGTGTGAGAAAACAGAGAGTTCTTATCCATGTTATTTAAAAAGGCAAAACACTTTTGTTATTAATGAATATATATTAAGACTGGTGAACCTGTACAAGCAGAGGGGGCGAGATGTCCTCCAGAGATTATCATCTTTGGAACTGAAATTGTTCTATGGAAAGGAAGCAAGCACATTACAGGATGAAGTGAGGGTGGTAAATCCCTGTGGAGAAAACATCTTCCTTGGTACCTGAATAATTCATAGCAGTATGATGCAATGGTCACTCCAGGTAAAATTCTGCTATACTCAAAGATTCTACACATTCAGAAGTTTTAATAATTTTATATATTAAGCTCACATCTCTGCATTAACACAACCTTTCAGAATTAAAAAAGCCTTCACAGTTGCATATCAAATGGATGATTTTAATGGTCTTTCAAACACAGTGCCAGGCAGAGACTTGAGTTACATAGCTCTGAGGGAAGAAAGTGAATTTAGAGGCAGCTATTTATTTCTTCCTTATACTCCACTTTATTCCAAAATATAACACTAATTCTAAGGGATTATAAATGCAAAACTTTAACACTAATGCCTATTTTTGGGGTCTCTAAGGAAGAAATTAAACCACAACTCTGTCTGCAGCCTCATAAAATCGCCCTTTGCATCTATGTCTGTAAAGATGCTCTAATGCAGAATGGCTTTTGGCTATATTTTTTCTCAAAATCTAAAATAAATACCAAGAGAAGCTGATAAGATTCAGAGCAATCCTCCCTGAGCTCAAGACACAGAGATAACACCCCCAAACAACAGTTATTAAAGAAAAGAGGCAGAAAGCAGTGCTGTCATTAAAACCTGGTGGAACAAAGCCATCTCACAGATAGCTATGGCACCCAGGAGACAACAAAGGTGTGTATAAAACCTCACACAATTCCCAGCACCTCAAACTTCCCAAAACCTAGCAGGAAATAACCCAAAGCTAGGCAATAAACCCTGCCTTAGGATACAACATGTGGTCTATCTTTTTTTTTGGGGGGAGATATATCTGTACATGCACACCCCATACATTTTAGGCAAAAAAATCCTCCCCATTTCTGTTATGTGTTCCACAATCACTGCTCATTTTCACAACATCTTGTTGCATTTTTGTAATTCCTGTGAAATAAACTCATGGACAATGACAGTGCAGATCTGAAACCGGTTTTTACCTGGTTAATGAGAAACACTGGTAGGAGTTCAGCCTGAAACCAAACTGTCCCTTTTTGAGATGTTCTGCACACAGGTGCCACTCAGCAGTTTTCAGCACTTTCTGTATCAATGTATCAGGGCCTATTTTAGCTTAAAATAAAGGGCTGCAGGCTCCCAAACCAACTCCAGCAGAGCCTGGCAACCCCGGCAGATATTTCAGGGATCATGTTCCCATCTCAGAATCCTCATCTCTGCTGTGTTAGGATACTCCTAATACCAACTGGTAAAGCAAATTTGAAACATTCAACCAACCTCAACTAGAAGTTTATCAGGATCTTTAGCTAAGTGACAAAAACCTCTTCCTTTGATTATGCTGTGTGTACTCAGATTATTCTGCACACTGGGGGCAAGGATGGCTTCAAATTCAGCAGCAGAAACACTCCTCTCTCACACACCTCACTCCTCTGAAGAGTCATGGCATTTTTTTTTCTTCAGGTTCATAAAACCTCTGGTCCTACTGGCCTCAGAAGGACAACTTAGGCACAGACATTACAAGTGCCCTTTGGTACATTGTAAGAATACAGTGATCAGAACCTTGCAGCATGTTGGTTCTTCCCTAGGCAATTTTGTTTTCCCCATTTTGTTACCCAGAAAGTCAATCAGTGAATGCAGTGATTCTCCTCTCAGGATTTGGACTTATTTTTAAAACATGATTAATGGGACTTAATGTAGTAGAAGCTCTTACACTTGACAGAAAATAAAAATTCAACCGAACACGCTCTACTTTTAAAAATGCATAAGGGTAACTAGAGCAAAAACAAAGCAGTTATGTTTTACATATGCCATCTCAGGTCTGCTCCCAGAAAGCATTAGCAAACTAAGATATATTTAGTAAAAATTAAGATGGCACTATATGTCTGATTTATTCAAAAACCTCATAGGAACTGGGAAAAAAAAAAAAAAACCAACCACTTTTTCTTTCATCCCTGCTTTTGTGCTCCCTGAAATGTTGGCAACCATGGCTACCAGACGTCAGTGTGCTCTCATTTTCATCACCATGAACCACCAAAATGTAATTCACTCCCATTAAACTTTCTCTTTTTTCTTTTTTTTTTTCTTATTTTAAAGAAGCTTCACATAGTTCAGCATCGGCTGCAATAATGGAAAGGTGCTCCCACATATCCTACCCATTAACCTGCAGGGAAGATTAAACTCAGGAGTTACAGTGGTAAAAATCCACAGAAACAAAGAACCTTCCTGAGTTGGAAGGGACCCATCAGGATCACTGAGTCCAGCTCCCAGCCCCACACAAGACCATCCCCAAGAGTCACACCCTGTGCCTGAGAGTATTTTCCAAAAGCTCCTTGAGCTCTGTCAGCCTTGATGCTGTGACCACTGCCCTGGGGAGCCTGTTCAGTGCCCAACCATCCTCTGGGTGAAGAACCTTTTCCTAATATCCAACCTACACCTCCCCTGGCACAACTTCAGGCCATTCTCTTGGGTTCTGCCACTGGTCACCAGAGAGGAGATCAGTGCCTGCCTCTCCTCTTCCCCTTGTGAGGAAGCTTCAGACTGGAATTGGGAAGAATCAGTTCTAAACAAGCTTAAGACGCTGCTCTTAAGTAACACCTGGGCTGACACAATGAAAAGAACAGTGAAGCCCCTTTTCCTCAGCCCTCTTAATTTGGAGACAAGGAAATTAATAAACAAAAAATGTAACCCCAGGGATATTTGAACAGTGTTTGTAAATGCTGGGAGGTGAAGTTTGGTCCCCTTCAAACACACCCTGGTTTTCCCATTCCAGGCCAGAGCAGCATCTGTGGTATAACAGGCTGCCTGTCCCCTCTCCTCTCCTCCCAGAATGTGTTTGCAGCAGCTTAATTATCAAGTCACAAATAAACATATTCAGCTTGGTGCATACATTCAATTACAGATAATGAGCTCTAGACAAAAGCTATTGAACTATAACTGATATTCTGGTACACAACAAACCAAGATTAAATGATATGGACTAGGGACAAGAAAAGAAATTTTTTCTCTTCCCTTGAAAAGCATGCAGAGGAGGGAGATTTTTCTGGGGAGAATCTGACAAAGAGGTAATTGTCAATACCCATTATTTTCTCTAGTCTCATCCATTTTTCATAATGTTCCAGTGAAAGTTCAAGTGGTACTCAAAATTTTTCACTCCAACTGCTGTTGTTTAAATGGGATGTTTACAAATAAAAGCTTACAGTGTTTGCTAAAAGTCGAAGTTTATAGTACCACCAGGATGCACCATAATATGCTACACGACTGCAAATAAGAACTAAGACAAAGTGAAGCCTGAAGGCAAATTTTGGCAACTTCATTTATAAGTCTGTAATGATACACCAAATAAACTCCAAATATTAGAAAGTCGGGAAATTCATACTTACCATTTACCTTAAAGGAAATGAAAACTTGAAGAGCACAGACAGGGAGAAATGAAGTCAGTGGAAAACCCTGACGTCTGTCCAATGCGTCAGACCCGGTCAGGAGCTGCACAGATTAATTTTCTCCAGCTTCAAGACAATTTACAAATAGCACATGTAGTTCTTTGAACACATTATGACTATGAATGATTATGAAAATGTTCTGCTCTCTTAAGTTTTATGACATATGGGAATGTTCTTTACATTATCCTTTCTCCTTACAAACTGAGTTTTCATTTGCAATGGTGTAAGGATTGGAGGATTCCGCATGCAAACCTTATCAGAAATAGTTTCTTTATGTCTTCAAAAAGGGGCTTCCATCTGGAAGGTTTGCTGTAATCCTTCATCCTGGATTTAGTTTATTCAGATTCTAAATATAAAATAAACTGGAAATGCCAACAATTGCTTCTGCTCAGTATCTGTCCAGCAGTTGCAAGTTCATCGTAATTTTTTATTTTGGTCAAGTCGGTTCAGACTGTGCTCTTCTGATAGCACAAAATTAAAATCTCAAGTGCTGCCTCCTACTCCCAGCATAGCAAAAGCAGGACACAGACAAGCAGGATGATTACAGATCACAGAGGGCTTTTGCAAGAGGTATTTCACTTTGTTACCATTGCCAGAGAAAATCGATTTCTCTAAGCACAACCTGTGGCAAGCTTTCACATGACTGCAGCTATGACCTTACAAGCATCCCAGTCTATCCCTGGTAACCTGGAGGGAGCAGGCAACACTGAACAGTGGACAGGATTCAGCTTCCAAAGTTTACTTCTTCCAAGTCAACAGGTCACTGAGAACTTGCTAGAGCAAGAAGGGGCAGCTTTTCCCTCTTTTCAGGATAAGTGCAAATTAGTGCGATCCACCAACAGCCCAGGAAAGTTCACCTAACACAAAATAACATTTTCCAGTAGTCCCAGAGCATGAAACCCTGACAGAACCCAGCTGCTTTCTCATAACTCAGCTGTCAGATAGCCACAGTCTTGGAAAATCTGCTCTGTGAAAATAACTGCCCTAGTAACCAATCCTCACTGTGTTCCATATACAACTTTTCTGCATCTGCTCTCGCAGCCATCACACCCTGCTCCCAGGGCATCGAGGCCAGGTCACTTTCTTCCCCATCCTTATGTTACAGCTGATGACTGGAGCTGTACCTGGAAGTGGTCACAAGCCTGACAGAGCTCAAGGAGTGTCTGGATGATGCTTTTAGTCAAGTCACACAGTTCAGTTTCAGGTAGCTCTGCAAGGAACAGGAGTTGGACTCGATGATCCTTCTGGGTTCCTTCCAACTTGAGATATTCCATGATTTTACCTTTCCATATCACCCTTCTTCTGTTATGCAGCCTCTAAAACTGTCAACTGACTGCTGTCATCCAGGTCTTATTCTAGGGATGAACAAATTTTCCTTGGAAGATACAGTCTGAATGGTTACACAGAGCAGGGAAAACAGCTGGAGAGCAAAATCAGGTGAATAGAAAGTAAGAGTTTTGTGCAAAAGAGAGTTGAATTTGCTTCATGTTACTGTACTAGCCATTGGTCACTGCATGGCAGTACCCCACGTGTGAGACTTTCTAATGAGGTGGGAGCCAAGTCATTTTTTCCAAGCATGAGCTGTGGATTTATTTTTTCCATTTTTTTGCAGCATAGGGCATGACTTGATAGGGCATGAGTCTGAGGAGACCTTTAACACCCAGCTAAGACAAGTGACATCTGACCTGATCCAGTGTGGGCATCAGACTCTCTCTGAGACTGGATGACCACCATGGGGCTACCAAAGTGTCTACAACTCTCTGGAAGCTTAAATTATGGGAACACCCCAACCTTTTCAAAAATATCCAAAATCAATATAAATAAAATAGATACTTCCATGGAAAAAAACCTTTTTCCAGCCTCAGACAAAAGGCTGTCCTAAACAGGACATGTAATATTGAAGGTCAGGAAGACAAAGCAGTCAATAAACCCGCAGTGGAGATTAACCAAATAGGTCCTTTGGCTCTATTGTTACTGTTCCCAAAAATACTTTCATTCCTACATTGATGCCTAATCTTGTCAGAAGGTTGATTTAAATTCATTCTTTTGGTCAGCAACCTGTTTACCGGGTTGAGTGAATTGTCATGTCTCCATCTCTCTACGGTACATTTCTGAAAATGATTTTCTACTTATGGCTCTCCTGTTAGCACAGTGAAAAAAAACCCAAGGAAAGGAAAGAAAACAAAACCAAAAAACAAACTACAAACTTGCTTCTCTTAATAATGTGCAAGGACATAAAAGAAAAATCAATATCTAATAGTACCATGGTTCCATTAGAATTGGAATGTTCTTTTAAATAAATGGTTATTAAGGCACAATTTTAAGAACATTGGTGCCTTTTAACAATCTCTGTTCCCAACAAGGCTGCACAGCTTTTTTCTTCCTCAATTATTTCATGCAACGAAAATAAAACAGAAAAGCAATATAGCTGCTCAATCAAATTACAGGTTAGATTCCTTTAATTCACCCAAAAGCAAGAGACAGATGAGCACAGAAAAACTCTAAAGTATTAAGGCATTTCCTGTAGCAGGCAGCGATGAGCACAAACTGCAAAGATACTTCTAAAAATTATTTTTCTTGAACTTAAATCCAGCAGTCACCAATGAACCAAGCCAAAGGAATGCCCCAAAGTCTTCCCCTAGTCCCACCAATTATCTCCACCTCATTTTATTTATAAACTGTGCGTATTTGTGCATTGCTTTTAACGTGCAGAAGAGGAAGAAGTGGGAATTGAAGAAGCCAAAGATGGTAGGAACCACAGCAAACCAAGATGGCATTTATTCTGCTATGAATAATACCCAGTGATGAACAAAGACAGTGAGTGCCAAAGTACCACATCTCTATCAAGAAATGAATTTCCATGTCCTGGTCACTGTCACATTTTCAGGACCTAATTTTAGAAAGAATTTTCTGTCATATTTGTAAAAAGCTTGAGAAAAATCACATGCAGCGTATTTCAGAGTGAATTCCTAGCAGTAACATTGCCATTTATCTAAAAACAATCCACAAGATTAAGTCTTCTGCTACTGGAACATGGCAATGTCTGATGCAAACACTCTTAGGATGAATCAAATTTATAAATTAGCCCTTTAAATCTCAATTTAAGCAAAACAGTCCAGATGAGGGACCTATGTGAACTTCAATGTGAGCCAAAAAGTGTTACAATGTATGTAAGAGGCCATATAAGAGGAAGAAAGGAGGCAATCTGCTGAAAAGCTGAAAAAATGACAGCAAAGCAGAGAGTGTAGAGCTTGATTTGGGAGGTGAGAACTGTGCTGAGTTTTGAAAGTGAAGCCAAAGCTCTTGTTAGCCGACCCAATGATGAACCATTGTCCACGTGTGAAGTGTTTGATACATTCAAACACAAGAGTGAGGATGTTCACTGCAGTGATTTCAGTTCATATGACACAGGAGGGTGTCAAAGGTGGCCAAAGAGTGGCAGGGGGGTCAGTTAATAGCATTTATGAGCAGCTGAAGGACACTACCACAAACCTCTCCAACAACCTGAATTCTCTAATGTGTTTTGCACGGTGCATCCACTGGCTGGGCAACACATTGGCTGAAACAATACTGGGTGAAATAACACATGGGGGCATCTTTACATAAAAACAAGGGCCAACATCAAAATGCACGTGTGGAAGAAGCTAATCCTTGAGCTGGATTTGGGGGTGCTGGCACTGCTGCATGGACTAAGTGTGCCCTGTACTGCTCCTTAAATAATGAACCTTAAATGCATTTTCTGCCTTTTCTCTAAGAGTTACATGAGTCAAGAAGAGATACAGCAAGTAAAATACGATAAAATCATACCCACAGCATATTAAAATAACTGATTTCAGCTGATGGTTTTAGCATGCACATTTAATTTTAAAAGAAGTCCAAACAAATGAAAAGACTCAGCACAGTTCTGTTGCTTGATGTAGTACTTGAGGGCAACTATAAATGGAACTATAAATGGATCCACAGATGTTAGAGTATTTCCCCTCATCAGCTAATTTCAGACGGGCTGAAGTCACACACCTGAATGGGCAAGTGTGAAGGACACCTGGGCTGATGAGTTGCTGCTGCACAGACTCCACACAGCCAGGGAAGCTCTGGAGGAGGCCTCGAGCTCAGCTGGGAGGAATCGTGGGAGGTGACAGGTGCATCTTTACATCCTGCCCCTCACTGAGAGCAAAACCCTTTCAAACAGCAGGGAATCAGTTTTGTTTCTCTGAAAGCCACAATCCTGATTTGTCTCCGAGTGAAATGCAACTGTCAGCCTTCTTGAGAGAACAATGTGAAGAATTGGTTCTACCCTTCTTGGATGCTCTCAAAATGCGGGAGTCTGCCTCTCCCACTGCCTCCAGCATGAAAACTTCGTATCAGGAACCCCACACTGCTCCTGTTGCATCTGTTTTGGGATCAGTAAAGTATCAATTACTCAAGCAAAAAGAAAAAGATTATGACAATGGCTGTGAATGCACTGTATTGCTTTCCAGCTGAGATCCTTCGAGCCAGGTGGGTTGAAGAATCTCTACATTGTGGGTTGTGGTAACAACTTTGTTTGAGAAGACATACGGCCAGTCTTCCAAAAATCATGCAACGAGTGTGGTTAACCACTCCTGTAACAAATGTCCTCACTTCCAGTCATTCAACAGCTTTGTCCAATCTTCTCTTTAACACTTCTGCTAATAATAAATTCTCTGCGTACTTCACAAGTAGTTTGGCCACAAAAACATTCACTCAAATAATCAGCAGTGAGATCTCTCCACTGGTACACATGTATTATTCATCACTACGTAATCTCAACAGCTTGCTTAACGTATCAGGGCTTCTCTAACTTCCCACAAAAAAGCTGACAGAAAACTTCTTTCCTGTTTTTAAGCACTCACAAATTCAGTTTAGTCTGTATGCCAAAGCTTTCCTGCTTCCTCTTCCCCCAGCCTCTAAGCATAAAAAAACTCAGGAAAATCCATCAGATGAAAGTTTGACTCAATGATTTCTCCATTCATCATCAGAATGTAGTTTCAATCTGTTGTAAGAAATTAATAAACCTAAGTGAATAAAGGACAAAGCAAGCAAAATAACATTTTGACCCGTTCTCTGCACAGGAATTAAAAATCCCTCATATACAATTGCAAAATCCCTCCTTTTGCTTCAAGAGGCAGAAATTTTAAATGGACAAAATCCTTATACAAGTATTTAGAACATGAGTGCCACAACGGGAAGGGGAAGGAGAAGAAGAGAGAAACCGATGAGAAACTTGGGGCAATCAGCTGAGCACAGGAATCTTTTTCAAGGAAACACCTTTTAGTGAAAACAAATCAGTATGAGTCTAACTAGTTCTCACTCACCTTGTATTCAGCAGATAACTTTTCATTGCTGAACGTTGGAGCTCTCAAATGTAGCTTCAACCAGAGTCATGAATGTTGCCAGTCCCACAGCTCATTTCTACTTCCTGCCCATTCCTGCAACTGTTTCATCTTAAGGTGAAGGTATCAGCTACACTAAACCAAGTAACCAGAATATCTTCCCCGAAGCTCTGTAGTGACTGATTTCTGCTATTTCAAGTGAAACCAGGCGGAAAAGCAAGACTCTTTTTGAGAATGAAAGCCATTTTTAGCTCCTTTCCTTATTTTCATTGTGTCTTTGTCCTCCCCAGCTGGGAGCATGTGAGTGCTTGTCTTCAGCTCAGTGCAATTCCAGTATGCCACGTTATTTCCCCAGGGATAATGTGCTTTCTCCTAAGCCACTGGGAGATGAAGGATTCTGGGTTACCCAAAAAAAAAAAAATCTTTTCTTTCCCACCTTTGCACGTGCTGCAAATCTGTCATATCCTGGTGTGGATGAGCTGTGTGCAAGTGTGTGAGGATTGACTCTGCACCCCTAAACTGCATTTAATGTTCCAATAAACCAGTCAATAAGCAAATCATTCACAAGAACATACTAAAATTGCATTGATTCATTAATTTGATTCAAAAGCAGCTGAACAGGTGAACAGCAAGGTACCAGCTGTGTGCAGCCCATGAGAAGAAACATGAAGCATCTTCTCAAAAGCCTAAGTCTGGATTCTACTGGCAAATAGATTTACAGGGTCTTTTTATTTTTTCCTTATGAATTTATTTTTAAATTCCAAATAGCTATTTGTGATTAGCCATCAATAATGCAGGACGCCTTTGAAATAACAGTTATTCTTTTCATTCCACCATGAAAAGTGCCAAGAATAATTCTTTACATTTTTTATGCTAACCGCGTAATGGAAAAATTCTACTAACCTAAAGCATATTGCACTGAATCTCACTAACTCTCTGATTCCAGCAAAGAAGCCTTTCAATGACAGCTCAAAGTCATATGGCCAATCAGGAAAGAAAAATAAAGTATTACTTAATATCAGAGCCTATGCTTATGGCCTGTTAATTAACAGATGACCAAGTTTGAAAACAGGTATTAAGAAAATACTCTGCTTTGCTGTTAAAACTACTGCTATTTTAAAAAGGTCTCTTGTTGATTATAATAATGCCTTCCAGTATTTGACACAGAGGTTGGAACATCTTTTTACCACACATGACAGAGCAGGTCAGACCCCAAAGAAGCAGGTTGGGAAGTTCATATCGTTAACAAAAATAATTGGATGTGTAACACACCTTGAGAACTGCCAGAAATGTATGATTTTTATGAAGGAGCGTGATCTTCTTAAGCATGACTTTTGATGTCGTACAGCAGTGCCCCATATGTCCAACCAAATGCCATTTTTAAACCCCGAGGATATATTTAGCACAACATACATCATCCTACTGTCGTCATTTCGTTGAACAAAGCCGAAGACAGGATCATGCTAAATGATGCATCCTCAGCTCGTGTCAGGAGCACAGCAGTGAAAGGACTGCAATACCAATGAAGTCTAAAATGTGGTCAAGTAAGCTAAAGAAATAAGCAGAAGATGGCACGATAGTTATCAATGGGCTTGAATTACGAAGTCAAGAATAAAGAATGGAAACATAAAATATGCTGACATACGAACTATATCTGTTCCTGACTAATCTCTGCTCTCCTGCCATTCACATAAGGCACCATCTGATCCTTCAAGTTTCTGCATGCATGATGAGCTCTTGGCTACAGCCTGGGCTGGTGCAGCCAAATCTTTGCGATTCCACCTGGGCAGGACAGAATGCAAGTTATCACTTCCGACTGGCACAATTTCCTATGCCCAGAGTGACCCTTCATGACAACTATATGCCTCATTACACCAGCCAAGAAATTAATGTACACCACCAGCCCAGTGCAGTTTACTGCCCTGTCAGTCGAAGCTTGAATTCAGTTACCAAAATTCAGAATAGCTGATGAGTTTTTTAGATTTTTTTTTTTTTAAGAGCAACATTTAGCAAAGAATAAAATGTAACTGTCTTGGCTAAGAGCTGCAGATATTTTTTGTTATTTTGTGCTCAATGTCCATCACTGCAAATCATCTGTTCATCTCACCTCTCCTGCTAAAAAACTGCCTTTCTGACACTGTACTCTTTGGAGAATGGTCAACCACTTCGCAAAGGGTGAGGCCCCCTTTCCCCAACAAACCTGAGTGCGCAATCCTTTACTGCACAAAGCAGTACGAGAAAGCAAAACCAACCAATTCAGCCTGCACTGAAGGGCAGGACCAAGCAAAACAGCTCTTGGCATGTACCAAATTTTTAAAGTAGGCTGTAGAATGTGAGTTTTGCTCAGGTTTTAAGTAGGTATTGAAGGTACTTAAAGACACACTTCAGAGAGACACTTCACTATCGGATGCTGCTGATCGAGCCTGAGGGAATAATTTTGTTCAGCATTTACCCACAGCAATAACTGGTCTTTATGTTGAACAATATAAACAAAAATATGATCTAGTAAAACAACAGCAGAGTGAACTGGTTTTAAAAATGAGAAAGCAAAGCACAGCCACCAGCTTGCTCCCTTTACTTGGGCAGGGTGAGGGAGTCCTTGATGCATTTCAGGTGTCCACACCAGACGGCCACTATTTCCTACACCAGTTTGTTCAGAGCTTGCCTTGAGACACAAATAACTTGCCAAAGCTGCTAAAAAACACCAGTGCAAAGAGCAGAAATGCCAAAGGACACGTGTGCTCTGCCTCTCCGTCCTCTCCATCGTTAGGTCACCTTCGCTAAGCAAAAGCGATTAAGTGCTGGGGTTAATTTGGACCTACAAATTAGCTGCTGCCAAACACAAAATTATTAAGGTTAGAAAAAAACCTCATCGAGGTTTAAGGTTAGAAAACAGATCACCGAGTCCAAACATCAGCCTAGCAGTGCCATGCTCACCACTAAACCACGTCCCTAAGCAGCACAGCCACACAAACCAGACAAATTTTCCAGATTCTTCCCGATTTCACCAACATTTGGGGTCTTTTTCTTCCATTTTTTGTACAACTGGGAGACCTTTAAATTACATTTGAGTCCTTTTTCACTCTTTTAAATTTGAATTTGGTTACCCAATAGGTTAAAATGTGTGTGTGGGGGGGGTGGTGGTGAGAGAGATAAGCAGAAGCACAGAAATCCTCATTCCACAGGAACTGGTCAAAAATACAAATAAATGCAGGGAATAACAACTGAATTCATAGTACAGCTGTACAAGAAATGGATTCTGCTCTCAGTTGAGATGATTGCCTAAAGACTTGACATTAAATGAAATCCTTTCTCACATAAATCATGTCAGCAAACACATGCTCCTTTCAAAATATATTTGGAGAGGGAATGGTTAATTTGGTTTTATTCCTTGAATGTCCAAATTAAGACATTTCTACTAAATAAGCAATCCTATTCTGTATTGATTTTGGGGATTATCATGACCATTAGTTTGATGCACAGTTCATTCAGTTCTTCAAATCCAACATTATCAAGGTTAGATTAAAAAAAAATCCATACGTAGACTTTCTTGAATTTTTACTGTATTAAGAAAGGGAAAATGGTTCTCTCTTTTTTCCCCATGACAGGCATTTTATTTCCCTTGTGTGTTTTCAGAATGCATATGCTGTGGCCTTTGCTTTCTTCCAAAGCTAATGAAAGCTTTAGCTTAATTTGCAAAAAAACCCCAGATCATAGAGTCATATAATCTTAGAATGGTTTGGGTTGGAAGAGACTTTAAAGATCACCCAGTTCCAACCCCATGCCATGGGCAGGGACAACTTCCACTAGACCAGGTTGCTCCAAGCCCCATCCAACCTGGCCTTGAGCACTTCCAGGGATGGGGCAGCCACAGCTTTTCTGGGCAACCTGTGCCAGAACCTGAGATAACTTCAGCTTTCAGTTATGGGCTATTTCCATAACAGCAGTTCAGATAATTCAGGGAACTTTGTAATTTCATGGGACACATTTCTGCAGTGAAATATCCCCCCTGTTGGCTTTCCAAGCTGGTGGTTTCCTTTTTGCTAGGCCTGCTTTGACTTTTATGATGATTTGGTAACGTGTTCAACTCCATCACAGTTTGCTCAAAGTTCATTAATTTGGAAACTTTTGACATTCACAGGAAATCACCACTAAGGGCCAGGCTACGTTCTGCTGTTCTACCTGCTGCTGTAATTCAACAAAACCTCAATTTCTTCTCAGCAATGCTTGTTTTGCAGTGTTTGCTGAGCAGCTGAGACTCCAGAGCTCTCACACCTGCTCATTCTCTGCCTACACCTCTGGTACACCCAAGGGGACTTTGAACTCTGCTCTTCTCATAAGTGAGAGAAGTAAAACCCAAACTACCAAAACAACTTCATACAAATACAGAAAAAAAGGCAGAGTGTGAAAGTAGATAAAGTCCAGGGTCTCACCCATGGAGGGAGAAGACTGAGCGTTGCTATGAGTGCCAGAGTTAGAAACAGCACACCTGAGGTTCTCATCAAATCTCCCATCTTAGTTCACACCTCTCATCAATTTAGCAATCTCTTCACAACATAGCAAGGCTTCAGGGGTAAAACATCCAAATTTCAATGGGAAGAAGATCTACAGAGCAAACATAGGATGGAAGCAAGGCAAAGAGAGGAAAATCTCCAATAGAAGGCAAGTGGGAATGAGAGGATAGTCAATGTAGAGATACACAACACCGTGGACCAGGTATACTGCCAGAAAAACAACCAGTGATAGCAGCACTTGTCAAATATACTAATTATTTCTGCTACCAAAAAGCACAAATCACAAATGACTGAAAACTAAACTACAGAATCCAGGCACAGGAATTATCTTCTGGTCGTGACTGCCAGTTCCTTCAGATAACAAGGACTGAAAATTTCAGGATACTAGAATAATTTCCAGGGAGTCAGACTGATGCCTGTGGCCTCAGATACAGAATATATTCATAGCAGGAAGGGTGGAAGGGCAGAGCACAGGTGACAGTCTAAGGCTGGCTTTTTTTTCCTGCAGCACAAATACTTAGATCTGCTACCCAGAATGCCTAGATGCAAAAAATCATTTTTAAGTGTAGCTTCATTCACTCTGAATCCAAATAAGTTTTCTGTTGCTACACTATAAAACTGAATACTAAGAATACAACAGCGCTGCAGGACAAGAGTGCGAGCACTATGTGTACTATTTACCTTGTGGATCTGCACTCTGTGTGTCACACAGCATGATGATGACATACAGTTTTCCATCTCATTCTGGGAGTATTAAATATTTAAAGCATGGCCAATGCTTTCATCCTACCTCCATCTGAGATTTCCCATGAGATGGACTTCCCCCTCCTCTTTACCGGTTCATTCACGATCCCATCGCTGAAGAAGCCTCCAAGTCATTAACAATATCCTTTTCTAAAGGATATAAAACCTCCTGTTTGCAGAAATGCCAGGGTGCAGGGAGCACTTTACAGTGTGACGCCCCTGCTTTGAGAGTGATGTGCTGAGATGAAACACCTCACCTGTGTTTAGACAATTCTCCTCGTATTTAATCACAGCCGTTCAGAGCCGCACGTGCCGCAGCAGCACGAGACGCACCAAACCCTCACTCCCTGTTTCTAACTATGACAGTATGTTTAGCACGAAGCTGCGTCAGGGGAGGTGTAGGTGGGATATTAGGAGAAGGTTCTTCACCCAGAGGGTGGTTGGGCACTGGAACAGGCTCCCCAGAGCAGTGTCACAGCAGCAAGCCTGACAGAGATCAAGAAGTGTTTGGACAGTGCTCTCAGGCACATGGTGTGACTCATGGGGTTGTCCTGTGCGTGGCCAGGAGTTGAACTCAGTGATCCTTCTGGGATCTGCCATCAGATAATTAGTCTTCTTTACCATCTTCTCAGGCTATTGCCAAAGAAATTAATGCTAGAATTCATGCATTTAGAAGAACTTTTACTGGAAACAGATTCTGGAGCACTTTAAACACTTCGAACTGACTGCATAAACTATAACACAAATTCTGCCTTTCCCTTCATACTTAAAATGTTCTTTTTCTTTAATGAGAGCCAGAGCATAAACCACAGGGACATGATGAGTTTCAAGGCTTGGATTCAATGTATGGAGAACAGCTTGATGCCTGTGCAGAAAAGACACCACTGCTTTCTCTTGGGAGTTCCTCTTTGTCCACAGGGGAGTTAAAACAAAGCCTGCTCACTTCATTCAGTGACATTCTCTTTGGTACTGTGTTGGTCATAATTTCTACATGAATTCAGAAGAACTGCATGAGGTAGGGTTTTGGCTGGGTTGTGATTAAATCCCTGGGCAACTTCACTGTAAAAAATATTTTTACCAGTCATAATTTGGCATTTCAATATTTTTAACACTGATTCACATGAATCTGTTACTAAGCCCAAAATCCTCAAGGCTACCAATGGAGTCCTTATGATTAACATATTACTGTCACATTTTTGAAGTTTAAAGTTGGTTTGGGGCTTCCTTCCACACTTGAAAATTATTCAGGCAAAACCAAGGACCACAATAAGATCAATACTCAAATAAAAAAAAAAAAACCAAACAAATCAAAACACCAAATCACCAATAAAATGCACATGATTGCCAGAAAAGCATTAAACTTCCTGTAGAAATGGAAGCTCCAGGGGATGTTGCCACCTACAAATTGCTGTGTTTAAGATTAGTTGATACACAAAAATAACAGAAAACTTCCACCCAAAAAAGGATATTTTAAATGGATTTAACTATTCATGTGAGGGCTGTGTTTTCAAAGACACCAGCTTAGGTAGGAGTACACATGAGCAGTATGGCAACTTGACAGCTGGATTCCATGATCTTAAGGGTCTTTCCCAACCTAAATGATTCCATGCTGTTGTGATTGGTAGTGTGCAGCTATGGTGCTTCTTCTCAGCTGCCCAAAATACAGGACCAAAATAGTCCTCAGCATCACCACTTGCCAAAGCTTAGCAAAGACAGAGACACAGCTCTTACACTGGCTCTGTGTTATTGTCCTCTTAACAAAGGTTATAAACCCTGACAGAGGAAGAAAGAGGATGTTTCATATGTCCAGAAGATCTGGAAGGATATCAAACCTTTTCTACTCCTTACTTGGTACCCTGAGTCCTGAGGCTTCGTCCCACATTTAAAACACTAATTTCGAGACTCTGCAGATAGCACTGATCATCGTTTTTAAGATGTATCAACAAGCTGTGTTCGGTTCTTAATTTTTGGCACTGATGTGAAGCTTCCATGTGGTAATGCATCTGCAGTGCTTGGGAGGTGTTTGAAAGGTGGGAGAGAGGGTAGTTTCCCTCCTCCAGCATATGCTGTGATTACTTGGTGATTTCAACACACGTTCCAAACACCAGCTGTGGTCAATGGGGCCTTCTGTTCCGTGGTGTGCTGTGTTTCTGTGTGTATTGCTGTGGCTCATAAAAATCACAGAAGTACAGAATGGTTTGGGTTGGAAGGGATCTTAAAGACCATCTAATCCAATCCCCTGCCATGGGCGGGGAACACCTTCCACTAGACCAGGCTGCTTCAAGCCCCATCCAACCTGGCTTGAACACTTGGAGGGATGGGGAATCCGCAGCCTCTCTGGGGAACCTGTGCCAGTGCTTCACCCCCTTCACAGGAAAGAATTTCTCCTTAACATCTAATCTAAATCTCCCCTTTTTTTAGTTTGAAGCCAGTCCCCCTTTGCACTATCACAACATGGCTTTGTCAGAAGTCCCTCTCCAGCTCTCTTGTATCTCCTTCAGGCACTGGAAGGTGCTCTAAGGTCTCCCTGGAGCCTTCTCTTCTCCAGGCTGAACATCCCCAGCTCTCTCAGCCTGTCTCCCGAGCAGAGGGATTCCAGCCCCCTGATCAGCTTCATGGCCCAACCACAAAATGCAGCTGAGTTCTGTGAAGGAACATTGTTGAGAGGTGAAAGTCTTGTTCAGATATGCAGATTTTTGCAAAGTGTGTATTTTATATCACCCACTGCACCTATGGAACTCTTGAGTGTGAAACAGATCCACAGATACTTCTTTCTAATATTAAGTATTTTGTATGCTCTTACCAGGCTAACTACTACTGAACAGCATAGCATTTATATACAAGAAAAAATAGGTTAACTTTTAAAATTCCTTAGGCCCAGTCTGCTTTACATGCTTTTGTTTCACTTCGTTGTGTTTTTTTTTTTCTCCTGGAAGTACTGGTAGAAACTTTATTCTGTTTCCTTTTGTACTAAATACTGTAGATAAATAGCCTGAGAACAAATAAGAAAAGAAAAGAAATAATTCATCCTGTGATCCTGGATTCTGCTGACATCAAACCTTTTCTAAGAATATGCATTTCCTACTCACAGTTCTGTTAATTCCTGCAGCACTCTTATGTTTTGTTCATTAACTTCCTTTTAGCACCACTGTAGATTATTTCCATGGAGTCAGAAAATAAAAAAATGCAAATGGAGCAGAAGAGAGAGCAGGGACTACAGAAGTTTGTTAGTTTAACATGAAGCTCCAGGAGCAATAACATTTTCAAACAAATGCAACACAAAATCCTCCCACACTGCAGTGTAACAATCAATTTGTTTGCCCAGAAAACTTCTAAAGCTCTCATAAGGGAAGAAAAAAGTAAGACTGACAACTGAACAATATTGGGAGATGGAAATCCTTAGCAAAAACTCCCTACAGCAAACTGTAGGCAGAAAAAGAAAGCTTCCTATGAAAAGACCACGTATTCATTAAAAAAAAAAAAAAGTAATTAGCAGTAACTGACCCCTTTTGCATGAGTTTGCATGCAGGAAATGCTCAAGATAAAGTGCCAAATTTGGCTTTTTTTGCAAAACTGTACTCACAAAGCATTTCTGTGAAAAACCGGAAAGCTGTAGGAACTTGGAATGCTCCAATAGTACCTTCCTTCGGAAGCAATCAACTCAGTCTCATCCCCAATGCATTATCTGCACAGTAGAACTATGAATAAGTCAACACTTCTGTGCATATGCCTACAAATTCAGCCATTTTCACAGCAAGAATAAATGAGAACATTCGAGAGAAAGAGCGAGAGGACTTTAGAGACAGTCAGAAATACATTACAAATAAAGCCATCACGAATGAACACACCACCTCTGACACTGGAACCTGTGCCCTTGTTTCCCTTAAATAAAGCTCACTGCAGAGACGTATTTCATCCTAAATTCTACAGGTTTAAAACAAACAGCTTCCCCGAAAAAGGAATCTTTAATAAAGACAGATGCCCTGCTGATGCATCAGTGCCTGTTCATTTTTCTTCCTTCTAATTAAAAGACCATTCTAACTCCTGGTTGGATTTTCTCCCATCCAAGGGCAGTGCATTCCAGAGGGCTGCAATAACATGACTTTGCACACGCATCCAAACAGGATCTCACATCTGCCTAACGGGAACTTCGCCTCGGATTCCAATTTACTCCATAATGGATTACATGGCACAGATTCATTCAGCTGATTTCCATAATGACAACAGGAGCTGAAAAGAAGTACTTGCCTACTAAATTGAAATGTGGCATCAATATTAAGGTAAACATTCAAGTCTGTTGAATACTTTATTGGCAGCCGCACTATTTTAGCTTCAAAATAAATTTTCCCCAATAGCAGCTTTTATTTCATTTCAAATCCATCAGCTCTTCTGGCTGCTAATTCCCAGAGCTGCCCCTTCAAGTTTTTAATCTTATCTTCCTGGTGTGAAAGTGCTGCAGACCAGCACTTTTAAACACAATAATGCAACAGTTTTTGAAAGCTATATAAATCCTGTGAAAGACTATCCTATTAATTCCCTTTCTTATTACCAATTTTTCTCTTTTATTTACAGGGCTTGGGGACTTGAAAATTCAGTTACTCTGAGGGAAGGACCAACTTCAATTTCACTGGGACCTCCCCTCTGGCTCTTGACATTTTCAGAAACCTGTTGGACAATAACATTCAGGTCAGTCCAGACATGGAAATTATGCTAAGCCCAAACCAGATCAATTCTAGTTTGCAGCTCTCAGATAATGACTTTGTGCTCAAGGCACTTTACAGATACACCAGCAAAACAAGATATCTATCTTCAGAGTCTCAGGCTGGGGGTACTAAGAAAACCCCGGCTGGAAAACAGGATGGGAAAGTGATTGAAGAGCACCAGAGGGTAGAGAAGCAACTGGTTGTTTTATTCTGCTTACAAAGACCAATATCTTTTTTGCCAGGTAGGGAAGAAATTATCCTGTGAGCTCTAAATAGACAACTCTCCTGGTTTAGATGCAAACATCTGCAAGTAAGAGACACAGAGGAACTGAAAACAAATATTTATTAGATAATTAACAGAGTGCAAGCCTAATGTTTTATGGGACTTTTGTTTTTTAAACATTAATTCTCAGAGGAGGAAAAGGATTAGGATGATGCCACATGCCACTAATGAGCCACTGCTGAAATGTTTTATTTATCTACTGCTCTGAGTTAGGAGCACTGACCTAAGCTATCTGGAAGTTATGAATATTAAAACTTGTCTCTGAGGCAGAAACTTCTTACTGATAATGTAACCTTTTGCACCACTCTAATCTGGGCCATAAAACTCCACCAGCCATCTGGATCAGGATTTCCCTAGACCAACCTCCTTTTCCCTCTAGTGGTGCAGTGGCAGCTGGAAAAGCTCTAAGAAAAGAAGATTTGCATCTCTCCAAGCCCCCTTAAAAAGGATGTCACACACAAAAAAATCTGTGCTTGCCTATTCAAGATAAAAAAACCTGATTTCGCTAGAACAGGTGATCTTACAAATACTAACATCTGCATGGCCAACTTACAGCACCAAATGACCTCCACCAGCTCATCCAACCTCTCAGATCCCCATTTGAGCCAGTGTCTCCATCTCATCCATCTCCCTGAGTTCAGGCACTGATGGCATTCAGTGCCTTTGTGACTACCTCGACCCTTCTGAAATTTCACAAGCTCAAAAGTTTCTTGCCTGAGACCCATCCAAAAATAAATCTTCAAAGATGTGAGTACCCTTGAGCTGTGCTCAATTCCTCCCTGTCACACATTTGGTTTGCTGAGTGAATTAATTGGCTTTGTGGAGCATGAAGAAACAGAAATGGCAATATGTACCTCAATTAGACTCTATTTTTAAAATAATTTTTAAACTTCATAAATGATGAGACTTTAAGGACTTTAACAAGTTTGCTTGATTCACTTTGATCAAACAAGGTTAGGGACTCATTATCCTGTACATGCAGCTGCTTAACAATATTAAAATATACCATCAAGTCAATCTTTCTGTAAGTGACTTGCCATCACACAGCAAGCAGATCTAAAAAGCCCTGCCACTTGCAGCTGGCAACCATCATTCTGGTAACACAGTAAGAGGCTTTCTTCATTCCACTGGTGTTTCAGTTCATGAGCCAAAACTCATCATAAATTGTCTTTTATGGCTGTCAAGAACAATGATACAGATTGTCTTATTTTGCCTTTTGTGACTTACTGGGATCCTCTGAGTGTCTGAGAAGAGTTTGCTTCACTGAACAGTAGAGTGAGAGTCTTCCATTTTTATGTTGGAAAGACACAGCATATGAAGTAACAACCCTTAAAGCCTGCAGTCAGAACCCACTGGCTCTTTATAACCAAACTTACATCAGTTCTTAATTATTAGACATTTTTAGCATGGCAGTGATAGAGGGTGAATGCTCCAGCTGTGAAAGAAAATGCCACCTTCTGCCAGAAAACTGAGGCTGCTTTGCCATGCACTGCCAGTGCCGAAAGGGAATATGAATGGACTGAGGAGGAATCACAAGATGTGCGGCTGATAAAATAATCTGGCATCACAAAAGGACAGGCAGCTACGGCTCCACCAAAAGATCAATAAATGTGCAACCAGCAGCCTTTTTAGAAATCATTGCTTTCCCTCCAGTATGCGGTGACAAACTCTGTGGCAGCATTTACTCCACGCCACCAGCTTCATTAAATAAAGCAGCCTGTGCTCATCCACCCACAAAGCCAACTCCAGAAGTCTATGCAAAACATTGATTTTTTTCTTGACTAGGCTCAGGTCAAAGATGCAATGCAATAAAACCGCTTAAGACAACTATTCCCTTTGCCACTTGTAACTGGAGCCCTGAAACGCTGTTTCTAGGTCTTGGTTTGGGGCTCTGTGGTCAGTTCACTCCGACCTCAGGCAAGCACATTTCAGCACTCGTGAACTCGGTGCTTGTTCTAAAACGAGCACAGCTAACTTCTCTCTTCTGGCTTTTTAATGACTGAATAAAATCCATTCCAGCGTGAGTTTGTCCGATAAAACACATCCACCAGCAAAATCATTCTATGTGAATCACTATGCATCCGAGGATCCATGCTGGAGTTGAGTCTTCCTGCATGTCAGGCAAGAGGAACAGGCACTCTGGAGATGATTTCCAGAACCCACCTCGCACCCTCAGCAGGAGTTTTACTTGCATTGTCACCCCCGGGGGGACCCACATATTTTCCTGAAAAAGGATGAAGTTTTGAGCAGCAAAGAGACACAGTTAAAAAAGTTAAATCTAAAAAACAAGTAACAGGAATTTCAACGTTTAGTTTTAGTTAGGGCACAGAAATACTTCTCTGCTATTGCAAGGACCAGAATAGGCAGAAAATTTTAAATACATAAATGGTAATGAGCTGTGAGCCCAAAAAAAGTATTCCTGCTGTCCAAATCAAAAAAAGAAAAAACAATGGTAGCCACTTCAGCCCACTGTGATCCACAGAATGTGGTTGGGCGTAGAGGGATGAAAAATAAGTAGTAAAGCTTATAATTAAATTTTCTCAGCTCTAACTTAAATATTTAATACACAGCAGAGATATCAAAGCTCATTGAGCCAGACCTTCCATATAAGCTCAGAATCATCTTTATGGAACAGACACACAGCACGATCTTTTTTTTTCCTTTTTGGATTATTCTATCCTTCTTTGCATATTTTTTTACAGTGAGGACGTATAAACACCACTCTTTCTTCAGTCCAGACTGCAGCTGATAGCTGAGGTAGGTGCACCCTACAACACCTTCAGGAAGAACCCTTGATTCCCACTCTACACACTCAAAAGGAAAAACAATTAAAAAAAAATCTTCAGGTTCTGAAAGATATAAATATGAAAAGAGTTCAATGTTTTGAGAGGAGGAGAAGCAAAAAAAAAAAAAAAAAACTGCTCACCTCTTCGGCAGCCTTATTTAGTCTTTTATTGCTCTGCAAATTTAGACAGTGATCTATGGGGAATTCCTGTGTGATTCCAAAATCTGGAGTACATTCCTTTTCATCCTAAAATTGTGCTCAGACCAGCCCCCACCACAGAACTGGGTGTTCCTGTCTCCATAGACTAGGATCAAGTAAACATTAGTAATCCACATTATAAATCCAACCTGTTCCACTGTCTTTCCTCATGTTGTGTCCCCTTAAATTGTTTTGGACAAGAACCTGAGTTTTTGTGTGTGGCATTTCTGCTACCACTCCTTTCTAGTTTAGGAGCTGAATATTGGAGGCATAGCAGTGGGCTTTTATGAAACATCAAGAATCCTTAACTACCTTGCACATAAAAGATTCACAAATTCCCATAAAGTCCTTGAAACACTTGGAGTTTGAGCCTCAGCTTTGAACCAAGGAGAGCTCTCATCTTGTTTCCCATTTCTGAGAGTACAGCCCGTGACAGCAGTGTGCTGACTGTGCTTGCTTAACTCTGTGATTTCAAGGTGATTTACTTTTTTGGGGCACTGAACATCCACCTGCTGAGAGTTAAACAAAACTTCCATCTTTCTTTACTGTTTTGGTAATCACACAGCTCTAGAAGGAACCACGGTTTATATGTACCAAAAATATCCACCCAATCACATGAGAGTAAATGTGTTTTTCCCCCTCTTCCTTATGGAGTACAGAGGAATAAAGGGACAGTTCTTGAGTCCTAAAGTTGGTGCCAACTCTATATATTTTTCCAGTTTTTGGCTTATATTTTCCCAGCAGTACTCTAAGGAGCAGCTGCATCCCAGAAATTGTGAGCGTGAGCTATGCAGAGTCTCAAAACTATTTTGAAGACAGAAATGCTATTCAAGAGTGAAATATCAAAAACATAGGAATTTGAATCTCTAGATCTCATTTTTGCTAGGTAGGGTACAAAATGCACATTCAGGTTGTTAAACTGTCTCTTCAGGCTATATTTATAGGAGTTGTATGAGTGAAGAGAGTTCCACAGAGGCAGAGAGCTTGATTTTCATGGAAAAACACCTGCTCCTCCAGCCAGCAGAGCAAGGGGCTTACCTGAGGCCTTATGGAACCTCGTAGTCAACACTGGGTTGGGGTCAACACTACCTTATTTCGTACTTCAGGCCAACCCCACCACCCAAGAAGTGACAGGAGTCCAATATACAGACATATATCACAGAATCACAGAGTGGTATAGTCGGAAAGCAGCCTTAAAGATCATCTTGTTCCAGGCTCCTGCCATGGGCAGGGACACCTTCCATTAGACCAGGTTGCTCAGAGCCCCATCCAGCCTGGCCTTGAACACTGCCAGGGATTGGGGGGCCACAATTGCTCTGGGCAACCTCTTCCAGTGCCTCACCACCCTCCCAGGAAATAATTTCTTCCTAAAACCCAACCTAAACCTGCCCCACTTCAGTTTAAAGCCATTCCCCCTTGTCCTATCACTTCATGCTCTTGCCCAAAGTCCCTCTCCAGCTCTCTTGGAGCAACTTTGGGTGCTGGAAGGGGCTCTAAGGTGTCCCTAGAGCCTTCTCTCCTGCAGGCTGAACAGCCCCAACTCTCTCAGCCTGTTCCTGGCCCCAAAACCAGCTTTAATCTTGTTCCCAGTGCCCAGACTGGCCCCCTGGTGCAGTACCATGGGCTGCTTCACCTGTCTCTCATAGTGTGACTGAATCGCAGCAACAGCAAGAGCACATGGACAAGAACTCCTTATCTATCACCAAAGCACAAGGGCTGTCTGAGTGAGGCCTTTTGTACCATAAAAATAGCTCTGAGTGACCCACCAGAAATGATTTTTTTCCAGCAGTGAGAAGACACAGCTCAATAAGACAACATCTCATTGTAAAGAAAGTGCTTTTTGGTTTCTCAGCCAACACATACCTGACACCCACATGCTGTGCAAACTCTTCGTGTCCTGGTGCAAACAAGACCATTTCAATTTATAAAGGATGTGAGATTTAAAGAACAGGACTAACACAAATATTTTTTTAGTGTTACATGAGGCAGCTCTCAAAACTGCTCAGAACAGCAAATGGCTACCAGAAAAGAGAAAGCAGAGAGCGAGAAATAAAACTGCATCACCTAATGAAAGAGCAGCTTCTAAGTCTCTCTTTTTTGGGTGCTTTCACCATAACTTGTTGCCATGAGCACACTAAGCCCATAACATTGTTTTCATGCTGATATGGGAAAAAAACCTGCATAAAGCACTACTTTATAATGCAACACTAATGTATTCAGCTTATTAAAACTGTCCTTTTACTTAGCTTTATGAAATTACAAGAAAATCAAGAGATCTTAAATACAAACACAGGCTCCAATTTATTACATTGCAAGCAGGAGAAGGGCAGAAGGAAAAACATGAACATGTTGAAAACTACGTTTTCCTGAAAGCCATCAGGATTTGAAACTGATTACTAAAAAAGAAAGTTACTATTTGATGAAATCAGAAGTAGAAGCTATTGCAGAAAAGACTGGGATATAGAATCTCTTCAGTATTTGCCTGCACAACACAGTGGGATTTTGTGAATGCACCCTAGTACAAAGCACTGGAGGGATTTTATCACTACCTTCTTTCTTATGGTTTGCTGCATGTTATCATACCCAGTGATGGTAAACGGGTGTATGAAAGACACAAAACAAGAACGTGTGATGTTTCAGGTCAGGCTCTTCTTATCAGTGCAAAGTATCAGCCACAATCATCTTCAAATATTACACAGCTTGACAAAGAGAACTAAGGGACAGTCAGAGGGAGCAGGATTACAGCTGGAAACAATCCTTCCAACAGGCTGCAGCACCAGCCTGGACTCAGGGGCTGCAAGGACAGTTCAGGCTCAGGACTCAGAGGTGCCTGCCAGGAGCCTGTACCTTCTCCAGGGGAGCAGGTCACTCCTGCACCTGCAAATCTCTTGGAGCCTCCCCTTGCAATAAAAAAATAGTAGTAATAAAGAAAATCCTGACAGCTTTTTGCAACCTTAAATCTAGTCCTGGTTGTGCTGAGGGAAATGCAAATGACAACTCACTGACTTTGGGGGGTGGGGGGGATGAAGTAAGTGTTAACGTGCAAACATAGCTAAGACTATTAAATCCTTAAAGGTCTTTGTCTTGTCACCTGTTACTCAAATGCAAGCTGCCAGAGATGTGGGTCTTTGCTCTCAGCAACTCTTAAACCATTATTTGAAGGAACTGTTAAAACCCAGAGTCTTTGGAAAATCTCCCAGGTTACTAAATTCCAACAAGACCAGGCTTAGGACTTTGTTTTCCTGTTCTCTCATTTATCCTTAGATACTTTGCTGAGCCTCAGCATGTGGTTTCTGAAGAAAAGGTAAAAATAAAAACTTTCTATTGCTCCTTTTCCTATCTTCTGCAGACCCTGAAACATAACTTTAAAATTAGATGTTAAATTTGTAAAGTTTACTACACATCCAGCTTCCACTGTTAATTAACAGCTTAATATAAAGACAATCATGTTCTGCAACTCTGCAGGAACACAATTATAAAACAAAAGGCTGTAGAAAAGCCAAAGTTACTGAGATAGGGTGTTACTAAAATGCAGTACCAAGCAGGAAGGCAACCAGCAGTTCCTGTTACCGACGTCAACTTGTCTATGAAAAAATATCTACTGGGCAACAGAAGCTTAGAAGATATTTTGGGGAGCAATGTGAGCATATCTGTTGGAAGGAGAGTAAAAAATAACTGGAAATTGGTAGTAAAATGAGTCAAAGCAAAGGAACAGCTCTTAACAGCATTAAGCTCTTTTACTTTGGTCTACTATTGTACTATAACCAGTTACAAAAGGCAGATTGAATATTTATGAGTGACCTGGAGCAGCAGCAGCTTTGCTGTGCCTCTTCCATTTAAAATCATCACATTTCAAGAAGTGGCTCAAGGATGGAATAAATCTTACGAGAAGACCTAAAATCTTGGGAAAAAAAAGAAAAAGAATCAATCTGATCATCCTAACGGACAACGTGAAAACCAACAACTTTCAGGCTGGTATTTCTGCCAAATATTATTTATCTGCATAAAAACGAAAAGCTATGTCCCTTTCTGTATGCAGCAACAAGTTAGCACTCACTGACTTTGGACATGGTGTCACACTCAAGGGTTTGTTAAGGACTAAAGTAACAGTTTAGATCAGACACAACATCTGGCAGCCCAGGATTGAACTGAAGCGAAAAGGCTGCCTCAGACAAGGGAAAAGCTGTTGCTACTGAAACCTTGCTGCATCCCAACCTTGCTGCTCAACTTCCAGTCTGTCAGCTAATAGGACAATAATCAAAGGGCCGGTGGAATTCAAACTTTAGCAGCATGCTTTGAATAGTAGGACTATTTAAGAAGCAAATCTATTTCTGAGAGGTAATCTACAACAGATGGTCAAGTTGTGAAAACAACTGTTACATCCCTGTGTTCTTCATCTTTCCTAAAAGATGTTCTTCTATTTAAAACATCCTTACTCAGATGTTCTGTCCTATGTTGTTTCCCTCACCTTTTCCCTAATTTCTAGGCGGACACTCTTCTTGGCAAAATCTTGTATTTATAGAAAAGAGACAAGATATAACATAGGGAGAGACAAGACCCACTGTCTACCCACAAGTCTACCAAAACATTACAATTAAGAGGTAGTTCTATTACTTTGGTTTTATTCCACAGGTTTGAAACCTCTAATGGGCTCTGCCCATGTGCTGGGCAAAGGAAACCCTCCATGAGCAAGCTTAGTGTTTCACTATCACAGAATCATAGAATGATAAAATGGATTGGGTTGGAAGGGACCTTAAAGATCATCTTGTTCCAACCCCCTGCCACAGGGAGAGACACCTTCCACTAGACCAGGTTGCTCAGAGTCCCATCCAACATGGCCTTGGACAACTCCAGGGATGGGGCAGCCACAGCTTCTCTGGGCAACCTGTGCCAGGGCCTCCCCACCCTCACAGGGGAGCACTTTTTCATAACATCTAATCTAAACCTGCTCTCTTTCAGTTTAAACTCATTCCCCCTTGTCCTATCACTTCATGCTCTTGTAAAAAGTCCCTCTCCGTCTTTCTTGCTGGCTCCCTTCAGGTACTGGAAGGCTGCAATGAGGTCACCCCAAAGCCTTCTCTTCTCCAGACTGAACAATCCCAATTCTCTCAGCCTTCTGGGTTGTTCTTTGTAGCTTTCCCTGATTTGAACTCTGAAGTGCAGCAGGGCAAAGGTGATGCTGTTGGGTCCTACAGCCTGCACAAGCTGTAGGGCACTATAAGACACCACTGGGCTAATTTAAGACAAATTCAAAGAGAGACCTTTGTTATTTTTTCAGAAAATATTGTAGCATGAACACAGATATAAAAATAATTTGCTGTTTGGCATCTTGCATAAATTGAATAATAGCAGCTGAATTATTTCTAAACCTTTCATTAAAACACTCTATTGTCTTTCAAGGGAGGTTTTTTTTTAAAATAACTGAGCATTATCAAATGTCTCAGCACCTGCTTCTTCCTTTGGATTTTTAGATTTCAAAAGAAAGCTTCTGGTAATGTTTTGTTCACATGTCAAAGAGTTCTATGAGTTGTTTTATAATTAAGCAAAACTTAATACTGGGTAATTAAAATATTAAGTTGCTGAACACTGAGCTTCTCCCATATCTTATTTTCAAATAAATTGGAATTCTAAATAAATTCTTAATTGAAGAGCAAGCAGCAAAAGAAGCCAAGTTTTACTTAGCACTTACAATTATTTTTCCAAAGTTCTGCTAAAACAATGCCAATCAATTCTTAGGCTGAGATATCTCCAGTATAAACATTTACAGCTTTCAAATGTTAAAAAGAACATAGAATAATTAAAAAACAGACCACTAAAGCTTTTTTGTCCATCCTTTTTGTCAAGTGTAACTCCTCAATCTCACACAAATACACCAAACTCTTCCAGAAGACAGATGCATGTTTTATATTTTGCCTATTTCCATAAACTTATGCTTCTGGTAGAAAGATAGAAAGGTAAACACTGGAGAAAAGAGATAATTCAGTGTTCAACATGTTTGTACACATGCAAAGCCGTTGGTTTAGATGTTTTTATTTTAAATGTTGTTTCTCAACTCTGCTGATAAAATCAATAACAACATGTCACAATTGTGACTGGTTTTTTTTTTAAAAATGAGTAATTACAGTTTTGTACATGATTCTTCTACATTTTAGAAGGAAGACTAAAGAAAAGGAATGCAAAAAGTCAATTTGAATACAAACTGAATAATATTCATAATTGAATATTATGAAAGTTACCTTTTTTGAGAGCGAGCTACTAAACATACGGGAAGCCAGAGAAGAAGTTCTGGTTATTAAAAAAAAAAAACCCAAACATTAAAATGTTGTCTTTTGTACCACCCTAGAATGATGCTGTATCAGCAGTAAATAAAAAAAGGAACTAAGAAATTTACAGTCTTCTGCTTGCACAGCTTCAGTTAGACACAAAAATCAAGGTGTGGGCTGAATTTCACTGAATCAGTGAATTTATACTGACATAAAACTGCAATGAGACAGAGCTGAATGTGAACTATATTCCTGCAGGCTCAGCTATTTCACCTTCTCTAATAATTCCTGTAGACCACTGAGTTGTTGACATATTTTTTCTCACTATTAGGAATTGCTGACAATAAATGCAAATTTATATATATATATTTCTTGGTGATAAAAAATGTAATTTCTCCCACCTATATCACACCCATACATATTTCTCCTACATTCCATTATGACACATCTTGTGAATTTTTTCACTTTTTTTTTTGAAGCTCATTTTTCACTGAGATTATACATCTTCTCAAAATAATATTTTTTCTTTTTTTTAGTATCCCTGAAATTTAATACTTTATGGATTACCCTGGGTGGTGGTGGAGTCACCATCCCTGGAGGTGCTCATGGTCTAGTTGTCCTGGCGGTGTTTGGTCAGAGATTGGGCCTGATGATCTTGGAAGTCTTTTCCAACCTTAACAGTTCTGTGATTCTGATTCTGTGATACTTATACATAACACACAATGCTGATCAAAGGCATTAATAGCTTGCTGTCTGGAAACATTAAAAGTTGATCTCTGTTCTTCAGAGTTATAGAGAGGACTAAGAGATAACCCATTCTCTGGCAGCTCACTCACTGTTATCACACACTAACGTTGCACCAGAGGAATAACAACTACCTCATCTTCAGTTTTTCATTATTATTCACTACATGTGCAGGGAATCCAATTGTTTCAGATTCTTTAGGAATTAGACTCAATGTGTTGCAAAAACAGCCCTGAAAAAGCCTCAAGTTAAATTGCCTAAGGTAAATAAAGAAAAGCAAATTACTTTAAATTCTTTACCTCTCCACTTCCAGCACAAACACATGCCAGTAGGTTGTGCATATTGCCTGCTGTCTTTTCATGATAATCACTCTCACAGAAATTGGAGATAAAAAAGATTAGCAGACTCTTGCATCCACTCCCTTGAAATATTAACAGCTTCTGCATATTCTCCAATGTTTTCCACCAGAGGAGCAAGTCCCATATTTCTGGGCAAGGAGACCACCCCTACAGGTGACCTTTCATGGACCAGCTGGCCCCTTCTAACCAAAGGGCTTGTTAAAAACCCCACCTGGGGGCAGGACTCAGCTCAAGAGAAGGACATGTAAATGGAGTCACCTGCATGTAGGCATGTCCATGTGCACTTGGTGTTCACAGTCCCACGTGGATGCAGATGGAGCTGCCAAAGCTGCTGGGCAGCCAGGATAGAAACATTCCTAGGAACTGCTCTGCCAGCTCCAGCCTTTTACTCCCTAATATTCAGCAGACAAGTGACCATGCTAAACAGTCCTTTTAAGACACATTAAAACACACATATCACACATACTGCAGCTTTTTACACATGCATTATAACAGCATAACCTATCATGTCGTGTATTTGACATTTTTCACTGATGACACAGTTTTAGCACATTTTCACGTGCTTCAAAAGTATTTTTTTCCTGGCAATTTCTCTCAGTATTTTCTGCAGATTGATCACTGTCAGACAATAAATTAGGACCGTGCCCATCAAACACACGGAAAGGTTCGATGGGCACCAACCTATTTGGATTCTGACTTGGGTTATTCTCTTGATGTGAAATGTAATGCTCATGGAAGTACCCCCTGCATTTCACACTGTGTGCCTGATAAAGCCATTTCACTTCCCACTCCTCCACTTGTATAAGAAGCCACAATTTAATACCTTCGAAGAGCAGCTGACACCTTGTGGAAAACTTTAAAAAAACATTCCATTTTGAAGGAGTTTTCATCATGAGGTTTTGTTGGCTTATTCAGGATATATAACAACAAAATACTTGTTCAGGCAACACCTCATTTAAAGGTCCTGTCCTCAAAGAGAACAGCAGTTTCTACAGCAACCAGATGTGAAATCTTAAGTCCAGGATTAGCACATAAATAAAGCAAAGTGTGAAGGTTTTACTATAAAGAACCAGAGAAAAACAGTCTCAACGAAGAAAGTCTAGTGAAAGAGCTATACATAAATACAAAGTTTTGGGAACTTTATCAGCTACCAATTTACCACAAATGTCTTCAGCAGTTATACTGAAAATAAAACATCCTCGTCCTGTGCATCACGAAAATACATAAGTCTCAAAGTCTGTTCTGGTTTCACATTTATCTCATGGGTTTTCATACCTCAATATTTTATTGCCTTTCTTTCTGATTCTCCACTTTTCTTTTTGGCATAACTAAGCTGAGTAGAATCTCTCTGGAGGTTCCAGTGTCTGAGCAGTGTGTCACGTGGAAAAAAAGCACATTTGGAGGAAGATCCAATGTAAGGAGCATCACTGGGGCTGTAGGGATGGATTTATCAGAGGGATACATTCAAGCTGAAAAGGTCCATGTGTCTGGACAGTAAGTTGAGCACCCAGATGTGGATGAGATGATAGCACTGAATGAGAAGAGAACAGGGAAGGGTGGTAGAACATTTGCAAGGCAGTCACGGGGTTATACTTTTAAGCAGAGATTAAGAAACTAATTAATTGATTAATCAAAACAATTAACTAGATGTCAAATCACCACAGCAGCAAATTTAAACAGTCAATTAATTCATATATTCAAAAGAACAGTAAATATTTAATAAGGAATTAAAGAGTTTGTTAATTATGTGGCAGTAGATTAGTTATGCAGAAAACTAAGTGAGAAGCAATTAATTAATTATGCAAAGAATCAAATGAGCCACAAAATATTTATGTAAAGAATCCCTACAAATGGGCAGTTTAAAAGCAGATGGTGGGAAAATACTAAGATACATTTCTAAAAAAATGTTTAGTATCAACTGCTGGCAACTGTAGTTAGCTGAGCTATTAAGAAAACCATTTGAAAAAAGAATGGAAGGTCAGGTCAGGAATCAATTGACTGAGGACAATTAGGTTATCAAATGGATTTAATAACAAAGAGTCATCCAGACATTGAGTGTTATTGACAGTTCCAAGGGGCAGGTCTGGTTTAGAAACACAGATCAGTGAAACTGAAATGAATACTGGAAACAGACCTTTGTCACAGCATTTTATTATCATAATGTCATCACCTACTTTGCCTCTTCCCTTTGCTTACTGCCCCAGTGCTGTACCCTGCATTGTGTTCAGTTTGGACTATAAACTAATTAAGATTCATGCCTTACATTCATGTGCAAATTGTCGTGCATACAACTGCAGCATCAGACAAAAATAATACTCTGCATGAACATTATCTCCAAAGTTTAACTCCCCCAACACGCCTTCATTAAAATTGTAAATGAGTTGCAGAAGGGATCAGAGAAAAAGGCTCTGTTTACTTTAGTAAAAGGGAGGGAGATTCACATTATGGTATCAGTGTAAGTGGAATGTAAGTTACCCAGATGTGATGCTACAAACTTGTCTGAGTGGTGCCTTCGCATTCAGTCACAGATAATATTAGGCCTCAATAAGATACAGTGTAGTGTCTACTTGTAAGAGCTGTTTTATTTCAAATGCCTGATTGCTCAAATGACTGAGATGAATTTTTAACACTTCAGCTAATGCTAACTCATGGGAAAAAAAACCCCACAGACTACACAGGTTCCATACACTGGAAGTGTTTAAGGACAGGCTGGAGGGGGCTTTGAGCGACCTGGTCTATGGAATCAGAATAGGAAGGGCTGGAAAGAACCACAGTGGGTCATCTAGTCCAACCTTGCTGCTCAAGCAGGGTGCAAACCACAGATTCTATGATGTGTGTGTTATTATGAAGCAACACAAATTTTAAAACACAAGACTGGAGTAAGAATTTTCCCATGTTTACTGTTCACGGTGCCAGGGACTATCCCAGAGGAGGGAAGCACAAAGGCTTCCTTAATTTTCAAACCCAAAAGGCACTCTGGAGATCTGAGAGTTTGTTTATATAGAGAAATGCAGGAAAATCATATGAAAAAAAGAAACAAATGTCAACCTTGGTAGCTGAAATGGATTAAGGCTGGGAATAGATTCAGGCAGCACTGCTTCAAGGCTTCCCAGCAGTGGGTGTCCCAGAGTGCGGCCACTGCAACGATGGCAGGACAAGGTTTATCTCCTTCCAGGACAGGAAAGACACATGAATGACTTTGACACAAACTGCTGCTTTTGGGAAGACCCCAAGTGTTTGGAGTAAAGGTGCTGCTCCACTTTCCTTGTGCTCGTCTTAAGAGAGACATCAGCTGGCCTGGCAAAAGACGGAGTGGAGTCCTGGCTGGGTTTTTCAGTGTCCTCAGCTTCACTCCCCTGAACAACTGAGTCTACTCCTGTACCTACAGTCAATTCAGAGGGGAAATGTCCTTTCTAGCTTCACTTTTCCATGTGGTCCTTACTACAGAAACAGGCTCTGGAAGCAGTGAGGACAAACACCCACTGCAGTATGTCTCAAAGTGGTCTGCACACTGTAAAAAGGCAAGAACTGCTGCTGTTACTGATGAGATCCAAAATCACCAACGTAATTCACATCCAAAACTGCCTGGGAAAACTCCTTTTCTTAGAGACAGTCCAATTTTCCATATGCAATGTAAATACTTTTCACTTTGTCCATCACAGTCCTGCAGCTCAGGAAAGTCCATCTCAACTTGTCCTGGGCTCCACAAAGCTTTGTTTTAGCTCGTTTTAGCTTGTCTAGTTTATCACCTAATTTCCTACTAAACAGTAAGCTGGGCTTAATTTGCTTTGCTTCTCTTTGTATATAAAATACAACACAACAAGTAATTATTTGGGCTAAAGTGAAGCATTTATGAATATTTACGCAGTAGTTTTTATTACAGTGATCTAGCATGGAAGAACACAGGCCTGGTAGGGCAGCAGAGGCCTTTGAAAGCTGGGACATGGGATATTGTGTGGAGGACAAGAGGTATGGTAGGAAAAAGGCCACAGGTTTATACTGGAGACTCAGAGCCATAAACAATTTATCAAATGCAGACCTGAGAGTGGGAAAAGCAACTTGAGGAATATCGAAGAGATCAAAAACATATCCAATGTATGCAGCTAAAACATGTAAAATACAGCCCATATAGCAAATACAGCTGTATTGTGCAGTTGCACAACACTCAAGAAACAGCAAGGAGAAAAAGAGTATCAGGAAGCACAAAACCAGCCTCAAGTGCCCTGAAGAACTGGAGGATGCCAATAACTGGCTGCAACCACTGGTTGCTTCTTCAGGAACATGGGGACCATCAACCTTATGATCCAGAAAGGGAAGAGAAGGATTCCATTTATACATATATAGACAATGTGTGTAACAATTCAAACTATGTTGTTATTGTTATTATTATTGAGACTAATATCCTTTAAACAAACTGTTAATATTTCAGCCATACCAGCAATTAATTCTGGACTTAATAAGGGCTGCTTTATTTTTGTCCACAGGGAGCACTCACATTGTGCCATTCCCTTGGAAATTCATGCATTCACCTAACTACAACTTCAAATTATGGATAACTGGATCCAAGGTCAGGTTTCACCAGTCTCCATGGAGTCAAAATCAACTGAAAATGTGAATGCTCATGTCTCCCATAGAGGGGTTTCCAAGCAGTCTCCAAACTCCCCTTTTCTATCCCTACTTTCCTACATCAAAACGAAATTCATCACGAGGAAGGGAATTATTTCTCTTTTTACCTCTTTCCATACAGCAAGATACAAACTCTTGTAATGGAAAAAAGGACTGCTAGTATTTTTCCATGCTTAGGAAATTTCACCTGCAAGTTTTTGTTCAGAATTTTAAAATAAAGACATCTTTTCAGCAAAAACAGTCACCCTCTTCCCCTCACACACACACACAGAGCTTCCAAGGAGATGCCATAGCAGCCTGACTTAAGGTCTGAAGCTCCAAAATTAAACACTTCAACAGTTGTGTGAACTTTGGGATTGAAGCACTATTTATTAAAGAAACATTTCGTGGCCAGAAACAACTCAGAGCTTTGCAAATCTGCACAGAGCAAAAGTGAAACAAATAAATGGTGACAATAAACCACCATATTAACCTCTTTTTGTTTAAAACTGACCTCCCACTATTATTTCAAGACATATCTCAACAGAAAGAGACAATTTCCATAACTGAAAAGGCCATCGTTCTCCCTTAATAGCTGCAAAGAAAGCCACTTTCAGAAACAACAGTTTTATCACCCAGATGTTTTCTGGAAGTTGATTTGCCAAGACACCCACAGGTTACACACACTGCAGTGAAAAGCAAAATAATTTTTGTTTTTCTGACACAAACCAACTATTTAATGATGTCATAAGAATACAATATGCCAACTCATCTTGTTGTTGCATAAAGGCAGTTAGCACCAGAATTGGAAGGTGTATTCTTATAAGCTCCCTCTCTCCCAGGACTTATCTCCACACACTGTGATTGCTCCTTGCTCTGCAAGATGCTCAGTCATAAATAAGAAAGAAAATAAAACCAGTAAATTATACTTAAAATAGTATTAGAGATAGAGCAGAATAAGATTCTTGCCAGGTGGGAAAAAGAATAAATCAATATTATTTAACACATTTCTAGATTGCCAACCACCACAGCACTCCAGAGCTTACAACAATAAAAATACAATTTCAATACAGTACCAAGAGCGAGCAGCAACAAAATCGATCAAGAGCTAAGTGAAATGCATGAGACTTTGGTTCTAGCAGAGAAAGTCTGTCCTCCTAAAGCAGACTGCAGAAAAACAAGAGTGGGCCCTGGCCAGAAGTCTTAATGGTTACAGCAAAACTAAGGAAAGCAAGGTTACAGCCAAGGTTTAATATCTATTGTTAACACTGAGGAGAAAAAAAAAATGTTATTAAGTGAAAGAAAAAATAAGTAAATGTAAATGTACAGAACTATGAAGTGAATCAAAGATAACAAGCGATGCAAATACACCAGAGTATTATTTTTCAAAGGCCTCTCTGAATTCATCACAAGACTCTACATTAAGATCTTGAAACACATACGAGAGTCAGGGACAGACATGAGAGATTTTCTTCCAGGAAGTTACACCTAAAACATTCAGTGGAAAAGTCAGTTGCATCAAAGATCTTACTGTGTCACCTCACTCTGCCCAAGGACTTACTTGGAGCAATGAGCATTTCCTGTATTCACAACTGAATTGTAAGTGAAGAATTATTTTCTTTCAAGTGTTCATTCACCAGTAAATAAGAAACAAGAAAAAAAGTCATTGAATGCCCTTCCATACAGTGCTTTGTCTGACTGGGAAATCATTTTTGTTTTCAGGGTAAATATAGCTTTTTATACACACACTGAGTATGCCCCCCCCAAAAAAAAAAAAAAAAAAAACATGTCTAGGTTGCTGTGACTCTTAGCAGTTCTGAGCATGTGAGAAAAAGGGGGAGGCAGCCTTAAACTTCTGATTTAGATAAGGGCTGACTAGGTTTTCCCAGATATCTCTGCTAGGAAACGATGCTCAGACAAATTCTGAGGTGTTTTTCTAGATAGTCAAGAGACAAGACTGAGCTACAGACTCGACTTGGCTGTCCAGAAATCACACCCACAGTGCAGGTGCACACCAACTCCACGGGCAGCAATCCCAAAGCACCCGTGGAGCACATACAGACAACACCCAAATGTGTGCTGATGGCCCAGTGAGTCCAGAGACCTGTGAGTGAACATGTAAATGGTATGTGGTGCACAAATCCTGGAGTGGAACACACAGACGTGTCCTATACATGTGCCACACACACTGCAGCTGTTTCCTGTCTTCTGCTGCTCTCTTCTTTGTCTCTTGGTGGCTGCAGGACAAACAGATCTACCAAAGGGCACAGAGAAATATGGGACTGCACCAGCATCCCCACCAAACAGCCAATGCAAAGCTGATACCACCAGGAAGGGTAAGGAGAGAGACACAGGAGGAAGGCTCATAGCCAGGGGAATCTGCAGGTGGAGGTTCACAAACCAGAAAACTGAAACTCAGGCAAAAAGGGCCCCAATCCCATTCTACCCAGTCCCAGCAGTGTTTTCATCTAAGTGAAGCTCCTCAGCTCAGTATCTGTTTCACTGGGTGAATTGTAATGTCTCCAGCCCTTAAGTTAAACCAAAAATTATGAATTTTAGTAGTGGGCCTGGCAGTGTGACACCACTCAGGGCAGTGTCATCTTCTCTCAAGCCAAAACTTGGCTTTGCAACATGCAGAAGCAGAAACATCTCCCTTTCCAGACCTTCAGCTGGCCTCAAGCCCTTTCCAGTTGGGCAGTCCTTATTAATACAAAGGAACATATGAGCCAAACGCTTTTCCTGCCTTACTAATCACCTTTACTGATATTTGCATGAAACCTGACTATTTTCTGAGTCCATCTGTTCCTGCTGCTCATTTATAATGCGAATGCTTAATTCTGCCTTGTTAGAACTGGCTCATATGGAGGTAATTATGTCAGCAAAAACAAAGGATCATGATTTCTAACAGAGAATGGGAAGCAGGACCTATCAGACTTGCTATTAATGTAATTTCTAATAATCCTTAAATAGAAATGCTTGTACATACAGACCTTTTCAGGATGTACTGACTGCATTAAAAAGTCAAACAAATGTTATTTTAAAGACTAAATAGCAAATCTCTTTTTTTAAAGAGTAAAATGTTACCTCTCCTAGCCTTCCTTGAATGCAACCAGAACAATAAGTATTAATAAAATAAGATTTAAGGTGTTTAGAAGACACCAAGCTAGTTTCACCACTATGTGTGGACTTCACAGGAGCCACATTAGACAACTCCTCACTTGTGTACCAAAGATTGAAGTACAGTAACCAGAGCTCTTCAGAGGTACTGTCTCTCCAGACCTACAAGAGAGTTCCTAAGTTATTTATAAACTGACAGGGCACAGACCTTGTCTTTGGTGGCTGGGACACATCTATTTAAATGTTACCACAGTGTGTGACCTAAACTATGCTGCAAAATATTTGCCAGCACATCTTTAAAACATACCAGTTGGTAGCCTGTCTAATCTAGTGTATCCTCACCCCTTGGTGTCCCCTGGCACAAACACCTGCTGTTACACTCGAGGTTACTCACATAACACACTTCCAATAGGAGCAGTGAGGCCAGAGGGGATCATCCACAAGGTAATGTAAATGGAGCACAGGATTTGAATTTGCTTCAATTTTGATGATTAATTGCACATGAAAGAGGAAACCTGAAAGCCCTGACCACCTAAAACTGAACTATCTCACCTCAGAATAGCCAAAACTGGCTGGAGGAACCATCATTTGTCCAGCTCTCTTGCCCTTCCACTGATCAAGTCTCTGCCTCGACAACAAGGCTGGAATTTGCTTTCTCTTGAAGCTCTGACTGTAGGGCATGGCAGGAAATCCTTTCCCCTATGTGCAGAACACAGGGATAAAGAGGATGCTTTTCTGTGTAAGTCTGGTACCTTTTGTGGAAAAGTTTTAATTACACCAGCCAAGAAAGGAGACTTTTTGACAGGATAAACTATATCTCCTCTATACCACCATGGGAGTGGCTGTCCCACCAAAACATTTGTAATGCAGACTATTGACTGCATATCTCATTGTGCCACTGTTAACCTGAGATGCAAGATTGCTTCACACATCCTAATCCACATGCCCAATTTTATTTTTGAAACCAATATACTTGAGAAGGAGCTGAGAATTCCCTGGGCTCACATCAGGCCTATTCAGGAATCTATTCAGGAATCTATTCAGGAATTAATAGCAGTTCATTTTTCATTGGGAAGATAAAATGGTATGTGTAAGGCATTCACCACTTCATTAGGAACTTTCAAATATTTCTAGTTCGAAACTCATTTCAATTTGCGAAGATAAATGCCTTGATTTTTCCCCTTTGCTTAGTAACAGCATGCAGAGTAACAGAAGCTGGGGAAGGCGGCATTTTTCTTTGAGCAAATTCTACTCAGCAGGATCCAAAGCCTTAACTGGAGAAAATCAGCATAATTTCTTGAACATTAAATGCTCAAGAAACACTCAGAGTCTCACCTTTCTGAGAATTTCAGAAAAAAGATCCACTTTTTTTTTTATTAGTATGTTAGCCTGCAGAAGTTAGATTTGATTAGGGTGGTCAATATTGCCTGGAAATCCTGATACATAACACCAAAGAGCTCTTTCCTAGAAAACCGAGAATGTAATGAATGAATAAGGCAGAGCCGCAATGCAGTGCTTCTTCCAAGAGCCAGACCTGCAAACTTCCCCACCAGTTCTCGAAAGAGCAGCTGCGATGTCTTTTTCTAATTACAATTCACTCTCTTCCCCCCTCCCCAACTAATTTTAACACAGCTTCTTGTTAATTAACGATGTTAATTGGTAATGCTTCTTGGCAAATTTAGCAGGTTTCTGCAAGCGCTGGCTCTAATATCTATGTCTAAAAGCATAGCCATCCTGATAAAATTCATGAAAAATCCCTCCCTCCAGTCTTTACATACTTCTCCTAATTCAAAAATCTATCTTCTTCTCTTTACCTAAAGTCTGGTGGTGAAGCCCCAGAAAATTCTGAGAAAATCACTGCTGAATACACTATAAGCCAGAAATTAAATAAGCACAACCCATGCCATAGAGCTCTATTCCTCAGGATATTTTCTCCTGAGGGTCTTTGGATACACTGTAGTTACTAATTTCTGAATTTATTAGGGGGGGAAAAATAATATGCAAGTGCAAACTAATTTCATCCAGCCCTGCAATTACATTATTAAGTGCTGAATCTTCTCCGAGGTTTGGAATTTAATAAATTAAGGAGTCCAAGTCACCTGTAATGGCATGGAGCTGAATTTAGCCACAGTTATTACTGAGTCTATGGAAGCCACTGGGATTTAGCTTCATTGAAAGCTGTTTATTTATTTAGGCTTTCAATTATTTATTTACCCAGACACTAAGCTAACTATAGATTTGAAATTGCTAGCTTTTATTATTTGAAATTACTTCATAAACACTTATCTGTACGTTCCAGCAATGCAACCATATGATGTCATCGCAGTGAGGTTTTTTACCAGGATTTTAGAGAAGGGAATCTTGCATCAAATCCCCTTTGATTAGCCAGCATCTCCTAGCCCAAGAACCTTGCACTGAGAAAGTGCTGTGGACTTCTCTTTCAAACCAATACGTATTGGAAATGCTTGCAGAATGTTACTGCACAACTCCATATTCAGGTTTTGTGATTTGAAGGATGGTAAAGATAATACAGTAGCATCCTCTTCACTCTTGTTTTACCCTCCTTCCTTGTTCACACTGTCCACAGTCTGGAGCAAGACAAAGGGTTTTTAGGAAACTACTTTCTAGAAAAGCACATGCCTTCCTGCCATCCTGTTCACTGCAGGGGTGGTTTTGCAGTACCAGAAATGAGTAACCTCCCCCAGAAGTGTGGAAATCACTCCAAGCTGTGATTTCAATTTGTGGTAATAGGCATATCCAGTAGAGGCCATTCCCACTTGCCTCACTGCTGCTGTTCTCAACACAGGACCACTTCCAGCATGCTCTGCGGTGAGGTTTGTTAACCACAGCTCTGCAAAAAGACTGGTGAGGAGAGAAAAAAAACCAAAACAAAACAAAAAGGGACTTGAGAGCATTTGAAAGTAAAGTCAGAATAAATTCTGCAGCCACATAATACTGCACTGGGCCCTGGGAAACAAGAGCTGCCAACTCAGCTACCGGTAACTGAGCAAACAGAAGAGTAAAACCGCTGGAAAAGAACTGCTAATAGGGCTGGGAAGGAAAGTACCAACTGTTTCTGTAACAGCAATCACATCCACAGCAACACGTCTGCCTGACCTGCAGCACAGCAAGGAGTTCACAAGTCTCAGTCTATGGAGTAATGAACAGCTCTAAGAGCTATAAATTTTTCAATTGTTCATTACAAAGTGACAAACGTTACGCTGTCGGAAAGGTTTCATCACTAATTTGTCTCTGCACCTCTTTAATGAGACATGTCTTGATTTTAATGTCTAAAAAACACACCATGATTGCACTCTCTTCCTGTTTAATCTATAAAAACACTTTTCATGTTTTTGTGTACTGTTTACATTTTTCTTTGTGGACTTCAGAAGTATTACTGAAGCTTCTCCCCTGCAGATCCAGCACAGACTCTTCTTTCAAAAGCACCTCAAAACTGAGAAATCACAACTTGAAGAAGAGAAAGGACTGAACCAAAATCGATACAAGAGGAAGAAGCAACTGGGGAATAAACCCCAGCCTGATTCAAGACTGTCTTCTGCAAAACCTTCACAGATCATCAGTCCAAAAACCTGCCAAACTTATTAATTCTGTTGCAATCCAACCTCCAGCACTGGGGAGAGTAGCCAAGTGCATTAGCAAACCAAAATTATGTGTTAGTGAAAGTACCACGTACACAGAAGCAGCTCACAGGATACATGCTCGGTGCAAACACAAACAGCAGTTGCCATTTGCCAGAAGTGTGTCATGATGGAGTGTGATTACTACCAGATTTCCTGAACAATTTCAGTGTACAGCCAATTGAATATTCCATGCCATTCCACATTATAGGAGAGCTCTCAAGCTGCAGTGTTATATTAATTTCATCAACTTCAATATCTGTGTTTCCACACTATATTTCCTCTGTGCCAAAACTCTAAGAAATGTACCAATCTTCAAAACACAGCGGGATGTTTGTCTAATGACCAGTCATACAAAAGAATTTTTTGCATGAACAATATTTCACACATTCTCTTTTTATTATTCTCTTTACTTCCAAGAAGATATAAATTCAACCCCTAACCATAATGAGACAAGTCTCCAAGTGCTCCACTTACACCTTTCTAGTACAAAAAGTACAGAATGAAAGAAAAGGCAGTGCATACAGCTAAATGTCAGATATTTTGTGATAGTCACTGAAATTAACTTCACATGGTTAAATATTTGCCATAAATACCATACCATGGCTTGCTAATAACAGGCTGAGTTACTGCTGCCCTGTACCTACTTGCAAGAACACCATAACTTATCACAGAACAACAGAATCACAGAGTGATTTGGGCTGGAATGAACCTTAAGGATCATCTTGTTCCATGGGCAGGGAACACCTTCCACTTGACCAGGTTGCTCAGAGCCTCATCCAACCTGGCCTTGGACACTTCCAGGGATGGGGCAGCCACAGCTTCTCTGAGCAACCTGTGCCAGGGCCTCCCCACCCTCACAGGGAAGAATTTCTTCCTAATATCTACTCTAAAGCTTCCCTCTCAGTTTGAAGCCATAACAGAGAAATGTTCTCGCAATTGTTGTTAAGTTTTTGTAGAAGTACTAAGAGGGTTTTACTTTAAAATGTGGGCAGCTTAAGTGCTAGAATCACACAGCAGTCTGTCTTACAGCAGTGTTTCAGGGAGGGCACCCTGCCTGCCATCATTTCTGTAGGAACTTTCCTTAGATTGACAGAATTTGGCTTTCTCTTACAAAAAAAACCCGACCAACCAACCAACCAACAACAAAAAAAAAAACCCTTGCAATGTAAATACGTCAGTGTGTCTGGTAAACAGCTCACATGATGGCCATTAAAATCTATCAGTGGAATACTAATAAAAACTATTTCAATATAAACTTTTGATACATTATGTTGTCTAGAGATTTATTCCACCACAGTAGTATACACTATCATAGAAGTTAAGGAAATGGAGCAAAGGGCATTAAATATAGCAGCACTGATCAGACAGTTCTGGCTTTGAAAAAAAGGATCATAAAACTGAAACATGTCAACATTACTTCATTTTGATGGCCCGACCAGGGCCATAGAGCAAACCAATAAAGGGAAATTGTACTTATGTGCATCTAAATATGGGGAGTATCAGATGATCAATAGTTATTTGCTTGCTATTTTTCTGTCTAAATATTCACAACACACTAATGGCTGCAGCAAAAAATCATTGCATAGCTTCATAAATTCCCCCTCCCTCCCCCCCCCCCGAAAAAAAAAGTCATGTTGCATTTATGAGCAATACCTCAAGGCTGATGGTGATTCATCCTTAGATGTCCATTTAATCCCAAAAGAGAGGCTGTACAGGCCATGGCCATGTGAATCTCTCCCAACCTGAGGAAGCACTGAACACCCTCTCCTAACCAAAACAAACCACAGAGCAGATGAAGGGAGGTTACTTCAACACCCACTCAAGTCCTTGCTCTTTCTCAGCTGAAATGTCATGGTGTTGAGAGCCATGTGCAGAAGACCAAAGAGAAGACAACCAAATTCTTTATATACAGATCACTGAAAAGCTTTAAAAGAGAGATATGTTTGGATATTGCAGGAAAATCTACAGTTTTCTAAAATTACAGCTCTCATACCAGCTTTACACAGCAGGGAGACAGGAGACCTGTGCATTTGAAAATATTAACACATGATCTCAAAAATGATGGACTAGCACGGGGGTGAATTTTGCTGACAACAGAAAATCATCCCGAATAATCAAAATCAAAAGTTTACTGCAAAAAAAAAATTGTGGCCTTGCATAAACCAACACGATGGGTTGAGGAAAGGGTGCTACAGGGGTGGGTGGCTTCTGTGAGAAGCTGCCAGAAGCTTCCCCTGTGTCCAACAGAGCCAGTGCCAACTGGCTCCAGGATGGACTCGATGCCGGCCGAGGCCGAGCCCAACAGGACAGTGGGAAAGCCTCTGGGATAACGTATTTAAGTGGAACAAACCCTGCAGTGCAACAAAAGCAGTGCGCCCCTGCAGACCAGGGAGCAGAGACCCCCCTTCAGCCTGGGGAGGAATCAATACCAGAGCAGGTGGACCTGCAGGAGACCCACAGTGGAGCAGCCTGTTCCTGAAGGATTGACCCCGTGGAAGGGACCCACTCTGTAGCAGTTTGTGAGGAACTGCAGCCCATGGGAAGGACTGATGTTGGAGAAGTTCATGGAGGGCTGTCTCCCATGGGAAGGACCCCACATTGGAACAGGGGAAGGGCTCCTCTCCCTGAGGAGGAAGGAGCAGCAGAGACAACATGCGATGAACTGACCACAGCCCCCATTCCCTGTCCCACTGTGCTGCTGGAGGGGAGGAGGTAGAGAAATTGGGAAAAAAGGTAAGGCTGAGAAGAAGGGAGGGGTGAGGAGAAGGTGTTTTAAGACTTATTTTTTTATTCCTATTTGTTCTAGTCTGATTTGATTGGAAATAAAATAATTTTTTTCCCCTGGGCAAGCCTGCAGAGCAGGGACAGAGCAGTTTCAGTGGGCACCCGGTCAAACCCACCATAATGAACCACCCAAGCGATGGGGTGACAAAACAGCAGCTGAAATGCAAAGGGAAGCAGGCAGGTCTGAAGTACAAGGTAAGCACTGACAGGTTCTTAGTCAGTCATCACCACTCCATAAAGCAACCTCAGCTATGGGGTCGACAGCTCTCTGAGAACGCCAGGAAATACAAATGCTCAGCAGACAACACAAAAGAAAACAGCATGTAGAACATTAATAAAGAATGGGGTTGAAAGTAAGAGAGAAAACATACTTGCTGCTGCACAGAATCCGTGGTGTGTGTGCCCCTATACCCAGCACAGCAGGAAAGGCCACCTCAAACAGAGCAGAACAACAACACCACCACCACCAACAATACAACAAAAAAGAAAAGAAAGCAAAAAAAGAAAAGAAAAAGAAACATGGCACTTTTAACATGACAAAAAACAAAGCATTTTGATTCTATAGCTGGCAAAATAGGATCTGATACAGATGTATAAAATCAGGAAGTATAAAATTAGGATGATGAGGGAGCAATTCTTTCACAGTTCCACACGACACAACCGGGACATGAATGAAGTTATGGAGTGACAAATGTAAAGCAAACCCTAGAAAATACATTTCAGACAGCACAGCTGAGCTGTAGGGCTTCACCACCACAGCAGGCTATAGGGGCCATGAGTACAGAAGCTCAAAAAGAGATCAGGGTCATCAGTGCAGTGTAACACCATGAGCAGCTATTAATTCATCATAGCTGAAGATGGGAAAATCCTGAACCTGCTCATTCCCAGAAGCTGGGAATGTAAACCCTGATCATGTACAAATGGGAAGGATCATACTGCATTGTCCCTGCTCCTCACACTCCCTTCTGAGCCACCACACATCAGCTGAGATTAGGAGACAACTGGAGCCATTAGAAAGCTCACGGGGCAGAAAAGTCTGTGTCCCCCTCCAGTGGCTGCTCCCACTGATTCCCTGGGTAGGTGAAAAAACATCTGAGGGGCTCAGCCTCTCAGAAGGTGAACCAGAGAGTCCCAAGGGGAACACAATTTAACTGGAAAGTTGAAACAAACATTACCCAACAATACACAATCCCCCACCCTCCTCCTCCCTGCTTTTGTCTGCAAAGGAGAATCTGACTTTTGAGGTACTGAGCAGTTACCTCACAGTTCCTCCTGGTTTAAGTACTCCAGAGCTGTGCAATCCCTTTCCTTTCCTATTCAATTTACTGAATCTCTGATATCACAGATATATCTTCCTGCTCCTGGAGAACTTCAGATGGTCACTTCTTTCCCAAGAGAATATTTAAGGGCAGAAATATAGTTTATTGTACCAAATTGTGTAAGGTTTACAGTCTGTTTCTGAGTAAAGGGGATCATTTTTCCTTGCAATATTAAAGGAGAAATACAACAAACAGCAAGAGCTGGATAAATAGTCTCCTCTCCCAATTTAAAATCTACAGTATTTTACACGAAAGTAATTTTAACTGAAAGGAAAATGTAAGTGGTCATTCATCACTGGGAAGAAATGCTGTTACTAGTCTCCAAGTCTAACAGCTGAAGCCTGTGAGAGGCTGAGATCACTGTTCCCAACAAGTAAAAAACACTTTTTTTTTTAAGTACTGATATAAAATTCTGGTGCTTGGTACTTCCATTGTGACAACTTCCAAGAAAATTTTAAACCTGTGACACATATTTAATAACATGGATACCTTACACATCATTAACTTCTGTTGACACTTTATCTTTCTCCCTCTTTTCCTTTAATAATATTTAAATTATAGAGGCTCATTTTAAAGTATCATTTTCCAAATCTTACTACTGCTAGTGCCTAATATATCTGCCAGCACTCCTCTAAGTAGATGGTTTCTACTGCTGCACTTGAGTTTAGACACTTAAACAATTTGTAGACAATGTGTAGGCAACTCCTTCAGAAAGATGACAATTAAAAGACAGTTACTTAGAGAACACTCAAATTCCCATTATTTTCTTCTTTTCCTGCAACCAACAGGCAAATTTAGAAATTTAAAACCTGAAGGGAATTAGGAAAAAATGGTACATGCATAAATAAAATAGGCAGTGTGGTGATGCTCCCTTTTTTAGTAAACGCCTTTAAAATAAATAAATGCCTTTAAAATGCACCATTATAATTTTTCTACAGTTTTGTCGGCATCATAATGGAAATAAATCTTCTTCTCAGGGGATCTGAATGTCACAAGGAAAGTAGGCATCGGCCTGACTTAAGGAGAAATAAACACAAGATGGCTCAGCAGGGAAAAAAGGCAAGAACCTTGATGTAAGAAAGGTGATGGACACTGCTTAAAAACCTAGAAGCAAAGGGACAATGACAAAATCAAAGGATATGTAGAACAGTCTGCTTAAAACTACAAGACGAGAAAAACTTTTGAAAGCCAAGAGAATATCATTTAAATGGCAGTAAAATGAAAATGAGGAATATCAGAGGCAGACCTAAAGCCTTCATCTGATGATTCGAGCTGAGATTGTCTTTTAGGTTCAAATTCACTGTAAAAGAATTCCAATAAGAGTTTAAGAGTTAAAGGAGAAATATCTCCATCTAGTAACACAGCAAACCTATTTCTAAACACAAAAATCGTATTTTTGTTCAATACATCCAGTACCAGTTCTTTTTATAAGAAAAAGGTCAACTTACAACATAGATAAGGAAAAGACTTTCTGAAGTATATTTTATCCATTACTACAACAATTGTGAGCAAAGTTTCCAACTTGAGCAGTTACTTGTTTCAACACTTTTCATCATACAATTTCAGAGTTCATTTTATCAGTAGCCTTCAAAAAGAGAACATTAAATTTCAGTGGAACCACTAAAAATCATATATTAAAAGACTCGAGGAAGAGGTACTCAGGAACACCAGACAAGGCAAAGACTCTTCAAAGACTTCAAAAGCATCTAAAATTCTATGATAAAATTGGTGATTTCAAAAATTTTTATACTACAAAGAGATTTTAAACCACAAGCCTTAAAAGTTGCATGCATATATTTGACGGCAGAAGGTTACATGACTTGCCAGCTCTCGTGGGTTTTTACTCACAAAGTCAAAATAGCCATTTATGAAGACACTGTTTGGAAGGATTGATACCTTACAGCCATGTGCTAACAAAAAGGGAGTGTCTTATATGTGATTATCAAAGTTAATGAGCTAAAACAAAAATAAAATTAAAAAAAAAATAGGCTGTCAAATCACCTCCAGCTGCAGGTTTCTTTTAACTGCATATTTTGATGATAAGGACCAAGCAAGTTCTTAGTTACAAGGGTGAAGAAAAGCCCTGATGCTGAAGAGATTGATCAACTGATTGATTGATTGATTGATTGATTGGAGTTTATGCTGTTCAAAAAGACATGTTTCATAAGTAAAGTCTGTGCTACTTGAAAAGTGCTGGAGGTGCAAATTCTCCATTTTGAAACAACCACAAAGAGGCACATTTCAGAAGTCGAATCTTATCTCAAGAGAGACAGTGCACACAGACATTTTAAACATTTATGGAGAGAGCAGAAATCTCCACAGCAACCAAATTGTGCCTATTTATGAAAAAAAACTCAAAATCCCAAACATTATTTGAAAAGTACTCTAGTTTTCCGAACAATCAAGCTGTACCTTGCAGTCACTTTGGAGTCAATATTTATATGTCACTTCTGAATTTCATAAACCACATTTTCAGAAAAAAAAAACAGTATAAGACTGTAATAGTTTTAAATGTCAATTAAGAAAAATACTAAAGATATCTTATTCCCTAAATCCAGGAAACCCCCATTACATAAGCTGATGGCTTGGGCATCTTAACACGTGACATCAAAGGTGAAATCCTTGTTGTCACCCAAAAATCAAGTTCTTACCATCTACAGTAAAACCAGAATTTCATCTCTGAGAAGCTGAAACCACACCATGGGATGGGTGAGATGTTCCATTCCATGGAAATATTCAGCACCTGATGAAGCTCTTAGAAATATAACATTCAAATGGAAACTGAAATGGTTTCAAGAAAATGATTCTTGGTTTTTACTCGTATGAAGGATGGTGGACTGAAGGCTCAGCATAGTTAGTTCCTGATTTTGCAAAGATAAAAAGGAGCAGCAAAGATACTTTTCACCACAGCTACAGTCAACCATCTCCCAGGAGCACAAATATTCAGTAATTAAGAGGGTCTAATCAGCTCCCAGGACCCACCTCACCAGTTCATTTTCTTAAGACTGCCAATAAATATGCCAATTACAGCTAAATATAACAGAGCAAGATATGCTCTTGTGAAGTACAAAGAAGGATCACGTTCCATTTCCAACTGGTCATCAAATAGCTAATAAACTGTAATGGGCTTTCATTGCTTTGATTTTGAATACAAAAGAGTAAACTGCATAAAAAAAGCCTTCAAAGCAGTTGTACCACAACTCAGCCAGCTCTGCCAAGTCTGGAAATGTGATAAGTACATTACTTATTCATAGAGTCACAGAATCATGAAGGTTGGAAAAGAACCCTAAGATCAACTATTAACAGAACACTGCCAGATCCACCACCAAACCATGTCCCTAAACACCACAAAGTGAATAATAGTGTAAAAAAATGTATGCTAAATTTCCAAACTTTCCCTCAAAATATCAATAGCAGAGTTGATAACCCACACCATCCTAAAATGAAACTGAAAATTGAAATGAGATGATAACCACAGCATTTCACTTCTTCTCCTTTAATCAGCCTGGTCTGCTCTGAAAAATAATTTAAAAAAAATAAACCCCCCACGTTTTACCTGCTCCACTGATTGCCAAAAGTAATCCATCTTTACACACTGAGTAATTAAATATTGAATATAAAAGGCACTGACACTATTAGAGCTTCCTCCCCCCGGCTGAGTAGCTGCACAAGTAATGTGCAGAGCCTGCAATTTTGTTTTTACTCAAGGAAGTCATATACCCCTCAAGGCTGCCACAGCACAGCTGCTGATTTTGAACACCTCTCCTACATCTGGATCAGTAAACTCCAAATGGGGATGAATAAACAAGGTAGGTGGTGGATTTTAAAAGGCAAGTGAAACAAAAATAGAAGGATCTTTTTATAGTAAGAAAAGCCTGGGGGAGATCTCACCACCTCTTTTCCCTGCTGAAAAATGCTATTTGCTTTTTAATTAAAGCTTTTTCAGTCTCTTTCTGCGGCCCAATTTTCTCTGAGCACCAGCACGTCTGTGGAGATGAAAAATGCACAGAGTAATGAATTTTAGATTTGGAAGAAGTCAGCTCTAGAAATAAAAAAAGGCTTCCACACGTAGCCAAGATTTGAAGGTGAAGTGATTTAATGGCTGACTCGACTCATTATAATTATCATTATTCATGTTGTGGTGCCACCCAGAGGCTTTGTGTTAGGTACCATACTAATAATGTAATTTCAACCATAAATCTGTTTGCAAAACTATGCAAGGATTTTAAGAGACCAGGCAGACTTTAAGTAAGAGTAAGGGCATGGCAAGAAGATGGGGAATGAAGCTTCAGCAGAGATCTACCAACACATTATCCGGTATTAATTGGGTTGTTTAAACAGCAAAGTAAACACTTCTAGGGAAAATAACAAATAACCTGGTGTAGGTCACTGTCCCAGGGAGCAAGGGAGAGAGGGCACCAAGAGTGACACACCCCTCAAATATTGCAGCAAGGCACCCACAACAGCGTGGGATGTACTCTCCTCTTCCCCTGTGTTGTGTACCTGAACACATAATCAGGAACAGCAGGGAAAGAAGGAAATGCAAAGGACACCAGCAAGTTGAAAGGCAAAGGATGAGTATTTAGGAGCAAGAGATAAAAAAAAAAAAAAACACAGAAGGAATGATGAACTTGGAGCAAGGGAGGTTGCTGTGCAGCAAATATGAAAGGCTTGTATCAAACTGCCAGTCAACAATGTGGAAAGTTCATAATGAGTCAAAACGGAAGATGAGTGATAACTCTGGTGTAACGGAATGGCGAAATGCAATTTGGTGCTTCCAGGGAAAATCTTCTTCAGGCTCTTAATTTTAGATTATTCCCTGCTATGTTAGAGTTTTTTCGTAGAGAATTTAGCAAAACTCTTTGCTGACAGCTGCCAATAACCTTTCTTATCCAGGAAAACCCACTCTTTATATAACTCCCTAAATTAATAATTAAAAATGTACAAATTCTGATTAGACATACCCAAACAAGATCCCTGCATCAGAGTAGTAGGAGGGGGCACAGCTTACACATGTGTAAAGAGGAGGGAGAAGTGTCAGATTATTGTCAGAAAGAAGTGTTTCTTATGACATCTCAAATTCTGCAGGGCACATCCTTCACTCTGCCAATCACAGAACTCACATAAACTTCTCATCAAAATTTAGCTGCAACACAACTGATATGAAACCCAGTTTTTTTAAATTGAGAAATCTGACCCTAATTGCAACCAAAAAAAGAAATAAAAAACAAGCCTCTAACTTTCTATGATGCTGTGGCTCTGCCCTGGGAGCTCTGCATGGTTCATGTTTAGTAGTGATCCTCAAACTCTTTTCAAAGGATATTCACATCTGGGATGATAACAAGTGTTAAGTTGTTTTAACTTATGTGCTTATCAGATCCAACTAAAGGAAACAGTAATAACACCAAAATAATTCTAATTATCACACCAAAAAACAGGCTCTTTTTGCAAGTACTTTGGGGCTCAGCTGTGGGACTGTAAAGCAAAATATTCTATATTTGCCATGAGAACCTAAACTCAGCAGTATTTATATTTTATATAATGTATATTTTCTGCTTCATTTGCTTTGAATTTATCACTGCTCACCTTTCTTAAGATTTTTTTCAGTCCATGTTTGTGCAATCAGAAGGTTATCAAGTACCAGAAACCTTTAAGAGAACATTTAACCAGCCCATCCTCTATGTTCACTCAAGACACCCATCCACTTGTTCTCAAAGGCACAGAGCTACCAGTTAAATAAAACATAACTGCAGCCAGCAATTCCCAGTCAGCCCTGTAAGGATACAGGGTCAGGTGTTTCATCCTTGTAAATGAAAGGCTGGAAACGGCACAGCAAATATCTAAAAGCCTAACAACAGGATGTTTTCATTACACTTCATATCAATAACAGTTGTCAAAATGAAAAGAACCGAATTCAAGCTTCATTTGCTTCCTACAACCCATTAGTAAATGTGTAAGTTTCTGTTTTGATGGGCGAGGGAAGCCTTTATAGTCTCATAAACACAAAAATAAAGAGCTAATTTATCCACTCATCAGCAATGGAGGATATGGCTTGATAAGTTTATATGCCTGAACACACACCCACCAATTAAAATGGTGAGGATGGATGATCACATAGATTTCTGGTGCACCACGTTCAGCAACCCCGAGAGGCTGTCACAAAAATCAGAAGATCTTGACCCTGGAGAAGACATCTGCTCCATCTCCTTTTCCCACAAGAGCATCCTGCTACACCTCATAATTTGTGAGACATTTCTGTCTGGTTGGATCTCAGAGGCTTCCACGGTGAAGCCACCACAGCCTCCCAAGACAAACCTTTCCATAACTTTGTTTTCGTTGGTTTTTTTTTTCAGATAGAGTACATAAAACTCTTTCCCTAGAACTTTACTTCAAGATTGTTTTAACCAGAAAAAACAAACAATCTGTTATTTTTGCCCTTCTTTTTTACAACAGGGGTGTTGTGGTTATCAACACTGTTTTCATCACAAATAAAAACCACAGCACCACACAAGCCGCTAAGAAGAAAATTAAATTATCCCACCCAAAATCAGTACAAGAAATAACATATTAGAGGGCTGTTATGTACCTCCTGATCTTCTGTCAAGTTAAAAATCACCAGAGTCTCTCATTCTCCTCTCAGACCATGCTGTGCAGATGTCTAAACATAACCATGCCTATAGTCTGCATTCTCTGTGGTCTGTACCCTATTGGAGAGTCACAAGAGAATCAACAAAGTGCTCCCACCTAAAGTCAGCAGTTTGTCCTCATTCCTATAAGAATTCTGATATTTTTCAGTCCAGTTCTCCAAGTTTCCCTCCCAGCTTCCTTACACCTGCAAATCTAATAACAATGTGTTATTTCACACGTTCACCACGTCCTTCCAGCCTCACAAAGAACCATTCCCGGCTTTTCCAAAGGTGGTTTTCCAAGGAGTTCTGCATTTGTCGTACAGAAAAGTAATCTAAATCATGTGTCTTCAGCTTAAAGTGCTAGGAGAAAGAATGTCAAAAACCTTACTAAACTCCCCAAAATACATCATCTATTGGTTCTTCTCTCTCCTTACGGATCATCACTTCCTCCTGGAAAACCAGAGCTTCCTTTTCAATGACTTCCTACTCACTGAACTTTATTCTCTTGCTTGAGGGTATTAATGCCTTTGATTAGTCTTTTTTTAGTTCAAAAGGATACCAACAGTTTTACTCTGTATAATAGTTCCAAGGGATGAGATGGACATACCAATGCATCAAAACCTGCATTACCCTCAGTCAGGTGAGCAGCACACATACAAAATTCACTAGACGAGCCAAACAACTGCACCCAGAAAATTTGGCTTTTTGGAAGAGCAGAAAAATGACACACATCATATTCTTTACAACCCAATCATGGGAAATAGGTTGATAACCACTTTAAAGTGTGAGTGCAGTGCTCATTCTTGGTGGACTTCTGGTTTATGCCTCCTTTTGTGCAGAGCTTTGTGGTTGTGCCACATGAGACCACTTCCAAAAGACAGTAACAAATGGCTCTGTAGGAACACTGGTGTTTTTGTGAGTCAAGGTTTCTTGTCTGCCAATGACTGTAGATTAAACCGGCTGACTGTGCAATTAGCAGCCCTCTTTTTCAATTATGTACCCTCACAAAAATCTCAAGTCAATTTGGGTGTCATAAAAAATGAAAAGGATACACCATACCTAAACAAAGCATTATATAAAAATATATGAGATTTATATTTCTAAACTAACAACAGCAAAAGACAGGTACCTTACCCGAAAGCAAATATGCACCAGAACAGCTGCTAGGTATACTTGAATTATTATTTCTTTTTAATGTCATATTTTAATCAGATTCTTAGGAGAGTAACAAATGCCTTTTATCTGGGTGGTTTGAAACAGAAAATCAAAGAAAACGAGAAGCAGGAGTGTAGCAAACAGGTAGACGTATCCTAGTTCAAAAACTGGGATTCCCTAGGTGAGAGCAGCTCTACATTCACTGTAGGGAAAAATTAGCATAAGAATATTAAGGAGAAATGGGGAATGTTATTGCAGAATTACCTAAGAACTTGCTGTACACACACCCCCTCTGTGAGCAGAGCTTTATAGAAGTGCAGGGATTTTAGAAAGCACAGAGATTTTAGAAAATGCAGACTCCTTCCTGAGATGGAAATTCAAATGAAAGTGAGAAGAAAAATATTTTGTCCTGCTTTTTGTGAAATGGAATTCACACTTCTAAGAGCTGAGCAAACAGGAATTTTTATACTTTCACATCACAAGCACGGGTCTCCTTTAACACAGCTCACCCAGTGGAATTCTCAAGCCCAAAAGGAAAAAAAAAACTTCAGGGATTTGTCAGTGAACAATAAGCGAGGTGCTGGGAAAGTGTATCTTCAAGACAAGAGTTTCTGATGGAAGGCTGTTCAACACCACACTTCCCACTGCATGGGGAGGACAGAGGAAGTCTGTGAAAAGCAGGGAATAGTGGTCCCCAGCTGTGTCTTTTCCATGCTTATTCCAGAGTGCCAAAGAGCACAGGAGTAGCTCTCAACATCTTCACCTTACAACAGGAAAAATTCACAAATATTCAAGTAAAATTTCAAGAAGATCACCTATTTCACTGTAATCACAACAGAATGCCAAACACACCATGCAGAATCTCAGGAGTTAAAACTTCATCAGGGAAACCTGACAGGTTTGATACAAAATTCAGGGGTCAACCCTAATGGTCTATCTTTAGACATCTTTCTGCTCCCTCCACACAAAGCAAAAATTGCAGCAAAATAGAAGTAGCAACAGTTTAACTGCAAGACCATTAAACCTTTAGAAACAATCCTTCCTTGGGTTAGCAAGAAAGAAATCATTTTATTACTCAGTACTTGCTTAGGACAACTTGTGATTGAGATTTAATTCTCATATGTGATTATTAATCTCATCAAGATGGTTGGGAAGAAAGACTTTATTGATAAACAATAGCATTTTTCATCAAATCTTTTGTGGTGAAAGAAAGCAGACCCAAAGAAAATAAATGACATCCCATCTGGTTTAAAGCATACGGTTATTATCCTTCTGTAACAAATCTTGTTCAAATCCAAAAAATTATACACTTCAGTACTCCTCCCTGTGCTATAAAAATTAGTTCCAGGGGAAAATCAACTGACAAAAAGCAATTTTATAACAGTGTGACATTTATAAAAAATTAATGTTCTGCTAATTGATTCGTTGGGGGGGAAAACATGGAGCAATCCAGCTAAGTTTGAGTTTGATGGAAATGCTTACAGAGAAAAAAAAGGTAAAAATCTCTATTTATCTGGCTTAGATTTGCTCAAGTGTATCAGGTTTCATAATTAAACAAGGTTTAGTCAATCAAACCATCTCCAAAACAACTTGTCCCTTTCTAATAACTTTTTTTAAAATACTTTTTTATTATTTCAACCAGATTTGACAAAATTAGTAGAGTTAAGACTGTAATATTCTAAAGAGCTTCTTGAAAAATTAATGTTGCAGAGCAGAGAAAGCTCACCAATTCTCATACTAAGCTAAATGGAAGAAGAAGCTACTACATCCAACATTTTAGTTTTCAAGTACCCCTCTCCATCCCTACCAAGGAAAAAAAGAAATCAAGCTCCCTACATCTCCAAAATGTCACCTTCCATCCTCGGTCAAATCTAGTTGACATCTCAAAAAACCAGACGTATCATTGGCCTCTTTCCTTGCTCATTTAAAAGCTTAAAATTAGCTAAATCTTCCTCTGTTTTTTCTCTCTCCTTTTTTTCTTTTTTTTGGTCTTTTTTAATTTAAGCTCATCCAGCTCCACAGCAGACCACGTTGCCTTTCTTATCACAGATCGTGAATGAACGACAAAAATGTGCACCATGGAGATGTGGGGTCAGAGTCTGCAGCAGACAGGAGAAGGGTGACACTCAGGGAGAGATCTGGCAAGGCTGCAGGAGGTTCCAGGCAGGGAAAAATTCATCCCCAAGCTTCTTCTGTTCTCCTCCCCTTCTCTTCATGCCCGATTAAGGAGAAAGCACGAAGCATCTCTCAGATCCCCACCAGAACAGTCAATCTGGATGAGTAATAGCAAGTCATGAACTTGGGAGGGAAAAAACTGGCCTAAAAATGTTGGCTTATGTTTGTGTCTACTGAATTTTAATAAAATATATACTGCATTTTTGGCATGTTAAGTGTATTTTGATTTAAAAAAAAACCCTTTCTTTTCCATACTTTAATTTTAATTTAAAAATACTTTCAATTCCATGCTTTAAATACAACTTTTAATTCGGCTCCCACCAGCTATGTCTAATGGTAAGAGGTTTGCTCTCCACAGTTCCCAAGAGTCCTGCACCTCTTACTGACAAGACCAGCAGCTGAACTAAATCTGCAGCTTTGTCCCACTTCACACCTGCATTTCTTCCCAAAATCACACCCACCACAATTCTGCTCCCACATGATCTTACAACATGGGCCTGAGGGTACACCTCAGCACCACTTGTGCAGAGCACTCTGGCATATTGTTAGATAAACAAAGATAACTTTACATTAATTAAAAAAAAAAAAAAAAAAGCTGTTATGGGGGGGTTGTTTGGTTTTCTGAAGTGGCTGAGCCTGAAATGGGAGATATCAGAGTTGGTTCAGGTCTGACGCTGTTTGAAAGTTCACAGCAACTTTTGTGTTCAGTTTAATTCTTTCACTCAGGTCTCAAATGAAAAAGAAAAATAGTATTTTTAAAGAATAAAGGAAAAAATCTCTTCCTGTGTCATTTAAAAAAAAAATCAACATATCGGCATCACAGAAAGTAATTTTCTAAATCTATGTTGAAGCTTCCACTTTATAATCAAGAGAAAAACTAGAGACAAGATATGGGACTTGAAACTTTTCCTCTGCTTTCAGCAGCAGAAATTAGCTGTGCTGAAATTAGCACTAACTAGATACCTTCTGTTATCAGTGATACAGCTTGTCTAGTCATTTGGGGGGCTTTTTTTGAAGTATTTATTATCAATGCACATTTTACTGCAACTATACCTCCCTTTTTAATTTTTTAAAGACCTAATTTGCACTTAATTTGCCATTTCATTATGACAAAATCCCATTTACTGCCATGAACTATGATAAATAGTTCAAACTAAATGCACTAAGATAAGTTATTTTAATAAATAAATGCATTTTGAACAATTTTTGAAGCAGTCCTAAAGAAAATGCTCCAACTACTCATTACAACAGCAGCCTACAATAAGCAGGCACATTTTTCTGAAAGCACAGCTCCAGAGTGAGGTCATGCTTGCCAATATTCTGCTGAAATCTGAGAAAGAAACCTTACAGAACTTCGGATTGATAACTTCCCTTCCACGGTGATTGATGCTGACCTTTCTGCCAAGGTATGAGATGCCATTTGCAGACCAGAGATTTCTTCCCTCAACAACCAGCAGCAAGCTGATGATAATATTTTCATGTGCACTAAACACAAAGTACCATCCACAGCATCCCGTTATATTTCACATTTCTCGTTCCAAACTGTTTTTCCACCTTATGACATATTCTCAAGTCAATATTTTCTGGTTTTCCCTTTTTTTCCCCCCTTTCCCCAGGAGGAATTCATGATGCTAATGAACACTTGGGAAATAAAAAACACATATTAAGTGTTCTCTCATCCCACCAATAAATGACAGCTTCAAGTCACTGCTTCAGCATCCTGGAAATCACTGAGGGATTATTCCACCTGAGACTATGTGGGTATATTACAAACTATTAAGCTTCATGCAACACACATAAATAGACCGTCAGATTTAAACATTACAGAACATCAACTTTATCTTCTTTCTGCCTACACGAGCCGGTTGACCCAGGATATCTGATGACTTCCAAATCTGCAGAGCAAACAAGTGCACTCAGTTCAGGAGCTGAGATTACCAAATTACCTGAAAAATTCACAGAACTTTGTGTTTCCCCAGAAAAAAATTGTATCACCACAGAAAAGCATCCACCAGCACTGTTTGACTGTAAAAGGTCATCTCCTGAAATTTTTCATAATTAAAAATAATGTAACAAATTCCCACTTCAGAAAACAAGCTGAAATTATACTCTCTCCTTCTTGGTCTTATGGAAGCTGATTTTCCAATAAGAAAGTAAATATTATTTTCCCTAAGCCACATCACCCTTCACACAAATGACACAATTTGCAACAGGTCTGCATGGCTGGAGCACTGCAACAAAACTCCTCTGAGCCTTTTCTGGATATCTGGGTTTTATTAGAAGTGTTAAGAACTGCCTGTACTGCTTCATCACGAAAACAGGATTTCTTTATCTTGTCCCTTTCTGACAACTCAGGATGCAAAGAGCACAGTGTATTCTGCAATAATCCCTTTTCCTGTGCTATGCAAACCAGCCAGGGCACATGCAGATCCACTGCCTTCCCTCTCACACCCCACACTGGTAAATGGAGATTTTTTTTTTTTCCTGCAATTTTTAAAACTGTGGTTGTATTTGGCATTTGCCTCCAAACCAGGGGCCCTCACAGCCACCTTCTTCCATCTCACCTCGTCACAAAGCCCCCAAGTGAAGGAGTTGATGTGTAGCTTGGGGAAAACTGAATTAATGTGCACAAGAACCACCTGCTTTTTGTTTCCAAATCTCTCTGCTTAATAAGAGCCCATGGCAACATTGCTTAACTTCAAACTATCCATTTCCTTTGCTACCAAAATCCTCAGTAAAATACATCAGTGGTCTGAAACCAATGAATAAAAAACATTTCTATTATTAATGTATATCTCATCCATTTCTATTGCCATCAACATCTGAAAAGTTTTTCTTTTTTTCTTTTTTTTTCCCCTTGCAACAACACACATTTCCTAGGAGTGCAAACACTGACAAATTTAAGGTAAAAATAATGAAAAATAGATGAACACATAATATAATGAAACATCCACCAGGATGAGCACAAAAAGATTTATAATTTATTTATATTTTATGAGCAAAAAGATTTTGCTATTTGCTTTGGGAACCAGGATAAGCACTTTACTCAATGCCTCTTAAAACCAGCACAAATAAAACAGCAAGAAACTGAACAAGGTCCCACACTCCGGCTCCTTAATAGTGCTGATTTCTCAGACTCCCATTCCAAAGTGAAAATCTTATTACTATGGCTTCACTCCGAAGAAACACATGTGAAAAGTGTAGATTTTTTTTAATTAGTATTTTGTTCTTTGTCTTTTTGCTTTCCCTCTTGATAAGTACTGCTGCAGCTGCACAGCTTAGCGTGTTCAGTAAGAACCATCCCAATTCTCTACATATCCCACTTTCAGACGGGAGGATCATGTAGCAGTGTGGGGAAATCCATTCTCCACTGAAAAAGGATTTAATTGAAAGCAGAGGATCTGTCACCGATGTCACAACTCTAGTATGTAAATTCCAGAATAGGGAAGCCAGACAGTACAGTACAGTGATCTAAAGCTGATTTCATTGATACTTGGGAAATTTCAGGTTTTTTACTAAGTCTTCAAACTATTTTTGCAGACATTGCCACAGAACTTCGTACACATGCTGTGTTGTCATGTCCCTAACTGGCGATGACATTGGAATGAATCTGGGACTGGAACTGCACTCTCTGACAGGGATGAAACTTCAAAACTGGAGAGGAGAAAAATACACTTTCTTAATGCTTGAAAAATCCCCCTATTTTTTACACTGCCTACCAGAAAAAGGCCAGACTTTGTGCCAAGCCTCCTGAGCAAGGTAAAACGCAGGTGTATAGGAATAATCACCACTCAAGAGATCAATCTCACAGCTGAGAAAGGCTCTGATGGGAAACAAACGGTTGAATATAAACCCATTAAAGATACTTCTGGCAAGACCAAGTTCCAAAGCACACGTTCATGCCCCAGCTGTACAAGGTGGCTGTTTAACCTTCAGTTCTGAAGGGAAACTCTGCCAAGATAACCACCCTATTTGTCCACACTGTCAAGCAGCCACACAGGCTACACACACAGTGTTTTAACACACTCACAGTTCTGTAAAGGTTCCAGCACTGTAAGAAATTTTTCTGAGTGCGGAAACACTAATATTGGTCAGAGTAGGGTGGTTATTTGACACCAAAATCAAATCATCTCTGCAGTCCTTCAGATGCTACGCTGCACATCATTGCAAGCAGCATCATCCAACAACTGCCCCACGACTATGCAGGACACACCAAATATATTGACCAAAAAAAAAAAATAAAAGCAAAACTCCAGCCACTACCAAAGAAGTTAAAAGAAGTTAAAAAGTAACTTAAAAAACAATTGATGGGTGCTTTGTAAAAAAGCTTCCATGATACTTAAACCAGGACAGATCTCACCTGAATTCTTCTTTAAAGGAAGGGTTGCTTTGTGCATGGGAATGGACTCATCACTGACCAAAATGCTATAACAGAGAGAAGAATCTTTTTTTTTTTTTTTCCCCTGAAAGCCTCTTCAGTTAAACTCTTTGTCTTGGATGAAATATTACTATAGCAAATTGCAAAATTGTAAGAATATGCTGCAGCAATAAAAGCCCAATTTGCTGCAGGAGCAAGCAGGGAAAGCAAGGACAACACAACTGCAGAGGCTGATGTGAAGAGAGATGGGGCAGAGCCCTCAGAATTTCTGGTGGAATTACCAGCAATACTACATTTTCCTACACCATGAACTAGGCATTTTCTTTAAAAAGAGTTTGCTCAGAACCACTGGATGAGAAAAAAATGAAAACAGAGGTTGAAAAAGTCTCGCTGCTTTCCCCAATTGCTCTTCTTCCTGAATGTCTCCCTTCCCTGTCACTGTTGTGAGGGGCAACAGACTCAGTCCATTTCCACCTGAACTGCAAGGGTTGGCTGAATTTCTCCTCCCTTTTCCAGCAGTTTCTGCTTCTAGGAGGTGGTTCTCTGTCTCTCCCCCTTTGCAGAAGGAAATTCTCCAACTTGAAAACCATTCTTGTTCAGAGAGGAATAATATTTCTCTGTCCTTTAAAGGACTGCCCAGCTAAATATGCAACCAAAACTCAAAAAGAAAAAAAAACAAAAAAAAACCTTCAGATTAGAGCTGTGTACCAGGACAGCTTTAAGTTCTCCTGAACTAACAATAAAAACAGCGATCTCCAACCACCTCTAGTGCTGATTAATTCACTGCTGAACTGGCATCTTTGCTAACAGCTTTCCTGGGTTTGAATTTGCAAACTACATTACAAAGTCTTAAAGTCTGGGCAACCCCAGTTTGTAGCTGAGAACTGCATGTAGTTTTTCTGATATGACTACAATACAAATACGTAACTTTAATAACAATACATAATTTTTCATTCAGAAATACGTTATGGAGACTGTGAATCCCTCTCATTTTCCCTATTGTGTTAAAATCTGCAATCAACACACTTGTTTTCTCTCTCTCTGTCTCTCTCTCACTTTGTTCAGGAACATCATGAGCACATGGAAGTGCCCAAGGCCAGGGTGGATGGGGCTTGGGGCACCCTGGTCTAGGGGAAGGTGTCCCTGCCCATGGCAGGGGGTCGGAACAAGATAATCTTTAAGGTGCCTTCTGACCCAAACCATGCCATGATTCTGTGATTCTCATTGCAGCGTTTGTGTGACTCACACAGCAGTGTCTGAACACTGGGCTTGGCTGCAGATGTGGGTGACCGAAGGAGGAGGGAGAGGTCAGGCAGTCGCTCCGTAAGATTCTGAAAGAAAGTAAGATGTTTCCAAACCATTTTAAATGAGAGCAGGTAGGCTGCTGGTTTTGCATCAGCATGTTCTGACTATGAAACAGCTGCCCTTCATTTAAAAAAATGCAGGAAAATTGGAATGATACATAATAAATATGATTTTGTTGATCCCGACTTCCTAGAGTTAGACAGGTGCCTAAATTTATGCCCTGGGCTGAACCGCTAGACTGAACTTCATTTGATAAACTTATCAAACTTTGAAAGTTTGAAGGAAAAGATAAAGAAGAAAAAAAACGCCAAGGGTGAGCTAAAAGCTAAAGTTTGGATATAATGACCTGCTGTTTTGCTCCCACAGGCAGCACCAAGCACAGCACAGCAGTACCACCCCCTGCCCTTTTCACCCCAACATCACCTGCACTCGAGCAGGCAGTCACATGTGGGTTTCTAACATATTCCAGGAAGAACTGATTCTTGATATTATGCATATTTCCACTTTCAAATTATATTCTGTCAAGCCACTTTGGAAGGGAAGAAGAATGGGCAAAAATGTCAGCAAAAGTAGAAATTACTTTTACTATGGACACAGAAAGCAACAGTGCAGAGAAGATAAGCTCTCTCAGTATGTCATGAGAGAATTTGGTACAGACAGAAACAGTAAAATACACAGCTTAAAGTAATACCTTTTGTGATAGTTCTGCTGCAGTTACAGACTGCCTAGAGCCAACAGAAAAGCCCAAGACAACACAAGTCAGTGCAGCTCAGGGTAAGATGCCTGAATGAGCATCCCTAAGAAAGGAGAATTCACTCAAGTGTGAGACTGCTTCTGGTTTTAATTCTGATTTTATTAAACGTCTCCTCTAGGATCTGTCTCTACAGATCTGTGCCCCATTTCTGCACAGTGTAGAAAGAACTACACTGTCAAATGGAGATTTAGAAATTAGGGAAGCAGTGGGAGACTTCCTAGAGGTCAACTTTCCTGCAAAATATACAAAAAGCAATTTTTCCAATAAAATGGGAGAAGGGCTGGTCTTGCTGGATAAGGGATAGAATAAGGAACTGGCAGATAAGGACTGATTTCTTGGGGCAGAATTTGGGGAGTTTCGGACACAGTGTGAGAATTCTCCCTTAGAAATATCAGCAAAACTCCAAAAGGACTCAAGGTCTGGATACCCTTAGTTTTTAAAGGAGGCTGATCAAGACACTGTGCAACTTAAAGATTTTCTGATAATATTAGATGGATGCCACACAACTATTAAATAGTGCTTACTATGAAAATTGCTGCTTTTTAAGACCTGAAAGAATGAAAGCTTAAACTATCAGATAAAGCAGTCCAACATGAAGCATTTTGTAATTAAACGTGTCTGCTCATAATACACTTTCCATGGGATGACTTGCACTAATATCTACCATGAATTCTTGACAGCCAGAGTGGGTAAACAATTGAAATCTAGAGAAAGAAATTTAAATTGAGTCTATCCTGTGGTAATTTTTATAGAGAAAATGGCCTTATTTTGCTTGCTTTCTTAGGCAGAACAGGAACTACAGAATATTAGAGGGGGAGGGATGTACCTAAGAAAACCCACAAGGGAACTTTGACTCAGTGTGTGTAATCACTTCACACTTTGGTTTTAATAATTGTTTTTTTTAAAAAAAATGTTTTCCTTGAGAATTGCTTTTCTGAATACAGTTTTACATTTCTTACTTTCCTGTACCCACACAATGAACTGTAACAAATACTGTTGCCCACTCACTCAGCCAGAATTAGTGGAAAGTACATACCGAGGAGGGAAAAATGTATTTAATCTCCTCTTCTGAAACAAGGCTCAATGGCAATAAATTGGAATGTATAAGAAAAAGTAGTGAAAAAAAAATTGTTTAGAAAACAGTCAAAACAAGTCATAACTATAACTGCATCAAGTCTTCAAAGCACACACTTAAGAGAAGCTTTGCCTTAAAAAAAACTTATGGAGAGAAGATATTAAATGGTTCGAGGATTTTAAGAAAAAAGTAAATCTCATGTTGTAAATTATTTTTGGAAATCAGTGATGGACTACTCAAACTCTTTTTCCAGTTTCATAGAAGCATAGATTGGTTGGGATTAGAAGAGACCTTGAAGACCACCTCGCTCCAACCCCCTGCCATGGACAGAGACACCTTCCACTAGCCCAGGTTGTTCAGGGCTCCATCCAACCTGGCCTTGGACACTTCCAGAGATGGGGCAGCCACAGCCTCTCCGGGAAACTTGTTCCAGTGCCTCATCCAACATATTTCTTCACCATGTCCAGTCCAAATCTACACTTTTTCAGTTTTAAACCATTTCCTCTTGTCCTGCCAAGCCAGGCTTTGGTAAAGAGTCTCTCCCTATCTTTCTTAGGAGCCCCCTTTAGGCACTGGAAGCTGCTCCAAGGTCTCCCAGGAGCTTTTTCTTCTCCAGACTGAACTATTCCAGTGCCTTCAGCCTGTCCTCACAGGAGAGGTGCTCCAGCAGCTCCATGGCCCCCTCTGGACTTGCTCCAATAGGTCTATGTCTTTTCTTGTGCTAGGGAGCCCAGAGCTGGACACAGAGTGGGGTTTCACAAGAGAAAGAGCAGAGGTGCAGAATCCTCCCCCTTGACCTGCTGCCCACAGTGCTTTGGATGCAGCCCAGGACATGGTTGGTTTCCTGGGCTACAAATGTCCAGTTTCATACTCTAAGTTGTATTTTTACTTCCTATTATTATGTGCAACACCATGTATTTTGGTTTTGTAAAACTTGCAAAACTAATTTTTTTTTAATTCTTTAGGGAAAAAAAAACAAAACACAATTCACAATATTTCATTTAAAGAGAACAGTTTTTAAAATCTTGATAGCGCCTACCACAGGGAAAAAAAGGTCTTCAGAAGAAAAAAAAAATATCCCTTGGTTTAAATGCTTGTTGATCAAATTGATTTGTATTTTCAAAAGCACTTGTGGTAGCCATCGTGTACAGATGCATTGCCAAATTGGAACATGAAGTTGGTTAAATTCGGGTGGATTTTTGTAGCTAACAGCAAAGAAAATCTGTCATTTTTTAACTCATGGAACTGCAATTCACAAATGAAAGTGGCCAATAAGGGGAAAAGCGTCAACACATGAGAACAAGTTTTCCATAATCTCAGCAGCAGGCAAATGCCACAGCATCTCAAATAAAGAATAACCTGACTTTTCTGAACTAAAATCAGATCACTGTTTGTTTTCCAGATGATCTGACTTCCCAGACTGCTTTTCCTATCTGCTGTATGTTGATCCCATGACCTGAAGTGCATCACATTTCCTAACACATGAAAACATCCAATTGATTTCTCTTTCCCTCCTACTGAAATATCATGCATTGTTTTCTGTGTAACTTTCCTTTATTTTCTGCTCATTATTTCTTGTTTTTAAATCTCTTGGAGCTAATTTTTGAGATTAAGCCCATACAAAGATGAGCTGGTTTTTTCTTTGTCACTGAAAAGAACAGCAAACATTTTCACCTCAGGGGAATCTGGAAAAATGGAATTTAAAGACCTACAAAATAATTTCAGGGAACACAGGTCAGCATAAATGTCAGTATTATGAATGGCCAAGTAAACAGACTGGGGAGAGGGAGGGTGGGTCCTTAATTATGGATTTTAATGAAACATTAAGATTCTTTCTGAGGGGAAGAGTGATGCTGTTTGCTCGCTGGGGCTGATGAATGCCACCAATTTTGGTTCACTTTCACTTTGCTAAAGGGCTTTGAGAAAATTTCAGGAGCAGAAAACACAGCAATTATGTCATTATGGCTCTTTTCTATTTCTGAGTTGGAAAGTCACAGGGGTGTGTAATAAAATTCAGCAAAGAAAGAGGTAAGGAGGATATTTCAGGTGACCCGGGGAGAATCATTCAAGAAACAGGTCATTGAAAAGCATTGTACTAAACAGCATTTGCAGGGCATGTATTATTTAGATAAACTCACATTATTTAGGACTTGATTATAACCTCCAATTCTTATGCAATTCATGTATGCAGCAGAAGAATTTATAGGCTAATGGGCTGACTTTATTTGTCAGTGTTTGCCCTGAGAGGACCACATCAGTTTGTTCACTCACAGATTCAGAGTTTGGGAAGAAAATTGTCTGTTTTACGGCAACTCTGTTAAAGGTTTCCAGTAAATTACTGTAAAATTATGCTAATTATTCTATTTAAAAAAAAAAATACAAAAATAAAACAAGCAGAAATCCCTTCTATAATCTTTGCTAGTTTAGGACTCAAGTTCCACATTTCTGCCCTCTGCAGCATTGCTTTCCCATTCTTCCTTTGTCATAGACCTCTAACATGCTTAAGAATACTGAAATTTCACATATACAACACAATTCTAACCAAAACTTTCAAGTCCCAACACTGCCCAAAGTTAGAGTAATATAAAGAGCTGTTTCTTTACAGTATTTCTAACTTCCTATTTAGTTTTGAAATTTTTTTTTTACTTCTCAACAGCCATACATCAGACTTTGACAGATGGTACATGTACCTTATAAGATTTATGAACTGCTCTTTATGAAATGTTTGTAGAATTCAGTGCAAAGCTTGAGTAAGCAATACAGAAGTTTTAATCAAACACATTATGAGTTTTACAAATTTGCAAAGCAGCTAGTTAGAGCATATTTTCATCCCTTAAGGATTTGCTTATTGCAGGATAACCAAAATATTCAAGATACCTAATTACTTTCAAAAAAAAAAAATAAAAAAAGGAAAGGAAAGTCCTTCCTTTGAAATATTCATTCATTTCAATATTTCTTTAGGGCTTCTTCACATCTTCCTGATACTCAGGATTGTTCCATTTAGTGAAAAGCTAAAATGCAACACCAACATGCTTTCCTTGCAGTAAGTGCATATCCTACTTTCAGCTTGGGAAGTAACAGAGGAGGGAGTTGGGTTGTGGGAATGAAGAAAACCAGTCATAGGCTTTACCCCATTTAAAGCATTGTTAGGTCATGCTCTCTATATTCCATCTGTACTTTATGTTGGGTCATTAACACTCAAACACACAAAATATGAACTAAGAGAGCTGGTCCCTCCTTAAAGGTGACCCAGAATCCTTGGTGTCCACCCAAGGTTTGGAAGGTACTGACAACCTGAGGCCCCAGAGAGCTGGAGGTGCTTCATGATCTCAAAACCTGCAAGTTAAGACTACAATTAATCCTTTTTTCTTTCTTTCTTTCCTTCTTTCTCTTTTTTCTCTTTTTAATATATGGTTTTAATATAACCATATTCAAACTTTAATTTGGTATGCCTGGAATGGTAAATAGCAATGCACCATAATCAGCTGTTATTATGAAGAATGAGTTGCCCATAATCTGTGTAATAGAACCACTCTCCTGCTAATCCATCAAGCACTTTGCCAAGGACACTGCAGGGACACTAAAAGCACCAGTTTCACCGTGGCAGTATTTCTCCTCAGTATGGAAGCACTTGTTGGTATAAGGGAAGAATGTAATTTGTTGTGACTAACAGCTTTCATCTTCTGAAAAAAAAAAAAAAAATCACCACACAGCAAAGCTCTTTTCTACCGATCAACTGTTTTACAATTGTTAACATATTAAAGCTGTAAGCTTTGCAGCTATCCAGACCTGGGCCCCAGCAGAGGTTTCTCCCCAAATTTTAGCTCCTGACAGGCAAATCAAAAATGGATGACCTGACTGCAATGTGACACTGGGAACAGGGCAGAGCAGAAGCAACAAGCACACGGCCCACTGAAACCGCGCCTCGTCAATCAGGTTCTCAGATTACTTTGAAAATCTTTTTTTATTAGACAGCGTCAAATTCTTTCAAAAATTCATGGAGATCACATTTTTTTTGTTCCCCTCTTTGAACTCTGCAGGAGTCATCTTCAAGCATTAAAACTGTATCGCCTGCCAGAAAGGGGAGGGGGGGAAAAAGTGCACTTTTCTCCTGCTCGCAGCACTGCAACATTTATGAACCAGTGAGCTTTAGGGAAAGCTGCAGCATTCAGCTTTTCCATGAAGCATGATGAGCTTTCCATAAATTGCAGCCACATTTCTCCTAGAGGGATATGAATAAAGTCTATTTATAGAATATTCAGCAAGTGGATGCAGGGTGAAAATATCACTCGTGTCTTCAAAGACTAAATTAGTGAGTTTCTGCACCCTGGATTCCATAATCTTGCCCATAAGCTTTCCTTCTCCTCCAAATTTGGAATTTTTTGCACAATCACGCACTAATCATGCATAAACTACACTGACCTACATACAGCCTCAGTAGACTTTCTGTACATGTGATCCACATGGATAGAAACACTATAAATAGAAGCACATAAAACTGTGCCTAGAAATAGAAACAGCAACAAATCCATTTTCTCGGGGAAAAAAAAATGTGAAAGCAGAGACAAAAAAATATGAACCTCCTCGAATGAACACCAAGATGATTCAGGTAAAGGAACAAAGACCACTAAATCTTGAAAATTCCCAATTTATCTTGGCCACTTTGATTTAGCTGCCAGGAATAGAAATCTATGCCACAGTGTGACAAGCACAGGTAACACTAAAAGCAGTAATAACTGTTCAGCCAGAATTCACTGTGTGGTAAGATCCTATTTTTCCAAGGAGATCAAACATCCATTAGTCTCATGCTTTGCTTTAACTTGACATACACAAAAGAAGAATGCTCCTAGATGAGGTGGGCTTAATTCCAAAATTATTTTTTCAGGGAAAAAAAAAAAAAAAAAAAAAAAGAATGTGCATAATTGGGAGCCAAAAGCCCCTTTCCTACAACACCATGCATTTGATTCTGGCTAAAAACTAAGAATAATAGTCAGCAGGGTGTGTAACTCAGGGATCCAAATATTGCTAATGCTGAAACAAATGAACTACTGTCTTCAACAGAAAATTAAAATTTTAAAAATCACCTGTTTTGACAAGGCCTGAGGCTGTTAAAATTCCATGTGCCTTTTCTCTCTTGGAATGATATACGAAGCCTTCAGCTGATAGGATGTTCTGCCATAGGTTCTATTATTAAGCCATGCGGAGAGGCATTGGCAATTATTACTGATTTTATTTTAGGCATCAGTACAGAAAAGTAGCTGGAAGAAGCTCTTATCAATCAGTTCTCTCACTCTTTCCAGACTGATGTCCTACAGACAAAATGCAACCATCTTTTCCAAGGAAGTGAGTGGGTTTTCAATACCACGGAAGGTCAACCACTCTCACAAAATTAAGTTCTTAGAAGTTCTGGTGTTATTTAGTGGGGAGGGGGGGAAATGAACTAAATGATAACAGCATAATGCAGTTAGCCTGGCAACAAGCTTCCAGAAAAGAACTGAGTCTCTACAGAAAACACCAGAAAAAAATCATTAAAATCTCCGAGATGGAGATGATGATAGGAAGCATTCTCAGGGTGCCCAGGAACAAAAAGGGGTTTAAAACACATAAAAAGCTACTACACTTTGCCATAGCTGGGACAAAAATTATGAATCCTAGGAGTTAGTACTGGAAAGCTTGGACACAGCACAGCACCTACAGAAGTTTATTTAGTAATGACATGTAAGCATGGATGGTTAAACCCCACGGGATCAGGTTCTTGACTGAACAAAAGAACTGAATGGAGAGCAGATTTCTTGCAACATCATTAAGGCAAAGTGGTCTGGTTTTAGCATTTCCACAAGAGACACAACTAAGACCTTTCGGTCTCTGTGTCCAAAAAACCAGACATGAGATTCATCAAAGAACTGTGAAACATCCTCTAAACCTGGAACTGCAAAGAGTGTCACTTTTGTGCAGTTCCCTCCAAATCCTGACATGCCTCCTGCAACCATGGGCACCAGCACTACAGCAGGACAAGAAAATGCTACAAGGAGAGAGAGCAGAGCAGAGCAGAGCTGGGCAAGCCACTGCTGGCTCCCTTTCCATGCACTGCATGACTTATTTATATGTATTAATAAACTCTCCTTGTAGTAGTGCACAGCCCAAAAGTCAGGGACAAAGAAAAATACAAACATGCAACTGTAAACACCACAAATCTCCCCAGTGTGCTCAAGTAAATCGGGATTATTTTCATGTATCTGTGCTGATCAGCAGGAAAAGCACTGAATACAAATACATGCTGGTTTGGATTTGGGTTTAGTTTGGTTTTTTTGAGAATAAAAATCCTGTTGCCGCACTTACAAAGATGATGTCAGATGCTTTAACAGATGAAATGACATAAGGAGAAAACAGTTACCTACCAACAAGGTTTTCTGTGTTAACCTTGCACCTTGTTAACACCTTAACTAAGGCAACAGATTCCGAGCTCCCGTTCTAGAAAAGTGATTGAACTCTCACAACTTGTTTTCCTTTTCCTCATCATAATCCTATGTCCTTCATCTCATCTTAAAATCTAAATATAAATAACGTAACTAGTGAAGAAAAATTTCAGTGCACGTCAGAGGCCTCTGCAGATCTCTATAGGCAAATTAACTGGAAGAGCTGGGGTGGAAACATGGAATCAAACCTGGCTACAGCTCACAGGCTGATGTTGGGAAATTACAAAACAATGATGGTACCACCTGGCCCAACTCAGCTCTTCTTTTTGATGGTAAGACTGTCCCTGCTCTGAGTGGGGTCTGAACAGACAATGGCACAGGTCCAGTCTACCTACATGGCAACGTTTAGTGCTTTTCAACTTCTTCAGAACTTCAATAGCCCGCTCAAAATACCCCTTTCAACAAAACTAAGCAAAACCAACCTATCCAAAGCATCACAACAAATTAACCATAAAGGTGGGAAACAAGAGCAGATATACTGAGATCTGGCCTTCAAGGGTTTGTCAGAAATTTACTGCTTCCTTCTCACTCCTTTTACTTCAGGGCCTCCACCTTTAATCTAAATGTTATATTCTGAAACTATGGGTTTGTGGTATTTAGGTGTGTTTGCAAGGCACTTCAAAAGTTAAACTTAACTACTAGAAGTGATTTCGTAACTTTAAACCATCTATTAAAATTTTAACACTTGGAATTTTTCATTTGTCCTTATTCCTGAAAACATCTGTTCCAAAATATGCAGCAGGAGTGCTGAATGAAAGATGCTACAGTGCAGTCTCTACACAACATAGAAAAGAAGGTTTAGATCAGATATTAGGAAAAAAGTCTTAGGTGTGAGGGTGGTGAGGCCCTGGTAAAGATTCCCCAGAGAACCTGTGGCTGCCCCATCCCTGGAAGTGTCCACGGCCAGGCTGGATGGGACTTGGAGCAACCTGGTGTAGTGAAAGGCATCCTGGCCCACAGTAAGGGAGCTGGAACCAGATCACCTTTAAGGTCCCATGCAAACCAAACTACTTTATGATTCTATGATTCTACGAGTCTAAGAAACCAGAAACACTATAAATACTAAATAAAGCGCTTCCACCTGCCATTCAAAGGAAACTTCATACACAAATAACAACTGTACAAACCTCCACACCCTCCCACATTATTATGTGGGCATCAAATTTGACTCCGGTTCCGTATTTCCAACCCTCTGGGACAAAGCAGAAACATCTGCCTTTATTTCAGCTGCCACTCTAACAGTAAGTTTCAAGATAAATCACCCTCTATGAATAATTAATACTGCTTTCTCAGTTAGATTTGTGATTATTAAGTCATTATTTGTTTGTTTTCGCTGATGATTAATCTGTTTTCCCTTCTCTCATTTAGTCATACAACTCTGGAGGAAAATTAAACCGTCAGATAATTTACAAATTCTGGTTAGAATTGAGCAGTCAGCTCTGAAGGGTTTTGTATTTTAAAATCTCCAGCTGAAAAGGTATACAGACCAAAGGATATTCCTCAGTGGGGTTTCATGTGCACAGAAACAGCCTTGGATTGGGAAGCCCTGCAGCAGTGGGAGGTGTTGAGGTTGGTGCACTGAAGCCCAGAGAGATGGGCACCGGTCATCAGACACAATTTTTAATGAGGATCACACCAAGAAGGCTTGGGACAGGAATGAAGCAGATTCCATGTCTTTAGCAAACTATTTCCTCCCGCTTTTTGGGAACAGTCTGTAATTCTCAAAGCAATCAAGGCAATCATCCCTCCCCAGACATTCCAATCACCAATGCCACAGAAAGCCACCAGCATTTCTCACTGGGCTTGTCTCCTGTTGGACTGGTCTGTTACATCAGCACAGGGAAGTCTGGCAAGAGGCAAAGCTGCAACAAATTAGGTAGTAAAAGTGCACAATGTAATTGAGGAAATAATCTGGAGAAAGACTTGGTAGTGAGGGGAAGAAACTGTTTTCAGAGAGATCAACTCCTTAATTTGACTTACCCAACAGCTAAACAAACACTAGAGCCAAAACCCAGTACACAAATGGGAAGTGGGGAATGCACACATACTGTAGCAACCCTAATCCTACATCAATAAAAAACATTCCTCAAACTACACTTGAGCAAAGAGAAGGAAAACAGGGGTTTGCAGGATCAGGAAGACACAGGGAATTAGGCATTCCATCTGAAGTTCCTCCGAGCCCTGATAGTGAACTGGAATAAACTGAGCAGAGATTTATGGATGCTTTATCTGCAATGAAAAATAAAACCTCTTCCTGGAGGTGACTTCTTGCAATTCCAGGATCAGGGAGGTCTTTGGACAGACGTTGCTGTGATGCTGAGGAGGATATTTAGAAGTCTTTGTGTTCAGAAGGACAGAAGCCTACTGCCACCTCATTGCCAAGCCGGTGGCACATAAAGGGAGTAACTAAATAAGATCTGCTAAACAGCCAAACTACAAATGAAAAAACTACTCTGACACTCTGACATGTAAATAAAGATACTGGAAGTAATTCAGTGGAAAAAACATTTGCTTTGCTTATTATCAGGGATATTGCCAGAAGCAAAATATACTCACATACTTTTAGTTTAATTTCAAAACTGGTGTGAAAGTCACAGGTTATTAAAAACCCTGAATAGGAGACACTGTTCTGACCAACCATTTCCTAAGCTTTATTCACCACCATTCATTCCTGGTGTTTTTCAAGCCAGTATAATGAGTCATTCACTGGTTAAATCAGGAGACTGCGAGACTGAGCTTCCCACTATATTACTGTCTTATTTTGTAGCCTGAGGCAAAGTAATGATCTCTTCTCAGTCTGTCTATATGTAATATGCACATTATGCTTCTCACAGGGATATGATTCGTTCACTGATGATAAAAAACATTTTGGTGTTCTCAGAAAAGCAGCATCATAAATTCACAAGAGGTAAGCAACAGAGTGAAAACAACGGTCTTCTTATGCCAGAGCAGCTGGACAATTTAAAAGTTACAACAAACTCTTTACCTAGAGTTATACCATTGTGCAGCACCAAGTTCTCCAAGTCCAATGCCCACATAATAATGTGGGAGGGTGTGGAGGTTTGTACAGTTGTTATCTGTGTTTTTTGTACTTAAAAAATATGAACTAAATTTTTAAAAAAGCATTCCCAAGTCATCTTCCAGCCTTATAAACATAATGTTGGCCAGAAGAGGAAAGTCAGAAGTTCATCCTGCCCTCAGAGAAAGATCCCCATTTGACTGTTTCAGGAATTCTAATCTAGAGCCAGAAGGGATGAGATCTTCCACATCATCCCACGAATCCTGAGAGAGAATGGGAATGGCAAGACTTGAGCTCTGTCAGCACGAGAGGACAGCACAAGCCAAGAAGAACGAGGGAGATGCCAGAGAGCACATGAGCACAAGCTGAACTGGAAAGCTGATGTGGGAGGAGTTCAGGAAAGCAACCAGATAAAATGGGGAGCACAGAATTTGCCTCTGCAGTTAAAGAGGCTTGCTCATTTATTTTATCAGAATTCCACTGGAGCCTTTGTCAGCAATGCAGTTGCAGAGATTGAAAATGATGCATTTCTTCAGACATGCACAGTATGGAAGAGGAGCTCCAGCAGTTCTGCAGGAGCATTTTGCAACACCTTCTTTTGTGAACTAGTTAGAAACTTCAGCCATAAAAGATGCTATCTGCTTCCAGAGTCATCTTTCTAGCTCATATTTTACTTTGTTCTTAGATGTAAAGCATCTTGTACAAATTACACATTTTCATAGGCTTTGGTTCCCCCATCCCATACCTACGTTCTCCTTCCCTGTTTTTAAAAATCCATCTGAATGATTCATTGTACAGTTCCTAGACTCAGAGTTATTGAGTGAAAAGGCAAAATCATCCTTCAATCCTCAACTTTTACTCCCTAGGAACAGATTGATTATTTAGAAGTCACAGGTATTCCCTTCAGAAGTGTCGAGGAATGTTTTGGAAGGAATTTTCTACTGTAATGCAACTTGGCAGAAACATGTTTTTCCCTAATGAAGTCGTGGCTTATTTATCTATATTTATCTTGAACATAACACAGAAAAATTCTGTGAATTAATAAAACCAGTACATGTTTCTATGTAGCTACATAGGCCTCTGTATGGAACATGCCTGTAGGTGTATTTATGCAGCAAACAAATTACATATGTGGGCAGGCAATAGTAACAGTACCTTTTATCACATCTTATCTACATTTCCAGCATGCCAACAGCACAAAAGTGAGAATCTTGAACAAAGGGGGAGATTTTACACTGAGACTTAGTCAATTAATTGACAACAAGAACAACAAAGTTTTTTTCCAGAAATGTTTTACCCTGAAGTATCCCAGTTTAGGTTTTGTTAACATGAACTGCACTGGATCCCAAATCCTGAAACGCTACACAGAGAGAGATGCAGTCAGACAAGGCTACCTGTAGTCCTTAATTCCTTACAAATCTCGAATGACACCTAACCACAAGCAGGAAACCACAGCAAAAATATGCCTTAAGACTCTTTCAGAGATTCATGAGAGCTTTAAACAGACAATAAAACAACTCAGCAGTTAAACTTACCATCCACCAACAGCAAGTCATTAGCTGCAAATAAAATACATCCACTTAACAAATAGGGCTGGAATCACAAGTCATCCCAGCTTTGTATTAGGGAGACAGCATTAGCGTCGACAAGACTCCCAAAATGAGCAAATTTAAAGGACAGGACAATTAAAATGTTAACCACTGCCTGCAGCTTTGCAAAAGTGTTCTCAACATTGCTACCATCAAACAACTGCCACTTCAGATGGAGTGAAACACCAAGGCCTTGTGCTTTGTTTTAATTTGAACTGAATCTACAGCACAGGCTCTGTATTTTCAACAAACTGGAGTCACAGATTAGCTCAGGCAGATAAACTGAACTCTCCAGATACTGCTCTGTACCAGCCAACAAAGTGCTGTGGAGAAGATGACACCTCCCTGACACAAACACACGGTTCTGCCCTGGTCTCCACACACCTCCCAGAGAGACTCAACCTGTCTCCAGCAACAACCCCTGATACTTCAGCTGTGGCGAGGAGATTCAAACTGAGATTCCTAAACTGAAACTTCAGCTGTGTCAGGAATCGTTAATCCTCCTATACAGTAACCAGGAGCCAAATCCATATTGTGATGAAATAAAAGGACCTGCAGGGCCATCAAACCTGCCAGGGACAGCAACGCAGGTACAGGAGGTCACAGCGAGGTCACATTTCCATATTTCATGAGATTTGCCAAGTTTGAAATTAGAGGCAATCACACAATAAATCTCAAAACACGCCAATAGGAAGATAAAAATTCCCCTTGGATAACAAACGAATCAAGACAAGAATATATGAGTCTCAGATACAGCAGAAAGGAGAGCAGATCAAACCTATCTCAGAAAAAAAAAAATCAGAGAACAGTAATTATAGGCAAGTATTTTTGTCTTCACTACAGATACAGCTTTGACATTTCCACTCTCTCACAGAAACTATGTATTTAAAGTGAAAATATGAAAGTAGTAAAAGGCAACTGTCAACTGCTGCATGTTCATTGACTCTATGTCAATAAAGGCCGGCTTGTCTCTACTTTGCAATTATTTTTAACCTATCTCTGCACAAGGAAGAGAGCCAGGGGAGAATTAATGATAACAAAGTGTTTTAGTAACTGACTTGCATTGAATTTTACAAATTTACAGCAAAGCTGAATGTCAATAGATACCAAATTTACCAGCCTCCAGCTTCATGCCAAGGCACAAGCGAAGAGGAGCATTAGCCCATCAGACTCCAAAAGATCTGCCTTTGTTTTCCCTAACCAAAACCACCAATGGTAATAAATTTTTTTTAAAAACCTCTTTGTTTCTCCCAGGAACATTTGTCTAATAAAGCAAATTAGGTAGTATGTAAACAGCTAATTGTTTAAATCCATCAGTGATGTTCATAAAATTTCTCTTTTGTTAAGAAAGATTGCGTATATACACATCATGAAGCCATGAATTTAGAATAAATTCCTCCATCCCATATACCATGAGCATTATCTCACATACTTGCACTGAGTTTCCTTCACATTAGAGATGAGAGATAATGGGACTAAGCAACATCTGGCAAGCCTGAAAGGAACAAGCCATTACTGCCTTCTCTTTTCACAAAGCCATACCCTCCCTTTCTCTGTCACTCCCTTCAGCCAATGCCCATTTACCTAAATCTCATTCAATTATAATAGAAAATAATTGTAGAGTTGAGATCCCTTCAGCTTCTTCAATTCTTTTTTGACAGTCCTTGAATTTTTGGTTTATTTATGTGCTGAGGACAGGAGCTGCCTAGTAATGTGTGCTCACTCTGTGCTGCTGCCTGGCATGATTCTTGCAGAAGGAATAATTCAACAGTTATAACCACATGGATTAAGCCAAATACTGCCTATACAGAAGGCTTGGAAAAGATGGTGTTAAAAACTGGTCTGGGCATGCAGAAAGAGTAGAATTAAAATAATTTCCTAATATGAAAGAAACTGTTTTAAAAGGTAAGGGATAATGGACTCCATGTGTTAGAAGATAAGAACAACCTCCAGCAGCAAAACCTTGAATAAATTCTTAGAGAAGTACAATTAATTCCACTGTACCTTGAGAAGAAACCGTACCTACCAGTGTATTATTTTACTCATACTTTTCCTATAGTACAAAATGTTTGGTGAATAAAAAGGGTTACATAGCAGCTTATTATTATTAAAACATGATGACTGTTCCTGTGTCTCTCAAAGCAACACAGAACTCCAAACTCATATCCTCTGAAAAATCTTTTCATTTTTATAAGCCATCTGTCAACAGGCCATTTCTACTCTGCCTTCCCTTTGATCATACAGTCCTAATTTTCTCAGTGTGGCAATTAATCTCTTTTCCCCTCTGATTTTTATCTAAAGATATTAGAAAACCCTCTGAAGCCTTCACATTGTACACTCAGCTAATATATGCAGCCTTGTATTCCTATAATTATCCCTTTTTTCCCCCCCTCCTTCCTCCCTTCTCCCTTTCAGATGCCATCCAACGTATCCCCTTTCAATAGGACCACATGATCTTTTTGTGCTCACCAAGTACCTATCCAGGGTGCTACAAGCTGTCCTGTACCAGATATAATCACCACCACCCACAACTCTGTTCCTCAAATTACCAGGAGAAATCTCAAGAGTCTTTTTTCCTCTGGCAAACTACACGTTGGTATCATGTCTCCCGTTCATGCAGCACACACTGTTAAAAAAGTGAATGGTGTAGATGTCAGGCAGAAATAGTGTGTGTGCTTGAAATTCTCCTCTACTCCAGCACATTGTCTTGTGCTCACATTAGGTCTTATCCCCTTTAACAATAACAATAAAAAAAAATATTAAAAAAAACTTTCCTAGAATGAATCTTTTGAAGAATAGCTATTGAGACAGTCTTTGGGAAAATAAAATCATTCACTTGAAGAGAAGCAGAACATTTAACGTGATTGGACACATCATCCTTTCCCCGAGTATTCATTTCATGCGCAAAATCCTTTTGATGCTTTATATCTTTAGTGTCACAATAAAAAAATCTTCTTATTACTGAAGAGAGATAAGAGAGTAAACAGCAGCTGTGTGATAGCACTGATGTAGCAGAACATATCCCCGCGAGGATTCTTGACCTTTCAGCCTCGGTTTTCAGTGCTGCAGCTAAAAATATCTTTCCTCCACTGACAAATATTACAGCTCCATGCTGCAGAATAGCAATGAGGAGCTTTATGCTCTAATGGCTTTACTATAAATAGAATCTCTTCAGTGCTAAAAGCTCTTCATTAAAAGGATTAGTGACTACAACACACAACAGGAACAACCGATACCAAACCTCGGGCTTTGTAGCACAGGCTGATTTTAAATTTACTAGATTTAAGGTTTCTAAAGTAACTGTGTAATTTGGTGAGTAAAGTAGAATGAAAAAGGGCTCCCTCCCCCCTCTCCATGCAACATTTTGGAGAGCTGTCTTTGATATAAAATTAATAGTTTGAGGAATCGGCTTCCTAGTACTCTCATTTTCTCCAGTTCAATGCCAAATTGACTGTATAATGCAATGTCAAAATGAAGAACAAAGTCACAACAAAACTGATGTCAGTACTTGAGCATAACAAATGATCAGTTTTCTGCTGGAGCAGAAAAATTTTCTCCCCTGCCTGGTTTAAGATGGGGCCACAAATCCTGCCACGGCTGGGCTGTGGCTCTGCCATGCTCGGCTATGCTGCAAACGAGTCCCATCTGGGGACTGAGGTAGGAGGGGGACAAAGTCGGGGACAAAAAGGTCAGCAGTACAGGAATCCCACTTACCACTTCAGGTTAAACAACAAACCCAGTCTTAGGAAGTTATTTTGAGAAACACTGGCAAATACACCATTAGACTGATGTCTCACAAACACCATGCCATAGGAAAAGGACCAGACACAAGATGTAATTCCAGCAGAAATAAGGCACATTTTTAAAGTGATGAGTTATCCCAACATGGCACCAGTGAAAGACTGACTAGGAAGTCAGAAACTTCAAGGGGAAAGATAAACATTACTTGCCAAATGTGACATAAAATGACCACCTATAAATATTAGAAAATACAAGCTTGTCGAATACTCTGTTAACAAAACCGTGTCTCAGGCACTCAGAGATTTTTAAGCTTCTCTGACACAAATGGTGGGGTGTGTGCAGTCAATCAATGAAACACAACCTCCTGCAAGACTAATAGGATTGGAAGACACGCAGTAACCCTGCACATCTGAACTTTTCCATCCTCAGAGGCAGTTTAAAAGCTCCCAGCTTAGCCTGTACTACCTGGCCACCTCTCCAGGAACCAACCATGCCAAGTAACAATCAGCCTCATAAATGGGCTACTACATATTCTAAGCACCACTCAGCCCTGGGCCTCTACAAGCAAGACTTCAGCTCCCAACAGAAGGGAACAGAAAGTGATCAGAGAATGTGCACTGAGAGGGTGTATCAAGCTCTCAAATCACTGAGGTTGTTAAAGAAAGGAACATCTGTCTATGGAGCCATTCTATATTTTAATTGACAATCCCATTGCCCATCAATCATGGGACTTTGATTTTCTTTTTTTTTCCCAAGGTTCTGCAAATAGGTTTTTGCTTCAGCATTATTAACTTGTTTGAATCAAAGCAGATGTGTTAATGTTATTCAATTTATTTTTTTTTTAATAAAATACATAGTTTTGATGAGTTGGACTAATGGCACATTTACCTGTATTCTAGGTTTTCCTCTTTTATATTTGTTTCTTGTTAGAGAACAGAAATTTTATCAAACATACTCCAAATTTAGATTACCCAAATAATGAAGGATGGCTTTACCCCCCCATGAGATTCAGACAAATGGCAAATTTTGATTGCCTGCAAAAATTCATAATAGGAGAGCTGCATAGTGGGTTTTTTTTCATTTTAAATTAGAGGATTTGCTACTAACATGCCATATGCTGTGTGATATGTTTAACAGAATGTTACACTTCTAATTGCATACCAATCAAGGGCTCGTATTTTCCAACAATTAGCAGAGTAAAGTATAAATTTCCTAGTGTCGTTGGTGCTTTCAGGCATCCAGCAGAGCCTACGATATTTTAATCCACACATCTTCCAAATCACAAACATCATTTGGCTTCAGTAAGAGACCTCCAGATAAGACTGAAAAGGAGAGGATGGGGAGAGAGGAGAAAGAAAGATGTATTTCTACTGACAGCACCATCCTTGTATCTTCCCAGGATTGCCCACATAAGTTCTAGGATATTCAACAGCAAAAATGGGGTAGGGACCTCAGCTGGGATTTTATGGAGTCAGCTGGAAAAATCAGGAAACAGCTCTCCAGGTAGAGCTCAATAACTTTCGCTTTTTCAGGAAGCAGAAGGTATTCAACTCTGATTTTCACCATACAGCTTTCAAAAGTTTTAAAGACATTTTATGCTGACTACGGCTTATTTTTTATTTTTATCTACTAACTTACTTGCTGATATTCAAATTTCACTAACAATGATGAGTCTTCCTATCATACCATTTATTATTTATGATGGAGCAGGAGTGAGCTACTTAATGAATAGCAAGACGACTTGGATTCACTTTAATCCCTATTTCAAAACAGAAATAATCTCCAGTGACTTTTCTCCCAGACATTATTACATACAAGTCAAATTTTACTGAGTAAAATATTTACTTGTGTTCATTCCAGTGTTTGCAAACTTTATTAAATTCAGTTTGCCATCAGAATATGAAGTAATGATAGTTAAAGACTAATCACAAATCACTGCTTATAAAGATACTGGGCTATTAATTGCCAGATACCATGTACTCAAAATTAATTTTGAGTGAAATGCTCAGGGCAATTCTACTTTAGCACTGGAAATATCTGAACCTGCACTTCCATCTCCTGTTTCATCAGTGGTATCTCATAAAACCCCTTCCTGCAGCCTCCTCTCTAGATCTTAGCATGTCAGGAAAGGCACAGGAGTCATCACTACAGTGTTCCAGTTGAAAGCTCCTTCCCAAAGGTAGTTCAAAGGCTCCATAACTGCAAGTTTGTCTATGGTATTACCCAGTGGTATCCAGAAGATACTGGCACATGGGAATATGCACGTTTTTAGCATGATCTTCCATCAGTGAAGAAAATAACTGAACGTTCAAGGGTCACATTTGGAACCTGTGCAACTGAGAAATGTCCACTACCCATACAGAATAGAGTGAGTTCATCATTAGAAAAGTAAACTATAATATGAGATAACTGAAGGCACAGACAACCTGCTTCCAAAGTCCAAGGGAGCAGCATTTTAGTATCTACGGAAAACAAAATGTGGATAAAATGCAGTTCCTGGGCTAAATAACATCTCTGCAATTTTTCTGCAATTTTTTGGTCCCTTAATCATTAAATTTAGACATGTAACAATTTTTTGCTGAGTTAGTGTCATCAAACCATCCAACTTGATTTGACTAAAGGTTTGCTGACCGTTATGGCACTCTGTTATAGCTCCACAGTCTGAAACTCCAGATGAATGACAGAGGTAAATGCCATCTGTGGTATTTTACATAAATTAGGTAAAACAACAGGATTGTTACCAAGTTGCCAGCACCAATGGAATGCAAAAGACACTTAAAAGGAGAACAAGAAGGATTCAGAATGATGATATAAAGAGTTCATAATCTCGCCCAATACACTGCCTAAGAAACATTTCATTGCAAGAACAGGAGGGAACCTGTGCAGGTTAATTCTGCATGATGATCAAGTTGCTGAGTTTTGTTTTTTTTTTACTCTCTCAAAATAACAGAAGAATTTCATTGTCTGCCACCATGTCCTCTGAAGAACAGCTTCAAGATTATCATCACCAACCTCTGTGACAAGCTGCCTCCCCTATCAGACATGTGTCACTGCATGTCACAGTCCTGTCCTCTCCGCTCATTTTTCCTTGTCTGAATCATGCACAGCTTTCTCAACAGACCCCCCTGTATAAAACCATGTACTGTGACAGCCAGAAAGCCAAAACAATTCCTCACAAGCCAAAAATCCTGTACTGCTGCATTTTCATTCCTTGACTTGTGTCATCCCAGCATGTTTTTTACCTTTGTGGATTATGTATTGGTTGTGCAGCGATTTCTGAGTATTACTGATCCCAAAGGACTGCATGAACTGTGCTACAACCTTCCCAAAAATGTGATTACTGTGTAATAAAAACTAACCTAAACTTGAAATTCACCTGTATGTCTGGGGTTCTGAACAACTGCTGAATTTCCAGCCAGTAAGGTTTCACACTGCTTTACTACACTATTGGTCATGGTGCTGAGTACCTGAAACTTGCAATTTAAGCAAAATTACCTTCTAAAAGTTTTAGTGGCTTAATTGTTCTGCATTTACCTAAAGTGACTACATTATTATCTACCTTAAACATTCAAGATCCTATGAGAGAGACATTAGAGAGACAGCAGCAACTTTCTGAAGCACTGTGTTACTCATGTTGGTCTTAACACATAAACTTCGATATGAGCCAGAGGGTTTAACAAGCTGGATTTACTCCATCATTGCCATTTTGAATTCATGTTTGTGAGAAGGCAACGTTGGTTTCAATAGCTTACACCATGTTCTGTGAAATACTAAATATTCACTATGACTTTGGTGGTTAATAAAGAACAACAGAGAGTCCTGGAAATGAAAGCACAGATTCACTCTAAGGTAGAGATCATTAAGGATCCGTGTCAGGAACAATGCTACTGAAGATCTAAGCTTGTCAACCAGATCTAAGAAAACAAAAAACATACTTTACACCAGACATAGACAAAGGCTACTGAGATAATTAAGGGGGGGGGGGGGGAGAATTAAAAAAAACCCTGTGCTATCAAAGAGACTGGGAGAGTCAGTCCTGACTGTTGTCTGGAGATGCACAAAAGAAAGAGCAAGAGTGATAAAAGGCAAACATCAGAGACTGAGAAAAGCTATTTAAACTAAAGAACAATATTGACACGAGAACAAAAGGGCTGGAAATGAGTCACAAATAAATTTAATCTTGAAATTCCTACTCGCAGCAAGGATCTCAGACGGAGCTCAATAAGTTTACAAAAGGCTCTCCAAACAAAATGATATTGAGACACCTTCTGCAGTCAACTTCTGAATTAAATAGCATAAAGATGAACATTTCATGTGATGAGATTAATTTTAAGCAATATTCACACAATACAAAGCACTATCTATCAAGCATCCATGAACAACAAAGAATTTCCTTCAAATACAGTTGAAATTTTTAACAAAAATAGTTCATAATTAGTGAATGGTGAGCACATTTCTGAGTAATACCTTAATTGAGAACAGATGTTCAGAAACTCACTGGTTGACCCAGCAAGTTAGACAAAATTATAGTCACTAGGAAAGCAGAAGAGGTCATTTTGACTCTTTAACAGGCTGTTCACTACAACTGATAACTGTTCACTGACCTTATTTTCATCCCAGTCCCAAAACTTAGATTATGTTTCTCACTTATTTTTCATTTTCTTTGTTTCACAACCACTATTTGGCTATTTGATTAGTGAGAGAAACCTGGATGTTTTCTTCCTGGAAGTGAAGCATACATAGGAAAAACTGGCCATAAAACAAGAGTTGATGCAGTTTTGGGGAATTAAACACCATGAAAAATCTCACTAGGCAGGACAGTGTGGACACTCACCCTTGCGGGGTCATCTCCTGTTTTGAGAGGTTTATACATGGGCCTGAACTTCTGGGTGCAGTGAAGGAGATATAAATATGCCTCATTTCAAACAAGGGTTCTGAATTCAAGCGATCTAACGTGCAAAGCCCTGTTTTATTGTCTACCAGTCCAAGTTCTGAGCAGGGCAAAGCCCAAGCCAAGAAGCCCTGACAGATCTGAGTTCTGATCCCCTTGCTCAGCAGTGCTCCAGCTGGAGTCTGGAGTTTGTGAGCAGCATCAAATCAACTCTGAGACTTCATGTCCTGCTAAAACAAATTTGCTAAATGCTCCCACAGCTGGGAGCACTGCTGGAAAGCTTCCAACCGGCACCATTTGAGGCTCATGGCACTCGCTGCTGCTCTGAAGTTTCTGATTTATTGTCTCCGACGCTTCTAATACCTGGGTTTTTCCTTTAACTTGAACAACCCAACCCCATCTCTCACTCAGAAAACTGACAGTTGACTCTTTATCAAAGCACAGAAATGTAATTATCCTTTAACATTGCTTTTAATTATTGAGGATTGCTGCTGCTGCCTTTTTTTCTTTCCCAAAGTTTTCACATGAGGCAACCAATTATTTCTCTGTGTAATTCCAGATACTGCTGAGACATTTTACCCTTTCTATATCCTACTACCATTTTTAATTAAGATTTTTCCTTATTTAATCTCATGTGTCTGGCCTCGATACAGAAATTCTGTAACAGCTCTGTATGTGTTTGATATTATTGAACCACAACTTCATATGATACCATACAAAATGTAATGAGTAATAAAAACCAACTTGAGTATCACTTGATGAAAGTCCTTCTGTACAAAGCCATCCTACAGAACACATTTGCTCAGCTCCTCCTTTATACCCCAAAATAGAAAAAAAAATAGCCCTTCTCCTTCTGTAACTTCTTTTAATGTGTCAACAGGTAATCAGAAATGTTACTGAAGTGAGCCTGAATTTCTGCTTAGTAAGGAAATAGGCATTAAATAAAAATTAAATTAAATAAAAAATAAGCTCCCTATTGAATATACAGTCTGAAGAAATACACAGTCACAGCTCAAGAAAGGTTTTGTTTGATGGGCTTCCTTTGTAAAACAAAATCAATTAATGATTCAGATCAACCAAATGAAATTAAATTTTATGATTGTTTAATCCAAAATTCTTGGATTAAAAAAAATAAATAAAAATACATTTAAAAAAAAAAAACACCAAAAGTAAAATCTAGTTCTGATATTGTTTCACTGAAGGCACAATGGGTAGATGTGACAGGCTAAGAAAAATCACGAAATGGAGGGAAAAAATCTCTTATGCTAAAAAACAGACAATTAGCTGTCAAATTTGAAAGAGAAAGACTAAAAAGGAGAAAATGAGAGAACATGAAAGAGAGCACTTCAGTCAAAGCGTGTGTTTCTTCATACAAATCTGTCTGTTCTGGTCTCTGCTTGTACTGTCGAGGTTCTGACAGTTGGAAGCTATTAATTTCAGAATTACAAGGCTTATTGAGCTGGATTTATGTTCTTTGCAGTTGTTAATTCACTTCTGCTTCCTTGATGAAATAAAGGACTACTTCAGAACGAGCAGTGAAAGTGAAACCTACTTCCCTCCCCTCAAAACATCTGTTTGCCTGAGAACTTCTACTGATGGGAGGTCACACTGGCCTTGACCAATGAGTCAAACTACACAGGGTAGGGGAAGAATATGTGCAAAAATACTTGGAAACTCTTGCTTTAAGTAAAATACAGGACTAAGGCAGAAACATTCAATTCATCTTAATTAAGTACAAACTTTAAACTGCAGCAGAGAACACGTGCACTTCTACGGAGAAGACATCACGGTGCAGTGAAATGACACAGTTCATTATTAAAAGAGAGTCTGATCCCAAGTACAACACAGCCAGTGAAACAACTGCCTCATTTAGGGCATCCATGGCCTCCAGTTCCAAGCACGTGTGTCATTTTTTCATGGGAAACAAAACAGAAGCTGAAAAATGTCAGAACCCAGAGAAAGAAAGCTCAGCCTGTTCATTCTGGCCTCCCCTCTTGTTTCCTGCCCAAAATCAAATCACACCTTAAGCCTGTGCTACATGAGCTATTCAGAATATTCCTCCACCACAATTAGCATATTTTCCATTTCTCATTCTCTACACACTTAGCTGTACAATTCATTTAATTGCTGGGCAATTAAAATCTTGCCTGATCAAAGCATTTTTCTTGCCTGTCTTGTTAATACATACATCTTCTGATCTCTTTTCCATTTTTTTAATTGTCCACAAGCTGAAGGATATTTTTTTCTGAATTTTTATTCAAATGGTATCTTCTATATCCATCAAAGTAATAGAAATTTATTTCTCTGCAGATTCACTGATAGTTTTTCACCAACTACTTTACAAGAGAGCTATTTTGTCTTTTCAATCTTCTCCCTTACAATTATCTTTACACAGCTCTTTTTGAACACATTGTCATAATTATTCCGGTTGCTTTTCATTTTTTAATTTGGATGTTGAATTAATCTATTACTCAATTTACTTCTAACAATGCCTAGAAAATTAGGTACCTTGAATAACTGCGTAACAATTTATCATCATTATGGTGTTCCTCAATCACCTGTTATGGCTTCACTGAAATGTCATAAGCAATACTCCTGTAAAGAAGTAAACTACTCACAGCTGCTCTTTTTTTTTCCCCCCCTTAAAAATACAATGGTTTTGTAAATGAAATATCGAAAATGAAGTCCCACCTCAGCAGTTTTTTCTCCCCTCCTTGAGACCCCGGTCCTCTGATGGATTCCTGGAGATCAGTCAACTCTTGATTTTGCTAATTAAAGAAATGCAGCTCAGAGATACTGAAACTCAAAGCAAGCAAAACTGGAGATGTCCACTGAACTCACCTGCCAGATTTACTGAGCTTTGGAGAACTCATCGAGCCTTATTCAGTGCAGTATCTCTACAGCATAAACCTGGCAATAAATCTTCATTCCTTGATCACCTCCAAAACTTTAAATTTTCCTATTCTGGTTTGATTTGAGCTCTTCAGTAAGAAGTTTCCCAAAGGAGGTTTCAGTAGAGGCTTGGACAAACATCACAAACCATCGCTGAATTACTCTGGTAGCTCAGAGACTCTTAAATAATTTCCAATCACTTCAGACAGCAGATCTGAACTTGTAGCAGATTGCTTTGTTACCACTCTCAGAACAAACAACCTTCTTTTCTGGACTGCATTTCATCCATTTCATTTATGGTACTTTGGTTTTGGAAATTATTGCAGGATGATAAGAAATACAGAGGGGGCAGGGGATACAGATACAGATACAGACAGGATGAGGGGCAAGGGTTTTAAACTAAAGAAGGCAGGTTTAGGTTGGACTTAAAGAAAAAAATTCTTTACAATGAGGGTGGCGAGACAGTTGAACAGGTTGTCGAGAAAATCTGTGGATGTCCTGTCATTGGAAGTGTTCCAGGTCAGACTGGATGGGGCTTTGAGCAACGTAATCTGGAGTACTAGATGTGCCTGCCCAGGCAGGGGTTTGAACTAGATGATCTTTGAAGAGCCCTTCCAACCCAAACCATTCTGTGATTCTGTGTAGAAGCCTCATCTCCTTTCAGAGAGATGCTGGTGCTTATCTTTTAGCCATCAGAATATTTTAACAGTTTATTCCTCCTCCTCCTCCGATCTGCTTTTCTTTTGTCTATTTATTTTTAAAGCAAAAGTCAGTAATGATTCACACTGGTGAGTCCTAGACCAGTACTCAGACTTCTCCACAAGCATCCATTACCTCATTTTCCCTCCTGCCTCTTCTCACTGCTTCCTTAGAAGTGATGGACCTGCCAGTTCTTTCAGAAATCTGATATGAAGTAACCACTGGCCCTCCACCCAATCTCTCTCATGCTGTCTTGTCCTCACATAAGAGGTTTTTTTAATTCATTGTCACTTTAGGGTGCTCTCTTTATTCTTAGCATCTTTTCTTTGAAATCACTACCGATCCTGTTATGTCTAAAACCTTTTCTCTACGAGTTTTTTTTTCTTTCCAGTTTTGAACAACCAAGGCTTCGGTAGGAATTAGAAACAACACCAGATTCCAAACATATCACAGAATAGTGTATTTTGACATGCAAGACCATTATCCGTGTGCCAGATGCCCCAGTTTCATCAAATTACTCCATTTTTTCTATGCACTACCCCAGTCCCTCAACACTTCCCAGGAACTGAAGCATGTTGCTTGTTTGACATTGCCAAAATATCCTCCAAAACAGCCCGCACACAAGCTGTTATGATATGAAAGTGTTCCCACCTCTCTTGGATCTTAAAAATAAAAATGAAAAACCTGAAGATTCTTCTAAATGGATGAGAAAGGTCGGTTACCTTGTAAAATCCATTTACCACCAGACTGTTTCTCAATTTCAGTCTTCCTGTGAATCAGACTGTGATTTTCTACCTCACAGGCAGCTTACTCTTGAGATTTTCTGGCTAACACTCTTGGTATCATCTTTCTAATTATGATAATGGCCAGACTACCGTAATTCTAAAATAGAAATAATTACAGAATATTTTAGTTTGATGAATGAACCCAATAACACTCATCATTTTTCTCAAGGGCAGACCTTTATACACCCTGCTGATCTCTTTGTATCTCCAAGCTTGTATCTGTGTAATATAAATGGTCCTGTCTAGGGCCTAGGAGGGGTCTGTTTATTAAAAGAGAAAGTAAAACTATGTCCTTACAGTTCCCCATTAAAACTAGTCTTTGAATAAACATCCAAGACAGCCTTGGAATTTCAGGAATGAGAGAAGAGCAGCACTGTAGGACTGCCATGACTAAAGTAAACGGTCATGTGTGCAGAGATCCAGCTCAGCTCATGTTAACTAAGTCCATGGGGACAACAAGCCATAAAGGTGTCAGGCTGGCATCCAAAACACAGGCTTGGAGGTGGAGCATTTCCTCACCTACTCACTGAAAGATGCTTTCAGCTGTTTTCCTCCGTATTTGGGACACTGCTGCAATCTGTAAGGGTTAATCACAGAAATTATGGTCTAAGGTCAGGCTGGAAAATGCAAAATAAAATGAGTGTGTAGTTCAGTCATTAATTTTTAAGACCAGTAACCTGTGAAAATTGAGTCTGATTTGGTGCTCTCTAAAACACGCAATAAATTATTAAGAAAATTTATTTTTAAAGTTGTGCTTCCATAAGAGGTTTTGTGAAACTTAACTGGACCGAACTTCCAAACAAGCTGTCATGAACCATATGCTCCTAAAACACTTCAAAATACTTTTACATCTGCCTCTCCTGTTGATTCCAGATACCTTCGAGGGACAATTTAAAGCCACCTTCACTTCTGAGTTTTTTAGTTCTCTCTAAGTACAATATGCCAACATGATGAAGGTAGACAGACCCTTTACTGTGAACCCACTGCAAGATGTGTAGCATTCTCAACCCGTAAGTAAATAATCAAGACCTTGGCTACTGACCATCACTTTTCTTATTTATGATCTGAGCAGAATTCAGCAGCAGTGATTGTACTTCTCCCTGTAATCTCATACTAGGAAATAAAATACACTGCATTGTGAAAAGGCAGCCATGATTTATTTAAACATTATAAACCGTCTTGAAATTCATATTTTTTTTTACGAGAAAAGAAGGGAATAATTAATGAAATAAGTGAACGAAATAAAAGAATGAATGAAAGCAAAAAGCTGTTTCTGGACCTCTTCCATGGTGAACCTTGACAAATGCGAGTTTCTTGGAACATTTTTGTTAGCAATACTAGAGTTCATGTATAATCATTGATTTTTAGTTAGTTTCTACAGAGAAAGAAAAGCATTTGCCTGATATATTAAAACCTCCAGCACTTTTCAGTGTCTACTGTTCTAAATTCCTAAACCAAATTTCCCTAATAAATCTTCATTCCTCATATGAGGATCATCAGCAAAACATGTCTATGCCTTGTGGTTGCAGGCAGTGAAGGAAGTAATGCTTGTTTTGCTTTATGGAGGAGAACTTACAATAAGTTTCTCTTGTGAAATTTGCTTACAGCATTCAAAGTGCCAGAAACCTCTCACCTCAGAGGAACTTCTCATCTGAATGTAGGAATATCCCAAGTCTGGCCTGTTCCAGGTTCAACCAACAGTCTATTTCAAGCTCAGCCTATAAAGTTTTGTGCATGCATTTGGACCTGTGATCGTTTTGTTACGAAAAGCAGAAGAGCACCATCAAACACTGATAAGTGTTAGCTCCCAGAATTCTGCTTCCTTGCAAAACTTAGGGACATAAATCAAATAAAGACTGAAAAAAAAAATCTTGCACAGGCAGCAACTACAAACACCTCAGTCTGATCCTCTTCGAATCAAACTACGGGGCTTGCACGACACACGAGTCTTGGTTCTCCTCACTAAACTTTGCAGGCTTTGTTTCCTTGATTTGATCACATTAATATATTCACCTTAAAACCACACCGGTGCCTGCATTTGGTTTGTTGCCCAGCAGTAAAGAGAAAATATGTCATAAATTTTGGAGAACATTGAACTTGGTGGTGGTTCAGCAAGATTATGTTTTTCAATTACACGTGATTTACTAACCTGCCTAACAGACAACTTCATTTTACAGAGATGTCCTAAATCTTAAAATCAATTTTAACAACACATTAAGAACTCTCACTCTAGCCTTTGATATATTTTCAGGGTTTTGATCCCTCATGCCTTAAATACTTTTCCCTTCCCCAGTCACTTAATTATATGAAATCACAACAAAATTGTTCTTTACAAGTCACTTTTTTCCCTTCTCTCTGACAACTTTCAGAGGTAACTTCTTACCCTCAGTCCAGAATTTCAATGTCGCCAACTTTTACTTCTACTCTTTGCCTTGCATTTCATGAAGAAAGGACGGGATTGTCAAACTTACATGAAAAATTATTTCAATATGCTTTCCTAGTTTTAGAGATGTAATATTAACTATTCTATGAATTAAATATGCCAAATTTAAAAGGAATTTTAAAGTCCAGTTTCTACAAATTTGAATAAGAGCCAGTCATTTTTTTAATCAAAACCATGTTAAATATTCATTCAAGCTTCACTATGAGCACTTATAACAAAGTAAACCCTTCAATGTAACCATGAATATAGCAAAATCCTCAAATAATCATGGAAAAATTTTTATTGCATAAAACTAAGCCAAATTTTTAGCCAATATGTGCAAAGACTATACTACAATGATGGCTAGTAGCAAAGAGTTCACACTAAAATACAAGTTATTGCTAAGATACAGATAAAACTCAAAGCAAAGCCAGGGTGTGATTACAAACAGTGTGAAGATTAAAAAAAGAAATCTGGCTGATACTACAGTACTACAGTATTTTTAAAGTATCTTAGCAGTGACAGCTGTCCAAAATATTGTACAAGGCAGGATGACAAAAGAAAATCTGCAGAAAGTTCCCTTACTAATTTTATAAATTTTATATATATAATTTTATGTATTTATATATGGAATTATATTTTTATATAATTTTTATATAGTAGTTCTCTTGAAGTAGAAATATTAACAGTCAAAGAACAAGATCACTTGCATAAACTGACCTCATTAGTGGTACTCAGATCACTACCCCGAAAAAGAGCTGATTCTTACAAGGCAGTTGAAGGTCAATCACTTCAAAACATCAAAGGAAAAAAACACAGGAAAAACAAAAGTTGCATTGCACTGTAGATCATTTGAAACTCATAACATTTTTCCATGCCTGTAAGAGTTGAATAGGAAATATATTCTGGCACCAAAAGAGAATTAAGCTCCAAAAAACATTTATGCCCCATTGTCCAAATACGTGTGTACACACACCCCCTTGTTTGTCCAGACATTCCAACAACTCCCATCTACCAAACTAACAATACCAATCTTTTAATTCCTCCTCCATCCCACACATTAATAAAACCAAAATCATCCTGTATTGCCATGGCACAGAGTCTGGAGGTACGGTAGGAGCTTTCCTTGGGATGACTTCAGGTAGGGCCACCACACTAACAAAGGTTGAACTGCTGAATATTCAAAATTATGCTTAATTTAAAGAAGCTAGAATTTCTCCATTGACTTTAATTTTCAATTTTTGCTTTTTCAAGTAAAATCAGGCACTTAATCAAAATGTCCTTTTCAATAATCTCCACAGTGAGTTACAGCTTCTACATGGACATAGTTTGTATGTTATTCAAAACAGATAATGTTCAATAGCAACTTAGGATGGAGAAAAAATAGACAAAAAAGTTAAGTAAACTTCTGCAAAACTGAACTGCCCACAAGGAAACATGATACATAAGCTGTGGACAACCAAGTATTTGATATCCCACAGGACGTCCCTTTCCCTGCTTCATTTAATGTAGAAAATTAACATGTCCAACACCATCAGTCAAGAGACTGTGCTTCAGAAGATTCTACAGTTATGAAGCAGAGAATATCACAGAGCTTTGGCTGAAAACTGAAGTACCTGGGACTCTTTAACTGAATTAATCAACAGCCTGAGAAATAACGAGCTCCACAGGCAATCAGATTTTACTGGAAAGCAGTGCTATGTTCATGTTTGTCAGCGAGTTCATCAAAGAATGTCACCATTCAGGCAGGAATGCCAGGTACAATCCTGTGATTCAAAAAGCCTCCTTTACTAAGAAAACAGTGGAATTTGGCATAAAATGAAAAGAAGGAAACCAAGTATATAGGGAACGAAGAAAAGCACATTTTTCAATCCAATGTCCCCTTCGGAAGTGCCAAAGGAAAGTTTTCAGACACAGAGCCCAGGGTACAAACGTGCCCATGGTTGATGCTGCTCTGCAGACCTAAGAACTGACTTCTCTGAGCTCACAACACACACCTGCCACAAACCATTGCTTTACAGATGAGAACCAGGGCAATCATGGCCAAATCCAGTAGGTGATGTGAGCAAATGCTGCCAAATCTTTGAATCCTCTGAAGAACTGAGGCCAGATGAGATGATGTCAGAGACAGCTGATTATGGTTAAAGATCAATATACTTACAACAAACAATTTTAAATCATTTTTAATCTTCTCATCTATAAACAAAGTGCACACAGGTTTTAACACATGAGTTGAGGATGGTTCACATGCTTGAAAAAACCCAGGCACTTCAAAGGGTACACAAATACTGGAGTTTGGGGTCGTTTTAGTTTTAGTAGTAACACAGACAAAAGTGATGGATCACTGTTCCTTAAAACTGATCCTTTCTAGCTCATCAAAGTGTTAAAATACAGAGCACAGAGTCAAATTTGCTTTAAAAGCAAAAGCTGCGGAAACAATTTTCTGATGACTTGGGGACTTTCTCTGCAATTTGTAACTGACATAGAATTGTTGGGGATGAAACATTCCACGTTCCAAAGCCTCTTAACAAGCCTTGCTGAGAACCTCAGAGAGTAGTCACCTTATTATGATTCTTCAAAATTAAATTAATTCAATTTTTCATTGTTGGAACATCATTCTAAATGCGCAATTAAGATAAATAGTTCTTCCACACTACCCAGAGAAACAACATTTTCTGTACCTAAAAAGTTAGTAATGCAAATGTCTAGATCATAATAAGGCATATAACACAAAGTGCATTACTATTCCATTAAAAAAAAAATAAAAAGAGAAAAAGGAGAGAAATTATTTTAAAACCACACACTGCCAGGCAAATGGAAAATTTAAGTATCAGCCACCTCTCATACACAAGTAGGACTGCAAATTACAGGAAAAAGTGCACGGTCAGGTTTCATATCTACTATCACTGAACAGTGGCACTCAAAATAAAATAGATACCAATTCTACATTTATCTTCAGCTAAGTAAAATATCTAAAAGAAAATAAAATTCCTATCAAATTCTCCCGTATCAGAGATTGCCAGTAAATGAAAACATTATCATTCTCGGGCTGCTAAAAATTACAAGCCAGTACATCCTCTAAAAAGATCATCAATCGATTCTGACACTACTCACCCCACTGGAGAGGAGCCAACTGTAGATGCTCCAGGACCAGCTGATTAAGAACTCCTTCCACACTTGCTTCCCCTTCACGCTTCAAGGAAGGGTAAATTGGAATTAAGGAAAATTTTGTTTCAGAGAGAAAAAGGGCACGTAAAATGTACAACTTTTACTATTGCAAATCGAAACTGCAAGCAAGAGATTCTTTAAAGGTTAATGTTGCATTTGGTTAACTAAGCCCTGCAGTGACCAACAATAAAAATTACAGCAGTTGATAACTTCAGAATATAGGTACTTAATTCCACAGAACAGTGTTAAAGCAAAGGTAAAATACACCTGAACCATAATAAAACACAAAAAAGTCTGGAAGCTGTAAGAATGCAAAATCTGTAAGTTTGTGACACAGGATGGGAATTCAAGATGATAAATTAGGAACGATCTGAGAAAAAAAAAGGTTAAAATTGAACAGGACAACACAAAACAGAACAAATGTCTGCTAGGACAGCATTTAATGTTGGCTTGGTGCCATTTCTGGGGAGGTACAGGGATGTTGGACAATGCAGTGACAGTGCCATTACTGAGGGCAAACATACCAGGACGCAGGCACATAACCTGAAAGCTTTCCTTCCTACCCTGCATGAGCTCAGAAACAAGCTCAGACTGAAATGAGAAAAAATGAGAAAATTGTTGTTCCTCTAAGGACAGCAAAGCACTGAAATAAACTACTGGGAAAATGAGAATCTCTTTCAAAAGGGCTTCAAAACAGGTTACTCAACAAAAACTAAAATAAAAGCATGGGTAATATCCAATGCAAGACAGAGACAGGGTCATCCATTTAAACAAATTAACAGTAATTTCATGTGATGTGTCAATGACAGCAAAGTGCATTTGTAACAGGAAGAGCACTGGATTTCTTGGTTCCAATTCCCTGAATTCAGGAAGGCACTGAACTCAGAGGGCTTTGGAGCACGGGCAGGTGTCAGCACCATCCCATATTCAGCCAAGGCTGCACTTTGGTGTGATTTTATACCATGAGAAGCCCCTGTCCTGCTGAGGGTGAGAGGAAGAAGTGGAGGAGGAGCAAGGATGGCTCCTTCATGGATGCACATGAGCTTCTAGTGTGTGTTCTTACACCAGAACTGTACTTACAATGGCAAAACCTGCATCATCTTCACAGCTCAGCTCGTGATTGCACAAAATGGGAGCATCACACAGAAAAATCTTCAGATGAAACACCCACAGGTGAAGCGGTGTCCCACCACAATTAAAGGATAAGCTCCCAGGGAGATCCATCAAGTACTGGAACCACGTTCATCAAACGTACAGCAAAAAATGAAAGAATATCTGAGCTTTTATAAACAGCTTCTAAATGCGACCAGCCATTTTTCTGCAAAACTCTGGAAAGAGAGGCACATCATCTGACTGCTAGAGTATGTACTCACCTATGGCATTTAAAAGAAAATTAACAAGTACTGCAGATAACTAATTTCTATCACAGGACATCATTTCACAGGCTCTACATAATATTTAAAAAAAAATAGTCTTGAAACCTCAGGACAAAAATAGATCTATCAATTAGTGATTGAGATTCAGGAGCTCAAGGAGATGACAGAAGAGGAAAATCAATATACTGTACAAGATTCTTGCCATTATTTTTTAAAATATTCTCATTATGCCCTGAAAAATGTCATAAATAGTACTTATTTTTTTCCCTAAAAAGACCACAAATAAAGAATTCACAAACCTCTAAGAGTCTAAAAAGCTGTAAACACCATTAAAGAAAAGCATCTATTTGGAAAACTGAAGGCAGCAGAATATCACCTCAGAAGAACATTGCTGCTGAAAAATAAGACTCAGAACACCAACACAACTGAGTAATTTCCACAAAACAAACTAGAGGATAGAGAATGCATAATTGGGATTACTTCACAGAAACAGCAAATAAATAATTCTGTTATCACATCTTTAATGTAAGGAACATAAGTTAGAGAAAACACTAATAAAAAGGCAGTATTTAAAAGATGCTTTAAACAGTGGCTGCCATTAACTGTAACATTAAACTAACAACTGTAATTTACATACAACTAGCTCACAGTGGGGCCTGGAATATTACAGATTTTTACTCCTTAAAGCTCCATGGAAAGCTTTATGTCTCAGGTAACAGTACAGAATTACTGTAAAATAGATGATTCTCCATACTTTATCATTGGTAAGTGCTGTGAAAACAGATCCAGGTATTCACATGTACAGCATTCACTCTGGAAGGTAAAGCCAGGAGCATCTGGAGTGCTGTGTCCAGTTCTGGGCTCCCCAGCACCAGAGAGATACGGAGCTCTTGGAGCAGCTCCAGTGGAGAGAAACAAAGATGCTGAAGGGACTGGAGCATCTCTCTCATGAGGAAACATTGAGGGAGCTGGGGCTGTTCAGCTCAAGAGGAGACACTGAGGGGGACCTCACCCATATCCGTGAGTGTCTGCAGGGAGGGGACAGAGGATGGACCAGGCTCTGCTCGGGGGGGCCCAGCAATGGCACAAGAGGAATGGGCAGGAACCGATGCCCAGGAAGTTTCACCTGGACATGAGGAAGATCTTCTTTCCTGGGCAGTGACCCAGCACTGAACAGGTTGCCCAGAGAGGGTGTGGAGTCTCCCTCACTGGAGATATTCCAGACCTGTCCAGACACAATCCAGTGCCACGTGCTCTGGGATGACCCTGCCTGAGCAGAGAGGTTGGACCAGATGACCCACTGTGGTCCCTTCCACCCTGAGCGTTCTGGGGCTCTGGGATTCTGAAAGGCTGGTCAGACCACGCATGTCTTCAGGAAATAACCTGCATTTGTCTAATGAGATCACTGAAAGAAGCAGCACAAGGGAGTTTGGTGGCAAAGGAGAGAACGGCAAGATTGAGATGCAATCAAAGAAGTTGACTTGTTAAAACAAATTATGTGTTCACATGGACCAACAGGGGCATCTGGAATTCTGTACCACTGATCTTTGTCTCCTGACTATATTATCAGACAATTATATAAAATTGCTCATTATATGAGAAACACAAAACTGAACATTGCAACAAACTCATTACCTTGGAGATGAAAAGTGACCAAAATATGCAGTAAGAACATGTCAAAGGGACAAGAGACAAAAGCTTAACTCAAGAGTTTGTGTATTTTCTAAGATAACCCTTGGGAAGTCAGTGAAAGCAAAGCAGTTGGAACAGGGGTTGCCAATATACCCTTTCATTCCTAGCTCAAAGTCAAAGCTGATAAAAGACGCAAGTGTAAGATCCAGGATTTAAAATTCATTGAAAAAGACTGTACAGATAAACAGAAGCAAAGGCTGCTGAGGTTAAGTTTGACCTTGCAGGATCTCTCTACTTAACTAAACCTCCACACATTTTGCCGAAATCTCACTGTGATCACAAACCCGCTCTTCTGTAGGACTGTTGACCCTGGCCTCACTTCCTACAGTCAAATCTTTGTTATTAACAACACACGCACTAGCCAGGACTGAAACAATTGACTTCTGGTTTTCAGTGCAACTGTTCATATTTAACAACTCAAGACTACACAGTCAAATAGGCCTCAGAGCCAGAGAACACACAATCACCAGATGCAGTTTAAAAAAATAAAAAAAAAAAAAACAGCTAATTTTTCACAGTCGACACCCTTGTTTCATGTTTCTGTAGCAACAGAACGAATATGATATAAATTGTTTCATACCAAAAACCTAAACAACAGTCAAGTGAACTAGTTATTTCCCCATGGAAAACTTTGGTCTTCTATACTCTCTGGATTGCCTAATGTGTAGCTGGGTACCCACAATTAGAACACAGCCAGTTATCTAAAACCTCCTGCTTCAAAAGACAATACATTTTAAAAAATGGTTTAAATCTGGAAGTTACTCGTGGGTTTTATCCCTACAGCATTCCACATCTTGCATCTTTAAAAAAATTATTTTCAATACACATCTCCTTTGCAAATAAATCCAGGTGGAAGAATGCACATAATGATAAAAAAATAAGCAAATGTTCATAAATAAGAATTTCACTAATCAAAAATAAATTTACATGATTAATGATCACATTTTACCTACAGCAGTAGCCCTAATCATATTTTAAGCTTTCTGCCTGATTATCGCTGTGGTACTTCATTATTAGAACTAATTATATACAGTTATTTAGGGTCCTAAATGATAGTTACTTTTCTGCAAACAATTGTTGTTGCTAAGAAGCTGCAGGGAAATGTAAGGAAACCTTCACTGATGTACAGAAGTTCCACAACACATAATATCCTCATAACCGAAGATTCATAATTATGATCAAGATGAAGTCATCAAAAGCTGAAGAGACACAGAAAAAGGAATTTCAATAACAGCAAAATCAGTGATTTGCTGTCAAGTAAATGAGATGGCTCAAGGTTCTGTCTGAGAGATACTAATCTCAAAATCCTGATTGGCTACTTAAGATGATGAAATACAAAAAACATTCATAATTTTTTTGTATTTGGAAAAGATGTCAGTGTTCAAAAACCTAATAAATAAGTGGAATTTATGAAGATTATTTAGATGAAAATCAATGAAGAAAAGTTCCAAGTATCACCCGAGAAAGAATCAACAATCTATAAACTGATATTTGGGAATTCGGTCAGTTATGTAGAACTATGTGCATTTAAAAAAAAAAATCAGTCAGACATGAGACACTTGCAACAGAATTAAAGAACAGTTCTCAGAGCAAACCTATCTGAAACTTGGGAGGTGCAGCTTTTATTCTGTGAGAAACCTCACCTGCAGTATTGCTCCCACCTTTGGACCCCACATATTGAGAAAAATAAAGCTGTACTGCAGAACAACATCAGCAATATGACTGCAAGAAAATGTGTTTTGAAAGAAATTTTAGGCAATTAGGTTTAAATATAGAAAAGAAAAAACTGAGGAAGGGGCACAAAATACAATTTAAAAAATGTAAGGAAACATTGCAAATAGGACAGGCTTCCTATACATCACAGATATTAAGGCTGAAGTAAGGAAAAAAAAAGTTTACCTATTAGAAAAGTTAAAAATGGAATATGATATTCAAGGTGGCACTGAAAGTCTCATTTTTTTCAAGGCTGTTAGGGCCAGGTTTAGAATATTTTCAAGAAAATGACCCCAAAATGTTATAGTCTCATTTCACTGAAATAGCAATTCCCTCACAGTACATTAGAAAATTCCTCTGGCTGCAATAGAACCTATGGAGAGCAGGAGATGGAGGAAGGAAAAGGAGTTTAGTTTTCAATAGTCATTCTCTGACCCAGCCCTCTGCCTGGCTGCACAAATCACAGAATAATTTATATTGAAAGGCAATTCCAGAGTCACTGTCCAACCCTGTGCTCAAAGCATGGAAAATACTGAAATTGCATCAGGTTGTTCAAGGCCTTGTTCAGAATTTTTTAACATCTTCCAAGACAGCAATTTTACAGCACTTTTGGACAACGTGTTCCCGCATTTGAGCACCCTCATTGTGGAAAGGAATTTTCCTAGCATCTAACTGGAATTTACCTGGCTGCAATTTCGGGACAGGCCTTGCTTGAAGAGCCAGATGAACTTTGTTGACTGCTGTAACTCTTAGGCTTTGAGGTTGCTCCTTGAGCCCCACCAGCTCTCCTGGGACCAAGGGCAGCCTCCTATACGGTCTTCCAGTTTGACAAAGTCTCCTCTACTAAAGTCCAGAGTCGTTATCCTGCTACTTCAACTCCTCACTTCCCTCAGGATACTGAACTCCACCATCTCAGGACAACTGCAGCCAAGGCTGCCTTCAAACTTCACCTCTCCAAACCTGATCTTTATTTTCAAGTAGCAGATCCCACACAGCACACACCAAATCAAGCCATGCAGCACCTGTACACTAAAAATGTCCTTAAAGTTGTCCAGAAATAATCTACCCTGCAATTGGAAGACTTTTTCCAGTTCATCCAGCACTGCTTCTTGTTTGGGTGGTCTGTAACAAAGGCACACCACCTCAGTCTGCTGGATGACTGTCCTTGATCCAAAAGCTTTCAGCTGGCCCTTCCCTCCTTTCCTAACAATTCCCTGTGCACTCTGATTTCCCCTCCACAGGCTTTTGCAAGCTTAGGTGTCAGCATCTGACACCTAAGGGCCCTCGGTCACACCTCGGGGTGGATTCAGCGATTTTAAGTCATCTTAACCCATCACCTTCCCATGTTTCCCCTTCTTGCCCTGCTCTACAGACTCTGAGGCCCATCCTGCAAGGTACCAAGTTCCTTGCAGTTCATTAAGCAGCAGCAGCAAGAGTTATGACAAAAAAACAGACATAAAACAAGCATAAATAACTTCTTGATGCTATTCCTAGTGAAACCTTTCTGTTCTTCCTGTGAAGAATCTGTTCCACCCTCTGAACACTGATAAATCTTTGGTTACTCCTCTAAAAATGAGGATCACCTGCGTGTGACCCAATTCTCTGAAATAATTCTGAACATGTTGCAATTTCTTAAGTCAAAATGTAGACTGCACAAATCAATTAAATACTCTGAGGAGTAATAATCTATGGTGGGTCAAAAAACAGAGCCTGTAAAGTCCACAAAGAGAAGTTTTATCTGCCCATCACTTTCCACCCGGGAAACATTTCTTACTGCAAGACTTTGAAGAATTCAGGTATAAAGAAACAGTGAAAAGATGAAAATCTTAGAGAACTCAACAAGGGAAGCAGCATTCTAGAAACTTCAAAGGACACTTAGTACAGATGCCTTGATCCATGAGTTGGAATGCATAGAAGGTCCCAGAAGAAAATAAAAATTTTGCTGAAAAATATTCAGAAAATAAGAAGAGAAGCATAATTAGTCACCTTAATAGTACATGTGCTCTGTCTATTCCAATTCTGTGTTAAAGCAAACCCCAGCTGTTAAACTGATACCAGATGCCGCTCCACAATGCTAAAAACCAAGACAGCATATTTTTAATTTCGTGATCTCAATACAATTGAGTGGTCAAAGATACACTAAATTACATTATTCCAGATTTTTTCTACATTGAAAGAGTATGGCAGTAAGAGTTTTCATAAGAAAGTCTATCTTCCTAATAATTTTCACTCTATAAAAAATGTGCAAAGGTTGAATTGAATAATATGCTGTTTTGTCTTTACCTTCTCCCTTTAGCCCTCCAAAAGTACATGAAAAATCAATCAAGTTTTACGATACTTTCATAAACGAAGTACTGAAAATCTCATCAATTGAAACCCTTAATATTTCAATGGATAAAGCAGCGGAAAATGAATTTTCCATACTGGAAAATTCTTCTGGTGCTAAAATCCTCTTCCTTTGTGAGCTATTTTTGGTCCACACAGGAATTCCTTATAGCTGAACTTCTCACTGCAGTCAATGTAATCCACACACTTTAAATCTGAACCCTTTGTTTATGTAATGGTTTCATGGGGTATCAACCAATACAGCAAAAATTTAAGAAACTGGAAGCTAAAAAATACAGCCTTTCCCTCGTAAACAACTTAAGATTGCTTACAACAAAATGTCTGAACCCTGTTCTCTCAAATGCACATCCATTTGGTCACGCACATGGTTATCAGAGAGAAGTTACCTGGGTTCAAAGTAGTTCAAAGATGATGGATTAAAAAAGAGATCACTTGGTCTTACCATTCAAAGGGGTTTTGCAAAAATGCCTTTTCCAGTAGGAAATACAAGCAACTCTATCCCTTTGCATCCCTTTGTATTTTTGCAAATCCTTTTCCTCTCTTAGCTGTGCTTAGGCTGACTCCTGAAGGAAAAGGCTTATGCAGCTGAACTATCCATCCACTTCTCTGCCTGCCTGTGCATCAATAGGTCTGAAATAAGCTCTGTAAAATTACTCTGATGGGAGAAAAATGTCTCAGAAAACAAGTTTCTTAAACTCGGCAGAAGTGAGAGATGAATTTTTATTGGTGCACGTCTAAATGTTGCTGTAAGAAATAAAAGCCAGGGGAGGTTCAAGTTGGACATCAGGAGGAATTTTTCACTGAAAGGTGGTCAAGCATTGGAATGGGCAACTCAGTGAGGTGGTGGAGTCACCAGAAAACGACTCCACGTGGCACTCAGTGCCGTGGTTTAGTTGACATGGCGGTATTTGGTCAAAGTTTGGACTTGATGATCATGTAGGTCTTTTCCAACATTAACAATTCTATGATTCTACAAGAAAGACTGACTCTAGCCAGGACAGGAAATCTGGAAAAGAATTTACATATTTCTTCAAGGATTTTAAAGCACATCTAAAATTTCCCACCCTTCATTAATTAGAATAGTTTTAGTTCCTGGAACAGAGAGAACAATCATCATAAGAATTAAAACACAGAAACTAATGCTTGCACTCATTCAGGACACAGAATCCATGTATTGTTCTGTTAGTTTACTAAGGTACTGACTTACATGTCAGCCACAGCAGTTTTGGGGATCAAAACTGGCCTTAAATACATAACACAGGATGGATGTAAACAGTGTTGCCCAGCAACAGAAATGAGTGAGGATGTATTTTTACACCTTGACAAAATGATTACAACTATGCACTCAGTTTCAGCGTAAGAATTCATCCCTGCAACCATGGAATATTTATATCTTCCCATAACACAGACATTTTCTAAGTGAGTTTTGGTTAAATATTGACATTTTTGCATAAATGGAACTCTCTTTGAAATCTTGCTTAGGGAATCTGGACTGAACCAGGCACCAGAAGTCTTATTTATGTCTCAAACCTTGCCTTTGACAAAGTCTGTGCAGGTAATTTAATAATCATAGGATGGTTAAGGTTGGAAGGGACCGCTGGAGGCCATCTGGTCCAATCCCCCCCACTCAGGGAGGGTCCCCAGAGCACGTTAGTCAGGATTGTGTCCAGTCAGCCCCTGAACATCTCCTGGGAAGGAGACTCCACAGCCTCTCTGGGAAACCTGTTCCAGTGCTCAGTCACCCACACAGTAAAGATGTTCTTCCTCATAATAGTAATGAAACATCATTTCAGATCACTAGATAAAAGTACAATTAAAATTACAAACAAACAAAGCATGATTTGATTGCCACTCTTCTCTCATCTCCTGCCGCCCACTATCATGTGAATTTGAGGATGATCTGAGTGAAAAATATAAACCCTCTGGAAGGTGCTGAGTATTATCACATGGCTTGGGGGGCTGCTGGCTGTACAGAATGTTTCCCTGAAGAAAATCATGAGAAAGTGTATTTTTGACAAGCCAAGCACAAGAATTTTTATAGAAATCATGAAATTTATGGCAACACCCTCGGTTTATTTTAACTCTAAACCAAATGCAATTTCTTATTAATAATCATAAGGCAATATTTTACTGTATTTAGAATTACTATAGGGATTTTATGTTTAGAATGACTAAGTCATCACACAGGTCCTGCCTAAGCCTTAAAAGGCTACACAAGATTAGATATATTACTAAATCTGTAAAGAGGACATGGAAATAAATTATTCTAATATGTTCTGATTTACTCAGATTCAATTAAATATATGCAAATATATATCCTTAAATCCAGCTTCATGTATTTCTTCATGATTCAGTTACTTTATGTGGGGGAGAACAGAGAAATTTGACCCTATAAATCTTAACTATACTTCTTCCTCAGCTCCCTAAAAGTTGGGAAAAACACACAGTATTTATGACAGGCTCAATGACTCAGAAAAAGCCATTACAGGATGACCCAAGCATCGCCTAAATAATATACAGCACAATTAACCTTAAGCAGTCTATAATTATGATAAGCTTCATAGTTCTAATTACTTTTCTTTTCAGCAACACTGCTATGAAGTGAGTTGAATTATAAAATAAAATGTGTCATAGGGCATCTATTTATATATTTTTAAAGCAAGTATTTATGAAAGGATATAATTTTCCAGCAAATATCCAGCTTGCTGTTAATCTCCAGACCTTTTGCTTGTTGCCTTTCTTCTTCCAGCTGCTTCGCATTGGCCAACGGTGTCCCATCAGTAGGGGATTCTGGGAAGCTCTCAAAACTGAACTTGTCCACTTGGATGGCCATACTGTGGCAAAGGAAAAGAAAGAAAAAAAACCACGACATAATTTTCACTGTAACAGTTTTTACAGGCATTATTTCTGCAGAGACTGCAGGGTGCTGTGGAACCAAGCACTGCAATCTTTGTGCATTTGTTTCAGTGGCACCTGCTCTGTAAATTAATGACATATAAACCACATGATTTACGTTACTGAAAACAGAAGTCTAAGCCTATTGATGATGGTCAAATGTTTTACCAGTCATCAATCAACATGTGAATGCCTTTGTGAGTGATGCACAAGACATGCATTTGGCAGCTGCAACCAGCTGACCTTACTGTGGTTCTGCAGAGGTTCAGCACCCACCTCCACTCCTGCTGTGTAAAAGCTCCTGGTGTGCTCGAGACTTGCTGGAAAAGCAACAGGACTGGGCCAAATGCTGATGAATATACTATTTATAGTCATTTATTAATGACAACCCATAAAAAAGGGAAACAAAATCTTACATGTGAGAGTGTCTCCTGAAGTGAACTATAACACACTTAGAAATTCACTGCTTGTACAAGCAACTTCCTGAATTTTCCTTACAAAACTCAGGAAGGAAAGACAAAATAAGCACAGCGTTAGGGTCTGAATGTGGCCCTTGATTTCTTTATAAAAGGATACTTCCATCTTGCTTAGTGTATCTTCATGAATTACAGACAGTATTAATTTCAATATCTCAGTATAATTCATTGGAAGCAAATGGTTAAATAATTGCTTTATTAAATGTACGGTAAGGCATAAAAGCTAATTAAATTAAATATAGTACACTATAATGCATACTAAATACTTATATGTTAAATTAGAATCACTAATCTAATAAAAAAGGGAATTTAGACCAGCTCACATCACATGAAATGTGGTTATAGCAGATCTAATATACTGTGCTGCCAAAACAGCTTTAATTTCCTGAATCGTCTGAAATAGAAAAATAATTAGGGAAGAATTAAAATATATTGCTCTTGAGATGACTTTGCACTTAAGGAAAAGAGAGGAGAGAGCAACAGCTTTGAAAACCATTCATGATGAAAGGCAACTACAAACTTAAGAGGGGGTCTGGGAAGGGCATTTCACAAAAACACAGGATTACTATTATTATTTTATCTAGTTCTACTTCTAAAGAAGGAAACATATTCTATAATTGTTGCCAAAAGGAAAACACCAGTAACAAAGGTCAAGAAGAAAGAGCTTTCAAATCCCCCCAGACCAGAAGAGATTTTCAATAATTACCATTAATTTAAGAGAATCTTGACCCTGAAAGAAACTGGGTGAAGAGAGACGGCAACTACAAGCACAAGGAATAATCCAGAGCCTGTGAAGTTTGGTGAGGGAAGATGAATTCAAACATGCCTATCAAGATTGAGCAAAAAATTACACCTGAGGAGAAGCTTCTAATGTTCCAAGAGTACCTTCTTGGAAGGGAAGGTGTCCCTGCCCATGGCAGGGGGTTTGGAACTGGATGATCTTTAAGGTCCTTCCAATCCCAATCAGTGATTCTATGACTAAGGCAAAGGTCTTCCTAAGTTACCCTTTGTACATAATTCATCTTTGGTGATCTTCACATGCAGAAGACACAGGAATTACTCTATTCCTCTCTTAAGGGAGGCTTCTGTTTTGGCTATTTTTTCCTACAGCAAGAGATCATCAGAAGTTCTCCATTTCCATGCAAAGGCCATCAAGTGCCGGGCATATTAAAAAGCTAAACATGAGATGCAAAAGTGGATCACAACAACTGTCAGAATCAAGCCAGAAACAAAGAATGTAATGAAAAACACACAGATAATACAACCTGAAGATTGGATTGTGAAAAAATATCAGGCCTGAAACTATGACTAACGACATCCCTTCTTACTGCCATTGAAGTATGACTTGATCCAGCAAATGCAGGCTGGGTTTCCTGGATCTGGCATGGGTAATGCATGTGGAAGGCACAACTGGAACATTACAAAATCATTTTTAGTCTTTATTTTCAAGATCACTTTGTCACTCTGTGGTACGTGAGCAGATGCAAACCCAGGACTTCATTTCTGTTATATACACAACACTGCCTAAATTCTCACAGAAACACAGTTAGTTCCTATAGTCATATTTTAACAAAATTGTCTTAGTTTCTGGACAGTCAAAAATATTTAGAATCCACCTCCCAAGGGACCTGGAGAACAGCTCCCATCTAATTATTGTGTCGCTCTTTTCTAAGTGATGGATACTTCAGAAAAATATTCCTGTCTAACAATATTTAATATGTAACTGCTGGCATTCAGACTGCATTCCTCTGTTAAAGGATTGTTACTGGCAATATGGTAATTTTTTTCTGGCAATCAAATGTGAATATAAGCACTTTTTACCCCAACAGTGTAGAATAAATCCACATCAGCTTCAGGAATACAAAGTAGATTACTCTTACCAATGGTTCACTGAGCATCTCTGCTTGAAGTAACTTTTATTCAGCTCTAAGTTATGGAAAAATTCAGTAAACAGGGCTCCTTTTACTCAGAGCCACTTACTAAGTTCTCAGATCTTCTAACCATGCTTTTACTTATACTGTGTAAACTGTATTTAGCACAGTGACACCTCATGTCACATGAGCTCCAAAAAAACACCCCCAACAACACACTTGCCAGCTAGAAAGTGAAGAGTCTGAGTAAAAAAAAACTACAGAGAGAAAAATATCACACAAAACAGTACTATGAACACAGCTGTAGGTAGAATATATGAAGGCAATAAACAGAGATAAAATATAATGTTTCAAGATTACAGATCCACTTAAAGAAAAGCACAACAAAATTAAATCCTGGCTCTTTTTCTGAAACATATCTCCCTTTTATCATCAGTATTCTGCTTTCTCCTGTGCTAAAAATATTCATATCAAGTTCTGTGTCTGCATTTTATATCAGTAACGTTGCTTCGGTATTTATTCCTCAGCCTATGGAATGTGTAGTAAATTGGAAGGCTCTGCACAAAAAATCAAAACAAAAAATAAATACCACAACCTAAATCAGTCACTCATCCTTAAAACTGCACCACTACTCAAACACAGCTTCTGCACTTTGCTTTTAACGTGAAGATTTCTCCCATCTCCAAAGACACATTCCACCAGTGAGGTGTTAACAAATGGACAAAATGATTCCCAAAAATAGCTGACTGAAGGAGGAAATGGATAAGCTGGACATTGGGTTACAATCACCAACTAAAAAATGGATTTTTTTTAAACTTTTTCATTGATCACATGGACTTCACGCCAAAAGAAGCAGAAGGCAGGGAAGGGCAACCTCCCGAACATCGCCCAGCTTTGTCACTGGGCTGTGCATCAGAAAACCAAGACTAAAATCTATTTTAGCCATAAAAGTCGTCCTCTGCTTTTATCTTCTGCAGTTAATTTACAACCTGTTTCTTGTCAAGAGTTCTCTGCACTTCTTTTCTCCCCAGATTTGTCCTTGTTTGCTGTGGGTTACAAGAATCTATAGAATCTATACAGAAAGAGGTAAAAATAGACAATTCAGCTTGAAACAAGCATTGGTTTTATTGCAAACAGCCAAGATAACGATGGCTCACGTTGTGCAAGGGCACCTGTACCTTGCCCTTCACAGTAATTACATATCAGGGAAAGCAGAAAAGATCTTAAAACTCAAAAGTTTAAACATATACTCACTCCAGGAAAAGGCACTAGAATTCTGTCTTAACTTCTCTGCCTCATGGGGAGCTATCCAAATTTCTTACTAGATGAGTTATCAATAAATCATGAGATATTTGTATAAAAACACTGCATTATGCAAAAAAAAAAAAAAAAATTAAATATCCAATCTTGCAAATGCAAAACAGGTTTTGCTTCTCTCTGGCCAACCTTGCCTGTGCAGGAGGAGGGATAAAGTAACAACAGTTTTCATGAATAATGAAACAATCGTGTTTTGAAACTACTGGGTTTTGTCACGAAACGAGCGCACGCCGCTGTCACAGCTCCTCAGACAACCGAGCATCCTTACAGGGATGCAAATTATTCAAATACAAATTAAGTGAATGAAGAGGAAAAGGTCAGCTCCTCGGCAAGGCTGATGATACGTCTGCACAGTATCATCCCACGTCATCTGTCAGGACGGCTCACGGGGGGGGAAATATGACAACCCTCCTGATGGCGCCGCCGACACCTCAATGACAGTTGTCTGAAGTCCCATTAAAGCAGCAGTGCAGAACTACTAAAGGCACCAGACAGCCCATTTCACCACTTCCCACAAAATGAGTTTCAGCTTTACTGGAAATCTTATTCTGCCCCTCAGCAGAAAGGCCTTCGTAAGGAGAAACAGGAACTTCCTGCAAATGGCATCGCAACTCCTGAGCCGGTGCCTTACACATCCCGCTTGCCTAAAGCTGTGCCAGTTAAAATCTAGCATCACTGACAGTTTCACAGAAGTGGCAACTGGCAGATAGAATTAATAGGTGATAATTCAGTGAGGGAGTACCGCTGGGAGTGCTGTAAACTCCTGCCCTTGTTCCTGGCAGGACAGCAGGAAGGTCCCAGGCATATCCCATCCCCCAGTGACGCAGCTCAGCTCTTTTCATGTCCTCTTCTCTTAGAAGAGGATGAATCTATGAAGTGAAATTAATTACGTGATACTCTCCAAATAAAACAAGGTTAAAAGCAGGCATGGTATTAAAAGAAAAGCAACATAACTAGATTTCATCTTTCATTAAGTGAATAAAATACTGCAGTTTAGCTTGGAAGAATAAAATATAGAGATATTCCTTATTCAATTATCCTTAGGAAGAAACAATATAACAGGAACCCAAAAACTCTTCCTCATGGCTAACTACCTATTTAAATACTATCATCCCTGGATGACTTTGCAAGCTGCTTCCATAATGAAGCTGAGAGGAGGCAGTTGGAGACTTTATTCAATATTCTGTTTCCTGTTCTTTCTGTCTTATATAAAGTAGACAGAAAGGACACTGAGCCAGACCATGTTACCACTACTTGTGCAAAATGCTTATATGTATGAAAAGGATAGTGAATGATTTTAAATTTCAGGGAAAGCTTGAAGTGAGGATGATATTCTTGTTCTCTCTTCCAAGAGGAACAATAAATGCATAAAGGCAAGTTTACTTTAAAAACTGTGCCTGATTCCATCGTGCAATCTCAGTAATAACGTTTTTATACCATCGTGTTTCAGGTGCACATTAATTCCACCCTAAATACAAGCCCTGCAGCTGACATAAAACTGGAAGTCTATAACACTTCACAGGCAAAGGGGGGCCTCAAGAATCAAATCTCTTGTGAGATGAACACATACGTACCATTAGCTGAAAATGAGAATGTAAAGTAACGCAAATTAACACATTCCTTGTGTTTACATCCAATTATTTCACAGTTTTAGAAGTACAATCTATATTTCACTCACTGCTATAAAATACAACTGTAAAATTCAGCAGCTCAAGTGACCAACAAGTAACGATCTCTCCTCCTGACCTAAAACCAACTGCAGGAAGAAAAACGATGACTTTAATATCTGAACAATACAGAGCAAAAGATAAATTTTTCCATTAATCTTGAGAAAGGTCAATTAAATTTAAAAATTTGCATTTAGAACTTATTATTTACTTAAAATAATTGAAGAGGAGATAAAAGTCCAACTATAGTGCTGAAGTCTGCAATATTCAACAGCTTTATATTTATCTGATCCACAGCATTTCAGATGATAACAAGTTAAACCAGGAAAGAATAGTCTCACTGTATATAATGGAATATTGGAAAATGGAGCAGTGTTGTTGTTAGCTACATAAATCTTCTGTTTAAATGTGATTATACTAAGCGTGCTGAGACTATAGCTTTTTAATTCCTTGCTCCAAATCTGAAAACCATAAACTGGGAATGAAGAGGTATAACAATTAACTTCTACTTGCCTCTTTTTTCACTCACCCACTTAAATAATTTGGACTCCTATGGCAATCACTATGCAGCAAAACTGTTAGTTACTTAATGAAATCAGAAATTTAAAATAATATTAATGGGAATATCTGCTCTATAAACACACCAATTTCCACAAGGGGCATAAGAGACCATTAATAGTCTTTCATACCATTAGGAAATTTGGAAGAGCCTAAGTATAGTAACACTTGAAGACTGAGTTAAATATGCTCCCTTTATCACAGCTGAACCATGCAAGGACTGCAACCTTCTCGTTATCCAAAATAATGCCATACTGTACCTCCTACCTCTCTCTCAGTGGAATAGTAATAATCAGAGAAAAAAACGTTAAAATATATATGTTCATAATCAGTTGCTCATGTGTGCAATTCAGTATTGCCTTTATATGGCAGAAAGTTCAAAAGGAAACATATGCAAATCAAAACCATGGAATTTTGTGCCATATGCAAGACCAAAAAACCCTCAGTTCTACAGTCATACCCAGTTATCACTCCAGCTGCCTGAGTCTTCTCAGGAAAAGATGGAGACCCCAAAACACAAAAAGAAAAAATAGAGTTGAATAAGGAAAGCAACTCTGTTGTGTTCAGAACATCTTTTTCCAGGCAGCCTCAAGTGCAGGAACCAGGTCCTCACCTGCTGCAACCCCCATCTTCGTTCTGATTGCGCCCACAGCGAGCGTTAAGGAACACGGGACAGAAACCCCAAGTGTCTCTGCCCCTGGGACACCCCAAAGAGACCAGAAGCACCAGAAGGGAGCACTGTGGTCTGGCATCATTTCACAGCAAAGGCCCTGTCCTATCCAACACTGAGGGCTGTTGCTGGTCCCAGGGCCCTCCAGGATGGTACAGATGGGGTGGAGTTGGGTGTGTGACAGCCTCACACAGCCATGACAAACAACCTCCTGCTCGTGACAAACCTGGAGCATCAATTCACCCTCTCCTAAGAGAAAAGGCGTAAAAATCCCCAATAAATCAATGTTCCACTTTTAAAGTAAAATGACTGTGACACTGTACACATCTGAAAGGGTAATTTCAGAGAAGATCCTACTCTGAACCAAACTCAGGGTGCAAAAAGCACCAGGATAGCCTGTACATCTGGGAAATCATTCACATGTGGAGTCCATCTCAGTGATTGTTCAAGGGAAAATGCAGAGATACAGAGCTTTATACACATCAGGAAAATGCAAATTTCTTATAAAGGAAGTGTTCCAAACATTTTTTGGGTAGAATCACAGGATGCATGAATGCTCAGTGTGCAAGAGTACACACTTCACCACAGACTGTCACTTCAAGATAAAATTAGACTTTACATTCATAATGAATTATTAATTTACCAGCTACTTGCTTGTCTTCTCTTTTTATATACAAAGATAACATTTGCCCTTTTCCCAGAGCACTGCAATGGAAGTTCACCTCAAGATGATTTACTGTGATAACCAAATTCTTTTCCAAGTCACTGTTTTTCCACTATAACCTTTGTAATTCTATCACACCTGCAACCTTCACATTTTCTAAATTTCTTAAAGAAGCAAGAGTTGTTCAGAGCACTCCTTGAAGAGTTTTGTATTCAAGTTAGCCCATGAAATGTTTAAATGTTTATTTTGCCACAGACACACCAATTCCTTTCATAGAGAGGGTTACACAGATTTCATTGCAGATTCTCAAGTTCCACAAACAAGTTTTGTGAGTGATGACATACTTAACTAGGCAATCTAGAATCCTTGCCAAAGAGCAAAGCTGGGGGAAAGTCAGGACATCATCAGTTTAAGAAACCAAAGCACCAGAACAACAGGGTGCCTCTCCCACCAAAGCAAAGTGGTCCACGAAGTTTGACCTACATAACTTATTTTTTAAGTAGTGCCAGGAAAAATGTTCACAAATGTGAGTGGGGGTGCAAGAAGCTTTTTAATCATGCTCCCTAAATCTTGGTTTACAGTGAGTGTGTGTCACCTGAGGAGGAATACAGGTTCCCTAGCAGCCAATTGCTCAGTATGAATAATAAAAATTATATACATCTCACTCACATGCACACAGTTTCACCTAAACAATTTTTTCCCCCAAGACACTGTATACAGGATAAGTTTATTTAATGCTTCCTCCGGCAATAACACCTCTGTGTATTTAGAAACACTCTCAGAAAGCAGCTATTTTCAGAAAACAAACCAGTAGGGATTGTTCACCCTGGAAAAGAGAATGTTCTTGGGAGACCTCACAGCAACCTTTCAGTATTTGAAAGAGGCTCGTAAGAATAAGATGGGGGCAAATTTTTTTAGCAGGACTTGTAGTGATAGAACAAGAGATTTTAAACTGAAGGAAATAATGGCTAATGAACCAAGGTGTAGCTTCTACTGCTTCTGTTGCTCATTATAGTGAGCCTTTGGCAGCCCTGGATCCAACTCCAGCCAAATGCAGAGCTCGAATTGTCTTCACTTTTATCTCATGGCCTTTCTATTGACTTACCTCTGCACACTTTGCCCCACATATTGCTGTGCTGTGTTAGTTGTCTGCTGTGCTCTAAAATACTCTGGTATTTCAGCCAAAACTTCCCATTTGGAAATCACCACATCTTACCAAACAACTGCCCTGCCAGGTGCCCTCACATTCAGTGAGCCGTGATCTTGAGCTCCTACGGGAAAGGGCAGTGAAACCAAAGGGCCATCAGACTCAGATCTGAACACTACAGCCAGAAATTCAGTATTTCTTTAATTATTACGATGGAATGATACTCCATTTGGAACAGCTGACTGGCACATTAACCTCCCTCAGTCAATTAGGGTGGTAGAGACATGGCATCCGGACAGTGACTGCACAGCCCTGATGTCCAGACAGCGGCACAACCAACCTCGAAGAACTAAAGCAAATTAAACAAACCTGTTAAAGTCAAATGAGATCAAAGGGATTTTTACTCCTGTTTCCTGCGGTTCAGAAATAGTTTGAACACAGTAGTTTGGATTTTAGAAAGGAAAATTTCACCTGTCAGCAAAGTCACACCTGGGAAGCTTTCACAGAACAAGTAGCTTCATAAAGGATCTCAGAGGTAAAAACAGGGGGTTTGGTATCACTCATAAAACAGCATTTCTTACCACCTTCATATACATAAATCTCTTACATGAGAATGGATTTCTTCACTACATTTGGAGGAAGTGAGGGAAGAAGGGATTATAAATACTACAAGTTATGAGCAGTCAACCAGCGGTGCGAGACAAAGACACTTTGGTTTTACAGACAGACTTCCCTGAGCGCCCTTTGTTACCATGGCAAGCACAAAGCACCCAGCTGAGAAACAATTTAAAACAAAATCCCCAAAATATGATCTTTCAATTAAAAGTTTACATTGAAGATACCATTTTGAGTCTACTACTACACTTCTTCAGACGTTTCCTGATTTTTAAGATAAGGTATTCTTCCTAAAGTGAAGAATACTCTGAGAGGATAAAGAAGTGATAAAATTTTTCATTTAAGTATTTCACTCATGTCTACTTGAAACAATGCTTTAAAAAGACCTAGCTTTAAAAGTATTTATTTTTAGATTAACCTTTTCAGTGCTTCATAAACTTAGAAGGAATTGCCTCAAGTAAAACACTGACTTGGTATTTAAAATGCATAAACATTGAAGGTAGGATTAGTTTCAGCATTTAGTTTTAACATAGACATTTATTAAGTCTTTTCATTTACCTAAATCTAAATTTTATTAACTATAACAAAATATTCAACCAAAATTCTGTGATTCTCTGTTTCTTTGTAGTGTTCCCTTATAAAAAGATTAAAAAGCCCAGAAGATGATGGTATCTAAACTTCTGTAAGACATTTTTTCCTTCTTAAGAAAAGGGAAACTGCAAGGTAAAACTCAATGGTACCAAGATAGAAAACAATTATTTGAGATCTCTTTTGTGAAAATTACATACACTTTCCACTCACTGACTAGCTTTTTCTTACTATATAAAAACCCAGGAATATTTAGATTTAGGCATCCATTTCAAACTAAATCCGTTTAGGAATCAGACTTATTCTCCCCATATCTGCACTTCCAGCTTATGAAAGAGTTGAAATTCACTGGTATATAGATCACTTGCATGTTTTTTTCTTCAAACCATGCTGTGCCATGAGATTCCCAGTTCCTGCAGAGAAGTTAAACCCCCAAAAAATACATAGAGGGCCACAGTTATTCACATACACAGAGCTTTGAGCCTATCTGACAGTTAACAATTTTTTTTCTTTACTCTTTTCCATCTACAAAGAACAATTCAACATAGAAATTCTAGAGCCATATTATCTCAAAATGACAGGCTACTACTGCCAGACAAATTGTACCCCAAAACTGTGTAGTATTTTTACATACCTCCCCGTGCCCAGCTGAGAAGTCACCTTGGTTCTGATGCACTAATTTTGCTCTGAGTGACTCAATTATAGAGTATATATATATTATATATATATATAATATAATGGGTTAAAGGGTTAATATTAAAACTGGAAGCACATTATATTAAAATTGGGTTTATATTTCCTATGCCAAGCAAATAATACTGTAAAAATACTAAGCGAAGATTACATGATCTGCTTTGTTCTGAAATTAAGCTTTTTACACAAAAGATTTCCTTTTTTATTGCTCACTGTCCTCCATTTCTCTTCTTCCACACAACTACAAAAGAGATGCCATCAAGCAGTAAATCGAGGAATAAAGCTGCAGAGATTTTTTTACTCCCATTTATTCCCATTGAGCCTCCCTCAGGGATATACAAATTGGAAATTGCTAAATTATCATCTAATAGGCAGAAACAACGTAGGCGAGACCAATTAAGTAAAAGGCAGAAAGTTGTATTACACGTGTAATTAAATTAAATTCTTTGACTAGACTACATTAGAATCGTTCCCAAAAAAAAGGACAAAAAAAGGACTTTAATCAGCACATGACATATTGTGTGACATGTCACTAAAATAGTACATTAAGAGTTTTGATATCACTAAAAAGAACATTTTTCTTGATTGTAAATCAATTTACTTCCAGGTGGTAGGAAATGGGCTAAACAGCAGCATTCCCTCCTAAATACACAAGACTCTAAATGATGCATAATTGAGTACAAAGTCATAAAACAGTAGTATTCTTTTTTTTTTTTTTTTTTAGCTGTAATATCCTTCAGGAAGATACCTACACAGGCTTTTTCCAGAGGGACTGTTCTCTTACAGAAATCCACACACTCTCACAGAACACAGGAGTGACATAACTAGGGATAATTTTGGCTCTTCACCACAAACATCATCAAAAATAATGATGCAGTGGGGGGAGAAAAAATTGCAAACAACTCTGACTTCCAAGTTTTCTGGCTCTTCATCTCTTGCCGTTCTCAGCACTGAGACAAAACACTCATTGTGGGCACAGCTCAGCCGTGCCCAGAGCCCCGTCCTGGTGCCCCTGCACTGGCACTCTGGTCCAGCTTTTGGAGCTGGAACCCAGGCTGGGATGGAAGCAAACTCCAAAAGGCAGATACAAGGGACTCCCCTGGGCTATGAAGCCAGAGGAGGAGGAAAAGAAACATTTGCCTCCTCCCATGGTGCTTTTTGCACTCTTTTGCTGTCTGAAAATTATCTAAACCAGTTAAAAAGTGAGGCACCTCCATCCCACTTGGAGAGCAATACAATATGACTTAGTTAAATTAATAATTGTTCATTTAGCTTCAAATCAGAATATCACGAATTGATTAACAGCCCTAAGTACAAATTGCCTTTTGGAACTAAATTAATTCTGCAATTGTTCAGCTACCAAGGGGGACAAACAGATCCACAAACCTGGAACAACCCTAAGCCAAATCAGTATTTTCCTTCAAGTAATTCCCAATAACTCACTTTTTACTGATTTCTTTTTATGTTATATTTCTTCAGATAATACCATTTCCATAGCAAATCTGTGACAATCTGTCTCAAGGAATTTCCTATCTTACTGGAATATACCTGCCAAACCAGCTTAAAAAAACCTGATTAAATCATCAACATTATTTCAGTATCGGAAATATCACCTCACTGTTTCTTTTTCTTTCATACATGTAGACAAATTAAAATGGAGAGCTGGAAAGGAAATAAAGTGATTTGCTTTCGCAATTGAATAGCATGGAAATGCAGGGGGAAATAAAACCCACGTGGTTTAAACTGCCTTGGAAAAAAAAAAATTAATGAGTTTATATCAAAAGAACAACCAGCTTTTAAAAATTATTGATATTTGAAAATGTTAATTACTTGTATTAATCAGTTCCTGTGCGCAAGGGATCAAATATAAGTGAGTTAGAGCAGCTGACAGCAGCACTGAGAATAGCAAGAGGCCACAAGGAAGACAAAGAGCAGGGCTTGTTTTGGTGAGCCTGTTTTCAGGACAAGTTGTACAGACATAACCAACTGTCTAATGTCACCCTGTGCTTGAAAATATCATCGTACAGGAGTCCAGCCTGCACAGCCTCCCAGATAATGCCAGATAAACGACAAGAAGCTCTCCTTCAAAATTACAGACGGCCAGCTTTTTCCAGAAAAGGAGACCTAACATCGAAACAAGGAGAGAACACCAGAAAGAGGCTGATTTGAACCCACGTGGAGCAGCCTGGAAAACAAACAGAGTTCCTGACGTAAAAATATTCCTCATTTAAATTTAAATTCTGCTATTAAAGCCTGAGTTTACGAATTTATTGCCTGGTGTCACCATTTTATCAGCACTCACTAATCACTCCATAACTTACTCTCATAAAATTCTCTATGTCACATTAAACAGCTCACGACTCTGGATATTCTGAAGTCCCATCCCACTCAAGTCCCTGCGTATTCAGAAGGAGGACAAGTGACAGCTGAAATAAGCTGCCAGTGATGCCCATGTAAAGATATGTTTTGCACCAATATATCAAGGGGAAAAAAGGAGACAGTGGTCAAGAATGATGGATCTCTTGTGCCTGGCACTGCTGGGCATGGCAGTGTTGCTGCAGGATGAGAGAGGGTACAGGCTGCTCGGGAGTAATGCAGGACACACTAATAAGAAGCAAGTTAGAATGTTGTTTACAGAACACAGCACAGCCTAATATTTTATTTATTATTATTATTATGGATAATTTAAAAAAAAAAATCTCAGTGACTTACCACAAACTTCACTTTCCAAATTTACTACTTAGCAAGTCTCAATTCAAATGAAAAACAGGATTAGCTCCCAACTTCCATCATGATGCATATGCTCTTCTACCTTTAAATTAATGTTCCTGAATTTCTTAGCATTCACCTTTCATTTCATTTTGCATGCATACTTTGCTTTTCCCTCCAGTGAGTAATAAATAATACACAATATAAAGTGTAATGCCTAGGAATAAATCTGAACTGAATTCAGGGGGGGGGAAGGGAAACAGAGTTGTTACATTCATGTCAGGATCCAAAAGCATAAGGTCTGATCAAGCAGCTGAAAAGACAACACTTGTAACAATAATGGGTATCAAATATGTAAGAGGGGGGAAAAAGTAACACCAAACCCTAAAGAATTGCAAGTGCATGGAATTAATAATGATTAAATATTTACTAAATCTACCAATGTAACTGCATTCTTTTTCTCACATTTCCTCCAAAGTTCAGTAGATCTCATAATGTAGTTTCTTTTCTTAAGGATGAAAATTTTGATTGCTTCATTATTTTTATTGCCCTAAGCCTTTCCAGGACAATAAATTACTTTTTCTTGTGACAGCTTTAGGAGAGATGTAGGCTTCCTGATCTGAAGGTACAAAAACATTTTGCATTTTGATGTAACTTTTTACTATAGATAAGAAATCCTCTATTCTCAATCTCAGTTCTATTAATAATTAAAGTGATTTTTTGCAACACAAGAGCTGTTTCAAAATTGCAGAAAAATCCTTAGACAACACTTCAGCCCCACCCATAAAAGCTCACTGCTTAAACTAAGCTGATAAACGATAATACTTTTCTTAATATGCACTAATGATATTCTAAAAAACTATCTTACAATTCATTGGGTCAGTGAGCCCAAATCAAATTTCTTTTATCATTTAATTCCTGCCTTCCAGCCTTCTAATCCCCACATTCAGATTTTTAATGCTTACAATCTTTTTTCCCCACTCATCACTATCAATAACAAACTTTTCCAAAGTCTCTGCTATTTCCAGAAGAGGTGAAAAGGAAAGATGGATTTTGGCCAAGTAACTAGAATTCAGTTAGAAGTCCTGTAGGTAAAACATGGTCCAGGCTATAATGAATCCGTGTCACACTCTTGCACTCCAGTAGCTAATCAGTTTGTAATATTTATAAATACAGAAAAAGAAGGTTCTTTACCAAGAATTGAAAGCTCTTTTTTCTGTGTGCACTTGAGTGTTTATGCATTGCCTACACTCACCTGTGTGATGTAAACTGCCTTTTTAGCCTCAGCCCTGTCACCTCACTTAACACCTCACCCAAGCCATGACCCATCCACATGATGCTGGATAATTACCCAAAAAAGGATAGTGTACTTCCCTCACCCCCTTCAGCTTCTCTCAGTGTCCAAGCTGAATTCAACTTAAAAAATGAGATCGATAGAGGGAAAAAATCAGTTGATTTAAAATTGAAGGCCTTAAAGAGTTTGTAATTAACTCTATCAAGCTGGGAGTTAAATTATTCTCTGGCCACCAAGAAAAGACAAGCTGCACCTTCTCCTGCTGTCAGTGAAATATGTGTAGCTGATCTGGGGTAAATTCACCACTCAGTTCAGTGCAGAGAGGCTCCCAGACCATGCACTTCCAATCTGAACTTCAGGGCAATTTCATAAATCAAAAGATCAAGCAGCTGTTGGCAACTCACTTATGATAATATGAATATATTTACTGCAGCAGCTTCGATGAGTTCTTCCTAAAGGTATTTTCAGTAAGAGCTGGAATTGAGGAAAAGCATCCATCATTAGTCACAAATGAGGGAATTAGAAACAGATCTGATCTGGGACAGCAGCACCCACAGCAGAGCACAATCTCTGGTTGGTATCCAACACAAAATGAAATTCCAGGTATGTTCAGCGCTGAGAATTAAGTAAAGGACACTATTTGGGGTGTTACCTCTTTTGTCTGGAAGTCAGAAATTGCTCCAAAAAAACCATCAAAAAGCTTTGTGCTTCATTTTACACTAATTTACTGACTCCAGATCATACATCCCACGAGCACCCACCAGGACCTGCAACGTGATGGAGCCCAGAGCTCCAGTGCCCCAGTGCAGCAGAGATCTTGACTCCTAACCAGGGAAAAGCCTTAACAGGGTAAGGGCTGCAGATGAAAGGCTCTTTTTTGCAGATGCTGGCCGTGTTTGATGTCATCAAACAAAAAGCATGTCTCAAATTAACTCCAGTAAGCGAAACAGCTGCACAATCACCTCCAGACATCTTTGTTCCTGTTTGTAGTAATGATAAAAAATAACTGCATTTAACCTGAGGTGCCCACATCCACTGGTGCAGAGACCTCCATGTACAGCCTTAGAGCTACAGAGAATCCAAACTACACATCCTTGCATAGGTAAGCATCTTGTCCTAGGAAAAACTGATTGATTTACACAAAAACATGCAAAATATGAAAACCACCCACCCCCAGAGGATGGATAGATACAAATCAGTTTTCCTCATGAAGTGATACCATTCTATTTCAACCACAGTTAACATATTTAACTCCAATTACAATTTTCTGAAATTCAGAATAAGTCTCTGCTGCTTTTTTTTTTTGTTATCAGAAAATAGCTGCTGTAAAGCTCCGTTCTTCTCAAATGAGAGGAGACCTTGTGGAGAAGACATTTAGTAGTGTTTCTAAGGTGGCTTCCATGAGGAATGCTCCTGAAAAGGACGGAGAAAAACTGGTGGGCAAAGTATTCTCACTGGTAAGGGATTTAACAGTGGGATTTACTTCAAGACAAAATGCAGCTGTGCTGTCTATATAGGTGTTAAAATACCCTTTAAACCAAAAGGGAAGAAGACAAAGAGGATGGTTCCTGGAAGATCTGGGATGTCAGATGATGACCATTATTGCTGTGTATCAACAATTGCAGCCAAGGTAGATGAGGGACATTGATAATCCTCTTGTAAAGCTAAAGATCCTTGCTGGAGCTCAATTAGGGGGTCACAGAACAAAGGACAGCTTTTGCAAAGGCAGCTGAAGCCTTACAGGCACTCATTATGCACAGGGAACTGCAACTCCCTCTTCTCCAGCCCCTTCAACCGTGGGATTTCTTGTTGGCAGAGTGCTCTGCGTGTCTCAGTTCTGAGAAAACAGTATCTGAGCTGCAGGCCCTGCTCACTGCACCGACCTGTGACACAATAATGCCCCAGGCCTGCCTTGACTGAGCACGCTGACTGTAACAGCGGGTATGTTGTTAATAGCATGTCATGGACAGCAGCAATTTCAGGCATCTCAAGGACGCAGAGAGACAACACACTTCTATTAAGGTAATTGTGTTTCTGAGAAAAGGTTTTCAAGATGTTCCTGGGAAGTCCTGCGAGTTTTAATGCTGTGGAATCTTCAGGGAAAGACTGAGATTTCCCTGGAACTGTGCAAAGGGGGGCTCGCTGAAGAACAGGGACCTGACAGGGGCTGTGGTGAGGAACTGATGGCAGAAAGACTCGTGGCCATAGGGACCACCAGGGCTGAGGAGGGCAATTTTCTTCCCTTTGTTGAGGCTGATAAAGGCAGCTTGACTGAGGTCTGCCCGACCCCACACCGAAATTACCTACGGGGCACTTACGCAACTGAGAAGGTAAAATTCTGCTCTTCTCACCAGAGCACAAATCAAGGACCTTCCTCAAGACTGGGTTTCAATTCTGTAACTTTTGTTGTTTGCCTTTGAAGAGAGGAAACCAAAAAAGGAAAACCTCTGTGCTTTGGGATGAAGCACCAAATATTGATATTGAGAGGCAGAAACAGAGAGAAATGAACGAAACCCTCAAAGCCCAACAGATTTGAGGTTGACATCCACGAGTGAAAAACACCTGTACAAATTTTGTCTAAGCTCTCAGAACACAGGCAAGGCAATATTCTAGAAGAGACAGCGAGGACAAGAGAAAAATGCAGCTGCAATGCCATGCTAACAATGACACAGGTGGATGAAGTCTCCTTCAGCAGATACCCACATATTTAGGGGGTTTTAATTTTAGGGGCATTGATTCATTGAGTATGGGAGAAATTAAAGTATTTGGTGACAAGCAGAAGGAAACACACATCTGTGTTAGAAAGCATACATGGGGCCATCACTGAAAGAGGAAAAAAAACCCCAGCTGTGTTTATTTTCACAACACCAAAATGCGTCAAAAGCCAACCATACAAAGAGAACTGACGTAGTTGCTACAAAGCATTATTTCCACAGCCAGTTTTCATTAACAGAAAAATACCTGAAGATCCTAGACTTTGATCAAATGATGTGTGCACAAGAAGCAAGCTATTTTATGAGATTACAAGACAAGCGTTTCTCAATTCCATCCAGGAAAAAGAAAAAGAAAATAGAAAGACAAAATGCAAGTCACTGCATGGTGAAACTGCCCCTGTTCCAGCACCTTACAAACCAGTCTTTCTCTGGGCCATGTTTTAATTGTGATATTTTTTTTAAATTGAGTTAATAATGTGCAGATAGTTAAGGTAATTTTTTTTCTCCCTGGTTTAAATTGCTGATTCAAACCTTTGGCTATTTTAGGAAAATCTGGGGGTTTGGTTTTATCCTGAAATTGCACTTTTTTTCAAAAAATCTACAAATACAGCATAAAGACGATACACTACAAACTACACCTGTTCTTTTTAAGGGAGAAAACCACACAACCAGACCAAAGCAGCCAGAATCCACCTCCCAGCAAACATACAGCTGCACTGAATCATTAAGCCAGCATAAGGCTTAAAAGCATAAATCTCAGCTTTTAAGCGCAAAACAGAATTCAATTTTAATTACTGAGCCATGACCACTGCTTCTTTAACAATGCTATAAAAAGCTACTTGGCTTTTCAAATTTAAGAAAGTCAGTGTCACATAAATATGCCCACAAAAGGCCTAAAAATACCTTAAAGCTGCTTACCCCCAAGGTCAGAAGGAGCAGACACAAAGAAATGAAGCCCTACAAAGAGCTGCCAACAGGAAAATATTGTTGACAGAAGTGAAGGTGTTGCCACTGGTCCACAGCTATTTCTTCACAATTCTTCAGTGTCAACTTATGCCAAGTTATACTCGTGCAGTTCTCACCAGTGAACCACTTTACTGGTGTTCAGACAATGTTTATTTGTAATTATTAACTGAAAATAAATTGGGTGCCTGTTCCTTCCACTCTTTGCTAACAATGTCCTACTGAAGGAGAACAAGGATAAATGTATTTGAGATGCATTAAGGCAGAAAACAGTAATTTTCAACATTTCAGTGTAGTCCAACATGACTCATTACTATGATTGCAGAGGTCACACAAAATGTTGATTCTCATACATCAGAAAACTTGTCTATATGGATCTTCTAATGGATTCCTCCCCAGCTCCTGATGGAAACAAAACCAGTCTCATCACAGCCCAACCACTACTTTAACACTTTCTCAGAGTGGAAAAATACAGTGGAAGTAGTGGTAATGATGGGGGCTCAGAATTCCTAGAGAATTTCTTCTCTTTTCTCTTTTGGCTGTGGCAGGTCTACACTTGGTAGAATGTCGTATCACAAGACAGAGAGTCCCTCTTTGTAGACCTTGAGAAACAATCTAACAAGATCATCAATAAGTGTGCTCTGAACACCAGTAAAGGGATTCACTGTTAAAAATCTGGGGACTTCAGTGATTCTCCACTGACTTGAGTTTACCTGCCTTGCAAAGGATGAAGGACTGAGCCAGCCCTCCTGTGATTTGAAAGTCTGATTTATGGAATCCAAATATTTCAAATCTGATGTTTCAAGCATTCTCCCATCCCTTGCAGCTGTATTTTTTTTCCTCATTACGCTTTTTTTTGAGCTTTAATGTTTTCCTTAGAAATGGGCACAGAAAGTATTTGATTACTGAAGTAAGAAGTCACGGGCTGAAACAAAGCCGTAAGAAATACTGCACCTTGTCAAAGGTGATAAGTGCCTCTGATTATCCTTGACTGCATTTCCTGGGCTCAGCATTTCATTAAATAGCAATGCTCTCTTTTAAAAATAGATTTACCACCATCACGTCCTAAGGGTCTTTCATGTTTTTAGCTATGTACAGAAATACTACTTTCCTCAGTAATTATATCTGATTTTCACTTTCAACATTACTGGTAAGATTTGTTAAGTTTGGGTAATACAACCTGAAACGAGTCATGAACACTAACACAGCTTTTTAACTCTGTTTTAAGAGTTTCCCTTCAGCTTGAGGAATGAATAACTTCCTTGGAGAAATTACGAAATGCCTTAAGAATTATGTATTAATTAATTAATGAGGTGAATTTGGCTGTTACATCCTTGGGAAGGAACAAAGCAGTCAAACATTGACATGTGGCAAAATAAATCAGCTGAAAGGTGGAGAAGCAAAGCAGAAGGGGTGGTCAGGCACTGGAAGAGGCTGCCCAGGGAAGTGGTGGAATCACCATCCTTAGAGGTGTTCCAAGGACATGAACATGTGGCACCCTGGGAGATGTTTTAGTGGTGGAATTGACAATTCTGGGGCAATAGTTTGACTTGATGATCTTATAGGTCTTTTCTAACCTTACTGATCCTCTGATTCTATGAATGCAGGGATTTTTTGCTGTATATTCACAACATTCTTCTAGCACATTTCAGGACAGAAAGTGTCTGCAGCACCCGCTTAATAATGCCTGATCAAAATCTGCTTTTTTTCTTAAATAAATATGATGTTAAATAAAATGGCTGACCCTGTATTAAAAATATATTTATGTTGGTGGAAGTCTTAATGAAACATTGGAAAGAGCAAGTTTATTTTTAAATAAACATTTTTCTTGGTGTAATAGACGTAAATGGCTCTGCTCTGCAGAATACTTGTAGAATACTCTAATTGGGGACAGCAACAGGAAAGCTGAATTGATTTACTGTTAACTGAAACTCAGAAAACAACATTTTCTGCAAGATGTCAAATATCTATTTCCTTTCTTCATTGGCAGAAGATTCATCAAACATCACATAAGGTAAATACATTACTACCAGAACAGGAAAAAAAAAAAAATAAAATAAATACTATCTACTCAGAAGTACAATCCAACTGCAGAATATTTGCTTCTAGGGAAAAACCAGAATTATCTAGTGCTTTCACAAGTCAAGATGCTCTTCTAAATTGGAAACTCCAAATCAAATATTGGTCACTTCTGAATGTAGTTCTTAAAAGATTTACCATTACATTTGGGATAAGGACATAGCCATATTCTAATGAAAATCTCTTAAAAACACAATACCTCTAACTCACACTAGTAGACCAAAATAGGAAGAATAAAGAGTAAGAAAAGATGAGAGATTTAGATTAGATGTCAGGAAGAAATTCTTAATTGGGAGGGTGGTGAGGCACTGGATCAGGTTTCCCTGAGAAGCTGTGGCTGCCCCATCCCTGGACGTGTCCAAGGCCAGGTTGGATGGGGCTTGGAGCAACCTGGGGTAGTGGAAGGTGTCCCTGCCCGTGGCAGGGGGTTGGAACTGGATGACCTTTAACATCTCTTTCTACCACCTGAACCATGCCAGGATTCTATGATACTTAAGGGACTGCCAGTGAAAAAGATGAAGAGCTAAGAAGAAAGAAGGAATTAAGTTTGATCTGATATCCCAAATCAACAACTGGCTGATTTTTCACTCAAAACAAAGCTAAGGCCACAAATAAAAGGAGACTGCATGGCAGAAATAAGCAGTTTTGTGTTCCCTCTTTAAAGTAAATACAGCAGCATTTTGAAATAAAGACAAGTCCAGCCCAGGGGCATGAAGATGATAAAGGGATAAGAGTATTTGTCATAACAAGGGGAGGCTGGGAGAGCTGGGACTGTTCACCCCAGAGAGCCACAGAACATGCTGAGTTGGAAGGGACCCACAGGGATTATCGAGTCCAACCCTAAGCCCTGCACAGGAGCAGCCCCAAGAGTCACACCTCGTGCCTCAGAGCTTCTTGAGCTCTGTCAGGCTTGGTGCTGTGACCAACACCCTGGGGAGGCTGTTCCAGTGCCCAACCACCCTGGGTGAAGAACCTCTTTCTAATAGCCAAGAAAAGAATGCTCAGGAGGTTCTTACCCATAAGTATTTGATGGGGGCAAGGAGTAAAGAAGGAGGATCCAGGCCCTTCTCAGTGGTGCCCAGTGATGAGGCAAAGGGCACAAACCAAACTATGGGAAATTCTATCTAGGCACAGTAGAAACCTTTTTTACTATGAGGGTGGTCAGGCACAGGTGTCTCAAAGAGGCTTTGCAGTCGCTGAGAAGTCTGTGACTGTGTATGATTCTGTAACCTTACTCATAAACTATTCAAACTATTCAAACTATTTAGGAAGACTGGAAGGGCAAAAGCCAGTTTGAAGGTTATTCCAGAATGTCTATCCTCTAACAGTTCCTGAGTCCAGGTTTTGCCTACTAATAAATACTTAGAAAAGTAATGGGGGGAAATCTTCAATGGACAATATATATAAAATATTCCCAAATATTAAAGGAGCTGAAAAACACAGAACAAAACATTTAAAGGATTGCTCTACAGGAATAAATATTTATGTCATCTGCACAAGTAAGGCATTTCTATTTATCAGGTGAAGTTATACAGAGTTAGATTAGGGTGGGGTTTTTTACATTCAGTACTTGAAAGATGGCTTGCATAAGGCAGAGTTAGCTCAGAAAACATGTTAACACAGCGGAAGAGAAAATGTACACAAGAACCTGTGGGATCATCTCCTGCTCATTATCTCTGCCCTCACAAAAACTGCAAATTTTCTGGTACATTCATTTCACACTGCTGTTTCAATTAATTTCACAGAAATTAATTCTCTGTAAGGAAATCTCCAACCTTCAGCTATTCCTAATGTCTAAACAAAATACTGCCAAAAGGGAGTGGGGGAGACAGAAGGAAAATCTTCTTCTGCTTCCAAAATATGTTCATTTGAGACGGGGAGCAGCTTAAGGTGAAGGGGTGAGAGAAAAATAGAGGTTAAACTGGGAAATGAGGGAGAGAGAGAAGGTGAGAAGAATGCAAAAGGGAACCCCTGAGGAATTTTAGAATTCTGGGTTTTCTACAGGGCTACTTAATGCACCCAGAATTGACACAAGGCAGACATAATTCACACTCCAGGTCAACACCAGATGAACCCAGTCTGCAGGCCCAGGGACAAGCTCTTAGCATAAAACCAGGTAAACCCAGACAGGTACCACGTTCTGAATCACCAAACAGCTTTCTAAGTGGGCTCTGAACTTAATGGGAGTTTCCACAGAAAAGCCCAATCATCACAATGACTGCAGAAATGCATTTTACTACGGCCTTTAATTACCACTACAGTGTTTGAGGCTGCCAATTTACTCAACAACATTCTGTATCAATAAAACACTTTGCTTATGGAGTATGTAATGTATAGAGAACTGGGTTCTAATGGGAATCTCCTGAAGTGATAAGTTCTATCATGCAAAGAGAAGGCTGCTGGTTCAGAAAGTCCTAAGTAAAAGTAACCATAATACACCAAGGCAGCTCAGATGAAACACACACCATTAAACTTCAGATAGATGAAGAATCTGCTGTAACAGCAGAAGTTCTATTCTTCTTCTATCTGAGAAGGTTGATGTTAGTCCAACTAAGCTCAGTATCATTTATCTTCTGGCAGCATTCTGAATCACTAAGACTTGAAATGCAACATACTCCTTCCTAAGTTGCATTTCATGGATGATTTTCTGCTGGATTCAAGGGGGAGAAAAAAAGGAAAAAAAAAAAAGAAAATCTTTGATTAGTCTCTCAGATTTCTGATTATCTTGCAACAGATCAACATGCAGTGCTTACATGGTTCCCTGCCCATGGCACGGGGGTTGGAACAAGAGGATCTTGGAGGTCCTTTCCAACTCAAACCATTCTGTGATTCAGTGACTCTATAAAAGTTACATGAACTTGAAATAGCACATTCAGTAGGTGGTATCCATTCACCCTTCATGAGCAGACAACTCTCCTCCACCAGAACTAGAAAGCTTCTTATTCTCTTGTTCTCTTTCTGAGTACAGACCTAACTCGAGGATCACAAAAATACTGACAACTGTCAATTCAGTAACAGAGAAATAGAAATAAAGAGAAAATTACTAAAACAAGTAAAGCAATGCTCCCTGGTCATGCCAGTATGTTCAAAACAAGTTATTTTAAGTTAATTGCTACTGGTGAGTCCAAGCAGAAAAGACAGAACTAACAGCATGTACCCCCAAACATTAAATCACACTGATCCAGCTAACTGGGTATTTCTTTTTATTTACTTTCTGTAACTATTACTTCCCATTCTTGCACTTCCATTTCACTAGCTAGCAAAAAAGAAAAAAAAAGTATTAAAAAAAAGTAGAAAGCTGTAATACAACTCTCCATCATTACCAGATCTTATCTGACTACTTCTGTTTAATTCCTCATTCTTTCTTTTTGTAATCATACCCAGAATAAAACTGATTCTTTGCCTGCTGAAGACAAAACTGAAAAGAAATACACAAATTTGCTGAGCAGCATAACAAAGACTATCATGGCTTACAGACAATACTCCCTGTAGGAGCAAACCTTTCCTTTACCTTGACAGATGCAATTCAAAATGGGGCGCGGTGTGAAATCAAAATATTGAAACTGTCAAATATAATCACTCTCCTGGCACATCATGCAAAATTGAACCTTTATTTTATAGACAAGAAAGATGTTTTATTGCTTTAGCAGACCAAGGTGTCCAAGATGACTCAGATTTGCACTGAGGAACACAAGGCCCTTGCTCTTGTCACACCACTACAGTCTTTGGCACAAAGCTTATGGTTTGAACTTCAGCCTCAGTTCTGGACATGAACACACCTTATTCTTAAACTTTCAGACTATTAAGGTTCTCTGATTTTCTAAGCTTCAGGTCAGATCAAGCCTGAACGCATTTCTTTGATCAGGCACTTGCTTAATTACAACTTTTTCCTGTCTGAAAAACTGGGCTTAATCCAACTTCAATCCATTAACCAGACACGACACCCCAAAAATCACACTTGGGATTTCTTAATATAGGGCATTAATCACTTGCTGGCTGAAGGAGTTCTGTGCCCTCTTTGCTCACCTGGATGGTGTAACATCAGTTGAATGACAGCACAGGACACACTCCAGTGTTGCCTCTCAGGGAACCTTGGGGTTATCTTGTGCACATTATTACTGTTTTCTAAAACTGCCTCTGGAAAGTGGAGCAATGTTTCTCCTATGTTATATAATTTATTTCTTTATCAGCATGTTCTGCACATTATTCACTACCTTGGACAATAATTAGTTTTGCTTTAAACACTAAGAGAACAACACTGGGTTTGGAAACCTGTCAGACTGAAATGAAGCAAGGAAAAACATGTAAAAAACAATGAAATAAGTGTGTAAGAGTGAAGGATGATTTTTAAGAAAAAATAATCTCAGACCAGCAGTAGAATGCAGTCATAAAATGTATTATTTACATTAAATTATTTTAAAACTGTAAATTACTATTTCTGTGCAAGATTGTTACTTCTTTGTAAACTTACCAGACACCGCATTTAGCAGTGAATAAGTTTAATTTGTATGATCTGAACCAGACTTGAAAAATGATGAATTTCCAAGTGATTAGCTCTCAGCATGTTTGTTTTTCAGTGGATTCAGAAAAGCACATTCGATTCCTTGTTAGTTTTTAATGCCATGTGTTTCCAAGGACAGAACTGTAATTACAGACTTCTCATGGAATTAGAGCTGTTGATCGTCAATACGGGGCTAACAACACACCCACGGGGGGTCTGCAAGGCATCACTGACACCTGGGGGGCTTGGCAAGTGCTGACTGGGAGCCTAACTCAAAACTAGACCTGCTTCAGCCTAATTGTTCAGTGAGCACATCAGAGGAAAAGATGCTGATCAAAAATTGCAGCTCTTTCTCAGATTTGGTTGTGTTCCTCGTGCACCAAATTCTACCGGAATAGTTTCCCACTGGCTCGTTGCACGAAGGATTTATGGCTAAATCAGTACTGAACTGGACCTGACAGTAATTTTTGTGAGACATGCAGGGAAAGCTCAAGCTTTCAACAAATTTTGGTACAGAAATGGGGAATGCAGGACCTGTTCCTCTTCCAAACAAGGACTGAGATCCCGACACAGACTGACTTCCTAAAGGTGTCCAAGAACACTGGCACTGGGGCATCTTTCACAATTAGGAGATGACAAAAAATTACATTTTATCTTCTTCTGGTTTATTTTTCATCATATCTGCAAAGATTTGAACTGTAGTACAACAGAGAATACCCTGTTGACTAAAATTTTTTACTGTGAGGAATAAAATCCCATGTTCAAGGAGTAATTCCTGCAATTTCTACCATTTCAATTTAAACATCTTCTCCCATGAAGATGATCTTGTTCCAACCCCCTGCCATGGAAGAAAATATTTTTAAACCCCCATATTTCTACTCTAATGATTTATTTTTTGTAATTCCTTTATATGATTCTGTATCTGTCATGCATTTGCTCCATATGAATGATCTTAAAATAATTAAAATGTTCCAAATGAAGCAAAGCAAGTAATTACTCTGGATATGCAGAACTGATCACTCAGGTGCTGTGTAACTCTGTACCTGCAGGTATTATCTCACCTTCACTAAAGAAAAATACATCTCTACTGCTTGTGTTTCCTCCAGCATCCTGCCTGTAAGGTTTAGCTGTAATTTGGATGCAGCACAAATATGTTCAAGTAAATAAAGTAATTTTCAAAACCTGTTAACTTCTTTTAGATCCACATATTTCATTCTTGATGAGCATCTATTCAGTTTTCGTGCACAGATGGACACAAGCTGTTTGCAGGGTTTTTTTCAGTGAAACAAGGCAAAATATTTTACCTGAGGGTCCAAAAAACCTTAAACCAAACCCAATTATTTTTTAAACTGTACTGAGATACTGAGATATCTCTTGGAATTTTAAAAAAGAGATCAGACATAAGCCACAACCACTGACACCATTTGAAAATTAGAAATTTACTCACACTTCATAACCTTTAAGTTATGAACCTCTGGTTAGTTTTCAATTAGTATATACCACTAAAAGGAAACTCTGATCTGAAAAAATAACTTCTGGTTTTCTAATATGCTGTGAACATTCCTCAAACAAATGGTAGTAAAGTTAAGGGTTACACAAGATTAAAAAACCTCAGAAGTCTCCAGTGCGAAAAATACAACTGTGAAAATACACATACACACACACATATATATATATATATATATAATCTAAAATAGAGTAAGGCAACAATCTCTGACACAGGTCAGACCTGAATTAAAGGCAATGGCAGAAAGCTCACCAATAAATGGAGATACTAATATTGATTTTAAGATCTGATCATGATGAAAATTTCCCCTTAGATACTTAAAAGCAGTAAAGTGTCTGTGGCAGAAAAAAAAGCCATGAAAGAGATAGGGGAAAATGACACCATGAAAGCAAGGGAAAGAATCTCCTGATTATCTGGATCTAGGCAAAAAAACCAAGGCAGATTTCATGTCAAATCAATAATGTCAACAAAGCCACCTTCAAAAAAGAAATAAGAGCTCAAAAAACCTGAATACAGTATTGGAATTATTTGTTGTCTTTGAAAGGCAAAAAAATCTAAAAAAACAAAACAAACAAACAAAAGATTAAAAATATCAAACAAAACAAATCCTTTCTAAAAGAGAGAGAATTGAAAAAACTAAGGGGCAAAAAGTCATTAGGCTGGACCCCAGAAGGACCAGTTTTTATTGGGCATCACACTGCCTGGATCAGTGCCAGTTAAGGGAGGACTTTGAGCATCTACACAACTCACTCATCAGCTGCTCTGTGGGGAACCTTCCTACCCCTTTCATCATTCAGGATTGAGTCCCATCTGAGGCAGGAGATAAATGCCTGGACTTCTAAAACTGATCTTCAAAGGCATGGGAGCCGACAGGAACAGCAGCTTAGAGGAATCGTGTCTTAGAAAACTCAGTCCTTCGCAGAAACAGTACACTTAATGCTGGGATTCTGCTCTTTGTGAAGTCACTGTATTCCTTAAAGTCAATACAACAAGTGATCTCAGGTGGAGATAAAACCTCAGACTCTTTTGTAACAGAAGTAAAGCAGAGGCGCAGGAAATATTTGGTAAAAATCCTCCCCTCTGAGAAGTTTCAGAGAACACTGCGTTCCACTACAGCACTTTAGACAACTGCACCTGTGCCAGCTGACCCTGCTTGAGGAGGGGGACTGGACTGTCAGGCCTCAAGAGGTCCATTCAAACTGAAGTAACTCTGTGAATGATTTTGTGAGGACATATTTCATTCATACTTTTGATGGAGCATTCACACCCAAACCAAAATGCTCTTAAGCTTCTTGAGTATTTAAACCCCATCTGCTGTCACCAATAATGCAAAGAAAAAATTCTGAATGGCCCAAGCTGTCAGGAGCAAGAGATTTATACATTAAGACACAAAAAGATAAAATTTTATGCCTTTTAAACAAATCCATTTTTGCTGCAGATTTTATTAGACCGTTATCCTCCATGAGCTTTCACAAGTCTCTTACAGTGAGCCATCCATAAAATGGATTTGCACTGCAAGAACACACAGAGCTGTGTTAACAACATGAGCACTTCAGTCGGTTTCTTAGTCTGCTTAGCTATCCCGAATTATCCAGATCTAGGATTTAACACAAACTGCAAAGCAAAATCTGAAAAAACACACTGAACACTCTTGGTCCACTGCCAGAAATTCTTTTAAAATCAGGTATATGACTAAATTCCATTGAAACGTTTTCTAGTTCCCCCAACAAGAATAAAAATAGTATCTATGACTTACTATGTACATTCTGAATGCCTAAGTGAAATACCTGAGAACACAGTCCCTCCTGAAATTTAAATTAGTATTTTCTTCTTTTTCCATAACTTTGTATTACTCCTTAACTTTTTGTAAAAAAAGCTGAAAGACCTAAAATCACTACATATCAAGGAGAACACACACACAAGAAAAAGACATCCCATTGCCAATGGATTTATGATCAAAATGAAGATATAAAATTGCTGAGCAGCACAAAAATTATAATTAACAGTCAACACAATAGAAAAGCCAACAAAATAAGAAAAAACCCTCAGTAGGTGTTCAGGTAGAAACTCTTCTTTGCAGCAAATGAGTGTAATTAAAAATTAAAGTTTAAATGCCTCAAAAGCTTGAAAAATTGTAACAGCATGTGGATGCTGTTTTATTCAATCCACATTTAATTTCAGATTTCCAGCAGGGCTTGGGCATTTCCAGGGCTGACCACAGGAGGAAACGATTTGTCTTTACCGATGCTGCAATTTGCTACGTGGCCGTAAATCATCATTTACGTTTCAGATCACTGCTGCTGATGTACTGAAAGTAAAAGCTTCTGGAAACCTCCATGCTGCTCTTTGCCCAACCCAGCTCTGTTACCAGTGTGTGAACATCCACACTCAGGCAGAGGGCCCATGTTCCCCTGCTGCCAGGGCAGTGAATTCAGCACTCAGCACCGACAGCTACAGCAAACCCAGAGAGGCAGATTGAGCTTCTGCTCTTGGCACTTTCCTGCCCACAGCCAGAATATCACTCACCATTTGGTGTCTCATACCCCAAATCACATCTTGTACCTCTTTTGTAACGTACTTGAGCATGTGGGTGAGAAAACAGGCGAGATGAACTTTGTTGTTCCAGTTCACTGCCTGTTACATGAAATGACTGAAGTGTCAGTTCTGAATCCTGGTCCTGTTAAGCCACATCAAGTGAAGAATACAGGAAAACCTAGAAAGCTCAGCAGTGTGTCAGGGATTGCAGCATCAAATACCTTAGGAAAGAGAACAAGGGTTCTGCAAAGCCCACTGACCTGGCTCCACAGAAATACCAGTTTTGTACCCCACAAAGCTCCATTAACTTCATTTTGAACTGTATGAAAGGCAGACTTACTGTCAGCAAGATATAAATTCTGTCCATCTACTTAGGACAGAATAGTCTTTCATCTTATCCTTCAAGCTAAAAGAGAAGAATTAAACTGCTGAAAGCCAAGGACAATCTTCCAGATTTTTCCATGTTACTTTTATACTGAAAAAGAGGCTTCTGCTCAAAGTTATACACAAGAAAAAAACAATGGGGAATTAAAGATCCCCCTGCACAGTCCTTGAGAATATATATCATCCCCAGATCTCCATTCTTTATTTTTACAATTTCTACAGGGGTCTTTCTAGTTTTGTAGCAAATTTCCATTCCCAAGCATGAGATTACAGTCCTTGTAAATTCCTGCTGAGAAGGCAAGGGAAGAAATGAAATTGTTCTAAGAAGTTCTAGTGGATATATTCTTGGGCTTCAAAGCAACTGAACACATAAGCCTCAAAGCTTTAGAAGTCAACAGTGAATCTCTTACATCTCTTAAGTCTGTTGTGTGCTAAATTCACGTGCTGATCTACACCAGGACTGAACTGACAATATCAAAATGAGAAAGCTCAGTGTTTAAAGGCTGTGAAGTTTTAAGAGCTTTTCTGATGTAGCTCAAAAGAAAGAAGGTTCACCTTTGGGTGAACTCTGCCACACAGAAATGGGCTGAGTGTAAGTAAAACAGTGGGTTGACTGTGCATCTGTACCCTCCATCTTCCTGGAAAGCTGTGAATCCTCCGCCCCATCCCCTCCCCTAATGGCATGGTTTGATTTCCTCCTATTATGTTGCCTTCTTTATGGCTACATTTTGTCCCTTATCACAACTGCAATCGTATTTCCCGCTGTTCAGCAGAACTGAACCATTCCCTCCCCACTATGAGAAGTTACAGTGCTTGACAGCCCCTCATTCCACCTCTGGCTCTTCTTCCCTCCTGCCCTGTACCCACAAAATGAATGCCCTGGGAGCGCTCAGCCACGCACTGCTTTGCCATCTCAGTCCTGAGCCTGGAAAATGTAACTGGAGTCAATCAAGCAATTAAATTTGAGAGTTCTTAGCCACTGGAAATGTAGCAGTCATCCTCTAATACACCTACAGGAAATTAAACAATGATATCATCAGCCTATGAATAACTTTTTAATTCAACCTGCTGTACCAGCAGATGCCAAGTAACTGCACTCGTACTAAAATAGCACCTGTCCCAGGTACTGCTATAGCACAAGGCTAACTCTGCTTATTTTGCACTCCTCTGTTTATTAGAGGCTTACTTTAAATTAGCTTTCCAGGTCTTCAGGATATGGCTCCTTTCCTTCTATCTCTGCTGGTAGTAATATCTGCCAATAAACAGCATGACTAATATTCGATAATAGACAATAGTAGAAGCCTGCATGAACCAAACCCATATTTCAAGAACACTGATATTATTTCATATCAAAAAATTTGCAGGACAAATCTGATAACCTTTCAGTTACCCCTGAAGGCTATGACTTAGGTTTTTCTCACACTGACGAACAAAAACACGGAGTTTAGTTGCCAATTAGTCCTGCCCTGTAAAGCATTTTCTCACTAATTCTGCCAGTTCATTCCATTTAGGATCTGGAGCTTAAACTTAAGAGGAGGGGATGAGCTAAAAATAGCAGCAGAGAAAAAAAAAAAAAAGAAAAAGAAGCCAATTAGTAGGAATTGCCACAATAACCTTTGTCAGGATAAATTTAAGGTATAAGGCTCCAAGATAGTTACTATGGCGACCACAGGCACTAGCAAGGTCCCTTTAATGAGAAATGCAGTATCTGTCACACAAGGAAGTAGATGCAGTAGCAGCAGAAGCCTAACAGGCTATTTAAAGACACTTTTCTTCCCTGCCCCCTCTTTTCAAAGAGCAGCAGGAAAATAAACTGTTACACAAGTAGCTTTAACACGTGGAGTTTTCCAATTTTGTATTCTTTTCCCACTTCTCAAGTCACTGAACTGCTAAGACCTCAATGTAAGATTTATTCAAATTGAACAGTTTAGATTTGCAGACATTACCCACATTTTGTCTACTCTTTGCAAAATAAATTTAGCTCACAAGTCATACAAAACATCCAAGTAGTGAAAGGCTTTCACCTATGTAATCAAAACACTATGGACGCAGGATCAGGGTAAGAAACTAAGGCAAATATTTGCAAAAAATCTTGCATCAATTCTCTTATTTGCCAATACACTGTGCAGCTGTTATCATTATAAAACACATTTTACCATTTGGACATTATCTCAGATGTATGTCTGGCTTTCTCCAAATACACACAAACAACTATTCAAGACTGAGCAGCTTTAAAAACTAAGCTTTCTCCTTCTTCTACACAAAGTCCACTTCACTTCCAGTGATTACAAAAGAAAGTTGATGTCAAACTCAGTTGATGTCAAACCACAAGCACTCTTATTAAAGACAAGCTCCTGTTACTCATTACTGCACACACAAAATGACACAGCTCCTATCAGGACCCTAAATAACATGGTTTTAAGGACTGTGAATTAAAAAAGGGTGCTGCTGCATCTCCATGATACCTCCTCTGGAATGCTGCATCCAGCCCTGGGGCCCCCAGCAGAGAAATATCCAAGGAATTGCTGGAGTGAGTTCAGGGGAGGTCATGAAGATGGTCTGAGGGCTGGAGCCCCTCTGCTCTGGAGACAGGCTGGGAGAAATGGGGGTGTTCAGCTGGAGAAGAGAAGGCTCCAGGGGGACTTTACCTTTCAGTATTCACAGGGGCTTGTGAGAAAGATCAAGAGAGACTTTTCACCAAGGTCTGCAGTGACAGGACAATGGTTTTAAAAAGAAAGAGGGTAGATTTAGACTGGACTTAAGGAAGATGGTTTTTATGATGAGGGTGGGGAGGCCCTGGCACAGGTTGCCCAGAGAAGCTGTGGATGCTCTATCCCTGGAAGTGTCCAAGGCTGGGTTGGACAGGGCTTGGAGCAACCTGGGATAGTGGAAGGTGTCCCTGCCCATGGCAGGGGGTTGGAATAAGATGATCTTGAAGTCCTGTCCCATCCAAACCATGTTTCTATGTTTCCAGGATTTCAAACTACACATGGAGATGGAAAGCTCTGCTCAACACCCCCACCATTCTCGAAACCTGGCCCAGCTGTCAGTGGTAACTCAGCTCTGGTTCATACACAGAGTCACTCACTGCTCTCACCTTCCCTGGTAACAGTTACTAAAGCTTTCTATTCACACCAATTTTAGTTTTTTTCTTGAAAAAGTCCAGTTTTATATGTACTAAAGTGAATTTTCATGCAGTAGTAAACTTCTACTACATGGCTCTTCTTGATGAGCTGAGAAATTATTACCAATACAGTACTAAACTGTATTTTGTTATCTTTATCAATGCCAAAGAGGCAGCTTTTCTCCTTTTAAACACTGCAAACTGAATACTAAATTCTTTCTTTAAGTAATACATCTGAAACCAAAGCACTCAAGAGAACACACTGTGAAAACCAGATCAATGGCAGCTCGTGATTTAAACAGGTTAAATGTAGCCTTGGCAACTTTGCAGCCGAGCTTTTTCACCAGTATTAGCAGGTGTTAGATCTCCCTGAAGCTGCAAAAGCTCTGCCAGCTCCTCAGGAGATGCACAACTCATTAACTCAATTCTGATATAAAAGATAGGACTGAGAAGCTTCCCTGATGGGGTAACCCTGGAAGGAAACTTTGGTGAGGAGCAGAGTTTACATGTTAGGCCCTCATTTGTCAAAGGACAGGGTTTTAGCTGAGACACATCCACAGCTGGGATTTTACCCCATATTTCACAGCAACTAATAACAGAATTCATATTCTGCCATGTGCTCTGTGCAGTTGGCATATATTTCAGTTTGAACTTAAATAAAAAAAGAAAAAAAAAGACAAGGAATAAACACTTCAGGAAAAAGACAGATGACCCAGTAAACTGTTATAGCAGGAGTAATTTAGACAGAATTTCCTCATGCAAGCAGTGACTCAGTAGGTTCTTTCCAAAACAATCTTCATTTCTGGAAACTTATTCAGCAAAGAGGAAAAATTATTTTAATTCTATGAAAGGCACGTAGCCACACTAAACCACTGGCCAAACTCCACTCTGTTACACTGAGTATATCTACTTTCAATACCTACCCGAATTTATCCACATTATAATTATTTTGTCATGTAATTTATAACTCTTTCAGCTGAATTTAAAAATATTAAACAGAAGGCTGTTTTCCTGCTTGTCCACTGCTCCCCTCTTTCAGTTGAAGGACAGGCCTTTGAGCAGCTGCTTGGCATCAACACAATTCATGGGAAAAGAAAAGAGGGTGAAAGGAAGAGGAGAAAAAGTACCTGGGGAGCAGAGAAATATCTCACAGTATTGAGGAATCTGAAAGAGCACCTGCCATCAGTGAGGAAAATCTCTTATTGCATCCCCAAATAATCTGCTATAAAGAGACTCCAACCAGCTCCTCTCCTTACAGCTGCACTGCACAAGTGCGAATTCTGCATCAACTGCATGTGTGGGAATACTCCAGAAACCTTCAGGTTAGGAGTCAGGGAAAGATCTGTGGACAACAAGAAAACCTTCACCATGAAGTAAATAATTTAGTTTGTGAAGATAAATTGGTTTTTTAACCACCTTACCAATAGTTATACGAGACAGCAAAGCTTTATCCTCTAATTGAACGGGGAGGTGATGGGGAAATTCATTCTTCCATTTACAATGTGTGCTGGCTTTTATTTTCTCTTTTTCCCCCTTCAATTGTACCACTGGATTCCCCACTCATATTTGGTTCCCTTTTCCAAATATTTTCTTCCTAGCACTTCCTTTCAACTTAAATAATTTTACAGTATCACCTTCTCACCTGGTGAGATCATTCTAAGGAAATTAAAACATCCTACCCTGTGCTGATATATCACATCTGCTCAAAAAGATGCTTATTTTGTGTTCACCCACTATTGAACTAGAGCTAGGATTTTTATAGATGTACTAAAACCTGGATCCAGTTCCTAAGAGGTAAAAGGCAGCTCTGAGCTCATCATTCACTATTTAAAGTTCAGATCCTTTTCCACCCTCTTCATGACTTCGGATTTATTAAGACTGAAGTTCACCTGGAAATTCATCATCTTGTCCCCTGTAATTTCTCACAGTCAGATTCCTCCTTAACAGTCCAGGATCAGGGACCTTCCCAGCCCACTGCTCACTCCTTTTCCAACACACTTCCAAAAGCAGCTGGACAGGTCAGGGCCCAGCCCAGATTCCAGGAAACTTCCAATAAGGACTTGAGCTCGGTAAGTGATTATTCCCTCTCTTAACTAATTAATAACTTTCCCCTCTTGTCCCAAAGCAGCTTGCATTCTCCTTTGGTGGCAAATTCTTGTCGTATGTCAAGAATTACATTCATCATACTCTCTACCCAGAAGCTTGTTCGCTCCTGAACAGAACTTCAATGGATTTATGAGCTACACCTTCCCTGCCTCTTTCCATGTTTACCCTTTCCCAATTCAGCACGTTTATTCAATGCAGATGTACACATAAAACTGAAATAAACCTGTAATTAACCTTCTTTATTACAAGTTACCCTCTTTCCTAAGGGTACTTATTTACAATTCAGTGTATTAAATCTGGAATGTTTCCATAATGTCGGGATCTTTCATAGCCTGAAAGCACTATGTAAGACAAGGATTAATTTAAAAAGTGTATATATGGAGGTTTTAAACACACCTACTGCACCAGGCAGAAATCAAAGCACTAAAGGATCCAGATTTAGAGTTCCTCTCCCTCAAGTAACAGTCCTGCTGAGGGTCAGGAAATTAAACAACTCCCCATGATCTTGTTTCAGAACCGTCTATTATTCTTTAAAAATCCAAAGCTAGAGCAGAACTCTTCACTTTTATTACAGCTGCCCGCTGTAAGAAAACAAATTAGAAGGAGTGTGCATATTCAAACATGGCAAAGCTCTCCCTTGGGAAGATCCAGCCATCAGAAGAGGGGGCTTGAGTGGAGAGGAGAAGTGGCTTAAGAGGGAAGTTTATAGATTTAATATCACCCCTTCCCTGCCAAGATTAGACTCTTCCACAGGGCAAATCTTACATTGTATTCAAACTTAGCAGAATACCAGTCTGGTTTTTTAATTCAGGACCTATAAATCCTTGAATTATTCCAAGGAAGGCTTCAACTTTTTGCCTGTGATCCCAGTTAGTATGCTGGCATTGGGGGGAGGGGGGGGGGGGTTTGAAAGAGACTCCACTTCAATTTCTGGAGATACCTTTGTAACTGCAAAATGAAAATGTCATAAGAAGTTGGCTTTATATACTACAGCATTTACTTAACATCTTTCAGTGATCTTTTCAAATCACTGTTGTTTTAGCTTTCGTTTCCAGTTAATGAAGGCAGAATTAAATGGATGTCAAGAGTGAAGCATAAATTCAAGCCGCTGAAGCACTAATTTTAAATGACTGTTCTCTTTGAAGGAAAGACTCATAAACCAGCTATTTTAATTATACTTTTGATCATCTAAAATAAATTAATAGAAATTGGATATTTCTACTTCCAGCTTCAGGAAATCTGCGCTGTACCATCGTGATCTTTCACAGAACATCAGAGAGCAGGCAGAAAGCCAAACCTGGGCAACATCAGAGGGTAACTTTCATAAATCCTCTGGCCATTAAAGCAGACATAACTGGCAGCCACTCAAGACAATCTTCTCTCATCCCATTAACGCAGCCACCGTGTCACCACAGCCACAAAACACAGCAAGTGCTCCTAAATACAGAGAGTGCTCTAGCCTAAATTAATCTATTTATCTACACATATCCATCAAACCAGGTGTGACCTGGAGCTGCACCTACACCCAAATGCTCGCTCTTTTACTGGCAGCACGAACAAAAATGGCCTGAAAGGTGTTAGGCGGCTTTTCCCCAAAAATAAAGATGGTTAACTGGGAAATGGAGTAAAGCTATTTAGTTACCTCCACCATTTGATCCTACAGTCTCTAAAGGGTCTAGACAACATCCTTTCATTCCTTATTTCCAAGGCTCCAAACATCACATTAGAGCAGTTTATCAGCAAAATCAATTGCACAGCAATTTTTCATCTGTTAGATGAACACCCAAGGCACCAGGTTTTAGGTGACAGCAAACAGAAAAGTAATGCCTCTAACTGGACCTATGGAGGAGGATTGGGCAAATTCACACTACTCACAATACACACTACTTAAAGGAAGAAATGAGTCTGGAGGCCATGAGCCTTACCATAAACTGGCTCTGTGCCATCTGTAACAGCAGAAAAATAAAGGAAGAAAGGCTAAGGAAAGAAATTCGTCCTCTGGAGGAGGTGAAAAAAAAAAAAAAAAAAAAAAGACAGAGACCAAATCTTGCAAAACCAGAAAGTCTGAGAGGGCAAAAGGAAGCGACAGAGGGATGAATCCATATGGGCACATGCCCATAACAATGATGGCTTTGGGAAGAATGAGTAAGTTTATCAGCAGGTAGGCAGATCTTCAAATCACAGAATTCTGCAGGCTGGAAGGTCCCTCTGGAGGTCTCCAGCTCCAACCTGGAAGTCTTCCATGAAGACCCCCACACCTGCAGCACAGCAGGAGGCAAGGGGCTGTCACTCTCTGCAGTCCTGCTCCCATCCAGGCACAGAGCAGGGCTCAGCTCCCTGCCTGTGCTGAGCCTCAGGCACTGCTGCTGCCAGCTGGGGGAGAAACAACTCTGAAAGCACCTCTGCAATCACAGTGTTTGCAGCCTACTCTGAGTTCCCACTGCAAGGCAGGTTTGGGCTGTGCCAACTGGATCAGAGCTGCACAAATGCCCTGCCCTGCTGGTCTGGGCTCCTGTGTATGGCACCTCTTTCTACCTCGTGGCTGCCTGTCCTCATTTCACTCTGTATTCCCAGGTTTCTAACATGGATTTTACTGAGAGAGGCAGCAACAACTGTCTCAGGTGTGCTGACCACTGGGCAGGTCTGAGAAAAACCAGAAATTGTGATTAAGTTTTAATCTCACAGAAATATGGACAAACCTGGGTAGAAGAAACAATGTTGTTTAATACAACTTACCTTCCCTCCTTCAATGTTCAGAAAATCTATTAGAAAAAGGACAGACTAACAACAAAAATTCCATGCAATCATTTCTTCCTGGGAATATTTGTATTTTTTATTTCATTCTAATGAGGAGACTAATACTCAGGGAAAGGCTAACAATATTCACCTTCATTCTCCACTTTTTTCCATCGTCCATAAATGTTGAAATGTGATTTTCTAAAACCACAGTGTAAACCTGTTGGCTTGAATATGTGTGAATTAAGGGCAGGAACAAACGGCATTTTTTCCTGTTTAGCTGGTTGCTCCATTGTTATCTAACAAAAGGCACAAATGTTCTTGTACTTTTTCTTTCACACACCTTGCACAAAAATGAAATCTCAAAAGACAGTATTTAGCACTTTAGTCAATTTTTTAACAGGCCTGCACGTTGTGAAATGCTTCCACAAATGGGCCAAGCACCCAAAATTTCAATAGATAAATAATTTTTCCAGCTATTGAAGAACATTTCTTCTTTGAAAAAAAAAATAAAAAAGGTCTTTTATTTTTTTTAATGATTTCTAAATCCAAATTCCGAAATCAATTATTCCGACTTTTTTTCAAGAGACAGCTTTCAAATCCTGCAAGTCCTACAGCCTGTGATCTACTTAGGGTTTAAGTGGAAAATGAAGAGGACTGGTTTGGATTTTGAGTGATTTATAGATCATTTTAAACTAGGACAGCAAACTCACATCTGTGTGATATTTTGTATAAGGGCCAACCTAGGCAGCCATGTTTATGCTGTACCTCATTAAACTTAATAAATCCTGTCAGAGACAAACTTGGCCCGCGCTCACAAACCTCCCGTCTCCCTGGCTGCAAACACAAAAATCACAAATAGTGCAGATTTGGTCTCCTGAGGTCAAGGCGATGTTCAAAGAGGTCAGAAAAATTGCCATGCAGGCTAGATCCAGAGAGACAGTCCCCCCTGCTTGGGAAAAGTCAACTGAAGAACTGGGAAGAGAAGAGGAATCTTACAGAAAGTCATATAACACCACAACAGTTGCCTTCCCAGTGCAGCATCCCAGAAATAGAGTCTTTCCAATGAAACTGTGGGAAAGGAGGGAAGGGGAGAGAAGAAACACCTAATACAGGCAAGTCTGAGGAAGCCAACCCCAAAGGGAAGGTCTCCTTTCCAGCAGCTGCAGAAGGGAGGTTTATCTGTGCTCAAACACGTGTGTTCTTGAGGGAAACAGAAATGCTAAATTCAAAAGCAAAATGATAGGAAAGGGATTATCTGGCACAATCCCTAGGGAAACACAACATAACTATATGTCCAGAAGAAAAGGATGACATTGCACTGGGGACAGGGCAGAGAGAGGAACAGGGGCATGTTTTGTTCCTGTAAAACCTGCAATGTTATCATTTTCAGTTACAGGGACAGAACACTGGAAAAGGTCCTCCTGTTGGAAAGCAGTCCTGGTGGGGGCACCTTTGGAGCAGCACCTTCAGTTTTGCCTCCACTTCTCCCTGAGGGACACAGTCTGGTCATGCCTGAGGCCTGGAAATCTCTTCACTCCTAGACATATTCATAGACAGCTCAAAGTCCATTTTTTCTTCCCATGTTCACCTTCCTTTACCTTTACAAGAGAGCCCTTCTGTGTCCCCCCTTCATTCAATGCATTAATAATCCCCTTAGATCTTACTGTGCTTATCAAACCCAAGTCTGGTTTTCATGGGACACATGACCCTTTCAGCAAAGAAATTCCTCAAGTGATTTAATTATAAAGCAAATTACTTTCAAACCTGACATTTCTCTTTATTATTTCTTCTACTGCTCTTTATTTTTTTTATTATTCCCTCTGTTATTTTGCCAGCCTATCATTTTTGCAGATTCCTCCTATAACAACTTTTCATGTTTTAGTTGATGCAACATTTGACATTTATTAATTTGACTTGAAGTTATCTCAGAAATATCCAGCTGGCCATAGATTTAACATGAAGACTCAGGGCAACTGCTGTGAAACTTTATTTTGTCTCGATGACAGCATGCAAAGCCTTAATCATAGCAGCTTTGTCCTTAAAACATAAACTGTAACAGCAATGTATGGAAAAAATCATTAATCTCCCATACAGACAACATGCCCTGTCATAAACAGACACACAAATTAAACACTGACTTGGCAGCTGTGAGAAATAACAATCACAATTTACTTATACATGGACTATAAATTTGTTAAGGGAACTTTTGGTTCAAAAAGGGGCAGAATTTTGAATTCTTGTTCCCTTTGAAAAAGGACTTATTTCAAAATGTTATCAGTCTGAATGTGCATAGCTAACTAATACTGCAGAAACTGCAGTATAAGACATCACACACACTTCACAGCTCAATTAATCAATCCATTTACATCAAATAATTAAGCAGCAGAAATGGCCCTCATTAACAGCACGCACACAAAGGGCTTTTAAAAAATTCTTTGCTTTTGGTGGATGAAAGAAACACCAGACCATGTGATGAGATGTATAAAAACTAAAATAAGAATTTGTTTCTTTAATTATTCTCGTCTCATTAGAACGTAACAAAAAAAAAAAATAAAACCAGGTTAAGTCAATACACACAAAAGTTCACTTAGCAAAACTCAGAAAAGCACCTACGATTCTGCTGACTACAGAGAAAAAAAGCAACAAAACTTACTGTAGAGGATATGTGTAAGCAAAGTCGCCCATTTAACCCTCTAACCCTGCTAAAAAGCAGGATCTGCTGACCCAGAAGGAAGTTTGGCAGTTCTGAACTTGAGTGTTGACTTTGCTCCTGCACTATTTCTCTCGCTTATTTTTAATTAGGCAACTGCCAATTAAAAAAAAAAAAAATTAAAAAGCCAAAATTCCATCACGTTCTTTCACATCAGCATTCCCACAGGACAGCCAGCACTTCTCACAACTTGTAAATTTTGCTCAAAAGCCTCTGCCCTTTGAACTACCCATAAAACTATTTCCTCATTTACCATGGCACGTACCAGTGATACACCTGTCTGGAAACTTCAGGGCTAATCACTGTTTTCAAGGAATAAACCCCTCCAAAAGTTTCAAATTCCATTCCCAGCATCTAGTGGAACAGATATCCTCTCTGTGGGGAAGATGCCTCAGATCCTTCCCAGCTCCTCCACAACTGACACCGCTCGACCCAGGTCCTGTTTGCCCTCCATTCCTTAATTCCTCCCTCCAGTCCTATTCCTGGGCAGTCCCAAGCTTTAATCCCTCTGGTCCTCATGCCAAGGCCAAAACAGTCTGAAATTTCTAATGTCTAAACTCACAGCCATCTGTGGGGTCACACACACATGGAAGACTTGAACAGCTCAGTTGTGTTGTAGCACAAAGACAGTGGAGAGGATTGATCTCCTCAGCCCATCCCCACGATGCATCTCCCATGAACTCTCACGTTCCCCATTCCCAAGTGCCAGACACACCGAGCACGGAACAGAAATGTAAAGGCAAGGCAGGGTGTGTTGTACAAAATCAGATATCCTGGGGCACATAATGAGATAACACCTATTACCATAAATTATGAAGTGATTTACGCATCAATGAGAGTTGTCATGAAATTTAATTTTAATGGTTTGATGATCAAGTAAGAAACACAATAATTACTGTACCTATGGTTTTCAATAACTTCAAATCACTGCTAGTGGCAACACTTTGTTGTTCCCATGCAAAATACAATTCCCCTCCAAGAGCTGCCTGCTATATTTTTCCATGTCAGAACAACCTGGTGATTACCACATCACTGGGATAAACAAGCTCAGATTTACCTCTGATTACATCCAAAACATTTCTATCTCGTCATAAAACTCCTTTAGCAGTGCAGCTGAATATTCCAAGAGAGCTTTGCAGGCAGGAGGCTCAGCTAGTCTAGAAAAACCTCTGAAGGCTGAACTTTCCAAGAGCACGCCAGAGAATTTGCTTCCCTCATCATCACACGTAGCATGTTCAACTGGACAGATTAGTAAAACACGCTGACACCCCAGAGTGGTGTAACAAACATATTTTAAGTTAACTGAAGACCTTGCCAATACCTCAGCATCACTCACTGCCCCCAGAACTTTCATAGAGCAACTTGTCTGACAGATTTTTGTCAGGATACCAGTTCTCCACTATATTTCCCTGTGGATATTAAAGAAAATCGTGAAGATGTAAAGCAGCAAAAATTAATTCAGTTTTGAGTCTAGCTTTGTAATGAACCCTAAATTTATCTTCAAGAGTTCAACAAATCACCCCCCAGAACTCTTTCTCCTCTCTTTTCTTCAGTATACAACCTCACAGGCGAAGGAGGACAAATTTCTTTTTTTCTCCTCTCTTTAACCAAGCCTTGGTTCTCTCTCCTCCCCACCACAAACCTGTGAGGAGACCTCAAAGTAGAGCATGTTACTAATTGTCCCACAATGGGATACAAAGCAACATTTCATTTCATGTGGAAACCAGGGAGGGGAATATGAAGATCTCTAATTAACATCTTGGGATACAGAATAAAAAAATACGAAAGGCTGATCCTTTCATTTGTGTGTCTGCAGAACACGCAACGATAAAAGACAGAAAAATGAGTGAACAAAATAATCACTGAGCCCAAATTATCGTTTCTTACTATAAAATGACAGGGAGCAAAATGTGTTTCTCTATCCTAAAATAGAGGGAAAAGAGTGTCTCTTCTCAGAAACACTGCTTATATATATCTCCAAGAACAGTTACAATGCACACAGTAAACATTCCCAATTACTGGCCTAAAAAATATAGCAAACTTTAGGCTTAAGCTTTTCTGAAAGCTAAAATGATAATTTTCACTAGTCAGTAGAATAATCTTACTGCAGAAAAAGACAGCTATTTTCCAAATGGTCTTTTAAAGGATATCACTTTTTTTTTTACTAGCATAATACCTTTTTTTCCTGCACCTGTTCCTGCCCTGTCTCTAAGTTGGTTGAGGCAAACTCCACTTCAGACCTTAAAATCAAAAGATTCCGTCGCATTCTACATTATTTTATCCATTTTACTTAAACACAAATAAGCCAGAGAACAGGAGGGGGTCGGAATGCCCCAGATAATATGGATACTACAAGATGGATCCCAGGGATTGCCCTGCATGGACTTTCTAAACTTCCAAAGTGGGAAGCAAAGTGGGGGGGAGGAAGATGCACCATCATCCTTCTCTGGAGGTCTGTGGGCAGAGAATTGGAAAACACTTTCAGTCTCCAGCAATAACAACAGGAACGAAGAAAACAATTTCCTGCTCCCTTCACTTTGTCAGAAGGGGAGATTTCCCAAAGGTGGTGATGAATGGGGGGAGAGTAAATTACAAAAAGAAGTGAAAGTGGCCAAAGCTGGCAAAAAAGTTATAATTTAAATAGATATGGAATGAGGAGAACATTAAAAATGAGGACAGAGTCAAAAAGGTATAGAGAAGGGGAAGGGCAGTGGAAAATGAAGTTGACTGAAAAGCCTCTCTTTAAATATTAATCAGATATTTTAAAAAAATCAATGCATAAAGAAAAAAAATTTATAAAAGGTGAAGGTAAGAGTGGGACATGATGAAAAACATTGTATATTTGGATTTAAATCCTTGGTTCAAATGCAAATTCCTGACAATGATTTTCCTGTGTTAAAAACCAAAGATCTAGAACAATTGGTTAAAAAGTGGTGAAAATGGAAAACGTTTCTCTCTTTTTTTTATTTTTTGTAAGAGTAACAAAATACCTTTTCTAAAAGGAAGAAGCCAATTCTTTCCAAATAAAAGTAACAAGCACTGTATGTTACTGATATTTTTGTCCATTCCTTGACAAAGTAAAATTGAGAAAATTCAACCTGGGTTTGAGTGGATGTGTTTCCTCTTCACTGAGCTTTGGGAGTCACCAAGGCAAAAACCATTCCCAATTCACTGCTATTGTTACTTATTCTATACCTCTTTTTGGCAACTGCATTCCTTGCAATTGGTGTGGGTTTACTTTGAATTCAATATTCACTCTGAGGTTTGAAGACATGAAAGGATCTCCCTTTAATGAAGTTCATCAAGGACACGTCTTCAGAGAGCAGCACAACTCTCCCAAGGAAGACAACGGTGCAGGGAGCCCAGGACCAAAAATAAATATCCCCTTTTTCATATTTTCATCTTAAAAAAAAAAAAATCTTTTTTAAGATGAAAATGGTGTCTAGATGTAATGACCATCTGAAGAAGATAAACCAAGCCATGTAGGGTAGAGCCAGCAGCAGGAATCCTGGGCAGATATATTATGGAAAATAATGGTTGTAGTTAGCTGCAAAATGAGCTTTACATCACCCTAGTGGGGTTGTAAGAATCAATACTCACAACAGTCTACTTAATCTGAAATATATTTTCCCACTGAGATTGGGATTGCTTTTTCTTCAATTCTATTTTTCTTTCCTGCAGTTTTCTTTGTAGAAAAGGTGATGAAAGGGCTGGGGAATCACAGAAAGAAAATTTAAAACTGGGAAAGGATAATGAACTAGTGAGATCGGGTTTTAACATCAGAACTACAGCGAGAGCACAGGAAAATTATATTAAAACATTCTACAAAAGGAAGTTCAGTGAGCTGCACACCTCAGTGCCAACTAGTTCATATTTTGTTATTTTCAGTACTACCAGACTCATAGCCAAAATAAATTCACTGGAGGTACTGCCAAAACTTAGTGATCCACCTTAAAGCAAGCAAAACTCGTATCCTTTGACATGTGTGAAATGTTTAAAAAGGAAAACGGGCCCCAAATGTCATCAGTGGTGTATAAACAAACAACAGGGTTAAACCCAGGGCCCGGGTTTAATGCTGGGAACACTCACCGCTGACACTCCCCAGCGTGCAGGATTAAATCTTCATTATTCTTAGCACTGATGGTCAACTCATGCTCTGTGGAATTGAAGACATCAAGGAGTAGATGGCACTGCCTGGTGCTGTTCAGATCGGGGGGAGAAAAAAGAACAGCATAAATTCAATAACACAGCACTGAGTTATTGTATGTCTACCAGAATTCATATTTATAAACAAATATAAATATAGATTTAAAAAATATATACACATTTCCATACAGGTTTTATATCCTACTCTGATTTTAAGAGTATCTTACTGTTTTATTTCAAAAATTCTTTTTTTAATAACTGTTTTTTTGGTTTTTTTACTAAAACTAAACAGAAGTGTATATCCTAAAGAGAAGTTCCATGACAATTATGACCTGCAAATTGTCAAGCTCCACAGCATTGATCACCTGTATATATATATATATTTTCTCACTCTGGAGGTTTCAGATTCCCTTCTGTGGAAAAAGCCACGGAACGTTTCAGTTCTTTGAGCATTCACATACAAAAAGTCTTATTATTTCAAATTACCTTGGCATCACCTCTTTAAGAAGCAAATTTATGAGAAAAAATTTAAGCTGCAAGGTGCAATTCCATTTACTACAATCACTGGCTTGTCCACAGACCAAAGCAAGCAGCAATTAGAGCGTTTAACCCCAAAACAACCACTCTGACAGAGAGAAGCCACTCTCTCCCCTCTGTAACAGAGGCAAACACAGGCACCTCTCACAGAAAACCTTTTATTTGTCAGCTACTATCCTTCAAATCCAAATTTCCCCAGAAGCATTTGGTATAAATATACCAACTTCATTTCTGGTAACCTTAGGAAATAATACTAACAAAGTTACAGAGTGCAAGCTTTACTGCAAAGGTTTATTCTAATAAACATTTTAATTCCAAGTGATATAATTTATAATAATTAATGTTCTTATTAATTGAATTAATATTAATTATCATTAATAATGTGTTCGTTTATTTGATGGTTAATAACATTAAATTACATTTTAATATTCTTTAATTAATATTTTATTCTAATTAATATTCTACACAAATTATTCTAATTTATAACTTTTTTCTCCTTGTGAAACTAAGCAGAAAGGCCAGCATTGAGTGATTCTAATACAGTACACATGGAAAACAATCAGAACATTATCAGAAGCGGATACCAAAATGCCAAATACAATCACACAGTTTCAATTATGCCTCAGCTGTCTACTCTGAAATTCAAAGCTTCCCAAGAAGCTACTCAACAACCCAGAAATATCCCCAAAAGGGAAGAAAGAGGAGTGTGGTGGTGAGGTGAGAGTTGTCAGAGCCGTCCTTCAAACAATCTGATGCTCAAGCTCCAGTTCTCTGTCTGAGGCAACCAAGAGAATTTATCCCATTGCACAATAATTTACAGCTGGACTGAAATGTCCATTCCACAGGCAATAAAACTCAGGAGGTGTCCAAAAGTTTTATTGGACTGTTCTTCCACTTTGGAAAGAGGTTCTCCAGTTTATAACACGACTCTCTTCTGAAAATCAAGGGATCCCCTTTTCAGAGCTCACACAGGGGGGACTGTGCTGCCAACCCTTGAGATGGGAAACACTCCCAGGACAAGCACAGGGGGCTGAGGGTCAGGTCACAAAAATGATCATAACCACATGACAAGCAAGCCTTGCTGGGGGACAGTTCCACGTCTCTTAGCAAAGATAAAAAGCCAAAGTGGAGGTGGAGGCTTTTTTAATCCATTATTTTAAGAGTTTTCACACTCTCTGTGTAAAGCCCCGCTGACCACTGAAGGTGGAGAAGAACGCAGGAAGGTTGGCTGAGGGCCTGAAGCAAAGATGCCAGAACTCAAGAATTTAGAACAAATAAGGAGTCATGGCTCTTGTTAGAAACTCCCTCCCTTAACAACTCACAAGGAAGAAATAACTGGAAGGGCAGGACTTGAGTCAGCAGCAATCCTGTTAGGGGAAAGGAGTGGAAAAGAAAGGGGGAATAAAGGTTTTATCTCATCACTGGGAGGGTGGGACAAGACCTGCAAAGCCACAGACAACCTCTGCCCCTCCAGGAGATCCATCATCATGATCTCAAAGAGACTTCTAGTGTAGGTCATGTTTACATAATTAAATATGGAAAGAGTTTGTTATTTATGCCACAGCAAACCCAAACAACTGTCTGAAAAAAAAAAAAAAAAAATCAAGCCTCCTGCAATAGCTCTTGGCAGCAGGACCAAAGTTTCGCCAATAAAACAATTCACGCCACAAAGGACCTACACACGCTGCCCTTCAGGATTAAACACCAACACCAATATTAAAAATTCCCAAATATGAACCCTTGGAAATTATTCATCATTATGACATTTATTTCCTCCCTCTTCAAACACTACACAAAATAGACGTGTAGGAGAAATAATTCTTTCCTTGTCAATTTTAAGTTAATTCTCCAGAGAAATCTTTCAGTAAAAAAAAAGTAAAAATTGAAGTTACAGAATTATTACAGTACTTTGAAAACTTGGAAGAGTAAGAAATTAGTATGAAGACATTGAAGGTAACATTAAGAGTGTAAAAAAGGCAGCATTAGAGTAAATACAGGACAGTATCAAAGAGACTATTGGAGCAATGAAAACCAAACAAAATTAAAGGTTATAAAAATATTTGAATTAAAACAGCAAGCTTCAAATACTGGAAACTGCATCCAAGTAAGGGCACCAAGAAAGCATAAAAGCTCTAGAAAATTAGAGGTAACATCAAACTAAAGTTAAAAGGAAAAAAGAAACAAGTTGTTAAAGAGCAATTTGCTGAAGATCTAAAAACTCACATTTTTTAATTTTTTTTTAACATGCTACTATCAGTAGGACTGTGTAGACCTGATGCTGAGTTAGGAAAGTTCCAGGAAGACAAAGAATTAACAAGAAAGCCAAATAATTCATATCAATTTTCCCTACAGGGGAACTTCCAGAAGGCCATTTGTTCCTTTGTGAGACAGGAATTGAAGAACCCATCTCAGTGTCAGTAAATGAGATTTGAGAGGCAAATCACATTCATGCAAGTGTGATAAAGGAACCCAAGGAGACTTTGCTGAACTACCACATTTAAGTCCAGCCATCAATCTGTTGCTTAAAATAGGCTCTTTACCAGAAAATTTCCAACATCCTATTGTTTTAAGGTTTTTAAGGCAATTGAGTAAATCTTAAACCATTAGTGCTGACCTCAACACTAAATAAATTTTTTATTCAAAGTGTGTGAGCTTAAAAAGAAAAAAAAAAAAAAGACAAACTTAAAACACTCAAAATAATAAATGGATCTTAAGTTGATTAAATTATAAACCATAATGGCCTAGTGACCTTTTTGGCTGAGAAATACCAGGCATAAGCCACAGATTTCTGGAAGTGGGAAAGACACACAACATACCACACAATTCCTCCTCCCTTTTCCAAACTATCCACCACCAGATCATAGTTCACACTAAATATTTAGTTGGTTGGGGAGGGTAGTTTTGAGCCCTCTAAGTCTAGTTAAATCACCTCTGGGAAGGCAGAGAACTCCAACATTTCACACAATGTGAAAGGGTCGACAGTGGCTTCCCAGTTTCTTGTGGAGGTTTGGGGCCATTTTAGCTCCTGTTTAAAGTTTGGGCTGAACACTCCTAAAGTCAATCTGTGTTTGGGTGGGTCGGTTTTGTGGTTTATCGGGGTATCATACACACATGAATAAACATATTAAACCATCATCTGGTTTTATTCCTTAAACTTATGAGATCAGAAGCATTTCAGAGAAAAATATGAATTAGTATAGAGTTTCCTATTTCTGTAACACCCGAATAATCCACTCTTCATGGACTAATCTGGAAGATGCAGGACAAAAATACACCATGGCACCATGAAAATCTCATCTCCCATATATCCACCTTCCCATCACCTCATCATGCACCCCCCAAACTTTCTCATCCACAGAGTTAAAGTGATCTCATAAATTGTATTTTATATTTCCCTATGAAATGAAATATAAAACTATTCAGAAAAATAAAGCAGACACCACAAACACATCTGTCCTTTCTGAACAGAATGATACACAAATTATTGCATTATGTTAAAAGTCCAAATTAAATTAAGATGAATTAAAGCACCAGTTGGATCACATATGGACAATAGGATAAAGAACAAAAGTTCCTGGAAGGGTTTTAAACTTCTTTCCATCTACCACGTCAACTTCTAATGAAAAGGAAATAAGGCTGGGTTAAACAAGCAGAGCCTAAAGGGAAAAATATACTAAAAATCACAGCATCCAAACATTTCCCATTTCTATGATCTTCCTTATTAGTTCATGATGTTTGCTTTTAAGAAATCTCTCAAATTTCATGTTCACGATTTTCTTATAGAAGTGACACAAAACTCTACACAGCAGAAAGTTGTACAGGTAAAAACTGCAGTTACAAGTAACATTTATCGTCTGAACATCTCAGAATAACGTGCAAATTTAAGCCAATAATGATATCAAACAATAATATTTAAGAAATCTTATTGGTTTTATCAAAAAGTGAGTTAACAGTGTCTTAAATATCTACTGTATAAATGAAATTCTGTCTCCTGCAGAATTCAGGATACGACGCAAACAAAAGCCAGCGACACACTGAATCGTGCTGTGTTTTTAAAATCTCACAATGCCACTTGTGGTTCCAAAAACAGTCACAAAATTGGGGCCATGGGAACCTCAGGCAAGTGACAGTTACCCTGTGATCTAGAAATCTCTTTCAGGGGTAATGAGATTACTCCAAGTGACAGTGATATTCTTCAGTGACATTTAACACAGCACTAAACCCCAGTGCAGCTGCTCCAACAAACAATCTCACTGCAGGTCTGTCTCCAGCTTAGCTTTGAAGACACTTTAAACAAGAAGTCCTCGTGTGGGCTAGCAAGTTCTCTGCATCCTGACTGCTCTCATTTCCCCACCAACTGAAATCATGGAGTATTTTCACATTCATGCTTTTTTCTTGCTTCTCTTCTGTTGTCTCTGAACATCCATCTCTTCTCTAAACGGGCCATCAGGAAGGGAAGAGAAGCTTTGGCACTGATGGCAGGCAGTGCTGTGTCTTTGACAACCCTATTCTGCAAAATCCACTGACAAACACAAAGAGCAACACAGCAGAACAATGATCTGGAGCATCTTTGTTGGTGCTCTTGCATCTTCAATAAGGGTCTCTCTAATTTAATTTTCATTAAACTATCTAAAAATGAAGTTTTCAAGACTAACTTTAGATGATTAAGTCAAATTATCCATCTTACTGGCAAAAGGTCTTTTCACATATTCCAAGAAGTGTCCTCATCTGACTTCTCCCAGTTGCAAACCTTTTCAATTATGCTAAATATTCCCAGCACATCTATAAATATTTGCAGATTTATGTTCTCACATCTTCGTGTGCCAAACCATACATATTTAACATTTTGATCTCGAAAATCAATTCTCTCAATCTCTAAGCTCCTTTCTGCTGCCCTTCCATGAACCCACTGCAATGTTACACCACCAGCAGAGGTCGAGGTTACCAGGATGATTTAACTATTGGGTGTAACCTCCCACGTGTGAGGAGTTAACACTCAGTAGAATCTATACTGAACTCAATAATGTGTGTATAAAAAAGGAATATATTTTAGAATGACATCCAGTCCTGAGAACATTGAAGCATATTTATTAAATCCACTGCTTGACAGATTTTTCTAATGATTTATCAGTATACTGCACAGGAGTTTTGTTTGTTTTATTGAGCTGAATTTGCCCAGTTCCCATTCTTACTTGTTTTATTATTTTTTTTTTAATTAACAAAACAGTGAATGTAATACTAATTATTTTATCCATGTAGCAATATCTGATCACTTAGTCTTCCTCCACACTAAACAGATTGTTCTTAAAGCACTCAAACAAAAGAGCTTTTTCTCCACCCTTCAAAGCTCTGTGACATTTGAACACTGAAATACTGAGAAATACTGTAGCAAATGTGAACATTTAATTTTTAAAAATCTGGTTCTCTAAAACCAAGAAGGGTTTCAAAAAATGCTACAGAACTTTTTAGCACGTAATGAAAATGTCCGTTAGAGCCCAGGCAAAGAAACATCCTGTTTACTCTTTCCCTGGTATGATTTGTAAATATATAACGAAGAGGATTTCTGACCCAACCTGACCTGCTGAAGAGGATGTGTTACAATTTATTGTGGTGAAAAGATGGGAAACCTTGGAAACTGGAATGGAGAATTGGAAAATGATGTCTGATTTCATCAAGCCCAAAAGTTCTACCCACCGAACTGAAGATCTCCTGAGAACCATCACCACAGCCAAGATTGTTCTTTCTCCGAACCCTCAGTGAAGCCACGTTGGAAAATCTGGATCCTAACTTTAAATCCAAAATAATGCAAAGCCTTAGACCACTGCAGACTCTGTTCCGAACTTGTGCCTTCTCAACAAAACCAAAACATTTCATTCAATGTTATACACTAATGGTACAAGAGAAAATTAACCTGAACCTACAGGTAGATGAACTGACTCTTTGAATTTAACAATGTCAGACCTGCTATAATTCCTTTTCTTTTTCCTGAGATGCAAGAATAGAGCCTAATTCTCAGCCCCCGCCAGAAGAGATCTGCAGCTGATGTCTCATCAGCTCTATGGGGGTTTTAAGACTTGAAGGAAAGTCTTCTTCCTCAAAAAAAAAAAAAAAAAAAAAGAATTACCTTATTCATCATCTTGAACTTGTAGACTTTACAGGTAAGAATATTCTTCCCTAGCTGTCTTCCCAACTTTGCTCAAAGGGAAGGCAGCATTCCTGTTGCACTGAGGATTGACTCATTCAAAAATTCAGACTCTATCTCACCACCATTGTAATAAGCAAGACCAACATTTTCTGACCTTTCTAGGCTCTTATTTAAGACACTTTTGTACTGATGGGACAATGGCCAGGGGCACAAGGAAACCAGAGGGGCCCTCAGTGTGCAGAGCACACCTTACTTGAATTCCTGCCAGATGCACAATATTTTTCCTGGCATTTTTCCCTGCAAGAAGGAAGGACATTCAGTGCCCACCAAAACTGGCAGATAACACCTTTGAGAGAAACAACAGGTCTATTTTGTGTATCCCACAAAACTGTGCATCACTCCTCCACTGGCAGTCTGGGATCATCAGATCTCTTGGGAACTGCACTGTTTTGAGGCCTGGAATCACACCAGTAGATTTGGGGCTAAATCAATTAACATGGCTTGGCCAATTACAGGAGACAATTAATACAATTTTACTTTATAGATTTATCTCTGATTTATGGCAAACAAAGGCTTTAACAAGCAGATCCCCGAAGCCCTTCAAGACTTCACTGAGCGGTGAGGCAGAACTTTGAACATGAACTCATTATCTCTTATCCTTTATTTCAAGGGCTGCCTCAAAACCCCATATTTCTGATGATGCCTTGTGGGACAATCACCTCTGCAAGGAGGAAAGAGCAGAACCAAGGAATGTGAGTTCCATGGTCAGAGGGACACCATTTCCCAGCACGAGGCTGTTCTGCCAGCCCCTTGGGATGGAGGCAGCTGAGTGAGCACAGGTTGATACACTCAAGCAGCTAAATAAAGAAACCCCAATTAAGTTTGGAAGGCTTTTACATAAACCATAATCTTCATGCTACAATGGGGGGAAAAGTGTTTTCATTAACATTTTTCATGGTTTTTTTTTTTTTTCAGTAAAGGCCTAAGGGAGGAATCAATGTTCAAAGTTCTTTTAGTTTGCTTCGACTTTTTGAGCCCAGGAGCTAGCAAGCAAATGTTTCTTCTTTCTGTGGAGCTAAAAATGTAAAATAAAAATGGCAAAAATGAAAAAGAAAGGGAAAAAATTTAATGCAGATAATGAAAGAAATGATAACTTTCATTCTGAAATGACAGCTGAGGAGCTAAATTATAAACCACAATTTCTTGTAATGACTAAACAAACATAGCCCAGCCCCTCAGGCAGAATTTAAGCAACAAAGTCTCAGCTGTAAATCAAAAGGGAATCAGAATCAAGTTTTTAACAGAGCAAGTAAAAAATTTTACTTAGAATTTGCTGTCATTGAGTGTCAGATATTGGAAGAGATGATCAACAGTCAAAAGCAAACTTTGCTTTATTTAATGATAACAGTTATCCTTAGCAGATTGGGAGGTGACATATTTCTGCTATTCTTCTCTCTAAACTATAATGCCACATGACTTCTTCTGATGGAGAATCTACACAGGGATGAACAAGACTAAAGGAATGGTGTTACAGATCCCTAAAGATAATAACATGGAACAAGCAGCAGGAGATAAGAAGAACTTAACACCAAAACGCATTCATGACTTAGCAGACAACACACATCTAATGTAATTAAAAAAAAAAAAAAAAACCAAATAAAAATCAATAGCCTTTTGACAGGTCTGGCAAGAAAACCTTTCTGAGAGAAGTGTAAATACCGCAGGATTTTTCTCCAACTCGGTAAAGCTTTCAGGCAGCTTTAAAAGCAGTCACATCTTTAACTCCATCTCCAATCAGCAAATCACTGACAGTTTCCACTGCCTTTAATGCTGATCAGTTGATGAACAGGCAAAGAATGAACACACACAATGTGAGCTGAAGCACTTGGCTGGATTGGAGCCACTATATATAGCAGCAGCTGCCACAGGACGTGTGGAACTGCTCCCTGCTGAACACAGAAACTCTCCCTTTGAATTAGCACCTCCATCTATTTTTAAAGATCTCAGGATTAAACACTTTCCTCGCATCGTAAATTCCCGGGAACAGATTGACAGGGCAGGGGTAGGATTTGTCCAACACAAAACACAGCTGGGGAAGCCGAGCACGAAAGGGCAACTTCCCAACAAGAGAGAGTCAAATAAAGGCAAATAAAGTGTTGGATTTGGAGCTTTTGTGGAGGGTTTGCAGTTTCACACCCAAGGTAACCTGTGACTCTGTGGAAGTAATTGCAGTGAACCAAAGAGCAGTTGCACTGTCCATTAAAAATGCACATAATGAGAGTAGAAAGCACATTTTGACACTGAATGGAGGGGACTGTGCATTCAAATAACAAATGCAAACTGATTATTTTAACCTGTGTAATGACTCTTCTTCACAACTGTTGAAAACAGATGCTGTGGTACTTCCAGGTTGTTAAAGATCACTTACTGAACTCGACAACCTTACAAAGGCCTAAGAATGTGCCATTGCAGAGAGGAAACTCTGAACATCATTAATAGGGGTCCTGGAATTTTGCAAACACTTGTTCCAGATACCATGTTCTGACTTTGCAAGCAGCATTAAATTTGCTTTACTAGAGCAGTTCCTAAAAGAATAAAACAATGCCTCTAACGTTACACTTTCAAGCAGCAAAATCCTGCCCAAACTTTCTTACCAATAAAGTGATACGGGTTTAGGTGGTTTTTTATAAGAAATAGAGACAATCTCGGCATTAAAAATTCTTCTTTGTCTCATTTTAAAACATTTTTTACAAAAACTATTTCAGTGTTTCATCATCTTTGCCTAACCCTAAATTCCCTTGCTGTTTGCAAAGGTCATTATTTGCTGAATATCTGCTGTGAAATACAGAATCTGACCCCTCTCGGCAGTGCCAGGATTAAAAATTCCATTCCTTTGTCAGTCATCTCTCCTTCAGCAAGACCAAGAGTTTCTTCAAACATATGCTTCAGCATAAGTCATATTTTATCACTCTTCTTGCTCCAAACTTTCTCCAACTTGTCCACTTTTCTTCATGTTCAAGCCCCAAAGTTTCCTTGAGGCTTTACTTCTGCTCACAGGAACAAAGAAACACTTCATGTTTTGCAGGCTCTGTAGCTGTCCATCCATCCTTGGACATTTTTGCCATGGTATGATACTGGTGACTCACTTCTTGCCTTTGAAAATTTAATATTCTCCCTGACATTCCCTTCTTGCCTATTTTTGAATTTCTGAAGTCTGTCATGAAAAGGTTCTAGGCCCAGTAGGAGTCTCTTGGATCAAGTAAGTTCTCTCTCAACCATCATTATCAGAATTGCAATACCTAATTGAACTGAAACAATCTCAGAATTTATATCAAACAAAATTCTTGCTCCCACTATGCAGAAAGGTTGGGGTTTTTTTAACAATAATCCTGCTAATTATTAAAACTGACTGCACTCAGTGGCTGATGCATTTTCGGCAAACATTTTTGTGATCGTGGCATTTGACCACCATCACGTGTTGCCATGATTTTTAAAAGTCACTATGACACGTGAAACTGCTCTGTGACTTCCAAGAGAAAGCAAATACCAGAGACATCACAATTTATTTCTCACATTCAAACACAATTTTGGGTAAGATTCTGCCATACAAACACAAAAACCGTAACGCACAACACACCACAACTGCCAAGAAAGAAGTCATAAAATTTTACAATAAACATGAGATATCCTGACCCTGCTAAAATAAATCATCATGACAAAATGCTTGAACCTCAGAAGTTTTTGAATGCACATGGATTGATTTAATCACAGTCTGCATTTAAAGGAGGCTAAACTCCTAAAGGAGGAGCCTTGAAAACTTGTTCACTTAATTCTTTACCTACATGTTTGCTGCTGATACTGAAAGTTTCCAGCATGGTCTTTAAGTTATAGCCAATATAACAGAGACAGTGAGTCAAATATTCAAGAGCCAAGGCCAGGCTTACCTGGTTGCTGGCAGGGTGCTGACACGGGTGAAGAACACGGACGGCTCTACTTCCACGTGAAGGCCCAGTGAGAGGTTCCTGTAATACCCTTCCACGTGTCCTGGTCCCCCAGAGTACTTAAAGTTCAAAATGGCTTCCAGTGTCTGGAGAAATAAAAGTAAATTACTTGTTAGCTATTTTTCACTACTGTGCATTTCACAAGTTCAATTAAATTGGACCACAGGAGCGATTTGCAAATTTGCTTTCCCAACCCATCCGTTCTATTATCTCTGGAAAAAAAAACACAATCTAACAAATAACTGCAGCTTAGGCAAACAGTTGCTTTTTTTGCCTAATCCTTTTAAAAACTAAAGAGTACAGCACAAAGTCAGCTGGAGTTCCCTTTATATAATTCCTCTCCATACCACATTTAACATCAAGAAAACGAAGAGCTTATTCTTGCTTAGAAGAGTTTAGGGTCTATTAAATGCCACTCTCCTTCATACCCTAGGAAAATATTCACCACTTCATTACCTGCATAATCAAATGGAAAAGCTTCAAAGTTTTGGGGCAGATAAGGATTATACAAAGCCAAAAGCATCTGGTGTCTCAACAAGTCCCTGCAAACACACGCTCATCACCATTAACCAACAGATTAGAACAACACTGTTGTTGTCGAGATCACCTTCCCTTCCTTTGTGTTCATTTGATAGGGAATGGCTGGACTGCAAATATTAAAAATGAAAATGATTCTCTAGCACTCATTACTCTCAGCACCACTGAGGCTTTACTTCTGTGAGGAAATTTTGGGGTTTCTGTCTTTTTTTCCTGGATGAACAGCTTGTGGGAAGCTTCTGATACCAGTCCCCATGATATTAGCAGTGTTCAAGAGCAGAACAAGCCTCTGATCCACCCATAGAGGTTATACATAATGACACCTCTTCTTTCATTATGGTCCTGAAATACAATCTGCTGGATGCAAGTGAGGATTTGGGAAGTCTCACTCGATTATCTTTTTTCTCAGTTTTCATTCTGGTCTTCAGGCAGCTGCTGCTGCCACACCTCAGAGCAAGGACAGGAGGTAAGGCCAGCCCTCCACCCTAACAGGGACATGACTTATTATGCTGGAGCCTGTGTCTGTAAGGACAGATGTTTGCTTCAAAACATCTATAAACAACACCAATCTCCTCTCTGATTGGCTTTTAGCACATTTATTTATTAAAAAAAAAAAAAAAACACAAAACACCAAACCTCACACCAACAACTTATCCATGAAAGCAATTCTATTTATCAGATGCCATCAATCCTCAGACAAGTAAAAGTACCCTCCCTTTCTACAGAAGATTTATAAAACAATTTATGAAACCTGTTAGGTTTTTTCCATAAGCTCTAGGGAACAATCTAAGGATTTTCTAAATTATAAAAAAACATTTATGTTTGATACCCATTCTGTTTCTGAGTCTGGCTGAGGGAAAAGAAACACAGATAGAATCAGTTCCTTAAATTACCACAACACAGTATTTTAAAGAATAGCAAATCCAAAGGTTTGACATTTTGCTGCATGTTCTGCTATCTCCAGCCTGCTTTTAAGTGGGCTAACTCCAATTCCTAATTTGGTTTCATTAAAATTCATGAGAGTCACCTTACAATACAAATAAAAACCTTCACTGGGCACGCCGGACATCCTCGTCCAGTGTGTTTATGTCAATTCCTAATTGCAGTTAATGAACTCAAGTTTATGTTATGTCAGGAGAGCTAATCATTATTAAACACAAAAATAAAAAAAGCACAAACCCATTCAGAACATACTTCATCCTAATTAAGCAGCTGGACCATTTAATACAAATCAGGGCCAGGCTCCATAAGTGCAGGGATCTGACACTGCTTACATGGCAATGGGAGAATGGGCTTCAATTCCAGTTGGGGAATTGTGAAAGCTCTCTGCATGTTCTGCATTATTGCTGTAACACTCACAATATCCTGCTTGGAAAAGCTACTGTGCTATGGATCTGTGGTTCATTCTCCACAGCACCACAGCACAAAGCTTCCTTATTAGGCCCAGACCCACATAATTACAGGTAAATGCATCATAAACGTTAGTTTGAAAGGTCACAGATTCAAAACCCTTAACACCCTATACCATGTGAAAGACTTCAAAAAAAAAAAGCTGAAAAATAGAACCATTATGTGCCATTAATGAGCAGGAGGGTTTAAGGCACCATCATCATCTTGGTCCCTGTTGTAGTGAGGAATTTCTGACAGAAATCCTGCTGCTGATGCTGAGTGTCCCCCACACCCCAAGCTGAAGAACAGGAAAAAGAAAACCTAATGGTCTTCTATTAATCTGACAGCAGCAGGACATCCCTTCCCACCTAAAATGTGAGGTCTAACAGGGGACATTTAACACTGAGGCACAAGAGATTCTGAAGATCTCTGAGAACTGCAGAACACCCAAATCCATATTCTTTCCCTGGCCATGATAATTTGCAGCAGTCTACAAACATGCACACAGAGATAATGCATCAGGACTGGAGATGGATGTGCTGAGGGAGCATGACTGAAGGGAATAATTTTTTCAGAAGCCTTCAGGTGATTAGAGAGAGTTTTATTGCTTAGGATTTATATAATAAATGAACAGAATGTTAAAAAAAACAACCAAATTCAATCTCCTTTAAAGCCCCCTACACACATGTACCTCAGAAAGAACTCCACATACAATATGAAGGATTGATTTTCTACCTGCATGATAGCAAATAAAAAAAAAAATTCCTACACTTTCATAAACCTATAAAGCTCCAGTTTAAAATATTTTGCCACTCTCTCCCACAGCACCTGCAGAGAAGAGCGGCTCAAGTGTATCCTCACTGCTTGTCAAACCTACACAAATCACAGTCTGAGCTGCAGATTCTCCTCATCTTTACAAATACCAATGGAATTTATTGGATTTCTCCAAACTGCATCCCTCTGCAGACTAAAGACAAGATGACAGGGTGTCAGTACCAACATCATTCTGCCTGTGGATGATCCATACAAAAGAAAAGAAGAACGGAGCACACTGGACTGTCATGGCAGGCAGGCAGGAAAGAAAGCCTATTGATAGCTGAACACATCTGGAATTCAGAAAACCTGTGGAAAGGGGGAAGATTCTTGTTTCTAAGCTCAGGTTCACTCTGGAAATTCAACAGCAAAAATATGGATACATTATTTACTATTTACTATGATGGCTTTGGCTTGACAAACTTTTAGAAGTGTTTCTGCAGCAGGTAAGTTCCAGGTGACTCTTGTCCAACAGCACCCGACACCAATAACACCCACATCAAATATTTTACAGATAAACTATAAAAAATTACTGGTTTGGTTTCCCGTGCATTTTTTCCTCAGACTGTTTTCTGCATTGAGCTGGTACCAGCTTTTTTTTTTCTCTCCAGTTTGTTCATGGAAATCCTGTAACTCAAGAATATAAGAATCCACCTGCAGAGATTCAGTCAATTAAATCCTCTGTGTAAACAAAAATAAACATTCCAGAGAAGAACATAAAATGTCAGCTTAATTTAATATTAGCAACTCTCACAATTAGACTTCTTTTAAGAAAACATCCTTTAAGATATGACAAGCTTTAAAAGACTCATTTTCTTTTTAGAAACCTTTAAAAAACTGTTGCACAGCAACGTTAGAAATAATCAACAAAGAAATGACCAACAATGAGAACAATATACACAATGCATGAATTAGTAGTCAAATTTAGAGTGACATACTGTAAATGGCTAAACAATCAAGAGATGTTCATATACTTTCCTCCTCTTTATGGCAAAACATTTTTATGCATCTAAATTTTTGGTTTTGTGAACTTCAAAAACTTGGAAACAGTTCAGGTCAGAAGCTCCTGGGTTTAATTCTCATATCACCTATTTTGCTTGGTAGATGTGTTTCTTTATTCTTGGTTTCTTTATTCCTAAGCAATTTTACTGGCAATAACTCTGAGTTTATCCCTGTGTGTATCTTGCTACTGGAAGAATGAGAGGATTCTGTTATCATGATATTATTTTTTTCTTGCAGTGCCCCATCACCACAAATCCTGCTTTCTGTGTTTCAGAGAGCAAGGCAAGATCTTGCCCTCAATTTTTTTCTCAACTGTGACATTATTTTTTGAAATATTTACAATCAGTGTTTTCCATAACCAAATTAACAAATCATACTTTGTAAGAAAGGCTCACATACATTACATTGCCTTTTCAGGTCCTTTCTAAATTCCCTCAGCATAGTAAAAGTGACACTAAGTAGATCTCAGCATTTAATACAAGACAAAATGTCAATACTTGGCTAGAGGCAATTTATTCCCGAGAAACTGCAGATGCTGATTTCAGTAACAGCAAAGAAATACCAGACTGTACCACTGCAGACTACTCCTTTAGATATAACACTTCAAACCAAAAAACTAAGGGAAAAAAATCAGCATGAAGACCAGATTAAAGGTATATAAATTCAGAATATGAACTTTCCATTTTAGTTTCTGAATGGCTTCTAGAATACTATTCTTGCTGACAAGTATAATTTCTCATGGGATTAGGGCTTGAAATTTGAAAAAGAATTTATTCCAGGTGTGTAATATTCAAATACAACTTCCTTTGGAAAAAAAGAATATATATATACACATGTATTACCTGCCCAACAGTAATCATTATTATTCTCAAATACCATCCTGATCCTGATCTGCTTCTCACTCAAATTCTCATTGGTAGCACCCTCTCCATGCATTCATGAGTGTTCAGCCACTCTTTCTGATTTCAGTCCCTTTTCTCACTTGATGCCTTTTGTTTTGTGGTTTGTTTGGGTGTTGTTTTTTTTTTTTCCATGAACCGACCATAAACCCCAATTTTGTTAAATTCTCTGTGCCTCCCTCCTCTCTTCTCCTTCTCTGACCATTCCATACTCGACTCTGATGGGCAATCAGTGATATTCATCTGTAATAAAGAGAAATAAAAATGCACCACTTCATCAGTTCCATCTCACAAAAGTCACCAGAGGATCTGTCTCTACCAAACTGATTTCTCAATTTCTCCTGTTGTGTGGCACACTTAAAATCCTTAAAGAGCTCCGAGTATTGTGTAAATAAATCATGGATCAGGAATTTCAGCTGCCTAACTGTAACCAAATAAATTACCTGGCAGTAACAAGGAGAAAGAGAGTTTCTCAAATTAACCCCACTCTTTCCAGCAGCAAAGGAAACCCTGGCAATGCCCAGCCTACCAGAGATGGCCCATCAAAAATGTGCATTGCTGGAGCAACCCCAAAAAGGTCGTTTTGAAGCCAAGCCCGTGGGATGTGCTGCTCCAGCAACACGGTCCACATGGAAATACAGTGCATGGAACACTGCTGGATGGGTTTTCTTGAAGGGAAAGACCTAAACATGAGCACTGGGAGGGAAATGGAGATGCCTATGGAGCTGAAACCCAGGAAGATGGGACTCAAACACATCAAGCTTGTAGCAATTTGTGAATATAGTCTTTGTCTATATTTAAAGTTGGTCTCAAAATTTAGTCCTGGCATCTGGAAATGCACATACCTCGGCCTGTGCATCCATTTGGCTCCCAGAATTAACAGAGATTAGCACCTTCTTGAGCTTTTCATATGTAATGATCTAACAAAAGACAAATACTTGTGCTTTTTGCTTCTTCCTCCCATCACTGAGTCTACAGCCCACGAACCCACGGGGTAATCTGACAAAGAGTAAAGTCTGTGTAAAAATCAGGCTTAAAGGATAAATTTGTGTAAAAAACAATGAGGCTTAGCAGCAGTGTTGGGAGAAGCAAGAGGTGCCTTTATGTCCATGGGCTGAATTTTTTTCCTGCCCACTTGTTCTCAGGAGGATAAAAGGGAGAAGAAAACACTCCCACACCACTGAAGAGGAAAAGCAGAGAAACTGCTGAGTAGCTCCAAATTCTGTAATTCTCTTAGGGAGGACAAAAATCTCCAATCTAATAGGAAAAAAAAAAAAAATACCTCCAACTAAATGTCAGTAGCATCATGTCTTTCTTACTCCCTAAGGAAGGAAAAACATTACTGAAATCTGAACATTCTGACAACATTCTCCACCGTTTCTGAGATACACATAATTCTGAGCATTGACTCTTTGGAGCAGTCTCTCACTGCAAAACTCAGTCCCTAAGGACTTGGACTTTGCTGAAATCTTCAAAGCTTCTTCCATGCAGGAGCTCACATCATTCCTTTGCACTTGGACCTTCCTTTACTTGAAATATTGGCACTGAAAGGGCATTTATGAGGAAAAAGTATAAAATGTCAGTTGTGGTAAGGACAGCATCAAACCTTTACCTCACAAGGTTTAACTCAAAATCAGCATTATTCCAAAACTGAAAAGAAAGACTGGTATCTTCAATGTCTGGCACAATCTTGGGCTGCCCAGGACAGGTCCACATTAAGGAATGAAGATGAGAAGTGGAACACATGGACAAACGTAGATGACGTTTTCTGCCCGTAGAAAACACCACATCAGGGTTGATAAAAAAAGGAAATTGTATCATAAACTGAATTTTTACATGAAAATAATTGGTGGAATGAGTGTGCAGTGATATCATAGAATCATAGATTCACTAAGGTTGGAAAAGATCTCCAATATCATCAAGTCCAACCACACAACTTTGCAGAAAGGAAATCTGTTCGTTGCACTCTCTCTCACTGGAGAATATTAGTCCTTTCACCAATAGCTAACCTGTCTGATTTTCTGATAAACAAAATATCCTTTAGGTTTTCTGTATTTTTATAAATGATACAACAACTCTCCTTCCTTTTTTAGCTAAAATATAAATTCTCAGTTTTTAAGGAGACATTAAACAGCCAAGAAAGAGCAGGAAGCAGAATGTCAATCATGAAGCAAATCTAAATCTACTGGAATATTTAATTGATCAAAGTAGAATTCCTAATTTTCCCCAAACAGGAAGAAGGAACTCTCCCTCTAGATACTGTTCCTTAGAACACCAAATAGTGCAGTAATTGATAGCAAGAGTCCTGATACATGCATTAGAAAAAGGATATGCATATGTAATGAACTTGTAGTGCATATGTAATCATCCTCCAGGACTGAGCTGCACCACACACTCTCCATGCTAATTTTTCTCCTCTGTATTCCATTAAAAATATACATGGCAACTACAAAAGCCATGATAAAATTCTTACCACCTGATGAAGCAATGAAATAAATGGTGCCTCTGCAGCAAGTCAGACCTTTTTATGTACAGATACAAAGAAAGCCCACACTGTTATTCCTGTTAAGCTTCTTTATCGGTCTAACACAAAATTAAGTATAATTTTTAGCACATGTGTTAATCAGGTGAATTTACACACCAGCCAAGAAGGTGCCTGTTGTGTTGGTGCTCTGGTGCAGTTGTTACTCAAGTACCCCCACTGCTCACACACTGACTTCCAGCAGCAGTTTTTGCAGCACACCAGTGTTTTATCGAGCTCATCCATCCACATTTCTGTCTAGTTAAACCCTGAACAATGAAAGTGCTGCATCCCCTTGTAAAAATAGCACAATGGCAACGACAAGTAGCTGAAGCTAAATATAGCTCCTGCAGGCATATGCTGGGAATTAAATAGTACATTTTACCCCTCCCCAATCCTAAATCAGTAAGCTTCTACAAGGAATCTCTAGTGAATACACACAGGAGCTCAATAAATCCCCCTTAAGCTTACAAGGCATATTCTGAATCTGTGCTGGCTAAAAATAGCCATGTTTATAATGAGAATGGAGATGTGAGCAGAATAACATTAAGTTTAAAGGCAGGCATGGTGTAGTCATTCCACACTAAAAAAAACAGGGTGAAGCAAAGGTCATTCTGACAAACAGATATAGGCTGACAGATGAAATATAATATACAGCAATCTTGTACTGAAGAGCATTCATCTCTCACTGAACTCTGCAATTCCTAATTGCCATTGCAGCAACACATTCACAAGTGATTTTGTGTGCATTTTTTAGCTGGAAGTTGTTACTTGCAAAAGCCAGGAGTATACAGCATTATTCTCCTGGACAGTATTCCCTCCTAGAGTTTAAATCCCCTCTGGAAATATTCAGGAAATATAACAGATAATTCTTTCTGTAGTATTAATCACAGAATTCTGCCTTCTTTAATTAAAGGCAAATTGCCTCCAGGCCTCCAGGGTCCTGCTATTGCAGCCAGATACCCAAGGGGCTGATGCACATCCTTAAGTGCCTCAGAGGTTGTACCTCCACCAGCCTGGATCCCAGCACCGCTGGCCACAGCAATCACAGCATCTCCTTGGCCTAGACACAGATGAGAGATTAAACACCATTTAAACACAAGTAACTCACACGTGGAACATTCCCATGGAGAGTTTTCTGCCTGCAGACACTGAACTGCAGAATCTGTCAAAAAAACGTGTGCGGGGGAATTGGGAAGCCCTGAAGGCTGTTTTGGGAGGACTTGAAGGAATGGAGGGGTAAATCACCACATGTGATTCTCAGCAATTTCTCTGATTCTGAAATCAGAGAATCACAGAATGGTCTGGGTTGGAAGGGACCTTCAAGATCATCTTGTTCCAACCCTTCTGCCATGGGCAGGGACACCTTCCACAAGACCAGGTTGTTCAGAGCCCCATCCAACCTGGCCTTGAACATTTCCAGGGATGGGACAGCCACAGCTTCTCTGGGCAACCTGTGCCAGGGCCTCAATATCCTCTAGGTAAAGAACTTTTTCCTAATATCTAATCTAAACCTCCTCTCACTTTGAAGCCATTCCCTCCTGTCCTGTCACTACATGCCCATGTAAACAGTCCCTCTCCATCTGTCCTGCAGGCTCTCTTCAGCTACTGGAAGGCCACAATTAGGTCACCCCAAAGCCTTCTCTCTTCCAGGCAGAAGAATCCCAGTCCCTCAGCCTTTCCTCATAGGAGAGGTGCTCCAGCCCTTTAATCACCTTCATGGCCTCCTCTGGACTCACTCCAAGAGGCTGATCTCCTTCTCGGTCTGACAACCCCAGGGCTGGATGCAGCACTGCAGGTGGGGTCTCACCAGGGCAGAGTAGAGGGGGCAGAACCCCCTCCCTCAACCTGCTGCCCACATTGCTTTTGATAAATCCTGCCCTGACTCTGAAGCAGGAAGGTACAAATAGAGAGTAAATGCAGGGTTAGACGCTAATGAACAAATCACACACATCCTTCAAAGGGGAAATTTCTCTGTATTGAGACCAACAAAGCCTGGTTCTCCCAGCAATGGCCAAGAACACTCTGGTTGCTGTAAAGAGGCATTACTGAATGTATTTCCTCACTGAAACCTGTGCATTGTACCCTGTAGGCAGAGTCCCCATGAGTGAAGACACATATCTGTCAGAGGTGGATAAAACCAACTTGTGGGCATAATAGTTCAAAGAACATGTATGCAGCATAAACACCCCACTTGTCATGAAACCATAAATGAAATAACACATAAAACCAGTCACAACCCAGAAAGAACATCAGGAAAAACCACAAACAAGTGCTGAAGAAGTGACTGATCAATCAGAAGCACTGATCAATCAATCAATCATCCACAAGCAGTTCATCTCTCACTTCTGACAGAGAGCTTTTCTTAACTGCTATCCACCACACCTGGCTGCTGCAGACTCAGCAGACAAGCATTACCTTTCAGCATATACTCTAAGTTAGGCAGATGAGAATTTCAGAAAGCTGTATGACACTGTTAAGGTCTGCAAGAGTGAGGGTGAGTTTTCTCTTCCGCCCTTCCCACCAAAGCAACACCATCAAGCCTGACTCAGCTCACATGAAGCAACCTGAAGTCCCTGGGTAACACAGTGAAGTTATTCAGTTTTGGGTTTTCATGCCAAACAGTTCTCCACTGTTTCACACTTCCCCAACACAGCCCATCCCTTCTCTGTGCCTTTTACTTCTACCAAGTCCTTTATGAGAAAAGGGGCTAAGATTGCACCACAAAATAAGGTAAGGACAGAGGAAACTTTCTGTTTTTTTCTCCATTCCTTCACTGTCCAATTTTCTGTTCCTAATACTCTACTTGCCTTTTGCATTGCTACTAAAAATTAAATTACCAGCTTTGTAGAATGTCTCATGCCTCCAGGATCTCCACCCTGCATGAAAATGGTTAATTCAGAGCCCATCACTGTGCTTTTGGAATTGAGACTCTCTTTTCTTCAGGTGCATTACTTTACAATGCACATGTGGATCACCGCTGATCTTCACCTCAATTTTTAACAACCTCCCTCTGTTGCAGGATAAGCTTGTAATCCCCAAGAGCTGGTTTTCATGTGTGCTACCCTTGATAAACTTTGACACATTCCTAATCACCAGAATACCCAGATCCTTTATGAGCATGCACAGGCACAACACAACCCCAATGGATTAGGCTGGGGACCACCCTTCAGGGAGTAAATGGGCCGTTTATCCTGCCTTGGACCAGCTCCTGACTCAGGACAGGACCTTCACTTTTATCTCGCAGCATATTTGTGCCTCTCAAAGACTTTGGAAGGAATCAAGTGGCCAATATCAATGATACTCCATGTGTTCATGAGCTCAGAATGTGCCTCAGAGATCTCTGGCAGATTTGCTTACCATGACACTGCCCCCCATAAAAACCACTTCAACACTTCCCCAGCACATGTACCTTGCCATTAATTCTGCAGTTACACCTCTGGTTTTATTATGCTTACCAATAGTAAGTGAAAAGTAATTGTATTAACTGCTCTGCTTCCTCAGTGGCAATATAAAACTTGACCTTTCAAAGTTACAAACTTCTAAAACAGCAGAGAATATGAAGATAATATTCCAGACAAAGAAGGAACAGTCACATGCATCCCCCTATGGGCACATGGTTTGGCACGGGTCCAAAACCACCACTATTACCCAAGGAAGAAAAATCTGGAGTTTCTATTTTACAACACATGGATCCATCCCTTACAAATGGTTCCATGAAAATCTCAAACCCATTCACTGTCCAAAACAGTCTCCTGAGGAACCCAGCTCACTCCACTGTGTGTATGCTTTTTATTCAAAATATTACTGTACTGTGAAGGAAAATGATACTCACACCCTCAAAAGATACCCTCTGCAATAGCTGCAGTACCTTAAAAAGAAATAATACACCCAGCAAATCAGAACAAAATCATCCATAACAGAGAAAAGATCCCTGAAACCAAGTGACCAGATTTTTACAGGAGAACTCCTTGGTATTCATGGGTTAAAGAATCCCCATTTTTTCAGGAATTCCTGTGATTAGAAGGGATAAGCCCAATTAGAGAATTTTCTAAAGTAGGAGCAAATGAAGAAAGGGGTTTTAAAACAGGAATGCTTGAACAACTTAATCAATAGATCTGTTTATTCAGCACAGACATTAAAATATAAATATGGGAGACTGAGCACTTCAGATTTTTCAGCTGCTCCCCGGTTTGGAAATAGCGACTCCAGCAGCACAATCATTTTCAAAATCAGTGAAGTTACTGAGCTAAATTTATCACTGATTTAATGAGCTTAATATGGAACGAGTATTGCAAATTCCTACTCCTTAATATGAGGATAAAAACTAACTGCAATAAAACTGTAGTGAAAGTAGTTTTCAGGAACTAATGCTTCAGGAATTAAATCTGCCCTATAGTTCAGATAGAAATGGGGTCCTGGAGTCGCAGAACAGCAACACTTTCCATCCTAATGTATCTTCTCTCTTTCCCTGGGCAGAATATTTGAAAGCCAATATGTCAAGGCAACCAAACATTCCCTCACATGATTAAAACTACTACCATTGCCACTACTTACACATCTGTATTCTTCACATAGATCAATTATGTTCTAAAAATAGCAGATCATCCTGCAAAAATAACATTAAAAAAAACCCCAGGTTGCTCCTGTTTTTTTCCCCTCCAACAAACTACATTCTCAAAAGTCAGCTGGGGGGGCTTTACCTTTAGGTTCAGGAACTCACCATTAACAAGAGAATTAATCAGCAGGTTGAGAGATCTTTCCCTGAGGGAAAAGTGACAAATCTCATTCCAAAATCTATATTGTAAAGTCACCTAAAATCATCACTGGCTCATAAATAAGGAGAATTCTCCACTTTCTAACAGAAGGAACAGAAAGACCTCTTGCTGTGTAAATAGGACATAGTCTCTGACTACTTCCTCTTTTCTCCAAGACACTCAAGAACATTAAACATATTCCTCCATCCTCCACCAGCCACTTACACAGAAATAAAATTTCAGGGAAAAAAAACCTCTCTCATGTGACCACTTTGCTCTCAAGGGGTCCCCAGCGGTGAACTGACCCAAACAAAAGCTAAAACTCAAAATATTTTTACAAACTGTGTATGTACACATCTTACAGACAAACACAAATACATAAATACTCAAAAAGAGCCTGGAGGATGCTCTCATCAGATGATTTAGTTTTATGTACTAAAGGACCAAGGAGTTTGACTTGATGATCCTTGTAGGTCCCTTACACGTTCAGATATTCTACAATTTGATGAAATATGGATAAATGGATGGATGGATGGATAGATAGATAGATAGATAGATAGATAGATAGATAGATAGATAGATAGATAGATAGATAGATAGATAGATAGATAGATAGATAAATTAGTCCTGGTACCCAATCTGTAAACCACTATTTTTATTTTATGAGTGCTGCTAACTTGATTTCCAACCTAAGTGGTTAGCACACACTTAAAAGGATTACAAATGCTTATTTAAAAAACACACTGAGTCAGCTCAGAGAACTTCATAAATATGCAGCAGGAAACTCCCAAACAGTGACTCATAACTTCAGAGGTTTAAAACAGACACATAATCACGAATTTTCCAACTGTTACTCATACTCAATTAAATCCTAAGCCAAAACCATCCTGCTCCTGTGAATTCCCCTTGACCAGCCGTGAAGCTCTACAGAAATAAGGGCACTATGGGGAAAAACACAACCAAAATCAGAAAACTGGGAAGAGTCCCGACTCTCATAACAGCTCATATGGTGCAGTGGGTTGACCCTGGCTGGACAGTAGGTACCACTACAGCCAGTCTCTCACTCCCCTCTGCAACTGGACAGAGGAGAAAAAAAAACCAGCAACATAAACTGGATGATGATTTTTTCCCTTACAACTGATGCGAGCGTGGATTTTGTCTTCACCTCATTTTTGAATGAGTCAATGACTGACTGAGGAAAACAAACAAACAACAAAAAAAACCCAACTTTGACAACTTTTTTTTTTACCTAGAAAGCAGAAAAATGAGACATGGATGATCTGACAACATGCAAGGATCTCTAAGTTTCTTCTCCACAGAACTCTGCCCCTGTCCAACTATTGAAAGTTGCAGCTCAACAATCCTGGCACACTCCTGGTCAGACAACGCACTGACATCCTCTACTACCTGTTCTTACATAATTCTGATAATAAGAATACATCTTTAATAGGCTACTCTACTAAATATCACCATAATAATGTTTCTATTCCATCTTGAAATGTATCTTTTTAAGTTTTAACAGTATTAAAAACATGTAATTACTGAAAACATAGTGATCTCTGCACAGTTAACAAGACCACCGTATAAACTCATTTTCTCAAATCCTAGTAAAAAACTGGCTTTTTTTGGTTAGAAACCATTTCACCATCTGATTCCATTTTATATCTACAATGTAAAAAAACACAGAAATGCTAATACTTCCCAATTATTGCAGCAACACCAGCTAAAAGGCAGGAATAACTTTTGGTATTATCCCATTCAATTACACAATAGTCAATGGACAAAAGAAATACAAAATCCTATTCTTAGAATGTTTGTATGGAATATTAAGTTTTCAGACAAAAAAAGAGAGAGGGAGAAAAGGCAATTAAAAGAATTAGATGGAATGTTAATTTCATTTTTTAATACAAATGTAGTCAACCTGAATGATGAGGCTTTGTTTCATCTAAGACCACTTTTTTTTTTTTCTCTTTAGGTTGATTGGGGGATTTTGGTGTTTGGTTTTTTGGGGTTTTTTTTAAGACAAGAGTAATTATATGAAAATTTTATTTGGTTATTCAAAGCATCAAAATACGTAATTCCAGCCATTCAGAATTCCTCCTCTGTCCACTCCACCTTTCTTTTAAAGCTAAATGATTAAAATCAGGTGATTATTTAATTTCCTATTTGCTAAACAATGTGCTCCCTTCCCATTCCCAGACTCACTCCTTTCAGCTGCTGCCCAGGAGGAATTCTGAGCACTGGGTATGACATACCTGTGTTCTCTCAGGCTGAAGATTTACTGAGCACAGTCAGGAACTGAAATATTTCAAACTCAGGAACAGTTTGGCAATAAATTTGTATGACACTCTCTTTAATAGAAGAGAAACAGTATCCAAAAACTTGCTTTCAAAGTCAAGCAACAATGAAGCATAAATAGTTGACTCGTGCATCTACATGACAAGTGTCACACCCTGCTTTAAAAAGATAATAAGACTATAAAGAATCAAGTTGTTCTTGTCCATCTCTAACATTTTATCACACCAAATGGTAAACAATCTGTTTGGCAACTTATGCTCTATTTTTACCAGGTAACAGGAGGGTAACTTTTTCCCATTGAAATAGAGGCACATGAGAAATCAGTTTAAATATATAAACGTCGCAGCTCTAATATAGGAAAAGTGTAAATTACTCCCAAGGTCTCTGCTTGAGGGCTGATTTGTAATTGTTTGCCTAAGGCAACCTATCTGCATTCAACCCATACCAGAGAAAAAAAGAACCTAAATGGATTTAAAAAAGGAAATTGACTTTTCCAAATCATATCAGAGTCCTGAAAAAATACAAGTTATTAGACTTACATGCAATATTTCAAGTATTTCATAATACACTTGTGCCAAGGTAACTGCAATAGGCACAAAATGTTAAAAACAAAACATCCAAGTTTAAAATACCACAGGATAAAACAAACCACAGCATTAGGATGGGACCTGAAGTCAGCCAAAACTCTGAGATAGAATTATCTAAACTTCTCTCTCCTAAAATCCTCTCTAACCATCCATTAGAGGTTATAATTTTCTGAGAACTGGTATCATTTAAAAATAAATAAACAGAACAGAATTAATTAATTCATTAATTTAATCCCAAGGAGGTGTTTCATTATTGCCAGCATAGTCAAATGCCAGAACAGGTTGCCCAAAGAGCTTGTGAAGTGTCCATTCTTGGAGACGCTCACATTCTGACTGAACATGGCTGTGAGGAACCTGCTCCACCTCACCATGCTTCGAGCAGGAGTGTAGGACCAGACCATCTCCAGAGACCCCGTCCAGCAGGAACAATACTGGGACACTAAACTGAAGGTGCACTCCATCCACTGTGAGACACGCAACTCCCTCACAGCAGATCAGAGACAGCCTAAAATAAAATCCCCCATCCCTCCTCAAAAGCACCAGTACCACAGCCACCCTACCCTTAGCCCCCTCTGCTTCACTTCAAAAATCTGCAGGTTTTTGCCTCATTACTTACTAATGTGAGTCCATTCCATCACCAGAGAGGGATGATGATCCAATTTTTGCTATTTCCATGGGTTCCCCGGCAGCTGAAATCGAGGCTTCCCGATGGCAGAGCTCCCATCCTTTCAGCCATTCCTTTTTTCCTTTTCTCACTCCTCAGTCACAAAAGTTTCCCTCTTGAGCCTTCTGATCTGCATTCCCAGAGGGGAAAAAACAAAACCTCTCTCTCCAGAAGGTTTGGAACACTCTCTGTGCGTCAGCCAGGACACAGCAAGCAAGGACTTTGTTGCCTCCTTCTCTGCCACCCAGAGAAAGCCTTGGCAGGAACACAGCCCACAGCTACTCCCACCTGAGCACACTGCAGTTGGGTTGGGTACCCCAGGTGAATGAATGCACAATATTAAGTGTTATAATCAACTTCACCACTTTCAAAAGTGCTGTGGACAACAGTCTGCACCATTCTAAATATATCCCCAATTAATAAAAACAAATCACTCATGCCCTCGGGCACTGAAACTCAGCTTTTGTGCTGGATTGATGGAATCCTTGTCCATCATCACCTTGTGCTCCTCTGCACTTTCTCAGTGTGCTCCACTAAAGCACAGGTTCAAGCAGAACTCCCCAGTCTTTGTAGCAGCCCCAGATTGCAGGTCAGGCATCAGCCATTTGCTTCACTGACCTCTAATGTGTTAAGGGAAATACACAAAAAATAAATGTTTTTTTAAGTTTATTTCTTAATTTTGCTCTAGTTTAATTCTTTCCAACTAAATGAGCTAAAGGAAGAGATCCAAGGGTAGGACAAGAGAGTGTTCATGGAAGATTATATAAAAGCATGGTACAGCTACACACATTCAGTGAGCTTCTCCTTTTAATACTGCAAATCCTATAGACAGAAAAAATGAGAAGGAAAAATGATAAGACAACTCTTATAAATTTAAATAAAAATGGGGTTGCTTTTGACATATATAAACTCCACCTTTTCCATTTTACAGGATTGCCAGTTGTCTTGAGTTTTGTCACAGGAGGCTCCCAGTTTTGATAGACCTGTCATGTGCCCTGTCAAACAAATTTGCAAGATATTGTAAAACGTGTAGAGGGAAGTATCTCTCTACTGTGGTGTGAGGATGACAGCTTTATGAATGACGTCAAGGAAAAATGTTGTCCTACAGAGCAAATAAACAGAAGTTATTACACACTGCTCACCCACGGCCCACATTACTCAGCTGTTTCAGGTCTTGCTCTCCCTTTTTCCAGCTTCAGATTTAATTATTTCACTTTTTCATAGGTTAGTTAAAGGTCAACACAACATACAATTTAAGCTTGGTAACCGTAGAGAGAATAATTAGAGGGTTTATCCATTTTCTGTATAATGGAGATTTTCATAGAAACACCCAAATGTCCTATGAGTGGCTGCATGTTTTCACTGGTTCTCTTAAAACTGTAACACCATGTTATATATGTACTCTCACATTTTGAAGTGCTTCTTTGAAATGTCTGATGCAATAAGCAATGCATGAACAAACAAAATCCTGGTTTACAGTAATGCTTCTAATACAAACTTAAAAAGTTATAAATCAGTACAAAATGTAAATAGATGTTTTTTAATTTGTTTTGCATTAGAAGAATCAGCTCCCAACTATCTCTCAGTACTTGAAGATTCCTCTTCTTCATGACTATTTAGGGCAGCATGTTTTTAATGCTCATTTACTGTTCCTTCAGCTACACAAGACCACTGTACAACATGTCCGAAGTTTTCCTTGGTGGGCACCTGAGATTCACTGCCATAACCAGAAGTAAAGAGTCTTTATCCTCAGATGGCACTATCTGCAGAGAAAAGATCTGAGTTTCTACTTGTAGAAGCGACCACACGCAGTAACCAAAACAAAGATGCCCAAAGAACAGAGCAAGAACTCAAAATACCTCTGAACTCACTTTCAGGTGACAAATAGTATGAGATTCCTTGAAACAACACTGAATTCTACATATTTAGTAACCTTTATGAACCTCCCTTCTCTGATCCTGGTCTAAGTTTCTCTGAATCCAGAAAAACTTTCACCATCTCCCTCCTTCAAGTGTTTCTTCACATCTTCAAAGAGCTGCAGTATGTGAAGCATATGGACTGTGAAGCACTGACTTCAAAAGCAAAATGAAAGCCTGGTCCCCAGTCTCTTGGACACACTCGTGTGTCCACTAATTCTGTATTAGAATTTCTGTCAAAGTGTCCAACAGTGACATCAGGCTCAGCAGAACGCTGTGTCCCAGATCTGGAACTCTCAGAAAGTACTGGCATCATGTTTGCCATCTATCAATCAGTCCCTCAGGCACAAAGATGGTTGAAAGCAGGAGGTGACAAACTGCAGTTGGCAACTTCACCATCACAGCACTTCACAGAGGTGCTCTAATACAGCAAGAATAATTTTGTCCTCTCCTGCCACATTATTGTCCAGATTAAATACTTCAGCCTGGAAGAGAGAAGGCTTTAAAGTGACCTAAGTACAACCTTCCAGTACCTGAAGGGAGCCTGCAAGGAAGATGGAGAGGAACTGTTTACAAGGGCATGCAGTGACAGGATAGGGGGGAATGGCTTCAAGACTGAAAAAGAAGAGGTTTAGGCTAAATAGTAGGAAGAAATTCTTTACTGTGAGGGTGGAGAAGCCCTGGCACAGGCTGCCCAGAGAAGCTGTGACTGCCCCATCCCTGGAATTGTTCAAGGCCAGGTTGGACGGGGCTTGGAGCAACCTGGTCTCGTGGAAGGTGTCCCTGCCCATGGCAGGAGGGTTGGAATGAGATGACCTTGAAGGTTCCTTCAAACTCAAACCCTTATATGATTCTATGAAATTCAGTGTTACTCAGTGATCTATTAATCTATTTTGCTTACATTTTTCCCTAATTTGTAGCACTGCACCACCTTAAGGATCGCTGTGCATTCACTGAAATGCCCATCATTGCAATACTTAAAAACCTGAAATTATGTTAACAAGTATTCAAACAATTATGTTCTGCAGTTTACAGTTATGCTAAAGAGAATGGTCTGAGACAGCACTGGACTGACTTTGAAGCTTAAATATCTCCAGACTTGTCTAAAAGACCCCCTTTTATCCCACGACACAGTGAGTCTTCCTTGCTTCTGGAATACCTGTCCTGCACTCATCTCTGAGCCTGGAACTATGTGACAGGTAATAAATTCAGGATTAACCTAATGTATTTTAAGTCATTATTAATGGAATCCACTAATCTGCCTGCGCTTTTAAGTGCTGTTATGTCAGTCAAAACATAAGAGATGTGACAGACAATTCCTGCATGCAAAGTTCCAGCTTGCTGATTTATCTATAGATGTGGAATGTTTACTCCAATCAAGCTAAGAAGTTGGTGTCAAGTGTTTTAACGTATAGAACAACTACTCGTGGAAATTCAGCTTTGTGCTGCTGCAGACACACAGCACCACACGCAGGAGAGCACAAGGAACAGGAGAAAGGATCGTAGTTTGCTCTCCTGCGCGATACCTAAAAACCATTATCTTCTAAAGATAAAAACCTCTGTCTTGTAAAATACCCAATATTCACAATACGGCCTGCAAATGTTCTCGCTTCTGATTTTCTAAGTATTTTAACGGCAAATTACTCATTAAATTCACAGCTAAACAAACTGAAATTTTTGTTCTGCTCTTAAAACAGCAGCTCCTTTGAATGATCATGATGGATGGTGTAATAAGTGTTTTGCACAGCAATGTTTTCGTGTTTTAATTACACACACCCTCAGCAGAGCTCTCAGATGTCTTTTTGCTGCACCACCTCACAAAGAATCCCTTTATCTGCCTTTACTTTATCCTCAACCTGAGAATCTCAGGAATTTTATTGGGAAGATCTGACACAAAAATAGCCAACAACGGAGGGGGAAAGGGACATCTGAGTTTAGGGTGGACATGATTTCTTGACCCCGAGGGGTGCAGGAGGATGGCAGGGGGGGGCTGCAGGTCTGGAGCAGGGATTCCCCTGCAGCCCTGGGGATATTCCCTGTGGGAGCTGCAGCCACGGAGAGCCCCGGTGGGTGTAGCTGCCCTTCAGGAGCTGCATCCCAGGGAAGGGCCCGACCCGGGACAGGGAGACGTGGGAGGAGCAACCCAGAGGGGCTGGGAGGGATCGACCCATCCCCATCCCTGCACCCTGGGGAGAGGAGTCAGGAGGGAAGGAGCTGGGAAAGGGCTGATACAAAACAAGCACCACCAGCAGGATGAGGGAAGGGGTTCTGCCCTTTAACTCTGCTCTTGGGAGGCCCCACCTGCAGTGCTGTGTCCAGATCTGGGGCTCCCGCCACAGGAAGGATCTGGAGCTGCTGGAGCCAGCCCAGAGGAGGCCACAGAGATGCTCAGAGGGCTGGAGCCTCTCTGCTCTGGAGACAGGCTGGGAGAGCTGGGGGTGCTCAGCCTGGAGAAGAGAAGGTTCCAGGGAGATTTTACAGCACCTTCCAATGCCTAAAGGGGCTCCAAGAGAGCTGGAGAGGGATTTGGGGGCCTGGAGTGACAGGACAAGGAGTAATGGTTTAAACTGCATGGGAGTAGGTTTAGATTAGGTATCAGGAATAAGTTCTTCCCTATGAGGGTGGGGAGGCCCCGGCACAGGTTGCCCAGGGGAAGCTTTGGCATCCCTTTAAGTGTTCAAGGCCAGGCTGGACGGAGCTCTGAGCAACCTGGGATGGTGGAAGGTGTCCCTGTTCATTGGACTGGACCAAAATCATCACAACAGTGGCATATCTGGACAGTTTGCACTCACAATCAAACCTCAACCCTTGGTCCTTCACTGCTTTACCACAACAAAAGATTCCCCACAATTCCCCACTCTCTGGCAATGTACAGAGTTTGGCCTGTTTCCATCCTTATCACCATCCATGAGCTTTTACACCTTTTTCTCTCCCCAGCCTGTTGGGGAGGGGGAGCTGCTGAAGGGGTGTCTGTCCGCCACCTGAGGTCATCCCACAACAGTGGAACTGTCTATAGAAACATAATTTTGATTTTTCTTCTTACTAGACCCCAAACAGGTAATTTTCTTCTATTAAAATGGCCTTACACAAACCTGCATTCACTCAGTCAACATCAGTCTAACATGAACTCACTTCTCTCCTCATTTCTTCTTATTTATGAATTAAATTCATTTGATGCTGTAATTTTAAATCATTCTAGATAGAGTCTAGCATACTTGCTAGTAGGAAAATGTATACTAGAAATAACCAGAAAAACAAGCACAGAAGATCTGGTTGAGGATCATAACAGAAACTCCAAAAGGCTAATAAATTAAGAAGACAGCATGTAAAATCTTAACAATATATTCTTGTATTTGTAAAGACTGTGAAGAACTAAATCTTTCTGGGTTTTCCACACTGTTGCTCATTCCCACCACTGTATCCATATAACTAAAAAAGCCAAGCATTCAGCACTTCATGGGTGTCAAACTGACAGATTAAAATTAACAATAATAATTGCTTTCAATATTTACTTTAAATTGTCTTTCCTAACATCTTGCCATTGAATCCTCTATTTTCTGTCCTTTTCAAACGATTCCTGTTCCAGTCCATGTGTCATCATGGGGAACTGCTGACTTGGTCTGAATGCAAGCAGCTTGTCAGAAACATCATCAAATCTGAGTTAAATATAGGTGGTGAACCATAATAGATGTGCCACTTACATTGTACTGCAGCCTTACCAGTTCCAAAAATTAGAGGAACTGTTCACATTCTGTATTTTTATTAAGAATGGAGGCTTAGCACATTGCAAGGAGCAGAAGTCTGCAGGAAGTAGAAACCAAAATGTTAAGTTACAGAAAGACTAGAATTGCATTTGAGTAGCTGAAAAAATGAATATACAGTTTAAAAATCAATAATGCAGTCTAGAGAAAGGAAACCCTTCATCTTTCAGGGGGTAGCACTCTTACTTTAGGACAAGGCACTGACTTCATATCCCAGTATTTAAATACATCGCTGAAAGCATCCCACTCCTGATGAGACATAAAACCTGATCGTTTTTGCAAGCAGAGAAGTGTTAACCTTCATGTTTTGGACAAATTTCATTTGGACAATTACATTCCAACTAACTACTCCTGCGATTTCAAATGTCTAAGAGTCACCAAACAAATGACATTACACCTTAGCTCTCACACCAGAACATGAGGAACTAGAAGGTCACTGGGATAAACAGCAATATTTTGGTAGACAGTTCTAAATGTCAGCAAAGCAATTTCGTGTAGGATGTAAAATGCAATGGAGAGTTAAGCAACATTTTTGAAAAGTACATGAGATCTTTGGTAATAGTCACAGGCACAGGTTGGGGACTGCATTCATTAACCCACAAAACTGAGGTTTAGACAGTGGCTCCTTTTACAGCCTTTACTTACTTTTAGAAAAGCTTGAGATGGCACAGAATAGAAAGGGTTCATTTCACATCACTTACCTTTTTTATATAGGAACTTTATATGTTTAAATCAACTCAATGCATCAAGCACTGGAATAGAACAACATTGTTCAAAGAAAATGGGGCAAAACAATGACTTTGGAATAAGAAAAGAAAAAGACAAGAAGAAAAACAAAATAACAAAATTCTCTTTTTCACATACAACAGGAAAGTTTAGCCCTTACACTACAATTTTTTAAGATGTCAGCCACTCAACAGACTGTATCTGATAAAGAAGCATAAAAGAAGTACTTCTTTCCTGGTGCAAAGAAATACAGCAAGAAAATAAGACAAAATTTTCTTACTATATTTATTTACTTTCAAGATCACTTTCAAGACACATCTTGCACTGCCACTGACGATATAAAATATCCCACTAAAATAAGCTCTCACTCCTCTGAAAAACAGATGCAACCACTGAAACAGCACTACACTACACTGCTTTACATCCAACTACACCATCTAGCAAACCATAACCATTGTGCTGAAAAAGCTTCTGAGGCCCTCTCTGAGAAGTTTATATACTGATACCAAAGTAGCTTTATAGAAATATTGCACATTTTGAGATTCCAAGTGTGCATCACGTTTATCTTTTGGAACAAATTAATACCTAGTGTCGTGATCCAAAAGGTTGGTTTCTCTTAGTAGGGAAGAGAACTTCAATCTGGTTTGTGACTAATCTCTATTCTGGATGCACCTCAAACTTACACTCTACCACTTCCATTTGGTATCACACACATAAAAGCCAGCCTTTTAAAATTTCCCTACTTTTCAGCCTTTGCTGGTAAATTCATTCCTCTTTAAGCTTTAGATCCACCTTTTCCCTTAGTTCACTGTATTTTCCCTAAGTCACACCTTATCCCATCGAACACTTCAACAAGATGCAAATAAACAAACAACCCATTTTAATCCTGAGATGCAAAACCGCCTTGTGAAAGAAGAAGCTAAAGACAGGAAGCCAATTTTGAATGTATTTGTTAGCTCCCTCTTAACTCTTCTCACAAGTTACATTAAACATTTGCAGCATGACAGTGAAACAATTTGCTCTGCAATATGGTACCCCTTTGTGTAAGCATTTTATATTCTTACTATAGGCATTTCAAAAAGGCATGTTAATGCCTTATTTGTTGTGAAGGCAATTCATTCATCTGAGACTCATAAAACAAACCTACAGGAAAGATGGATTTCCTCATGCTTTCTCCCGGTCCTGCACGGTCTGACAGGTTATTTACAGGAAAGCAAAACGACTGTGTTTGAGGTGCTCACCTTGACACCGAGAGAATGACTTCAAAATCAGGCATTCAGCCTCACAGGACACTGGACTTTGTAAAAACAGCTTTGTTTTTGTCAGTGAGCTTGGACACAGACACAAAAGAACTGAAGAACTCCATTCTCTTCTGCCCAGATACACATTCGTAAGGTCTTTCTGATTGATTCCCCCAGTCCTTCACAGCAAGGACATTTAAAATTCAGGCAATGAAAACAATACCTGGAGTATTATTAATGCAATAATCAGTTAATAATAGCTAATAACCAAGAAGGCTACAGCAAATAGATATAATTACATCTGCCATCAAATAAATGTTCTCATGCTGGCATGCTATTTAAGAAGTACTTGCCTTCAAAGCAACACTTTGGTGAGTGTTTCCACAGCCAAGCCTGCTCTTTGCACCTGGTGCTTCCTTGACCTTTCACATCTAAAAAACCTTAAAATCTTTCAGTAAACAGAGTCCCAAACCTATTTATGTTGGCTGAATTGTGACATGGCACGTGACACTGCAGCAGTCACAGCCCACGGCAATACTGCACTGGCCAGGCCCAGGCAAAACCATGGGATCTTGAGCACTGTGCAGGCTCAAAAAAATCAAAGCAACTCAGCAGAAAAGAAGGCAGGCCCAATGAATTGCCCAGAATATTAGTTTTGAATCCTTCCACCTGTCTCCCATTCTCTGGAGGGATATGGGATTATTACACCTGACAAACTCAATGTGCATCTTAAATGATAAAGAGACGTAATACAATATTGATACAAAAATGGGATCTGGAAATTGGGGGTTTTATGCTTTTGTTAAGCAAGCTCGTAGCCAACAAACACTGTTTCCAAAAACTGTAGTGACTGTAATGTAATTTCATGTCTATATAACTCCCAATTAGCCCTCTCTCAAAAAAACTACTAACAAAAACTGTCAAAGGGACAACAAAATTGAGAGGAAAAAAAAGTCAAAATGCCTTAAGAACACCCACAGAAAGGAAGTTCCTTCAAAGTTATGGCCCAGAGACAACTCCCACGTTACAGAAGAGGATGGCTGTGTAAGCCACTGAGCCAGAACAAAGAATAATATAAAAATAAAAGAACTCAAAGTTCCTGTGGAAAAGCATATTGGGTAGCCAAATAAATAGCTTTTTTGCAGAGGGTCAACTGAATCCTCCATCTCAAGAGTACAGAGGTACAAAATCTCAGACAGAAAAACAGCGGCACACATATCCAGGGATTCTCCATCCCTGGAAGTGTCCAAGGCCAGGTTGGAGGGGGCTTGGTGCAACCTGGGCTAGTGGAAGGTGTCCCTGCCCGTGGCAGGAGGTTGGAATGAGATGATCTTGAAGGTCCCTTCCAGCCCAAATCACTCCATGATTCTATGGTTATTTCAGCAACCAGCAAAAACAACATCTAATCAGAAACGTCAATTGTGAGCACAGTATTACAGCTGAGTCCACTAATCCTAACTAAATATGTTCTCAGAACCAACAAGCTCTCACCATTTGGCATCTGAAAATCAAATGAAGGCTACATTAATATTGCTGTGCACGTCATGCAAACAATAAGAGTTATCTGTTTTTCTAGGTTATCTTGTGTGATTATGTACAGGAACATCAGGAACCGACAAACAAACTCGATGACCACTGAAGTTTGGGACAGTAACTTCAAACATTCCTGAAGACTTTACAGGACACCACCTACCTTCACAGAAACCCAGACTAAGTGAAAAACGTGTAACAACAGGTAAAAGGACTAACACCTACACTAAAATACATAGTTTAGCCTCAGAACTCTGCAGAAACACTAATCTCATTGGTTACACCTCCAGAAGTTGGACATCACTAAAAGATGTATTAAATCTTTCCTCCCTGCAAGAAAATGTTGGAAAGGCAAAGCCATCACAAAAACAAAAAAGAAGTAGTATTTCCCTTCTTACACTATTAAATATATTGAGAGTTTTCAAGCTTCAGAATATGTTTTATTCAATATTGCATCCTCAATAAACAAAAATATCCCCTGCTGACATAAAACCCTTTGGAACTTCCAAATTGCTGACTTACAAAGGCACTTTTTGGTTCCTATCAGTTACAATGTCTTCTAAAAATTTTCTAACTAATAGTAATTCTGAAAGACTGGTTTCATTTGTAGTAAATCATTTAATATATTCTATGCAAGGGGAAACCTTAATAAAATAACAGACCTGGCAATCTGAATAACCACCTCCATGTACATCACTCTGCTACTTCATATTTAAAAAAAAAAAAATTCAGTCTTCTTTGAATTAAAATGTCTCCATAAATATCCCACTTTTTATAAAAGGTAATATAACTAGTCCTCAGTGCACATTAAATCTTTCACAAGTAGTAACAATAAATTTCACAAGCATATATACCATGTACAAATCAAACCAACCCTGCATCTCCACACACTTCAGGGATACACTGACACGGCCTTGCTCAAAGTATCCATAGTTGAAAATATATATCTGGGCAACCAAAACATTCCTTCAGCCATCTCCACATCTGCAAGGATCTGCTGTATGTAATTCAAAATCACTTTAAATAATATCTGGGAACTTCTCAAGGAAAAAGAAAGAAAGGGAAAGAAAACGTGAGAATGTCTTGTCCAATTTCATATCCCTGTTTAGCTGTGAAGTTTTACAAATTGTTATCGATTAATGCAGTTGAAACTGAGCTTGGAAGTTTAAAACAACACTGAGTGAAATGGAAGTTATGAATAATTAATCCATACACTAAAGGCCAAACTATGTATCTAAAGGACTCTGTGTTGAATTGAGTTTCCATGATCAATACAGTCATTGCTTGTCTTGGTTCAAACATGTAAACTGCATTTCTTGCCCAGTGCTGTGTGTGTCACATTCCTGCTCCTCTGCCAGGTCATTAACAACTTTTTAATTAGAGTCTCCACACATTTCCTCCTTCTTGCAGTTTGGTGAACCGATTTTTAAAATGTAAGGCTTTTTCCTCCAACTCCAATCCTGTAACGTGCATTTATTTTCTCAATTCTTTTACTGCTTTGTGACCCATCTGCCATAAGGTACTTCAATCTAGAACCGCCCAAATTAAAAATAAAAGCCTTAAAATAAATTACAACCACATGACATCCAAGGAAGTAAAGTCACTCTAAACTCTGTGCCACAGATGAACAAGGAGTCCACCCCTACTTTCTCCAACTCCATGCTAACAGTGCCCACTGACCATTTCCCTTACCCTGACTACCACTTAAAATCCTTTTTAAAAGATGCATCAGCATTGCAAAAATTTTAACAACTCTACTGCTGCTAAAATCAGTTTGTCACAGTTTCATGAACCACTTCATTACACCCGACAGCTGACGGCAAAAAAGCACACAATTACGAGATATTATTCAATTTATAATCAAAGTCCTTCTGACGTTAGAAATTTGCCAAATCAACCATACAGCTCCAGAATGCCCAAAGGTGGTTTAAGGTTTTTTAATCTGTGGAAGTTGTCTGCTTCTTATATGGACCACAGTTTTTGGTTACAGCATTGTTTTTTATAAGTCAGTTTTGTCTTCCCTCTGGAACACCTTGGTGTGACTGTGAGTGAAACACTCTCCACTCCAGGAAATAGAGCTGGCTGTGCTCAACCAGACGTAGCAGAAGATCTTCACCTTGAGTCAGGTCTTCCCTGAAATGGCAGTGTTAAACAGCCCTCCCAGAGCCCAGAAATTAACTAATGATTCACATTTGGATCAAAATTCTAATTATTTCCCACTTAAAAGCCCTTTCTCCTAAACTCGTAAAACTCAAATAGTCTTGACAGAAAACATCCTATAACAGTCACCAAAAGCTCAATGCGCAGAGGACAAGACAAGTTTCCACCAGGAGAGGAAAATCATGAAAAGGAGGAGTCAGCACAGAAGAAAGGAAAACCTTTCTACAGCTTCCTGTAACAGCAAAGGCTAGAGGTGATTAAATGCAGATTGTGGAACTTCCACCCCCAGATCTTCTTCCAGAAGGCCCAGGTATTGCTCCTCCATAACCTCACCTCTGAGACAGCAAGATGGAGACGGGATGTTCTCTCAGAGTCCCTCCCAGTCTCCTTTCTGTGGTTTGTTTGGCATCTCTTGTGCAAACACGGACAGGAAAATTCATTAACTGCAGCCACAGTGCTTGCTTAAGAAGTCAGTAATGGAAGTGAGAATGAGCTACCTGAAATCCTGTTTCGTCTGGAAATCTGCTTTCTCTTTAGGTGGAATAGGAAGGTTTTATAAAAAGGTTCTGCTAGAAAACCTTATCATAAACCAGCATTATTAACTGAAGCTACCTTATTTTAATGGCACACGCAAAAAAGAACATCACATTCACTTTTTGTTAACCAGGACTTTTGAAATAATTTAGATTTTACTGACTTGGGTATCAGCTGCGAAAGGAACATCAATGTGTTCAGCAGCTACAGACCAGATAACCTTCTCTCTAAATGGGAAGAAAGAAGACAGTCAGAGTGAAGTATAATGAGAAACATTTTATATAATGCTGCCTCACATCAGTAATTTGCTGTTTGTGAGGAGATCTGCAGTTTTTCAAGTTTTAACCTTTGAATATATTACTATGCTGAACATTCATGAGATCAAGGAAACATCGAGTACCAGGAAGCATCTCATGAATCTCAACTTGAAAAAGAAAAATCCGATGTGACTGATAACATTAACTACCAGTTCTACAACTTTCACTATGTGAATGACTAATACAACCACCTCAACCAGCATGCACTTTGTTCTCATCAAACATCAAAAAAAATAATATTATTTTATTATTTAAGGGGTAATGATCTAGCACTCAGAGTAGTTTGAAGATATAAATGCTTATTTAGAGCTGGGACACTGTCTTCTCTTGCTTATTAATTTATTACCAAAACCTACCAGTGCAAAAATAATTAAAGAACTTTTAAGACTTTACAGTCTAATAATGCTGTTAATAAATAGCTACAGATGTGATATTTGTCTAACAGCTACTACACAAAAAGTTTTTAAATATGACACAGAAGATATTACTCTTTATACATGCTTTTCAAATACAGCACATTAACCACAGCCCTGCTATCTTATTAATTCTTAGCCTGGAAAACTGCATTTTCACTATTCCTTGCAGCATTTAAGGTCAACTCTGATCCTGCTTTAAAGTTAGTCTTCATGGTGCATTCATCTGTGCTTTCAGCTATTTTGTGAATCGCAGAGTAATTAACCTTTATTCAATACATTTCTCATTCCCTGACAAGCGTGGCATTTCTCCCTCAAGCCTTTCTTGGAACAAAAAAAAAAGTGCTACTCTTCTGTTCCCAACAATGTATGCAAACAAACACTGCTGCATGTAGAGCAAAGCACACGAATGGAGAAACGGGCAAGCAAAAAGTCATTTCTGCTGTAATTTCCCTTAATAGTAAAGAGGTCAGAAAACATCTTTCTTTACAGAAAATTCCGGTCACTGCCAGGAGGCTCCTGGGACAAAGCTCCTCTGCATGCCCACCAAGGAGCTCCAACAGACAATGGCAGGATGGGGAACCCAAATCCCAGCCTAAGGAGCTACTCCCAAGCCTGTCCAGGGCACTTCCCCCTGAACCACCAGGACAAAGGCAAGGGCATCTCCACCGTGACCACCAGGACTTTGTGACGAGTTGCACGGTGCCCAGCAGGCCCTTGTGACCCGGGCTGGCACTGTGTCCAGAGGCCATTGTGACACAGATCCCTGGGGGATCTTATGGGGGCAAATGCCTTAAAGTGGCCACTCCCATAAGATGTGCTCCCCTGGGTGCCCGTGGCAGGTGTTCAACAGAGCACCCTGAAGATGCCAAAGGAGGGGAAGGCCCACTGCCAGCCCCTGGTGAGGCTGCCACCGCTGCGGGATGGGGCTGGAGGGAGAGGCTGGAGTGGGAACAGACAGATAGTCACGCCTGGCACCCGGCATTTCCGACCTCAGCGGGGCTGCCACGTCCAGGACCTGCCTCGGTGCCAGGGCCAGGCTTTCCAGCTTGGGGGGCTGGCTGTGCCGACACAGCTGCCTCCATCCCGCGCCGCCTCCTGCTTCCCACGGGGGTGCCACAGGCAGGCCCCGGCAGCACCGCGGCACACCAGGACAACCAGCTCGTCCCTCCCTGGGAACAGGCTGTCACCACTGCCCAGACCAGCAGTGTCACAGAGCCATCAGAGCCTCTGCACACAGGACAGGCTGGAGGGTTGGGAGTCACTGCCCTGCAGGAGAGTGACACGGCCACAAAGAGCGTCCCCACCAGCCTTGCTCGTCCACACCTCCCTCCAAGGGCTTCAAGGAACGCCGGCAGCTCCACGCTGCCTCACCCTTCAAACTCCAGCAGCAGCCTCTGCAAATGTCAGGCTGTCCCCTCTGCCAGCAGCAGCCTCTGGGTCTTCTCTGAGGGGCAGAGCACGTGCCAAGGGCCTTGTGCCCAGCAGCCACCAAGTGCCTGTGCCACCTGCTCAAAGGGACAGCATGGCTGCTGACAGGGCCTGGGAAACACCTTCCTCAGGGAGCAGAACTGCAGGGCTCTGTGAACAGTCAGTGGCAAGGCAGGGCCATCATCTGCCACCCCTGAGACCTGCACGTGGCTCGCCGCTCTGCACACAGGCCAAGGATGCTCGGAAGGACCTGCTGCTTACCAAGACAGGGGAGCTCGAGCACTCGGAGGAAGAGGATGATGAAAAAAATAATGGATACATGTTTAGAGATATCATCTCTCATCTGGAGGAAGAAAGTTCCACCGAGATCACCTGCATCCCTAATCAAACAAGTCTCAGGCAGGAGCCAGTGGCAGGCCCCCAAGTGCTGCCCATTGCTCCCAACTTGACCAGTGACGCCACAGCAGAGACAGAAAACTACTCTGAGCACAAGTCTGATGCCCTGCTTGCAGACGAGCAGTCTGTCTCTGAGGACTGGCTGTACTGGGACACTGTTCTAAAGGAGCTACAGAAAGAACGTGAGGAGAAAGAGGTCTCTGGCACAGAGGCTGCAGGAGAGGTGGACAGTGACCCACAACAAAGTGCATCGCTTGCCCCTTGCAAAGAACAAGAGGCAGAGGCAGCAGCTTCTCCCCTGGCTGGAGAGACCTTGGATGAAGAGTACAGTGAGCCTGAGGAAAGCTCAGGCTTCTCAGCTTCTCTGTCACCTGGAGGCTTCTGTGGGGAGAGTCAAAAGGAAACTCCTTTGTCATCCTTACAACCTGCATGTGGCACGGTGCTGTGCACAGGCACTGAGGATGCTGCGAAGCATCCTGTGCATATCAAGACAGAGGAGGTGGGGGAGCTGGAGGAAGAGAATGATGACAAAACATATGAAGACCTATTTAGAGAGATCCTCTCCTCCTTGGAGAAAGTAAGTTCCCCTGAGCCCAAGTGCAACCTCCATGATATGCCAGGTCTCAGGCAGGAGCCAGTGGCAGGCCCCCAAGTGCTGCCCATTGCTCCCAGCTTGACCAGTGACGCCACAGCAGAGACAGAAAATTACTCTGAGCACAAGTCTGATGCCCTGCTTGCAGACCAGCAGTCTATCTCTGAAGACTCCCTGTACTGGGACACTGTTCTAAAGGAGCTACAGAAAGAGCGTGAGGAGAAAGAGGTCTCTGGCACAGAGGCTGCAGGAGAGGTGGACAGTCATGCACGGAGTGCATCTCTTGTCCCTTGCAAAGAAGAAGAGGCAGAGGCAGCAGCTTCTCCCCTGGCTGGAGATACCTTGGATGAAGAGTACAGTGAGCCTGAGGAAAGCTCAGGCTTCTCAGCTTCTCTGTCACCTGGAGGCTTCTGTGGGGAGAGTCAAAGGGAAACTCCTTTGTCATCCTTACAACCTGCATGTGGCACAGTGCTGTGCACAGGCACTGAGGATGCTGGGAAGCATCCTGTGCATATCAAGACAGAGGAGGTGGGGGAGCTGGAGAAAGAGGATGATGACAAAACATATCAAGACCTGTTTAGAGAGATCCTCTCCTCCTTGGAGAAAGTAAGTTCCCCTGAGACCATCTGCAACCTCCGTGATTGGTCAGGTCTCAGGCAGGAGCCAGTGGCAGGCCCCCAAGTGCTGCCCATTGCTCCCAACTTGACCAGTGACACCACAGCAGAGACAGAAAATTACTCTGAGCACGAGTCTCCTGCCCTGTTTGCAGACCAGCAGTCTGTCTCTGAGGACTGGCTGTACTGGGACACTGTTCTAAAGGAGCTACAGAAAGAACGTGAGGAGAAAGAGGTCTCTGACACAGAGGCTGCAGGAGAGGTGGACAGTGACCCACAACAAAGTGCATCGCTTGTCCCTTGCAAAGAACAAGAGGCAGAGGCAGCAGCTTCTCCCCTGGCTGGAGAGACCTTGGATGAAGAGTACAGTGAGCCTGAGGAAAGCTCAGGCTTCTCAGCTTCTCTGTCACCTGGAGGCTTCTGTGGGGAGAGTCAAAGGGAAACTCCTTTGTCATCCTTACAACCTGCATGTGGCACGGTGCTGTGCACAGGCACTGAGGATGCTGCGAAGCATCCTGTGCATATCAAGACAGAGGAGGTGGGGGAGCTGGAGAAAGAGGATGATGACAAAACATATCAAGACCTGTTTAGAGAGATCCTCTCCTCCTTGGAGAAAGTAAGTTCCCCTGAGACCATCTGCAACCTCCGTGATTGGTCAGGTCTCAGGCAGGAGCCAGTGGCAGGCCCCCAAGTGCTGCCCATTGCTCCCAACTTGACCAGTGACACCACAGCAGAGACAGAAAATTACTCTGAGCACGAGTCTCCTGCCCTGTTTGCAGACCAGCAGTCTGTCTCTGAGGACTGGCTGTACTGGGACACTGTTCTAAAGGAGCTACAGAAAGAACGTGAGGAGAAAGAGGTCTCTGACACAGAGGCTGCAGGAGAGGTGGACAGTGACCCACAACAAAGTGCATCGCTTGTCCCTTGCAAAGAACAAGAGGCAGAGGCAGCAGCTTCTCCCCTGGCTGGAGAGATCTTGGATGAAGAGTACAGTGAGCCTGAGGAAAGCTCAGGCTTCTCAGCTTCTCTGTCACCTGGAGGCTTCTGTGGGGAGAGTCAAAGGGAAACTCCTTTGTCATCCTTACAACCTGCATGTGGCACAGTGCTGTGCACAGGCACTGAGGATGCTGCGAAGCATCCTGTGCATATCAAGACAGAGGAGGTGGGGGAGCTGGAGGAGAGGGATGATGACGAAACATATCAAGACCTGTTTAGAGAGATCCTCTCCTCCTTGGAGGAAGAAAGTTTCACTGAGACCACCTTCATCCTTGACAATCTGTCAATTTTCATGCAGATGCGAGTGGCAGGCCTCCGAGTGCTGCCCAGCACTCCCAGCTTGACCAGTGACTCCACAGCAGAGACAGAAAACTACTCTGAGCACGAATCTCCTGCCCTGTTTGCAGACCAGCAGTCTGTCTCTGAGGACTGGCTGTACTGGGGCACTGTTCTAAAGGAGCTACTGGAAAAGCTGACAGAGGAAGAAGTCCCTGTGCTCCTTGTGCAGGAGAAGGGGGACAGCGACCCACAGAGTGTGTTGTTACTCCCACTGCAAGATAAAGCTTGCCCAGTGCCTGCCCAGCCCCTGGCTCCTTCCCCCACAGGTCCCTCAGCCCTCCCACATTCCCCGGCTCCCCGGCCACGGCGCTCCATTGTCAGGATGGCCCGTTGGGCTCTGTGCTGGATTTTCTCCTTCCCCTGCCTTGGGGGACAGGGAGAGGAGTGACCCCAGCTGCCAGCAGCAGGAGGATCCCCAAAGGTGGCTGTTCACCCCGAGGATGTGCAGTTCCCAGAGGGTTCAGGATGGATGGGGCCAGAGGCAGCCACCTGCCACAGGGACATCCTGCTGCTGCTGGACCCAGCCCGTCACTCCCACTGGCCAAGGACAGCCGGCTGAGGAAGGATTACAGCAGCACATTATAGAATCCCAGGAAAGCTGACTTTAGCCACAGGGTGGATTGTGGTGGTGCATCCCCCCGCCCACCCCAAGGCCCCACTGTGACCTGGAAATGCTCATTAGGCCTCGGCCTTGATGAACTCCACGTGGGCTTATCAGGAGCATTGTTCCCAGGAACTAACAGTGGTCTAACAAGCACCTGCTTTTTAATAAACAGCCTTGAAAACTTACTTTTCTTCCTTGAATAACAAACTAAGTGAAAGAATATTGTTGTTATTTTAAACCCTCAAAGAAAGTTACTGACTGGAATTGTGGTCAGGATGGAAAATTACTATAAAAAAAGCCCACTCCCTTGCGACCCTATAAACAGAAGTCCAAAGCGAGATCCTTTGAGCTCTCAGTTCCCAGAAGGTAAGGGGCTAATGTGTATGTCTCAAACACCAACAACTACATGGGTGTGGAGCCAGCCAAGGACTGTTGGTAAGAACAGACAAGAATTGTTGGCAATAACCAAAGACTGTGGGTATTAACACACTGTGAGAAAGAACAAGATGTGGCTTGCAAAGCGGGTCTGGGTGGAAACAGGGCAGCACTTTCCTGGGACAGGCATCTGACCCTTCCTTCCTTCCTTCCTTTTTCTTTCTTTCTCCCTTTCCCTTTCTCTTTCTCCCTCTTTCTTTACTTCATCTCTCCTCTCTCTTCCCTTTCACCCTACCCCTTTATCCAAATCCCACTGCCATGAGCTTATATTGTAGGTCAGGGACTAACATAACCATTTCCATGCCAAGTGTTTGATTTACTAAAAAAGCTTTAAAATAAAAATCCTTCGCAGACTCTCTGACTTTCAACAATCCTTTAAACCACAAGCCCTTACAAATCTTCCTTTCCCTTAAGGGTAGGAAATGGCTCAAGAGACCTTTCCCGGATTTCCCAGGACAAGCAGCTCCTGGAGCAGCTCCATGGGAGGACAACAAACTATTGTTAAAGGACTGGAGCACCTCTCTTTTGAGGAAAGGCTGAGGGAGCTGGGCCTGCTCAGCCTCGAGAAGAGACATTTGAGAGGGGCCATTATCCGTGTCTATCATTTTCGGAAGGAGGTGTCAGAGGATGGATCAGGCTCTGCTCGATGGGGCTGAGCAATAGGACAAGAGGAACGGGCAGAAACTGATGCACAGGAAGCTCCATCTGAATATGAGGAAGAACTTCTTTCCTGTGCAGTGACCGAGCACTGAACAGGTTGCCCAGAGAGGGTGTGGACTCTCCCTCACTGGAGATATTCCAGAACCATCTGGACACAATCCTGTGCCATGTGCTCTGGGATGGCCCTGCTGGAGCAGGGGGATTGGAGCAGATGACACACTGTGGTCCCTTCCAACCTGACCCATTCTGTGACTTTCTAATACAGACTGACTGACCCAGAAGTGGAGAAAGTCTTCTTTAAACAAATCAAAGACATCTCCCAATTGTCGTCCTTCTAATGGAGATCCAAAAACTTTCAGCATCCACTAGGATAACATGACAGGACACAAGGAATCCATGAGATATCTGGAGTGTGAAAGGGATAATTTTTGGTCACAGATGTTGGACAGGTCTGCTTTCTCTAACATTGTGGAAACTTCTGTCTGCTTAAAGAAATACTGTTGCCATATGTCAAATTACTTTCACCTTGGCAAAACAAATACTTTTTGCACTGATCTGCTTACACAGCACTTTTGAGTAGACAGGGTATTCCTGGCTGCTCTTTCATCAAGAAAAAAGATGGATGTCCTTTTGTTCAGGCTGTAAAAATTAGTGCCTTATACTTATGAGTCAGAGCTTTCTGAAGCAGCTCCTTTCCCTCACAATGGAGCATTCAGCTTTCATCAGCAGTGCCACCGCTAACGATCCCAAAACCGACCGCCTAAAAAAACATGATGAGCCCTTACAAGGAGTCTGGCAGCAATTATCTTCTCTTAAATATAGACAGAGCAGATAAATGCTGAGCTGGCCATGAATTTTCAGACAAACAAGGACCTGCTAATGATGGATTCTTGAAGCTAAGAGGAATGGGACAGTGGGATAACCAATCATTTGCAATACATCAGTGCCAAGTTCTGCTAGGAAAAAATGTCACAGGGAACTCAAGGTTTCTGGAAGAGAGGATGTAGATGTCAAAATCTAAGTGTCACTATCAGGGAATGTAAGGAAAAAGTTTTGAGAATGCCATTAAGTTAACTTGTCACCTCAAAGAAATCCGACCCAATAGTCCATCAATCTTCTTTAGGAGACCAGGGTGAAGAGAAAGGCCTTTGTCATATTAGACAGAACATCCAAAAACATGGCTTATATCTGCAGGGTAAGAAAATCATGTTCCTCCTGACTCTTTTCCAAAGACTGCATTTCAGAGATTTTAACTTGCTCCACAGAATTCGGGAATTACAGGACTTGATCCCTTGGAAGAAGAGTTTTCATCAAGATTTAAAAACATGGCCACCATAAATACAAATGCCAGTCTATGATTCTTCAGATTGTAGAATAATGGTTTTTAAAAAGTAAAAAATTTCTTTAAAGTGACTTTCAGAAAGCGAGAAAAAGGATGGTCTTTTCTAACCATTTATATTTTCTTTAAAGGAAGGGGGAGGGGAATAAACAAGCCCAGAAAACCATAATTTGGAACTAAAAGGAATTTTCTTAAAACTCTTCATAATTGTGCATGTTCTATACCAGTTTTTAAAAGTATCACCAAAAAAAAATCACCATAGAAACCAGACAAGGCTTGCCAAGGAATATTTTGCAAATTAAATACCTACTTTGTCTAACAATGTTAAAAATTTAGGCAAGTTTGCATAAAAATTGATGATTTCTATGCACACATGGGTGGAATTCTTGATGTGTAGCTCCAGTGAATGGAACTGGATACCCCTTTATGAAGTCAGAAATGTTTTCAAAACCTAAATAATATCTTGAGCTTAGAGAGTTTTTTATACAACTTCATCTCTCTTTTAAATTTTAGTTCAAAGACAGGGGTTCTCCCAGGTATTTGCTTGAGACTTGCAGGCACAGCATTAAGTTCTCCTAAAAACAATGTCACCCAGAACATCTCAGTGCAAGGTGGATACAAACACTGTTGTCTGCCATGCAGCAACTGAGCAATGGAAATTATTATTTCTTAGAAGGGAAAGCAATTAATATGCCAAGCAGATGAATGACAGCAACTCAATCTGCAAACTGTATCTTCAGAATTCTGTCTGTTCTCGCTCAAGAGAACAGGAAACTGGGATACACAGATGCAGATGCAAACAAAGCTGGTTTTAGGACTCCAAACAGAAGTAAAACCCATTCTGAGAGGTGATGTTCTTTGCAAAAGGCTCCATATAATGTGTTCTTTGCAGAACACCAAACAGAGGAAGGGACGTGCCGTATCACAGATACACCCTTGGTAACTGGAACTCAACACATCCAAAGGAAAAGCCACAAAAATGACAGTTGATACCATCAGCTAAAGCCAGTGTCTAATCAGTAAAATAAAAGCAGAAAGCTGCATTTTAAATGAACATCAGGAAGAATGATTGGATGCCTCTTCGTCATATCTGAAAAGCAAAAGCAACAATCAAAGCCAAGCACCCTTTGTCTTAACCACAAAATGCAGCCACGCCTTCTTGAAGAAACAAATTCCTACCTTCTCATCTTTTCCCCTTGGTCAACCAGTGTCATCTGCTTCAGTTAGGAGGAGTTTCAGCCAACAAGCTCTTAGCCAAAACCCGACTTCAGCGACACACTAATAATCCAAAAAACCTGACCATCTGTGTTCCGTGAAGGGGAGACGTAAAAATGAGTATTAGCAGCATATTGATGAAACTGCAAACCAATCTGTCACAACCTCCTTTGCAGCCTCACATGAAAGGCACAGTTGGCAGGGATCTAAAACATTCCATGGGAAAGCTTCTGGAAGAGGAGAAAGAACCACTTCAAATAACTCAGTTGTCTGGGAGAGAATAAAGAGGGACTAATGAAAGCATGGATCTGCCAAGCACTAAGATAACATGGAGACCTGTCAACCACCTCTCATGGCCAGTGAAACCAAACACACTCGTGTTTCTCATCTCCCATTAGCAATGCAATACTATTAAGCAATAAACCCAGTGTGATTTCTGCACGTTTGGAGGAGCAGATGAAATGTGTTTGAGAACTTTAAAATGACCAAACCTTTTCACCCTCACACAGGTCTGCAAAATACTCTATAATACACAGTATCAAGAACAGCTGTCCCTTATTCCCAGTGAGGATGCACTCTTGGATGTTACCAAACTTGGCATCCACTGTGACTACGAAGACCATTTCATCAGAACTTTGCACTTCTCCTCGCTGAACTTCTGATATTCCTCCTGGCCCCAGCCTCAGGTTTCCCAAGATACTTCTGGACTCGAATCTCTACCACTTACAACGTTTACTCAGCACTTGGTATGATCCAGAAATCTGCTGAGGACACATTTCTGTTTCACCATCTGGATCTTTGATATATTGGATATCAGCCTCGGTACCATCAAAGAATCAGCCATTTCTGCCAAGACAAACAGGTCAGTCAAGCTTGAGTTGAGGTTGGTAACTCCATGCTGACTGTGCTCAGCTATGTTCTTCTCTTTCTCATGTTTGGAAAGGCTCCATAATCTTTTCAGAAACTCAAATGAGGCTGAACAGCCTGTGGACCCCCCAAATCTGCCTCCTTATGTTTCCTTTAGATAAAATACTATTTTTTTTCCAGTCATCAGAAACTTTCATGAGTCACCAGATTCAAATCTTTTGCCCCTTCAGTGTGAAAAACACCCTGTCCTTCATCAGACTTCAAAAAAGAAACTGCTTCACTTCAAAAAATCACACCTGGATGCCATCCATGGAACGCTACTCAACAATAAAGTAATTCTTTCCTTCAGAGTTCTCCTCTCTACCAAGAAATTTTTCATGCTCTCCAGCATCACCTTTACAAATTTTGAGGGTTTTACCATTCCTTGACACACACTTTTCTGTCCCAGCAAATTAATCTGACATGATAATATTCCCTATCTCATTTTTTAAAAACTCAGCAATCCAGATATCAAAACCTCATAGACCCTTCCCTTTGAAGCACCCTCTTACACTTTTATTCCAAGCACTTTTGGAACATGGGCAGTTTTGATCACAGTCACCTTCACTGTAGTGCACAACACAGCTTTGATAGCATTACAGCATTAAAAATAGGTAAATCTCACAGATGCAACCTGTTTCAATGTCTACATCATGGATAAACTCTTCTCCTGCCAATCAGTCACTCTGATATTCCACAGGAACAGAATCCCTATTAAACACTGGCCTGAGATTTTTCCTGCTCCTTCTTTCTGCATATGAAGGCAAGTTCAAAAACAGGATATAAGGTTCTTATTTGCTCTCTTGATCTTTACACAACCACCTTGTCCAACATCTGAGGCTCTTGTACATTATCACAGAATCACAAAATGGTTTGGGTTGGAAAGGACCATCTCATTGCCACCCCCCACTACACACAAATTCTAAGCAGTGCATATCATGCTCTACCAGCTACATTAAAAAAAAATTCTAATTATTTCAGCATTTCTGAAAGTTTTATTGAAAACTGTGCATACAGTAAAATTATTAAGTAACCAGCCGGTGCATTTTCTTTTTTTTAAAAATTAACTGTTCCTCAAATTCATTTAGATTTGGCAAAACCCGCTTAACAGAACAAAAAACATGAAAAATCTTAAAAAAATTTAATTTTCCTCTAAGCAATCAAACCAAACAAACTTGTTTTTTGTATTTTAGATACATCGGTAAGATGCCTTCTGATATCCTAGATGACTTGTCAACATTATTTTTGTAACAGTCTTTTGGCCACATGGAGCCCTGTTGCTGTGTCTTAATACAGAGCTTTTCTTCCTGGAACAAACCAGCTGTTCCCACAGCTCTGCATCCCACACCAGACAGCAGTGTCTGGTTAAGGGGGAATATGACAAGCAAGGCACAAAATGATCATCAATCTCATTTGTTCTCAGCATCCAGCAACAAGTTTTCAGCACTGACACTGCATTTGGATTATCCAGACAACAGGCTTCCTAGCAAATCCAGTTTTCCATTCCTCTTGCCCGTCTGTTCTTCTGCCCTTCCCAACATTCAGCAGCAACGAATTCTACAATTTACATTATGAAAATAAACTTCCTTTTGATTACTTTAGAGCTTCACCACAGTTGAAGAAATCTGCAATACTGGTGCTGCCTTCTTCAAAACATTAATCTTACTACAAATCTTCCTACAAAAACAAAGCTAATTTTAGTTTCCATTTTCCAGGCAGGTGTGATGTGCAATTCGTGTCCAACGTCCAGGAGAAAACTGATATGTTCAATGACAATGATGATGTACTAAAAAAACATATTGATCTTTTTATGATTACAGTCATTGTATAAAAGTCAATATAGGGTTGGGGGTTTTTTCATCTGTACTTAATGAATTTAAAGGCAACGAAAAATCTACTGCTGCTGTCTGTGATTCACAGTAGCCCTTCCCCAAACTCCACAGAAGCAACAGAGTAAAATCAGACTAGGTCACCCCTTTCCCAGCATAGGGATGGTAACAGATCATCCCAAACTCTGTATCACTATTTGTCAGAGCCTTTTACTGCTACTCATGGCCCCAGAGCCCAATTCTCTGCAAACCTAAGAGCAAAAGCAGAACAAAAAAATAAACCAAAAATCTCCAAAGCCCAGGCAGCTCCTCTGCCACACAGGGTCCATGCTCTCTTCTCCGGTGTCTTTTCTAGGCACGGTGCAGTGCTTGCAGGTACCACACAGGGCAGGTACTAAAACAGGGTCCATTCAAATGTGGGACCTGATGTCCTCCCTCAGTCACATTTTCAGCCTCCTCAGTGCTCAGACACAGCAAACAAAGCAGCCGAGTCCCGGGCTCTGCGTTATCGCTCGGCAAATATTTACCCAAAAGAGTCCCAGAATCACAGAACGCTTCCAGGGATGGGCAGGCAGGCTAAGAGAGCTGCAGGGCCTTGGATGACATGGAATTTAGGCCCAAATGAAGGAGTATCCAGAGCTCCTACACGATGCCCAACCTCAGACAAGCCCCAGTGACCGTGGTGCCAGGCGGGGATCTACAATGAGGGCTGGAGGCTCCCAAAACCAAGAGCACCTCCTGAACCCCCTCCTGGAGCACAACACACAAACGTAAAGCCACGTGACACCCTTCAGATCAAATTAAACCTTAGCACAGATGAATCACTGATTTAGTAAAACTCTGTGTTTCTTAGAAGGCCTGACACCAAGCTCACCAGCAAAGGGATTTTTTACGGTACCAAACCCACGTTACACACCCTCACGCCGTACTCGGTGCTTATCCATTTGCCACCTGACATGAAATAAACCCCACTACAGTCAAACTGCTTAGATTAACAACAAACACCAGTAAAATGCAGTTAAAAAAAAAAAAAAACCCTCATTCAGTTTCTTTCACACCCAGACTTCAGAATACCCAATACCAAAGAAGTTATTCCATTTTCTTAAATAAGCAAATACACCGATTTTAATTTTCATGTGCTTTTTCTGCACATATTATTTCTTTGGTTACCACGTCTGGCTTTGTTCTTTTGTTGCAGTGTAAAAACGTGCTGGTATATTAAAATGTTACTAAGTGTGTACAGATGTATAGCTTCTATTTGAGCAGCTCGGGGACTGGTAACCATGGCACTGCTTCCAAGAATAGAATTATCATCTGTAACAGCACTCATGCTGTGGCAGTTGACAGAATGGTTATAAATATATCTATTAGCAGCCTGAGCTGAATCTTTAAACAGCACTATAGGGACAGCAGTTGGCTAAAAATAGCTTGACAATATTGCATTTGAACACTTGTCCTCAGAAACACTTTGTCACAACCACAGAGTGAATTTCAATTTTTTTTTTTTTTCCCCTGCATGAAGCTGAAAATGAACTTCTGTGGCACACAGGAGACAGACAGTGTGACATTTTTTGACCTCCCTCCTCCCTAGAATGCTACAAATAAAAAGCACAACAGCAACAATCTTGAAAAGGCTGCTATAAAACATGATGTGATGCCTAGAATTCGAAGTACAAGAGGCAAGGGCCGAATCAAATATCATTTTCCAAGGAGGAAGGGGAAAAAAAAAAAAACACATGGCAATCAAGAGCACACAAATAATCTGTCTGAGCTGCTGGAGCTCAGCTTTGTTCTAATACAGTTCCATAGAACTGGAACAGGGAAATGATGGTTACAAAGTTGTTACTAACAACTGCGTGAGCCACCACTCAGATGAATAAAGGAAAATTGTCTCATAGCAGATTACTAAATCCAGAAATCATTAATTCAGATATACATTCTCAATTTTGCTTGCTACTTTTAGTATTTTCATCATCTTTGTGATCGCAGTTGATGCCAGCGCAGTAATAACACTGTGGCCAGTTCAGTCAGCTGATTAAAAACAAACAAGCATCCTTTATTAATCAGGGAAGTGTTTACATCCCTTTAAATTATTAAATGAATATACAAACTGCTAATTGCCTAATAAGCAACTGTACACTGGAAAACATGGCTTATCAAAAAAAAAAAAAAAAAAAAAAAAAGGTATAAATGATGAAAGTCTCCACGAAGAAAGATGTGAAGAAATCACGTCATGCAGCAAAGAATATTTTAGCTGAGAAGAAATCTCTGGAGGTTCTCTGATCAGCCCTTTGCTCAACTCAGGGCTCAATTACAGGAGGTTATAATGGAGATTTTGCAACATCTCCAAGCATCCATTTTGTGTCTCAGTGCCCTCCCTGTAAACAAGAATCTTCCTAATATCTGACTGCAGTTTCTTCCAGCTCGTGTCTACTGCTTGTAATTTGGGAGGTGCCCACTGACCAACAGTGGAAATGGGCACAGACTGAACACAGGAGGTTCCCTCAGAACATCAGGTAACATCCCTGAATTATCAGCCTGTTTCCAGCACAAATCCAAAGCACAGCCCCAAACCAGCTACTCTGATGAAAATTAACTCCACTGCAGCCCAGACCAGCACAGGGTGGTCGAAACAGGTGGCCCAAACAGGCTGTGGATTCCCCCACCTTTAACAAACTCAAAAGTCATCTGGACACAACTGACTTTAGGTGGCTTGAGCAGGACTGGAAAAGATACCCTCCAGCTGTGGCTTTCAGCCTTGGATGTGCACTCCCAAATGCAAGGGAAAACAAGGCTCTAGGAGAGAAAAAGCATCTCCCAGCCAAAACTAAATACAGCTTCTAGAGTAGGTTTATCTTACACCTTCCATCTTTCCTGAGGATTATTTAAGGATGAGCTACAATTTAAATAGAACAAGTTCTATCTGTTGTACCCTTCTTAAAGCCTTATTTTTGGTAAGATAATGTAATCTGCCATATAAAACTTAAATACTGGAAAACTAAACTCGACTGTAGTGTGAGACCTGAATATTTAGGCAAGAAAATTAAGCACTTGGGATAATTAGAATTGCTGTTTTCATAAGGCATATGGATCAACTTGGTCATGGCAGTGAACTTGGGCTGCAAGGCAAGAAGAATTTACAGTTCTACACAAATTTGTCCTTTATCGACTACACATCACTTCTTTCTTTAAAGTTTAAACATTTCCAATCATTTTTCCTAGATGTCTCCCAGGGGAATTAGAGCACACATTACAATCCTGAACTTCTGAAAAATTTATACAAATACTGACAGTACTACTCTACATCTCTCTAGGATTTTTGCATATCTGCCAAGTGATATGAAAGATTTTTACTCAACCAGTCAAAGTGTGATGCTGAGGACTAAAGGAAAGTGATGTCAGATCTGGTCAGACACTTCTTCACACAGAAAAATTCATGGCAAAATAAACCTTTAGAATGAGCAATAGCTTCACTGATAGAATTCTTTTAAAACATCTGATTTTTACAAATAAAATGAAAATTACATTAAACCTCTGTGCAAAATAAATTAATTTTTGTTCCACCTAACTTCAATGTCTACTACAAAAGTGATGTTATTCCAAGGGTGTAAAAGCTTTGCTAAGAGTTCCAGTTCAGTTTGTGCCACAAATTTGAACTGAATAATATGACTATTACCTTATGACTGTTCTGGTATAAATCTCTGGTCAAGTAGCATTTGACTCTGATCAGAAGGACTTTTTCTGCAATTTGTTGAGTAATAGAAGTAAAAGCAGAACACCAAAAGTTGTCTGAATTTATTATAAGTTAATCAGATGGTCTAAAATTAATCATTAGCAAGTATCAGTTGGCTGGATCCATTCACTTAAATGGTCTTGATTGGATAAAAGCAGCAGTTCCTAAGCACGAGCTACTGAAGCCAAGAAAAGGTACATATAAAGTTCAACACAGAGAGAAGAATAAAAATAATAATTAAAATTAAAAAAGCACCACACCCACACCTATCGTTGTTTGCTATAACAACTTCGGAGGCAACATCTATTCCGAGATGTAGCTGCCTATATTTATGTTTAAATCTCAGTCACAGTGCCATCTGCTGACTATTTATACTCTTATACATTTTAAAGAGATGGCTTGTTTTAAGCTCACACAACCCCCTCAAGTCATCCATTACCTTCCTCCTAAGTTTATCCAAAGGTGAGGACAGGAACACTTCTCTAGGAACTGGAATGGTTGAAGATTTCCAGGTTTGAATGTTCTTCCTGCAACCTTAGAAGCGCTCCAGGAACACAACGGACTTGAACCACTAAGGCACATGAATATTGCTATAAAATAATAGTTTCTACTGGTGGAAATGAACAGCAGGATCCCAAGAATGAGATAAATGGAAGGGTTTGCTTTTGGGTTTGCTTTTCCCAGGAGTTTGGCCTCCAAAAATCAGCTATGTAAGGACAAGCAGTGCTACCTGCATTTCAAATTCTGCTGCTAAAATTACCACAGCTTTCATTGAAAAAAGTGGTGGCAGAAAAATATAGTGAAGATAAATTGTAGTATCAAGTATAAAGTTTATTGATCAGTTTACTGTGTTCCCATATGAAAAACTCCAACAGGCTTCCCAGTCTCGTTATATATTTTATCTTTTAACAATTCATAGAAGTTATGAGCCAAGTGCTGACACTCTGATGAAGGCAGTGCCATGGGAGAAAGATTTCTTATGTTGGTGTTGACTTTTGTTTTTCCTCCTTCCCCAAACTCACAACAAATATTCCCATCATTATTCACCTTCACCCCTTCCCACAACAGTCAGTGACAAGACTGTAACACATTGCATATCTACAGAAGAGGAGCAACAAGGGAAATACCATATTATTCCAGGCAACACTTTTCCTTCATCCAGACATGCTCCAATACCTGATTGGAGATTAAGGTAGTAGAAAAAATTCCCCAAAGTGGGCATTGGAACTAGATGATCTTCAAGGTCTCTTCCAACCCAAACTATTCAATGATTCTATGAGTCTATTCAGCCAAAAACTGTTACATTAAGAAAAAGGCAGCTCTTGAACACAAATTATAAGTCTTATGTCTCTCCTTCCTTCTTGAATAAAAGACTTCATGAAATACCACACTTAAGTCTTTCAACAGGTGTAATCAACTTCATAGGAAACAAATGTGCATATCTAGTAAGTTAGACAATTAATTCATATTGTTTTTTCTAATGATCACTAATACTACCTCAATTTCCAGTCCAATATCTCTTCTGTTATTAAATGTATTCACAAAGTATCACATGTAGAGAACATTAAATATTACTTCAGCTGCTACCATTTTTCTTCAAAGCAGTAACAAAACACTTCAACTATCCCATAAGAAAAACAGCTGACAGGCTCAGAGAGAACAACTATTTCCTATTTTCTCATGGAAGGCACTGTAACATTCCATTTAGGGAAGAATTTCAGCAGGCCTGCTATTCACTGCATGAAATAGGAAAGGCTGTTGCCAAAACCCCCAAATCCACTCCATTTAGAAGTTTCACTGGAAGAAACATTCATTAAAGGAGAATTATTCTGAGCATACTACACAGGTCAACAATTTCTGATTAAGTTTTCTTTCCATAAATCATACTATTAATAATTTTGCCAGTATTCACTGTTTTCTAGAAAGCAGTTGACCCCCAAAAGTGTCAATTTTGATTTTCAAGGATAACACAACCAATTCCCGACAATATTAAGTATACACAACTATCTGATAAATTGGAGGGGAAAAAGACCCAATCTTTCCCAAGGAATAGTAATTAAATCCCTCTATTCTCTTCCATTAATATTCCAGAGTGCCACACAATCATTTCCTATTCCCTTGATGAATATTCATGAGAGAACTGACCAGAACTCGTGGCCACTTTCCCTATGTACTCACCATTTAAAACAAATCCAGGCTGGGCAGTCCTGGAACACCACAGTGCCCTGGAAGGAAAGGGCCAGAATTTGTATTTCTGGTGCATCATATTGAACTCACAAGGCCTCAGGACTGAGGTTTGCTCTGTTTGCTCTGATTGACCTGGTTGCAACTTTACTTTACGAGCTAAAGCTCCCACAAAAATCTGTCCAGCTGACCAGGATACAAGGTCCAATTTGTTTTCCTTGTGTCAGTACAACCACAGTTCCACACACAGAGGTGTAAGGCACAGTTAATCTATGAAGAAGAAGGTATTTATGAATACAATAATGATGACCCTTTGAGAGGTGGATGCAGCAGAGCTGTAGAAGCCCTGGCATGATTAGAGACGGGACACACTGGACACTGGAAACCCTAAAGGCTGGAAATCACTGCCCAACAGGCAGATAAAGAAATGCAGCTGGACAAAAAAACCCTATTGAGGGCTAACAAAAAGAACAAAGAACATCAAAGAGATGCTGATTTTGGATGTAACATGGAACTGCAGGCCAGTGGAGAGAAAGGAAGGTGTAAAATCATATTAGAAGGTGTATCCTAGAAAAGAGATCTCCTATGGCAAATTCCTCCCCATGAAGGCCACCTGCAGGTGACACTTCACCAGCACTGGGAAGAGACCAACCATAGAGCAGTGGGAGGGTGGACATAGTTCCTACCCCTTTTCCTAGTGCTAAGAATTCAATGCATAATAATTCAGTGTATAATAATTCCAACTGTATCATTATTCCTCCTGTAAAGATTAGATCAGGCCTAATAATCATTAAAATGTTAAGATTTCAACTGTTCTAATACTAAATTCCTGGCTCAGCCATATAAGGTGTACTTTCTCTTGGCCTGTGAAACAATAAAGGATGGCACCAAATGACTTCCAGAGGTGCCTTCCAACCTGAACCACTCTGGGAGACTGATTCAGTGAATATGATTCTAATGCAACTACTAATTTTCCTTAATTAATCAGAACCTGAAAGTTCAAATAATTTCATACTTGTACTTATGTTTTCCACCCTGATAGTGATGAGTATGATGTAGAACATAAATGGCATCATATATTCTCAAGACCTTTTCATGTACTGGTGAAAAATGCCACAGAAATGCTGCAGATCACTCAAGAGAAACACAGAAATGATGTAACACAAGAACACACTGATTCTGAAAAATATCTTTCCTTTTTTTCCTATTCAGCACTTTGACCTTCAAGTTCTTAGACGAAAAATGGCATGGAGCAACTCACACAAGTATGCAAAAGTAGTCTCCTAAGAGAGTGTACTGCCCTGAATTGGGCTAAGATCCTGGAGACTTCTGATCCAAAGTGACTGTGTTAACCTGTGTTAAAATTACAGTGTTAAGGTCTCCTGCTGTCCTCACAAATATTTCTGTCAAGACAGAACAGTTATCAGAAGTCAATCCTTAAAGTCCACTTTTCTAATCAGGGGAAAATCTGGTCAAAATCCCTTTCCTGCTTGATTCAAGCTGGACCACTCCCAGCTATTGCCCCTACTCATGGTAGCCTCTTGTAACAAGAAATTCCCTTTTGACAAGATAAAGTTACTAAACTTCATTCAAACTGCCACATCCCAATCCCTGTGTATCGGGGCAGCTCTCATAATTAGAGCATTCAGCACAAAACCTGAGGGCAAAAATTCACTTCACAGAACTCTTACAGGGTGAGGATTCATTGAGCTTCTCAGGAGAAAGTGAGAAGAATCTTTCTACAACAATCTATAACTACTCATATAACTCCATGTCATCTCTTACTCAGTGGAAATACAAGAGCCCCACAGTCATTAAACAAATAACAGTGGTTGCTTTTAATTCCCTTTCAAGGTAAAACCAGTCAACAGGAACACTGAAAGACCCAGTCAGGCAGCAACTGAAACAGATTTCTGAAAGTAAACACACTCAAATGCTTGACTTCAGCTTTCACCTAAATAAGCATCTTCAAAAGCAGCACATTTTTAAGCATGTGTTAAACAAAAACAGCAGCAGTCAACTTTCCATTTTAAATGAACAAATTTGTAAACTTGTTTAGAAAGAAGTAAATTAAGAACTGACAAAAAATGACAGCTGAAAGCAGTAGAACAGTCACGGTGGTTTTTTTCTAAATATAAATCAAGTGAGACTGAAATATCTACAGTTTCATTTATAAAAGTGAGTTACATTTTTCTTTTTTAAAATCTACCTACCCCTATACAATTTTAACTGGCATTAATCAGTTTTAAATTGTTTTTCATAATGCTGAAGTTATAGTTCTCTTTTTTATAAATCTACCTACTTGTATACAATCTTAACTGGCATTAATCAGCTTAAATTGTGTTTCACAATGCTGAATGAATTAACTTCGCCTTGCAGTTTGTGAGTTATTTGTAGCTTTTGTGGCTCAGAACCTCAGCCATAGACTAGAACACTAAAAGCACTGATACATATATGCCATGAAAGCAGTTCAGTTTTCCAGGGAATATGCCTCGGAATAACAGGACAAAAAGGAAATGACACAGCAAGAGAACACGAAGGCCACATCAACCACCCATTTCAGCTGAGTAACCAGGCAGCCTTCATTAACAGTCCTCAAAAATAAGCAGCTCCAAACACCTCTGCTCCATCCCTGAACATTTGTTCTCACTCAGCTCCACCTCCTGTGTGCTCACAAAGCCTCTCTTGCTTTGGGGTTTTCTTCCTGCGGACTCGGCATTTTTAAACGATCGATCTTACAAACATTCCAGTCACTAAGGGGAGTCACTGAGGCAAGTGCAGACTCCTTGGGCTTACAGGCTTAGCCTGGGCACTAAATAAATTGAGCCATTTCACTTCTCTTCTGTAATGGAATCTGAGAAAAATAATCTTCCCTGGACACTTTTCCGTATTATGTAGCCTGACTATTCCCAAATTGGTCTGGTGCGTTATTTTCTTCGGGTTTGTTGAAGTCTTGGAAGTGCAGAAACTCATAAAGGCCTTAAAACTGGGAATTTCAGTCTTTGCCATTACCATTATTCAACACCCCACAGATCAGGTATTTTCAACAGAAACATAAATGTGTCTGCTAAAGAACAACTCTCCTCTCTGTTATTTCTGGAGTTCCCCCCCCCCCAATTTTGTGGTTCAAACCTCCTGTACTCCCATGCACACACAAGCCATTTTATTTAAAATACATACTCCTGTATGTGGGACACGAAAATAAACCAGAATATGAACAGAATTTCAACAGAATATGAGCAAATGGTCCAAATGAACCATTTGCATGTATTTGTGACCTAAGTTTGCCATTCATAAAACTATCCTCCTTGTGATATTAAATTAATAGTAGGGATTCGTCTTTAGTTCAGGTCTAAATTCCTTCCTTGTAATTTTAAATCCATATTAGGAATTCCTGCTTAGATTACACTTCAATTTCTTAACTTAAATGAGATAAGGTGCCATTCCATCCAGGCAGCAAATCTTTCCAATTTCCAACAATCATTTTTCTAGTCCTCTCTTCAAAATCTATCATGAGTTGATGGTAGGGAGGTAACCTCCAGGTTACAAATCACAGGGAATTTAGGTATCCTTCAAGATTTTGTTTTTTAAAATAGCATGAACTCTCAGTCGTGGATACCCTGCAGCCCAACAAATGAGTTCATTTACACAAGTATTCTCTGGCTGTCATTAATTATTTTTGAACATGGACTCAGCTTTACCTTAAACCATTCATTAATGGAAAATAAAGATCTATTTAAAATTAAGCTCTTTATTAGGAGAAGTGGGGAAATTTTGTTTTGGTAGCATATAAGATGGCTTGACTTTCAATCAGATTTCTTTAAAAGAAGGTTCAAATTAAAGTCAAAAAAAAAAAAAAAAAAAAAAAGAAGATGAAAAAAGGAAAAAAAAAACCCACCAGAAGTTTCTGGGATGCTGTGATAATGTAAGCTGAATTTTATCCAACTAGCACACAAGTTTTGGTAGGACATAAGGATTAACACATTTAACACTTGCCAAAGCTGCCACAACACTGAAATGTCCTGTTGAATTCATTTCAGAGCAGGTGCAGCCCCCCATTTCCAAGGGTGAGTGCTGACACACGTCAGCTCCAACGACACTCTGTGGGAAGGCCGGAGACACAGATGGGCACAGGTATCCAAGAGGACATTGGCATCACAGCACTGACACACAACAAAACAAACTTCAGAGCCATACCCTCTTCTTCCAAGTTCCTGAGTAAAGGAAAAGACCTACACAGAAGCAATTGAGGAAAACGATGCAATCAGTGTGTGTGTGGGAGGGTGATGACAATTCACTTCTGTTGATTTGCAGCTAAATAATTTTGTTTGTATTACTGCTTAAAACCTCTAGCTGCAGAGGAATCTTAATTCTTTCTAGGAGCTCATAGATTTGTTTTCATTCTGAGCCCTGAATGTTTATTAAAGATGTGAGGTAGCAATCTGCAGTAGATTATATGATCATAAACTGACAGCAAGACCTGAGGAGGTGGCACTGGCAGGCAATTAGGGAAATTCCTGATATAGGGAAGAAAAAACAAAAAGGAAAAAAGAACCCAGTAGCAATCACAATTATTTTCAAGAACTCGGGCACTGTCACGGGATACGAAGGAAAAGGCAACCAGAAATGCTCAGATTTCAGCGTTCTTCCTGTTTATTTTCTTTGCAGCCGTTGTTATTCCCACTGACTGCTCCTGAGCCCACCTGGCTAAAGCAGGGATAAGCACCCAGCAAAGCAGGACCTGAACTGAATACAGAGAGCAGAGGAGAAGCATCATCCTGACACTGTTGGTTCATGATGCAGGTGCATCCTTGCCTCATCCTAGATAAAGCATTACTCAAATTAGAAGCTGTGGAGTCAAATATGGAGCAAAATATAAGCTATAACCAAATTTGTATGACAACAATCAGGAAAGCATTTCTTAGTCTTCATGTTGTGTCAGTTCTGGTCCCTGCCTCTCTTTCTAAAAAAAAAAATTATAGAAATATGGAATATATTATACAGCAGACATACAGATACTCCTCATCTCTTCACCTTAAACTTCATTGACATTCTCCACCACTCCAGATCCAAACCTACTCCCCAGGTATAAACGCTGCAGAGAAACCTGCAGAAAATCTGAACCCATAGTGTCTATTTTTCACTTAATTGCTTTCAAATCAAACAAAGCCTGAGCAAAACCCACAGACAAACCTGCAAGGAAATGCATTTCCACTACACAGAGGATAATATGGAAAACAGTTTCAAATCTGCTGCTATTCTTTAAGATCTTCCCAATTCATAAAGCAGCAATAAGACGTAAAGCAGCAAGCTGGTCACACAGAGAGGGAAGTATGAAAAATTGCAGTTTATGCTGTGTGATGAGCTAAAATTCAAGGCTTATTTAAGGGCTGGAAAAAATAAAAGGTCCACCATAGTTCCAAAAAGCAAATGCAAATGTAAAGGAATAAATTTTTATGACATAGGAACTAAATGATCGAAATAATCTGTACCTTCCTTCGAAGGAGGAATACAGCAAAGGGGGGGAAAGGGGAAAAGAAAAGATGTTAGAGAAGCTGTGAAATTGTGTTGCAATGTAGCTACACGCTGCTCCAGAGCCAATCCATCACATTTGTTTAGGTTAGTCCAAGGCCAACACTTCAGCCTGGCTGACAAACTCCTAATGAAGTGTTTGCTGTGCTGGAGACTTTAACTATTTGAGCACAAGGACGAGCAGCTCCTCAGTTTGTTGCATTCTGATTTTTTTTTTCTAAACTCCTTAAAAAAAAACTTTTTCTTGCCTCAGAGACCAAGCTTACAAAGGGCATTTTCCATTGTTTTCTGAACCCTCTAACATGAAGGGTTTGGTTTCCAAAACCAAGTTCCACTTCTACAAAATCCAGGGAAAGCAAATTGAGCAGTGACCAAACAGTTTCCTCTCTTTATTGAGAAAGGCAGAAAAACTTTCTAACTCTTTTGAAGGCAATTAAACCTTCCTTCACCAAGGAGACCACAGGAAGTTTTTACTTTTTGGTTATTATTTGCAGGGACATGAGCCTGGAAAGAATCACAGAATCATTAAGGCTGGAAAAGACCTCCAAGATCATCAAGTCCAGCCTTTGACCAAATACCACCACACCCACTAAACCATATCATGAAATGCCACATCCAGGTGTTTTTTTTTAACAATTGGTGACTCCACCACTTCCCTGGGCAGCCTGTTCCAATCCTTGACCACTCCTTCAGTGAAGAAGTTCTTCTTAATAACCATCCTGAACCTCCCCTGGTGCAACTTGACCCTGCACAGTGAAGAGAGATAACATGTCTTTTTTTGCACGTATTTATGTCAGAGTGTCTGATTTTCAGAGGAAAACAAGGTCCCCTTTATATATAGGATATAAAGATATCTCCTGCATACAGGATATAAAGAGAGAATGTCCACATTCTGTGTTAGCTTTTACACTGGGAACTTGTCACGAAGTGGCTTTCACAAAGGAGGTCAGGTGAGCAGAGCTGCCACTACACAAACACCCGAGGAGCAGGTTGTTTGGGTTTTCCTCCTCCATAGAAATCACAGTCAGTTATTACTCAGCGAATTCCAGGGTTATAACTGCCCAAATGCAGGGAAAAGCCTTTTCCTCAGCTGACTTCTCTGAAGTTGGACGACAATCACCCTGAGGAACATCTGCTGAATGAAGTGGCACAGAACATGATAATAAAATTATTATTACTTTTAGTAATTTTTCAGTTAAAAATCTAAAGATCACCCACCATTTCAGCTCCATTCCATCTAGACTGGGAGATCACAACCCACACTTGGATACCAGGTACAAAGAACAGCAATAATTCAATGAAACTATTCTACTTCTTCTGTGGCTGAAAAATTGTCAGGGTGAAGTTATGCATTGTGGTGGCACGACAGCACTACCACAAAGGAAACCCAAAAAGTCGGTTTCAAAACTGAAACATTAAAAAAAAATGTTCATTATAATTCATAAAACTTTAAAACTTTACAGAGATACAGCCTGAAGAGCAAAACCAGCACTTGGGGGCCAATCATCACCGAGCTGTACGACAGTGGTGGGAAGGGAGCACCCTCCTTCCTTTGGAATTTGACATCTCTGTCACACACAAAAGTTCAGAATAAAACTCTCAAAAAATAATTGGTCCCACATTATCTCACTTACAATAAGTAGAGAGGAAAGATACCGAGGGCAGGAGGCCCTTTACTTGCTTCAAAGCCCAGTAGTGGAAATTGCAGGTGGACAAATTAGGGCTAATAGTAAAATGCACTTTTGAAAGGCATGGCTGTGTCACCATTAAAGGACCTGATCTAAGGATGGAGAAAGTTTTCTACCACTGAAATATTTTAATAAAATTGGATAACTTCCAAAAATGCATGTTTCAGCTCAGAGTTCTCGGCTTGCTACTGGAACCTCAAGGGTAAACTTACAGAGATCAGATTAAATCAGTAGGAAGTTTTCCATCAAGTCGAGTGAAGAACGAGAATTCTGTGATTTTCTATCATCTATTCTATGAGAATAGACTGGCAGCATCTGGATAACATTCCATCTTTCTGTATTTCAACTCATTTGGCTTCCATTTGTAGCTATTTCCCCCCACACGCCCCCATTCCAGGTTGTGGAGCACTTGTAGTCTGTAAATGGCCACCAAGAAATCAGATGAACTCAGGGAGAGGGTTTGGATTGACAACAGCACTGCAGTGACCAAGCAAGAGGTAGAAAAACATATGAAGAATAACATGGAAGATTTAAAGCAAACGGACAACTGCTCACAGGCAACAAGCACTAGGCAAAGGACAAAATCCAGAAACAGTTTTTGGTAAAAGTCTCCAAGTGCTATGCAGAGGAAAAACTCATGTTGAGTTTCCCCAGCAGCAGTGAAAAATGCAGGATTTTAGGTTACTTTTTCATTCCTAAAAACAGGATTCCATCCCCTGTTCCTCCCCCTCGTCACAGTACAGAGCACTCGGTGGTTATAGTGAGAACATTCCTGATTGTCCATCTCGTGTGATCTTGGGCAAGTCATTGACTCCTTGTTCTGGCCTGTCAGCTGCTGTATCAAATGGCAGCAATAGTAATAAAACTGTCTATTACTTGCATAGTGTCCAACCAAAAAATGAGGGCAGTTTTATGGAATTACTTAATCCTAATAACATTACTTGTACAGCACTTGAAATGCTCTGCTCACTTTGCTGGTCGTTTGATACAAAGATGTAACATAACTGAAAGTGCACTTAATAAAGTTTAGACACAGTAGCTACTGCCACGAAGCAATCGAGAAGCTTCTTTGCTCCTGAGAATCACTTTATTAAAAAAAAAAAAAACAAACACCCAAAACATTTTAATTGCTTCCTGTCATTTGTCTTCTCCTCTTCTCAGACCTATTTCGGCTAAACCAATAATATGTTTTAAGAGTCCCAGGTTTAAAATTAGCAAGTCATTCTGAGTTCTCCACTCTTACCCATCTAATTGCAGAGTATGATGTATTATCCTCACCGTGCTTAATGGCTGCAGACAGTTGAAGCACATCCAAGTCACTTAACAGCAATATTTATACAAATACATCACCAAACTCCAGATCTCCGAGTCAAGTGGCACAGAAAATCTTCCACGCACACACAACACGTACCGGTGCGAAGGATCAATTTCCCCAACGTAATATTCATAGTACTTTTTTATCTTCTACTACCAGAGAACATGATTTTTATTCCTTTTAAGCACAATAACATCAGGGATTTAATTTACTATAAGATTACACCTACGGAAAATCAGGTCTAAATGAATCACAGAGAAAAATCTGAGAAATTACACTCTGCTTGATCAACAGCCCCAAATTCTTCCATTTTCCCGTCTTCATATATGAATTTTTCTCATTAATTTCTCTCTCACATCATCAGTCACTGCAACATACAGCAAGATCAGCAGTTTAATGACATTGCATAGAAATCAATTTCATAAAATGGTCCAAAAATAGGAGTAGATTTCATGTAACACAATATTAAAACCTTTATTTATATAAGTCTCAGGTTTTTTTCCTCATTGCCATACAAGGATTTTCCTCTTTGCTACTTCTGACAATTTTAGGTAATTTTCATTTCCTGGAAATTTAAGTATTTTAAACTCAATTTCGTCCTACTCAGCCTAATAAGGAGTCAGCCTCTAACACTGATCACAGATGAATTTAGCACATCATTCTCAGTACTAAACTAAGAAGCCTCCATTACAGCTTGGGATTTTATGCCTGTTTTCACTGATAGCAGTAGAAAGCCTTAAACGCATCCATAAATAACCTGGAATTCTCTTAAGCAATCCCTCTGACAAACAATCTTACTACAAAATTGCCAACTATGACATTTAAAACCTGGTTTACCCATAAACAGCAAATGTGGAGCTCGCTGTGATGATTATCCAGTCGTTTTCCCCGGTGAAACAAAGTTGGTAAAGCAGATTCTGATGTGCCCTTTCAAAAATGCCTTGGCATCAATTACAGCCATCACACTCTGCACTTCCAGCTCCTCCTGAGCAAAACCAGCACACTTGACCTACTCTTTTGAAGTCCTCACAGTAATAAATTACCGAACTTCATTCTCTTTCTCACACTCCTGGGTAAGGCAGATATTAAAAATGCCACTTTGCCTAAACAGAAGATTCACAGTCTTGAGATTCTCCTTTTTTTATTTTTTTTTTTTTTTATCAAGATGGTCTTTATCTCCTTTGGCCAGTTGTCCAAAAAGCAGAGCAAACCTCTAAGCGTTACTATGATCTCCATCTCCAAGATGGAGAAAACATTTCAAGAAAAATGTCATTTGAAAAATTAAGAAACTAGACATGCTTGAAGATTTATTTATTCTCAAATTGAGAGGAAAAAATTATGGTACATAAGTGTTTCTCTCAGCCCTCTGTAAATCTGTTCTTCATTATTTATCAATGCACTGAGTCTCTGTGGTTAAAAGACCACAGAAAATTATTAGATTGATAAAATTTACAGAATTTCAAGCAAGTTCCATCAAACATTTGGCACGAAAATATTATCATAAGCAAAAATGGAACACGAGGTTGAAGCCAACTCAGGCAGCAAATTTCTAGATCTTTCCATTTCAAACTTGACTTTTTCGCAACATAAGAACTAAATTTTAGTGAGCAGAACAATTGCTTCAAAGAGAGGAAAAGGAACCCTTTCTTATCCACATCTTCTTCCATATATTCAAGGAGACAAGAAGTGTAAATAAACGTGCTGACAGCAACAGCTATTAATTACCACTGATAATAAATGAACCCGACTAGGATGGAGCCACTGTTTGCCACCAGTAGCTGGTAATGAAATTAAAGCCTAAACCAGCTGGGTTGGGATGCAAGGGAAGATGGTAAGGATGCAATTCCTGTTATCACATTTGGAGTAATGGTCCATCTCCCAGGATTTGGAGAGCACAGCTCCTCCCTCCCAAACTGCTGTTCTGAGGAACAATCAATTTGATCCTAAATGCCTGTTCACGAGCTGATATGGTTAAGCCAATCCCACCAGGATGATTTTTTGAGGGAGGCCATTTGTTATTGTTCTGGGGGAGGATTTATAACAGTGATACAACACCAGTATCAGGATCTGAGTCCAAGGAAATGCAATGTATGTTCACATGTAAACTTACATTTCCAACTGAATCACTCAGAAGAATTATTTCCTCCAGGTAGAGGCTTTCCAGAGCCAGAACAAGGTACTCTCCCTTATTCCCAAGGGTAAAACAATAAGGGAAGAGATACAAGGAACAGTATTTATTTATGTGATTTACCTACTGTGTTATCTACTGGGCTCTGAAGTTATAAACTCAGTTATGAGGAAAAGGGTGAAGAGATCTTAGTACAGAGTTATAAGAGAAAACCCACAAGGTGAAAAGAGTGGAAATGGGGGAAGAAAAGGGTGAATTAAGCAATGAAGGAAAGGCAAGCTGGAGAATTGCAGATGGAAGGCCCTTAGCATTTGCTAAGGCACCTGTGGAACTGCACAAGTTCAGTCATGGGAGAACAAAGTTTGTTCAAGCGAGTTCTTAGAATATTGATTGTATTACAGCACACTTAAAAGGATTAAGATTTGAATATCTGCTAAAAGTGAAAATGCAGCCACGGATTTTACCAGACTTATGTGGAACAACTGACAAATGCAAAGCCACTACACAGAATGTACAGATATTCAATTTGAGGGCCAATGTTGGGCACACTAGATAGCAACAGAATGTGGAAAATATGAAAGAACAGTAGTTTCAGAATGAAAGAAAAAGCATGATTCCATCTATCCCTTGTGTTTACAATTTTGCCTTACAGAAAAAAATAACCCAAATCCATAAAATCATTCTTAATACACTTGCAGCTTTTCTCCAACTGTTTGATGTGAGATACACATTGCATTGGAACTCTAATCTTAGACTGTGTAGTATTTTCTTCTCTGCATAGATCTAAAGATTTGAATAGAATTCTCTCTGATACTGGAAGAGCAGTTGCCTTCCTCCCAGCCAATTCCACACTTCTGCTTAAGCTAAAAAACTAGAAATTATCATCACGAGTATGATAAAAGTGAGCGTGGTAAAATTCTGTTTAGCAATACTCACAAGTGAAATGGATGAAAATACTGCAGAGATCTTTGTAAGGATGAACTCTGGAAGCACATTTGGCCCTGAAGTTCTATATCCAGAATTTTTACTATAATGGAAATCTAAATATCAAATGCTTGAAAGAATCTCTGGTTACAACAGAAAACAAGTCTCATCTGCATTTTGAGGTCAATCATTCTGGAAGAATTCTTGTGTTGCAGAGCAAGATTTTCTGTGCTTAAGGGTAAATCAGATGTTTTAAATCTTGCCTAGATCTTTTTTTCAGAAACATAGTGGAGCTCAGTGCATCCAGAACCTGGTATGACTGAACATGAATGAGTTAAGAACGGGAAGAGAGGCAGACCAAGTGTTGCATTGTGAATAAAACAGGGAGTGCTGAAAGAAGAGGTTTATGAGCTGTAGCTTAGCACGACATTCAATGTGCTACAGGGCTTCTGATTCAAACCTGGACAACACACTGTCATTTTAGGAACATGTACAATGAACCAGAGTCCACCTGCAGAGATGAAAAACCACTTTAAATTGGACATTCAGCCCAACTCCAAAGTGTGAGCAGGGAGGCTGAGTACCAACAAAAGGCAGTTCATCACCGTGCACTAAGTCTAATGAGTAGAGCAGGTCTGCAGAGGCCTAATCAACCACACTCCTGGTGCTGGAACATTCTCCATCTGGCAGAAGCAATCCCGAGGATTCCTGCAGCACCTCAACTGCCAGAGGATCCACAACACGAGCAGAGTAAACGTACACAGAGGAAAAACAAGTACATATCCACATTATCTATTATATACAGAGGTGTTCTGAATTCCTGACACACAGCATGGGACATCCTGAGAGCTCCAGGCTGCAGGGCATGTCTGTCCTCTGGAAAGGCACAGTGAGGAAATGGATCATCCCACGCAATCCCACACAGACAAACATCTCAGTTTCTAACTATTCTTAAGATTTCTTACAGAGCTGACTGGACTTTCACCAGCCTGTTCTAAATGTTTGTTCCAGCCCTCCCTCCACTTCGAGTTTCCCCCTCAGCAAAGTCTTCACACGAGCCCATCTTTACTATTTCTCCCTAATTTTAGCCTTCTCCTCTTTTTTCCTCCCTCACTTTCTATACATCCAACTCCCTCCTACATCAGTATTAAGAATTTTTTGCTGTCTTATCTTAATGCCATTATGGACATAAGCACCTACTGCTGATCACACAAGCTCTGTTTGTTGTGCTGATGTCAACTTTCATTTTTCTTGGTTCATCTTTAGACAAGAAAGAGAGATGAGGTGTGGCTTGTGTAGGAGGTTGTACCTGCTGAAACCACCCCTGATGAGCCACTTGTCTGGTTACAAGCAGGGTATCATCGCTGGTTTTCTGAGTGACAATCAAAAAAAGTCCAGAGAAAAAGCTGTTTCTGACAGACAGATAGTGAATCTATCCACAACTTTTCTATCAATGCTTTATAAAATTTTTCATGTCAGATAAAATAGGAATATAGGGAAAAATAGGAAGCACTTCAAGATATAAAATGTGTTGAACTGAAATTCAGATACTACAGTGATAATACTGAATGTAGCATACCAGATAAGATGAATTAATTGAATTTATTCAAATCCAAGGGGTAGCAGTATTTTTTTTTTCCCTGGCTCTATAGAATAGCTGTAGTAAAATATTTTTTTCGTGTTCTAAAGTACAGTCCTCTCTAGGGCCCAACAGAGTGTTCATTTCTTGATGGAACAATTCACAGAAGAGGAGAGGAAGAGGCCTGGTGAGAAACTGTGTGGAATACTCAACTATTTCTAGAACTCAAACACTTAAAAGGAAGGTAAGCAATGCTGAACCAGGCAGGAAGGAAAGCTAAAAGCATTTAGACCCAGACTACTCAAAAATTGCTGGATTTCATCCAAATGCAAATCATAATCAAATTTTGCCAGACAGGTACCAACTGCCAAAAATCCATCTCTCTCTTGTTTTTGCAGAGCCACTCTATTTTTATAATCCACTTTATCTCAAAGGAAACTGCAATTTTTGCCAAGGAAGGCAAGAAAAAACACCTTGCTGACCTGGCAAAGGTTGATGTGGCTCATGGCTCCAATCTGAACAGGCTTCAGGAAATGTGAGTGGTGCTCTTACCACAAATGTCAATTATAAAAATTAATATATACATATTATTTTGGTAAAAATCAGCTTTGCAAGTCAAAGAGCTTTGTTTGGGATTTTTCATCTTCTCTTTTACCACTTTGAAAGTTATTAGGGAACAGAGAGAGACATAAGACTTGATGTGCTTAATACTGAAGGAGAACTCAGGGCCACAAAATTCACAAGCATACTACTGAATTCCAAAATAGGACAGTGTGGAAGTAGAACACCTAACCTGGGTTATATGTTTGTGCTTAAGATCTCATTCTTGAATTATCATTTAGCCAACCAAAAAGAAGGAATCTAAATTTCAATGGTGCTCCATAGAGTGAATGTCTAACTTCAGCAGCATCCAGAATTATTTAAAAATTTAAAAAAAAAAAAAAAAAAGTCCAGCTTTTTCTGTTTAAGGGATTAAACCTAGAATAGAGATAAGGTTTATAAGTAAAAGGAGTCTGAGCTTAAAGCATCAAAAGTTTATCCCCATTTATAGCATATTTTCATATAGAAGACCAGAGCTTGAGAACTGAACAGAAAAAAAATCCAATTAAGGCCTGTACCTCATCTTAATACACTGCTGACTACATCAGAAAAGATACATTAAAGACAGTGTATTAAATTAAATTAGCTCTATATACTGTACTGTAACACTTCCTATCATTTACTGATAGTGCAGGAACAGAGCACTTTTATGAGAGTCCTTAAACCTCCCCAGTTTCTGCAGCTGAATGTCCAGAACCACAGCTCACATGCAGCGTGCAGAGGAAAATGCTCCTGTGCCACAGAAGTTTCCAAACAAATAAATAAGTCAGCCAAATCCCTTATAAATTATAAACTAGCCCTGTCTGCCACACAACTGGCCAGTTGTTAAACAGCTTAAACCAGGATTTTAAAAACCCCACAAAATGCTTTCCAAGTTTTCTTTGTCCAGATAAAAGACTTGCTCATTTCAGCTCTTGATTTGGTCATTTGTCCAGCTGGGGTTAAGCAGCATTTCTTAAACCCAGATTTGTTCCGAAGAAACCACGGATATTACACTGAACTGAAACACCTTGATGAGCAATTCTGCTTTTTAACTTTGTAACTAAAGGGAACTACCAATGAATTACCATCACTGGGACCGTAAGGACCAAATTTCCATGGATCAGACTGATCTCTGAGCCTCAAATCCGTAATACGTGGAATGGAGTACGAGTGTGTTTCTTCCACCACTGAGAAGAAGAACCAGATTACAACACATCACCTCAGTTTCCAGGCATGAAAACCACACAGAATTCCCTGGCTTAAAAATGACACAGTGTTTGCTGAGGGATTATGACATCTGCCTGAATTTCTTGCTGCAGCTTTTGCATTAAGACAGAGAACGGCTGAATATTTAAACACACTGCAGTGTTACTCAAAAAGTAACAGAGTCAGCTTCAAAACAGACTTTGAGACACCAGTATAACCACAGCAATGCAGAGCTAAGCAGGGGTAACTCACCCTTTCTTACAGATGCATCTACAACAAGCAAAGGGTTTAGACAAGGCTTAGCACAACTGCCCTGCAGCGAAGAGCAGAAAGGATCTGAACACAACATCCCGCTGCGATATTCCATTCAGCTTGAGGGTACAAGCAAGCTTTATGATGAGGTCATAAAGCAATTCCTACACTGAATTTATGAGCTCACTGTACAGTCATTTCCAGAAGCCAGGGACTGGTTTATTAGAAGGCAGCCTGCAGCAAAATTGAAAACGGAGATTGCAAAGAGGTTCGCCCTCAATCCTGGCAACATCCAAGGCTGAGGCACGAAAATTGTAAGGCAAACAAGTAGGGAGGGAACATTTAAGTACGAGACTTATAAATATCTGAGCAAGGACATTTCAGAATCAGCAACATGAGAAGCATTGATTTACATTCATTTTCATTTGCAGAATTTCACTTTTATTTGAAGACGAGCTTATGCACAGCAAGCAGGATTGAAAAATAACTGCTACTCCTGAATATTCACACCAGACACCTATTGCTAAATCATGAATAAATGACAGAGAGCATTTTCACCACATATACAAATTGTTTAAGATCAATCTTGTTTCTTAACTGAAAAACTCCCACTTGCTTCTTACATTAGTTCTTGTCAAACCACCCTAATTGGCATCAGTATCACAAGACAAACCTTCAAACACAGCCCAGCAATCATCCCAAAAGGCACTGTGAGGGACACAGGCAACAGCCCAAAAGTGCTGAATTGTTCTGCAGCAACAGAGAGAAACTGAAGGTTCTTTTAAGGAGGTTCTAGGGAGTTCAAAAAGATTCATAAATACCAAATATTTTGAGACTCAGGGTCAAAGGGAACCTTGGATGATCTCTCATGTAGCTATCCCAGCTCACTTCATTTCAGACAACAACGTTCTTATTGAGCAAAAGCATTTGACAATGAACGTACACTCATAAATTCCTCAGAACTCAGCCAAGAAAATTGGACCACAACACTTTCCAAAGATATCTTTAAATGCTTAATTGTCTGGATTGTTGACAATAACCATCTGATTCTAAGATTTGGAATTTATCTACCTTTTATTCTATACTACTGGTGGCTCTTACAGTGATTCCTACTACAGAGCCCTGTCAGAACAGAGAGCAGCCACAAGTAGAAATACACAATATTACAGAGAAAGAATAAACAGCAGGGGAAAAGCTGAATAAACCCCAGTATCACAGAATTAGTGAGTCAGGTGTAATGCAGTCACCCAAAGAGACAAATGCATCTCTTCAGTTATGACAGGTAATTTTTTTTTCTGGTCATTTGCCCACTGCTCACTATGTCCATGTACACAGAGACTTAAATATGTGGATAGTCCAGTGACTCAAAAAACACTTCTAAGATATTCTAAATAGTTTTGAACTCCAGAGGTATTTTTTTATCCAAGTAGATAAAATCATTGGTTTATAGTAGTTTAACTGGGGCAAACTGGGACAAAGTTATTATTTATGAGAGTATTAATGTGGTAATCAGAGAGAAAAGTTACAGAAATGGACATTTGTTAAAATGGAATGAGCCACAACAGTAAATTACAGATAGTGATACCTTACTGTGGTTTCCTCTTGCCCATCTACAATATCCCAATCTTCTAAATATTGGGAAAATATAAATCCTGCTTTTCCTATTATGGCTGTTGTCCTCAAATAAGTCATCGCAGTGACAATAATTTAAGTAATTAAAAATTTAATTTTTGTAAACTTCCTCCAGAACTTTATCCTGTTGGCTGTTCAAACAGCCAGATTTTTATTTTTCCCCTTCTATAAATCATCTCCTCTGGGTGCTGTACATCAGTCACACACACTGGGCTCAGCACTCAGACCATTTACTCACCAAAGAGCCCTTGGATGCTACTGGAGAGTGTATTTATCTACTGGCATAATTCTGATCACCTGCACGGTCCTTCCAACACAACATACCAATTAATTAAACCAAAATTCATTCCCTAACCTACCACCAGGATCCAGCATTTCCATTCCCACCACACTGATTTACTACACACTGTTTAGAAACCAAGTTTTTGCTTTCCAGCCCCCCAACATCCTTGTAGTACCATCACATGGATCACTGGGAACCTGCAACTTCTTGGTTGCCAGGACAACTGGCTGACAAGCAAAAAGTGAACCCAAAGGCTTTGGTTGTTTGTTTTTTTTCCCATGTATTTGGTGCAAAGTTCTGCATTTCTATGTTTTTAGTCCTCTTTTGGAATAATATTCCCCTTGCTGCCATGACTCAGAAGTGCCTACAGGTCAGGCATTCTGCACAAAGTTCTAAACTTAAACATTAATGCTGGACATTTTACCCACCCAAATATCAGACTGTTTCCTCAGTCATGCTGGTTTGCATTTAGAAACAATCAGGAAATACCTTGCTATGTCATAAAATGCAAGGAAAGGCTTTATTCGTTTTTTAACATCTTTCCAGTGCTGCAATCCTGCTTTGTGTGCTGCAGAATCCAGTGATGATGGATTAGCTGTGCTAATGGCCCAAAAGAAATGTAGTTTAAAAGTGATAGTTTTACCTGTTTATTGATCAATAGAACTGTAAACAATCAATGTAAATAAGCATGAAACTAAAGTTATTTCACTGCTCAAAACAACAAGTTTGCACCTTCAACAGGTAAGGACAGGTGAGATTTTCAAGAGAAAAGCAAAGAGCAGCTTTAGTGCAGGGCAGACTCTGTGAGCACAGTGCAGCTTCCACCTACACAACTGTCCTTTCATCCTGCTACTTTTATTTACTCTTCCTTTGACTCTCTCAACTATTCTGTTTTATTACTTACAAGAACATCACTAAAAGGCCAAGAAAATGCTGAGAAACCCGAGGACTCACAGAGAAGCACCTTCCTACAGAGTAAATAGCACGAGAAAGCCACATGAGATGAGCTGACAAGTTCCCTGAGCACATCACACTGGTAACCAGTCCTGCAGTTTCCACTGCTGGCCTGATCTTTCTTCACCTTTTTTGCTTGTTTGTTCCACTAAAACAATCCAAACACAGAACATCAAGCTGTGCTAGAAAACAGGAAAACCAAAACACCAAAGGGAAATATTTATGAGACAAGGAAAGCTTTCTTTTTTAATCACACAGCACACCACAGCACAGGAGGATGGAAAGCACAGCTTCCCCTGGTTTGATGTCATCCCCTTACCTTCACGTGACTGAAGTCACCAACTTTGCTGCTTTCCTGTGGATTCAGAGCTTTGGTCTCCGCTCTTGGTTTGACAACCTGCCGGAAAGGGCTGGAGAGAAGGAGTCCACTAACACTGATTCCATCTGCAAACAGAACAAACGGAATTACTGTGGCTTGTCTAGTGCCATGTTTGATTCCAATGAATCTACATTTGTATTATCAAAGAGAGAGAAAAGACACAAGAAGTAATATTAAAATTTTATACCAAAAAAAGGCAAAACAAAGGCAAAGATCATTTTGTTGGGTTTTTCCTAGAAGCCAAAAATAATCAAACAAGAATACACCAAAAATTCAGGGAAGATCACAGGAAAGGATGGCAACATCTGAAATATCACAGCAGAGATGTCAGAGGTATTAATATAAAATTAGTTTTAGCATTTACAATATTAAAATAAAAGAAGGATTAAAGTTTGTGGTTTTCCCTGGCAGTACCCTCTCAGCTGCTTAGGACCTTTAAACTCATTTCCAGTAGCAGGATTCCTTTTTCAAGTACGTATTTTGGAAAATAACAGGAAATAGAGAAGTCATGTTCTGTACATCTAAAGATGTAAAAATAAATAAAATATTTCTCACATGTAATAAAGCCAGAACTAAGGTTCTACTAAAGTCAACAAAAAGCTTAACAGGAATGGGTGTCCTTAGAGGAATGTCCTCAGTTTGGTATTTACTATCAGTCTGGGTACTGGCAGATAGTAAAGCAATAGGAGAAAACGTGACAACTTAATAGTACCTGTTATTGCCAACAACCTTGTGTAACCTGAAGGTGAATAAATACACAGCAGCATATTTGGGTTTCTTAACCCAACCAAGGCAACACTCTAAGCACAAACCATTCAAGTGTGCGAAAATTACTGCTGAATCAAAATCATCAGAACAATAGGAAAATCAAAACAAGGAAGCTTTAACATACATTAAAACCAGATTTACTATTTTTTTACTGTATTTTTTACTATTTAGTTTTGCTTCCACAGCCCAGAGAACTTTTTGCTTTATGCCGTGCAGAGCAACTGCAATCAAACCCACCAATTAAATACAAGAAATGTGTGCAGCAGACACATTAACTGAACACATGGGAAACACCAAATTATTACACAAAACCCAAACGTATTTCCTGAACCGCTCCTATCAAATTGTATCTGCTAATTCCACATTCCAATTCCATGGATGGACTCAGATCTGGGCACGCTGAGGATTCCTCAAAAGAAGAAACCAAAAGAACAAGATGGAGCATGAAATGGTTTTGCTTCATTAAGATCCAACTTCCACAGGAGAAAACAATTATTCTTTTAATTTCAGTTTCCTTCACTAACTAGTTTTCAAATGCACCTTAAATATCCTGTGGTATCAATTCCTGGGGGAGAGCAGGACAGGCAGGTGAGAACACCCCGCCCATGCAATGCAGCATTACTCTGATTTTGAATGGAATAGTAGTTTTTTTCTTACTTGCACAAGAATTGAAGCACCAAACTCCTGCTCAGCATCCTTTAAAAGCCAACTGACATTAAAGCAAACATCCTTATTAATAAAGCCTAAGATCTGAGGCAATAATAATACACTGAAAAGTTCAAGACAGGTTGCCAACAAAACTCACCATAAATACATTTGATTGCAGGCTTTGACATCCAGTTCTTTTGAATGAAAATTAAAAGTTTTAATGGAGGAAAAATATTCTTTTCCAATTGATGAATGATTTTCACTAGTTCTATATTTAGAAGAAAAATTGACACTGATTGGTGCATAAAATTGCAAATTAAAACATGAAAAGAACGAAGCATGAAAAACTGCATGGCATTACCCAGATTTTCCATTTTTATAAGGCATGAGCTTTCTTGTCTTTGAGAAAGGAACAGATAATACCTAAAAGAACATCACAGACATCCAACTAATGCCTTTCTTAATGACTTTATCTTTTAAAACCCCACTTTATTTTCATTTTCTGTGTAGAAAAAAAATAAGACAATAGTTTAAACATTTTCTCTGGGAAGAAGAAATTTTTGATTCTCTAAATTGTACCTCAAAAAGGGAGATTTTATAGCAAAGGAAATATTTATGATGCTTCAGGATGAAGGGAATTCTAAGGTAACCACTGTAGTGATCAACTTTCTGTCTTAATGATGGCAGAAGAAAACACTGAGCATCAATGGAACAGTTCACAGAAGTTTTAAATTACTGATAACTGTATTTTTTGAGACTTCATACGTTTTATTTTCTCTCACGAAGTTTAAAGAGATGAAGATGCTGAAATCCTCCGCAGTTTTCTTTCGTCCATCCCTACTGCTAAACAGCTTGAGCAGCCTTGTACTATAAAAAGAATAATTGTCTTTCTGCTCTGTCCAGAAATTTTCCTAATTTCTAGAATCCACGTTGAATATTTCCATGGTAACAGCACATGACCAACACTTTTTTCCATGGTAACTGCAAAAACACAGCTTGCCTTTCCAACATCCCAGTCACTGCTGTCACAACAGAGCAGAATCTCTTACCAGCATTTCCTCTCTCGTCTCAAATGTTAAGTAAATTGTCAATTTAACTTCATTAGCCACTTTCCCAGCACGCTGCACAGAAGAATCCCACACAACTTTACATCTGAATGAGGGAAAGTGCATTCAGGGAGTTAAACATGTAGATCTACAATCCACTGACTAAGCACTGGAGGAAGAGGTGGCAGAGGACAGCTCCTGCTCCACGGAATGCTGTGCTGGACAACAATCAGTGGCCTGATCCAGGTGACAAAACTGAAAACACTTTTCAAAAAGTGCATCACAACTACAGTGGTCTCAAACTCAGCAGCAAGGAAACACTTAAAAAGTATCCCACTGATGCCAGGACACCTCAGAAGTTTGGATTTCGAGGCAGTCTACAGATAACTGGCAATACAGTGTCACACAAGATGGAAAACAGCAGATTTTAGGTTGAACTGCTGCTTCTTTCCAGAAGAAGTTCACACAATCCAACAGCAGCACAGGGACCACAAGGGGTGCAGGACAAGGAGGAATCACAGAGTCATTTAAGTTGGAGTTTCATAGAGTCCAACCTATGGCTGAACACGTCAACTAGACCAGAACTCCAAGTGCCACATCCTTCCTTAAACACCTCCAGGACAGTGAGTCCACCACCTGGGCAGCCCGTTCCAAGGAGAGCAGGAGGGGCTGCAGGTCCAGAGCAGGGATCCCCTCCAGCAGCCCTGGAGAGACCCCACTGGAGCAGGGATCCTCCAGCATTCCAGGGGATATTCCCTGTGGGAGCTGCAGCCACAGAGAGCCCGGCAGGGGTTTGGAGCAGGGGATTGGAACGAGATGATTCTTAAGGACCCTTCCAACCCAACCCTTCTATGATTCTGTGTCAGAGCTTTTGAAAAACACACAGCTTGATCATAACATATGAAAACTTAATGTCCCCTCAACCCATTTGTTTATTTTGTCAATCCATTGCCTGATAGAAATTTCAAAACAAGAAGCCTCTTGATAGGCAACATCTCATAAGAACACTGTAACAGCTTTAAAGTGCTTTAAACACGCAGAAAGACAGAAAAAAAAAAAAAAAACAACTCGAGACAGGAGACAGACTCTGCTTGCTGAACTTGAATTTGCCTTTTTTTTTTTTCTTTCTTAGAAAAAGAGAGCTTTATTCTGCTAAAAGTAGGCAGAGTTCTAGAAACTTGCTTTCTGCAGCGACAAAGAAGGGGGGTGGCACAAAAGTAGACAAAAGTTTCAGGCAACGTAATCCATTTTACCCTTTATAGCACAGGGACTGAAACACCATCTCTCTACGTATCTGTAGAGTGGCTGGTACAACTGATACAGGCTGAAGTCCTAAGCCACTTATATATTTTTTAAAAAAAACCCACTCTGTATCAGTGAAATTATGATACAAGATTATTTATTTAGATTAAAAGGCAGTTGGAAGAGAAAAAGGCACCTTATCTTCTGTAAGTACTAAAGTTGGAATTCAAGAAGAATTCTGTAGAAAAAGTTCTCAAAAAATTAAGAATTATCTTGAAAGTTACACAGTGATGAATTTATGAAGGACACAAAAGTGTTTGTGGTTAACAAAACAAAAGGAAAAAAACCTTATTTGCTGCAATGAACAGTACAACCAAACTGACATCTTCAAACTGCAGAGCCAAAAAAACTTGTTAGAAATGAAGTCACTTCGGAAGATCATTCTGAATTATTAAAAGCTCAAAGGCAACCAAGCTTAGTAAAGTGGAAATGATAACACTGAAACATCTCTGAGGACTTCCATCATCACCATCATCAGCGATACCATTACCCTAATAGAGTCCTCCAGGCTACTCAGTTTCTCGGAAGACCCGTCAAGAGTCATTTAAATTCCAAACCAGGTTCCTTTCAAAGAGGGAAATACATTGTCTATAAGCTATATACGTGCAGGAACATTCTGAAGTGGATAAAATCTGGCCATTTAAGCAGAAAAGCACCGACGTGAGTATGAAACATGCACTGGTCTTGCATAACAATATTAAAAAATATTAAAGATCAGTGCTTTTAGAAATATGCTATTATTTCTCTGCAACCCTTTTTTCCCCAGGGAAAGGAAGGAGAGACTTAAGGCATAGATTTACTTCTCTCTCAACATGTAATTAATTAGTTCCTTTGATGAGTTTATGAATTTAAATGTCCTCACACCTGTCTTTAGGTTCCCTATACACAGAATAAATGAACCTTCACATTTTACATAATGAAGTACTCATTGTAGATTAATTCATTAACTTTGGAAACCATTATCCCCATGCAGCAGGAGCTTTTTTAAAAGCCTGCTTCCCACTAACTGTGTATAAAGTTACTGTGTATAAAGCAATCCAGAAAGAGCAGCTTTTGTTCTCATCCCTTTTAGCATCAGGGAAATGCTGGATTTCAGAAATTAAGAAATAATAATTTGGACAGAGAATCCTGTTGACCTCTTCAGGACACCTTAGCAGGTGACCCAGACCTTTCTGCTTCAGCTCCTCAGGCCTGGCTGTACCAAGCAGATCAAGAGCCTCCTCCTCACCTTACCCAGTGCAACAACCTCAGAGTCAAATTAAATACACACGAGGACCTTCCAGGCCAGAGAACCAAGGACATACATAAAAGGAACCCTGAAACACCCAGCTGAGGGACAAGAGATCCAAAACTTCATTAGCATTTTCAGCAAACAGGTCTCTTGCAGGGATCTGCTGTTGGTCAGCTGGCTTCAAGACACAGAATCGCTAAGGTTGGAAAAGATTTCCAGGATTGTCAAGTCCAACCATCAACCCAGCACCACCACCATGTTCACCACTAAACCATGTCCCCAAAAACATGGAGTTTTTTGAACACTTTCAGAGATAGTGATTCCACCACCATCCTGGGCAGCCTCTTCCAATGCTTTCCAACCCTTTCAGTGAAGAAATGTCTCCCGATATCCAATCTAAACCTCCCCTGGAACTTCAGCCCTTTTCCTCTCATGCTGTCTCTTGTTACCTGGGAGAAGAGAATGACCCCCATCTCACTACAACCTCCTTTCAGGTAGTTGTAGAGAAGCAGAAGGTCTCCCCTGAGCCTCCTTTTCTCCAGGCTAAACATGCCCAGCTCTCTCAGCTGCTCCTCATCAGGTTTGTGCTCCAGACCCTTCCATGGCCTTTCTCTGGACACACTCCAGCACCTCAGCGTCTTCCTCATAGTGAAGGACCTGATCTTCTTATTCCTAGTTAATGAAGTGTCTCTAGAACACCTGCCCATCTCTTCCAAGTGCTTGCAAAGTAATTAATTCCCAAGCCAAGGCAACTCGGGCTGTGACATGAACTCTAAAGGATGGCTTTAATGACAAGTGCATTCTTCTTATATATGGCTTGTTATTGGGCTGCATCTGCACAAACCCAGTTCCCAGCATGGAAGCCTATCCAACCCACACATCACAGCTAGGGCCTTACAAAACTTCATGACTGGCCAATAAAATGTCAAATGAAATTCAGCCTAAATAAATGGGGAAAAAAACAATCCTGAACTCGTATGTGCAATAAGAGGCTCTCAGCCTCTTATTACTGTTCAGGAGCATGATCCTGGAGCTATGATTCCCAGATTCAGGAATCTCCCAACTCAGTGTTCAGCCCCAGTCAAAAAAGCAAATGACAAATTGTGCATTACTGCACGATTGTAAGGAAAGTAACACAAAGCAAATTAAAGAGCATCATTAGGTCACCACAGAAATACAGAGATCACCTTTCAAACAGTGTGTACAGCCTCCCCCAAGCACACAGAATTGAGAGAGCTCAAAAGGGACAAGGCTAATGTGTGGAACAGTTTCCATAAAACAGACAACTAAGCCCTGAGGAATCTCCAGCCTGCTGTGACAATAACCTCAGGAAATGTATAAAATCATGACTGCAGGTACAATGCTCAGAAGATGCACCGTTACCTCTTTCATGCAGTACAAAAACCTGGGGGTCCAAGGACACCAGCCAGTGTAAAGCTGCTAAGAAGTTAGTTTAGCTGTGATTCTTCTTGCCACAGCACATTGTACAGTGCTGATGGGAGGAATGGAGAATTTCAGGAAAGAGAAACCCACTAAGGATGACCAACAGTGCCTAAAACCAGAGAAACCACATTTGGCTCTGGAAGCTCCTGAGCTATCAACAGTTGGAGCCCAAGAGCCTAAAGGAAAGCAGTGAGTTTATGCACAGCTTTCCCTGTATTCTCCCACAGGCATCTGCTGTCAGCCACTATCACAGCCAGGATATTGGACTGGATGGCCATTGATCTGATCCTGCACAGCCACTCCTGTGGTTTTGCTTCCTTTAATCTAGAAAAACACCCGGCATTTTTCTTTATGAGACAGTATAGCATCCACACACCCGGAATTAGATCAGCAATTTTGATTGATAACTTAGTTTACTTTCCAATTGGATAAGTGTATCATCAGAAGCATCAGTAATCTACCCCTTCTGTACTATGTCCTGATTACAAACAGTGTAAAAGGAAACAATTTCAGCAGCAAATGAAAAGAGATGAAAGTAACAGATGCCCTGCTAAGGGCATTACTTTTAAGAGACAAAAGTATTTTGATCATCATTGTAAATGTGGTTGGTCTTCAAAAGAAAAAGGTACCACAGCCACCCTGTGATTAAAAGTCGTGTCATGGTTGCCATTGATTTTTCTGGCTCTTCACTGTTCTTCACATCAGGCTCCCACCTGCCTCTTTAGAAAGGACAGCATTTGGGACGTTAAAAGCCATACATAAAAAATAAAGTAGCAGCTAAACTGTCAATATTCTTAGCATCTGTAATAACACTGCCAAAGCACACAGAGCACACAGCACCCACAGACACCAAAGTTCTACCAAAACACTGATGGATTCTACTCCTTTATCCATGTCGAGCAAGGAGAGGCTGAATCGTTTCCAGGCTTCCGTTACACAGCCTCTCAGAGAAGCAGGAGGCAGAAATAATAAGGTAAAAATGTTCAAAGATTTTGTTCACATATGGCCTCGTAAGAGCTGGACACAGGCAAACTACAGAGGCCCAAATGCAAATCCCAAATCCCCCAACTGCTCAGTGCCAATCCGAGCGTTATCTCCTCCTCCTCCAGAATATTTTGTCTGTATGGTATTTCATCTGAAAAACTGCTGGGCAAGTGCAGCTCCAGAGGTTTTCTGGAGACTGGGCAAATGAAGGACATACTAAATATATGGATGTACGTATATATGTATATATTTATGTATATACATATATATATATATAAAGCTTTTATGGAGGGGCATTTCCTATCAGGGGTTTTTCTCAAGCCTCGTTTCCTTGGCCCCTCTGTTTTCACAATATCAGGGTGGGCTCTTCCTCCTCTATCAGCTTTTTCAGAAGGTTCTAAAGTAAACCTTAGGGTGGCAACACTGTGGGGTTTGTGCAGCTAAGTCCTAAAATATTTTTAGGATTTTCTTTTACAGCAGGGAGGTTTAAAAAACAAAGAAGTCTTTTAATCATTACCAGCAATTCATATAATTTCTGTCTAAATGCATTTGCAGGATAACTCACAGAAATCAGTCCTATTCAACCTGAATAAGCTCTGCATGTAATTATGTTGGTTTTTTCCTATACTGAAAAAGATTTATTTTTTTAAGATCACTTATAATGGTAATATATACCTGCAATTGGATCCTGGGAAAAATCCAAATAATAATGATTTTTTTTTTTTTAAATACAGGAATATCTTGTTTTGTCAAGTTAATTTAATCAGTGTAAATATATCAGGCAATTGAAAAAATACAGAGTAGAACAATTACTCCAGTGAGACTGTGTGTTTATTCTAAAAAGGAAATCCTTATTACAAGTATCTGGTACTTGTAATTCCAAAGAACTCTAATACAACTAAACACTGAGGCTTTTTTTTTATTCAAAATAAGTTTAAGCACATGAGACCTTCTCTACATATAGGGATTATACCCTGCACCTCAGGATGTCACTTCTGACAAAACCACATTCAGCAACAACTAAGAATTCTTCAGCCTTGGATAACTAAATAATCAACCCAATGTTATTTCTCTTTAAAGCCCACTAATATTTTTAAATTATTTCTCTTTGTCTTCATGAGACAAGGATACAAAGAGACATCAAAAACTCCCTGTCAAGAAAGATTTAAAAAGATAGCAGGGCGAGGCCTCGTGGTGGGAAGGTCAGGTCAGACTGTGATGCCCAGAGCTGTCAAAAAAATTCCCTCTTCAATCCCTGGAGCTCAGAAAAGGGCTGAGCTGTCCTTGCATTACAAGACAAATCCACAAACACACGAGCACAAAAGTGTTTCCCAGAAGTTCATAACACCATCCTAAACAAGGAGAAATTAAACACTCACCATCACTGAGATCTTGCAGAAGGTTTTCTTGGCATGAAAAGTCCAGCTTCACCTTAATGTTGACAGTGAACGTTGCAATCTTTCCAGGTTTTAGAGGAAACTGGGAGAGGGTATCTTCTAGATTCCAACTCAGGAATTCCCCATACAGCTTCTCTGAATCAAAACAAGTAAATATTTCATGAACGTAACCCCTGCATTAAGGAAGTTTCAGTTTAGAGCTGTCCTAAAGAGTATTAACGTTGTCACGTTCTGCTTAAAATATTCAGAGTGAAGGTATTAAAAATTAATGTAACACCAGAAAAACAGAGAAGTTAGTGGGTACTGACATTGAACTGGAATCACGTAGATCACAAAGACCAAAACATGAATTTGAGTGAAGATCACTACCAGCAAAAAAAAAAAAAAAAACATTGCACAATAGGCAGCATTAAATATACACTTCAAATGCAGCCTGAAGGGGTGCTAAAAGTTTATGTAGTTTTGAATCATACAGACTTGAGCCCAGGAAGTGTCACATCAGTGCAGAGAACATTTCATCAAAATATTACACCGAACTAAATCAGTTAAATTTCTGAAGCACCTGTAACATCACTATTTAGTTACTTATTGAGCAATGGAGAAGTTTAAAAAGACTATTTGTTTTCATTTTTTTAATTATATCCTTTCCTAAAGCTGAGAAGTATAAAGTATACAAGACCCAAACATGAAGGATGCTGCCAGACAAGATTATTCTGTTTTAAAAGGTATTTGTTTAATGAATTATTTACCATTGGTCTACATGAGATGGGGAATCTGTAATTATCAGCTCCTCTCTCCTAAGCCTGACATAATATGAGGAAAAAACCTAATATTTACTGGTCATCAATACTGGATGGGAGCTTCTGTTCTGGGCAGAGTCAACTACCCCCTCCATAAATTCATTAATATTTGCAAGACAATATAATGCTTACCACTACAAAAAGAAGTCTACTAATACATAAAATAAGCATCATTCCAAAACCATCATTTCAGATCCATGTGTGAGGAAACAGGGTGGGCAGACTGCCCAAACAACTACAACCTAGAATAAAGGATCTCTCAAAAAAAGACATTAGAATTCCAGATTATGTTGATTTGCTCAGAAACGACTGTCCCCCTTCTAGGGAAGGAGAAAAAAAAATGATAATATTTTTTCATTAACTACCTGAGCAATAACAGCTTTGCCTGAAATATATTCTTCTCACAGACCATCATGTGTTGTCTCGTGCCTTCCCACATGAAATTGATAGTACAGAATCCTTTATAAGGACAAAGATGAGGTAAAAATAAAAAATCCTAATAATTGTTTCCTTAAAGTCACCCCCACCTCATCTAATGATTTAGCTGTAACCATATCACTGTTCTGATTTTCTTCTATTTTCAGGGGGAAAAAAAGTGGCTTAGTAAGTACAGCAATCTCTACATACTTTTCCTGACAAGTAGAAAACCAATATACTGAAGGAAAGTTTTCCCTCAGCATGAAAATGAAGGACATATCCCAAGCACTTGAGCACCAAACTGTTTCCAAAATGTGTTTTCATTAACTAGATTTATGTGAAGATACTGCAAGTGAAAAGACTTTTGAAGTGAGAATAGCCCTTGCAGATACTCTCTAATTAACACCTGTAATTACACCAGAAGATCTAAATGCTTGAGCTAAAAGTTAAGCTGCAGAGCATAATCTAGTTTAGATTTATCTGACACTAGTTTATAGTTTAATAATGTTCACCTTGTTCAGGAATCATTATCACAGTGAATTATACTTTGGCTTCAGGCCTTTCAGTTCAGTGGGAGACTAATTTAGGGCAAGCCTGCACTCAGTTCCTTCTAGACTCCAAAATTTGTGTTTAGCAAACACCTGATGTTACAAGCCATTGTTAGTCAAGAGCTTTTTCCATCATCTTACTTACTTTACTTACACTAAAATCACAACAAATACCACATAACACCTTACCCACAACCCAATTTTGAGCTGGCCTAAGCCAACCTAACTCTTAACAGGTTTTAAGGTCTGCCAAAAAAAAACATCCACACTGATAGAGAAACTTGATAGGAAAGTCTTTTGAGATCGCAAAAACCTCAATTCCTCAGTTCTTTTCAATCTTAAGTCCCCTGGTAAATCTGCCTTTTTGCACCCCAAAATAACTATCAGTTCTGAATGCACAGGCACTGGCATTAAATACATCTTAACTTCCCCAAGACCTGCTGGACAGCAATGAACCTGCAGGGCTTGTCACCTTCTTCACAATGTAAATGTATCCAGCAGAGTTTCCTCTTGACAATTAGCAACTCTCCCTAACAGGAGGGAAAAAATGCTCTAAATTCATGAACCATTTGCTCTAATGAGTGGAAAAAAGAGTTAGTAGGAATCATGCAAGATGATCTTAGTCAGTCAGTATGGGCAGAGAGGTAAAGACTTGAGCTGGGAAACCCAGACAGGGGCTGGATTACCCACACTCCTTGTCCTGCCTTCACAAGGATGTTTGGACTGACTGGAGAAAAGCCTTGCCCGCATTCACCACTCTCCATGGAACACAACCCAACTCTGATTTGAAAGGCTTTACTGTTTTCTTTAGCAAAAAAAAAAAATGGTAAACAGATCTATAACAGGATATTCACAGTTCTTCAGACGGGTTGCCTGGACCTCAGAGCGGATTTTTCATTCATGATCTGTCACAGCAGAACAGCTGAGGCTGCAGGTAGATGTTCAAAGACCACAGGAGGAATACAGGAAAATTTATTTCTCTGTGTTTAAATTCCAGAGGTCAGTCACAGCTAAGAAGGATCAGTGAGGTTTTGCTTCCTCATCCAGGCTCATTCAGCGTGTGTAGCTGCTCTAGAGCTAAGAATGCCTGGTGTGCTCTTCTCAGGGCCTCAAGATGAAAACATCAGCGTTACATTTGCTCCCGAATGGATCAAACAGTGGAGTCCTCAAAGCCTTTGGACTGCACTCCCTAACTGAGACATAACAAGCCTCTGACCAGCTTTGCATGTCATCTTTCCAAAAAAAGGATTAAACTGTCTGACCTGGTGAAGGACAATACAAGGTAACACAGAGTTCACCTTGACAGTGTGCCTGTGTGATGTCCAACCCACAGACCCCACGGCCCGGCAGACTGAGTGGTGCAGTGAGTGAGACACCACGAGCCATGACAGACGTGTCCCTTGTGGCAGCACGACAAATCCCTTTTGCTGATGTGCCCCAGGACCCGTTCCAATAACAGGCAGCTGCTAAAGGACTCGAAAACCCTGCGATGTCCTCTCTGAACTGCACAGGGCGAGCTGCAAGCTCTGCTCATTTATCTGAGGGCCAGAGTGGAAAATCCAGAGAACTGAACCTCAAAGTAACAGAAGAGGGGAAGTAAGGGAAGGCCAAGAGTGAAAGTCTGATCTCCAAAGGTTCTCATTAGCAAAACATCACTGAAGACAGTGCCAGAGAAGTCGGTTTCCTCCAGAAAAGTGACTGACTGTAACTGCTAACATAACAAATGAGGGAGGTCAGGTCACTAAGCCCATCCAGTAATTCCAACAACAACAAAACAGAATATTTGCTATTTCACAGCATTCATCTTTGTGCTAAAAGCTGTGGCCCCAGAAAGAAGGTAGAGAGATAGAAGTCAGCAGCTGCTAGAGATTTATGAGAAACTGCCAAGACTGAAAGAACCGAAGCAAATCAGGTGAAACAAGGGATGAGTGAAAGCTCTTTTTATTTGGCTGAAATCAGACAACTTCTCATGGGCTCCCAAGGTGACAGGCAAGCCATGGTCAGGCAGATGAAGGGGTCTAACAGCTCTCAAGGAGACCCTGAGCAGCTTAAATCACAGGCACATTTCAGATGAGGACTAGGAAAGAACATCCAAGAACAAAAACTCTTAATGCACTACGGACAGTCCGTAAATGTCTGCACATGCTCCCAACTTCATGTGTGGCATCAGGAGTTTGTGCTGCTATCAGAGATGGTTTAATATTGTACCCCCATTAGTTCCATGCATGTGTAGCACTCACTGACCAAAAGCAGCTGCTGACACCACAAATCTTTAGTTCCCTGTTGATCACCAGGATCCCACGTCGCTGTACAATGTTTTGTACCAATTTAGGATCGTAACTAAAATGGAAGGGAGCCCATTAAAAAAGGCAAAGGTCCATCCCAACACAAGAAAGACATTGAGCTGCTGGTCACTGAGTTGATCACAAGGGTGGGGCCCCTCTGCTCTGGAGACAGGCTGGGAGAGCTGGGGCTGTTCAGCCTGGAGGAGAGAAGGCTCTGGGTAGATCTTAAGAGCCCCTTCCAGTATCCAAAGGGCTACAGGAGAGCTGGAGAGGAACTTGGAGGGCATGGAGTGACAGGACAAAAGGGAATGGCTTCAAACTGACAGGGAGCAGGTTTAGATTAGATATTGGGAAGAAATTCTTCATTGTGAGGGTGGTGAGGCACTTGAACAGGTTGCCCAGAGAAGCTGTGGCTGCCCCATCCCTGGACACTGGAAGTGTCCAAAGCCAGATTGGATGGGGCTTGGAGCAACCTGGTCTAGTGGAAGATGTCCCTGCCCATGGCAGAGGGGTTGGATCTTTAAGGTCCCTTCCCACCCAAATGATGCAATGATTGATTCTATGATCCTCTGCAAGACCTGCATGCAATCACATTTGAAATAACATAATTGTTACTTGCTTAATGTGGACCATCAGTTCTTTGCCATGGACAGCCTTTTCCAGCACTTCATGTTGTACCCACAGCACAGTGATGTAAAAAGTTACACTTATTTCAGGCTGTATTTTCCTCCAATAACACGGCTCATCTCGAGTTCCAAATACAGGGGTGCATTTCCCTTCTGTGAAACAGTGCAAGAAGCTGAAGATTCTGCCTGACAGGACCTTGGATCAGCTAATCCCAAGTTCTGCTTTCAAAAGAAGGTTAAGATGATTTCCAGCAGTCCCTGCCCATATGGACATTTATGACTCTGTGATTCTGATGGCAGAGTTCTCACACTCTCTGAACAAATATCACTCAGTGCATCTCAAAATTCACTCTTATTTCTCTTTTTCTGAGAGAGTGATTCAAGTGTTACATTTTTTGAGGATGCATGCTTATAGCTTATTCATCAGAAATTTTCCTTTTTTCGATAAAGAAACATTTTATAGAGAGAAAAAAAATACAGGATCAGGTACAATTAGAAGTTTTACTGACTCATAGCCGAGTCCATCAACTCTTCTCCTTTTTCCCCATTGTTTTTAACAGAAGTTGTAATGGAGAGATGATTTTAAAGTTGACATGAGTCTCTTTTTCAACATTCTGAACCAATTAACTGTGTCACATTCCGTACAAAGAGTCTGAATAACATGTGACTCATGTGCCCATATATTCCAATATTTAATACATTTCATTGCAGGAAATTCCCCATTTGAGTGCTCTCTTGGGTCTTTCCATCCCCTGCACCCAGCACTTGGCCCAGGAGGAGCGTGTTGGAATTACTGAAATAAGAACAGTAAGTCATCATACGTTTCAACTTCTAAAATTATTCCTGGTAACAAGTCTCAGACTGAAAATCTATTCTGAGATGATTGGCAACTCCTATTCTCTCAGGTTGCAGAGAAGAGGATACTCTTGTTACAAAAAAAAGTCATGAGCTTGAATACTGAAATGAACAAAAATCACAAGGTATCACACTGCATTTTAATGCTCCGGCACTGACAGAATAAAACCTGCAATAAAATAAAGTATTTCTACTGTCAGTAAAGATTATGTTGCTTGTCACCCGTAGTTCTTCTGTTCATATCATTCTCATAACAGTGTCTCAGAGGACAAACCAAAAAAAAATAAAATACATCACAAAACAAAAGCAGGGTTCACCTACCAGACTATTTTTTAATACTAACATGGACAGGGTATTTCAAGAGAATTAAGGGTACACAGAGAATGTTCTGTATTTCTTCCATAGCTTCAACTATTCTTTTAACTCACAATAGCTCATTTTATTTATTGCCTTGTCTTCTATCCATTTTTTTCCTTCTTGCTCGCTGAGTAAGATAGAAATATGCTTATTTACTTCCACTCCCTCAAGTAGGACAACATTACTGCTAATGGTAATTTATTTAATCAACTAATCAGCATATTTAGACATAAGGAGAAAATAATTTAGACACAGTATTCTTCCTCTTCACTAGCTATTGCCTGAGAAATTTTTCCCCAAGTAACACTAAAAAGAAACATAGATTTCCAAAAAGCAGGTGACCTTTTGGCACACAGATGGTTCTATAATTTCTTTCATTTTCTTTCTATATTTTCTTATATTCTCTTTCATTTGTATATTCCTACGGTAAAATCGAACTGAATTATATCAGTTCTGTCACAAGGATTTTGATATTTAGTGTAAACTGAGCTAGAAGTATAAAAAATAGTTCCCCTTTTATTAGAGAAGTGATGACTATTATTTCTAAATATATATCAGCATACACACCCTTGGTGTTGACTGTTTTCGCTGTGACCTCCAGTTTCTCCAGTGGTTCTGTTCCGATATTTTCTAATTTAATGATGAGCTGCTGGGTCTCTCCATTGTAAAGCTGGACAGACACATTAGTGGAGGTTTCATCCCCCGAAGAGGGCTGAAGAGTATGAGCAGACCTACAAAATGTGACACACAGACAAACCAAATACTGTGAGGGAAATGTTAAAAGCCTGTTCAAGTTACTCTGTTAACTATTCTTTGAAGACTCAGAAACTACAACTCTGCAGCTTTGAAGATTAGATACTATTTTCCATTCTCATTTAAGCCAGGGTCATTTTTTAAAACAGAAGTTAATAATTTATGCATGAGACAAGTCAGATTTCAAACAGTATAAAATATGTATTCCTAACTGTGAAAGCTGGTTAAAATTGCTGCAGAAAGGGAAATTGCTGCAAGAAAGGGAAAAGAGGGGAGAAAAAAAAAAAAAAAAGGCAAGAGCAGGTCATTACAGTGAGCAGTTTTAGTGGACAGTGCAGGGCATGGACCTCATGGGAGAAAGGTGAAATAGTGACTAGAAATGAACTCTAGAGCAGGAACGAGGGGAGGAGGTTGCAGAACAAGACAGATGGGCAGAGGTTCTGTTCCTGACTGGATTTTTTGTACCAGTGCAAAGTGGTCAGGAGGCACCAATGACACAAGGACAAAAGCTGCTGGGACTAATGATCAATAAATCCATTGGTAAATCCAGGTTCAGTAAATTCCTTTAGGAGGTATTCCTGCTATTCCTGCCTTCCACACTGTCCTCCCTTACCACAAGATAAGCAGCTCCACAGACAGGAGCAGATTTCAGTCTTTCAGAGCACATCCATGGCCAAGACTGGGAACACGGATTTTTGATCAGTTAAAATGGACTGTCACGGATCATCAGCGCTGCAGCACTCAGAAATCTGGGCATGTGGAGTGACAGGAAGGAAGGAATGGCTTTTCTCCCCTCATAATTAGACAAAAGTGTCAGGGAACTGCATCCCAAAAAGCAAAACAAAAGGTGCTTTCAATTGCTGTATAAGGGTACATGTATTTATTAGTGATTCTTCTTCTGGATAGAGTATTTTTCTCTCTTTTTCTTTCTTCTGTAATAATTGCATCTGCACTAATAATGGTTCCTGGATGGGATTGTTAAGACATAGTATTTACAAATAGTAAATTCCTATTACTTATTAAAAACAGTAAAGTCTTTTAGACTCCTCTTTGCCCATAAACAAGGTTTAGAGCAAAATAGTATTGCACAGTTATTTCAGTGTATTAGGAAGTGCTCATCAAAAGAAAAACCTCTAACACATGGTACACTGGCCTGCAGCTTCCAAACTTTCTGTTCTTGTGAAAATAACTGATATTTGTCCTAGTTTATCCATTCTAGAAGTCTTTCATTATTTTATTTATAAATTTGCCACTTCCTTCCCTCAATTTTCTTACTTCAGACATTTTTTCCATCAAGACTGTTTTACTCAGTATTATAATGTTTTAATATATTAATAATATATATGGCACATATATATTTAATATATGGCACTTATTAATTTAGAAATAATCTGTATATAATCTATAAATAATTATAGATACATGTAACAATGGAGAAATATACAAACCTTTCCCTACATACCAGCAGTTCCACCTACAATGATGCAAGGCATTAAGTACAGCATCAAGACTATCTCAAACACTTAAAAAATAAATAAATTTTGTAAAAATTTAAGGAAAGTCAGCTCAGCTCCAGTAGATAACATTCCACATTATCAGCTGAACATACACTCACAAAGAGCAGATATATACTAATTATATTATTATATTATACTAATTTAGGAATATTTGCAAGTCTCTCTCTATTTCAATAGCCAATATTAATTTTGATTAAAGCCAAACCACACAAACTCCATCTCTAGCAGAATTTTTAGAGGGAATTTACCAGCATGTAACCCAACAGCAGCATTTTATTATTTTGCTGTCTTCATTACTTTCATAGTTTTGTAATACAATGCCATCAACATGGCCCACATTTTCAACATTTTCCACATTAGGAAAGAAGAATTCAGCAAGGAAAAATCATGAAAAAAACAGAGTAAAATAAATTTAAAGAAATTTACATATATATATATATACACACATATATAACTGTTTGTATGATACAATACTGATGATCACCCCAAGGATCATAAATGGAGCTGAGATTTTCCAAACAACAGAACAATCCCTGTGGCACTTGAGCTATTAAGGCAGCAAGTAACAAAAGGCTGTTTCCTGATGCACAGCTAAAAAGAATATTGTTTAAAAAAAGAAAAACCAAATCAAAACAAAAAACACCCTGAAATCTGTACTTCTACAACTGCTTGCCAAACAGCAGATGGAGGGCAGGACTCTGAGATGTGATGATGGACATGCAGCTTAGTAGGTGAATGCTCTTGCACCTTGAAGAGCTTCAGAAATTGAAATGAATCGGTGCCTTACCAGGTCTCCCTAAAATCCAGGAATTAGTCAGCCACATTCTCCACAAAAAGCTCACAAAACCCACACAAACAATCCACATGTGGTACTACTGCAACCTTTTGGGTGAGTGTTTAAGGAAGGTATTTTAGCTGATTCTTCCTGTACCTCTTAAATATATTTCTTCTGTATTATGGTATTGAGTTTGGGTCCCCCTTGACCCATGGAAATATTTATCTATTGAAGCAAGTCTGGAAGAGGGTTGTCAGGATGATGACAGGGTCAGAGCATCACACAGGAGTTCAGGTTCAAAGAGCTGGGTTTGTTCCATTTGAAAAAAAAAAAATCTAACATTTACTTCAAGATTTTATGAATTTGTAGCCTTTACGGGATTAGTTCTTTTTAAATCATGACTTTAATAATGATTAACCATTACACTCCCTCAGTTAATTAAATCTCAAAATATTTGCTATGAAATTCCATGGTTTCAGGCAGTAAACCAAAAAAATTTAGGTTTATATTCTGGAGTAAACAGCACAGATATAGTTTACATCTTAGTTTACTAAATCACTGATTGTATATGATGCAGGTTTTATTCAGCATGTGAGTACCATTTTAATAAAACCAAATAAACCTAATTCAATCTCATTTCTCACCGTGGCAGGGAGGTGCTGATCTGCAGCCTTGGCAAAGCTGGAATGACTTCCACAGTGCAGCCATTGGTCTTCACTCCCGGCAGATTGTCCAGAAGGCAATCACTGAAGACTCCAAAAACTGAAGTGTGGTAACCTGATGTTTAGAAGAAAACACCAGCATGTTGTGAATTTTATTTTTATGTCAAATAAAAGAAATTGTGAGGAGCCTGTGATTTTTCTGCATTCAATGCATTTTGGTAAGAGAGAGACCACTGTGTTATACCTCATCACCAGTTCACTGGTGCACATAAAACATGTTACCCTTCAACACATGTTAACAGTTTCCTATTTCCTCCAAAAAATATTTCCAGAAAAGAATCTCAGCTGTATCCAGAAGGACAAAAAAATCCTAAAGGAAATTATTAGGGGAAAAAATATACATGCATACACACAGAGACACCTGCCATGAAATACCAAAACTTACCCTCTAAAAGTTCAATTTAGTAGAAAAGTACCTGTGTACCCAATGCCTTACCAGGCAATATTTATGAGCTATATCTGAAGGAAAATTTGATACATTGACACACAAACAGCTGGCAAGTACCGAAATCAACTCCTCTACTTGCAGTACATTTTTAGTATGTGGAACTAAAAGCAGAAAACTACAGCACGAATGTTCTGAATGCTTTGATGCTGTTCTGTATTTACTGAAATAGTTTCTGGAAAAAAAAAAGAAATCAAATGAAAAATCGTTTTACGAGCAGACAGAAAAGCACTTAAGAAAAGCTCAGCGAGAACAGAGTTTCTTCAGGTTCAAAGCCATCCTCTTTTAGTGTTTAGCTTTATTTAAATGGTTCTTGTGCTGTAACTTTGTATTCCAGGAACAGGTACCTAAAACTGGGTGTTGGTAAGATGATTCAGTCCTACTGTGTGCTGAATCCACCATCTCCACACATACCTCCTTTCTGGGAGACTCAGCTGCTCCTCTTCTGAAAAAGCTCTTTAATTTTCTTACTTACTACAAACACAGTTTTATTTAGGCTCATTAATAGAACGATATCTCGACTGCAATAGACTACACACACGCAGGCTAAATTGTTTCTACAAAAGCAATCTGCAAAAATTTCTGTAATCTTACATGAACACGATTAATTAAGAAAAGAGAACCGCGAGATTTTCTTCTGCATTCTCAGGAAAAAGTTCAAGTAATCCTCCTCAGAAGCTTTCCAAATGAAAGCATTAATAAAGGGGAGTTGGAGTTCATTATCCTTCCCCTCTCATAGATGAGATACTGTAAGAACGTGTTTGTTACTGCTGCTGCAACCAAGTGATTTATCAGCCTGTTTTTAATGAAGTCTGGTACAGAAAAGAGATGTCCTTTTTTTCTTGCCTTTTTTTTTTTAACTTACTGAGGAGAATTCAGAGTGGGGAATAAACACATGGCATAGAAACTCATGCAATCCACAGGGGGGTAAAACACAAGTTGTTTTGCTCAGGGAAGAGTGACTGGAGACAGCCCTTACCATTGACAGTGATCTGCCCAGTGGTTTGGGGAACACCAACAAGAGTCACAGGATAGAGCCCAGATTCTGCCGGCAGGGAAAGAGCTGCAGGAAGAGATTCGAACTCCACTCCAGTTGTCAAGAGACCCTGAAAAAGCCACACCACACAGATAAATCCATTATGACATACACTTGCATTTTTATGCTGGGTACTTATCTTTTAATCTCTTGCATTGCATCACCCAAAGTTTTATGATTTATTCTGATTTGCTCACAGCAGTTATTTCGGGTTGGAAGTTGCAGTGACTGCAGCGTGCAGCCAGAATCACACAGAGATTTGTATTCAACAGGGAAAGGAGTTTCAGCATCTGAGGTGGGAATGATGTATGAGAAACTAATAAAAATTAATACCCAAGCACAGCAAAAAGAATCAGTGATATCACCTGCATGGTGCTGGTTTGAACCTACATTTAATCATACCTCTGACCTTATGCATTTATATATATTGGACAGTGGAAATCAGACATCAATAGCAACTCTTGCTTAGCTTTAATTACCTGTCCAGAAAATATTTTCTATGAGGAAAAACATTTAATATTTACAGATAACAGAGCAAGTCTAACTCTACTGTCCAGCCTAAACATTTCAGTGAGTTGGAATAAGTAATTCATTTTGCTAAACTGATTCTCTCTCAAGCCTAGATGCCTGCAGTTACTCCCTTAGTGTCAGAGAAATGTTTCAGCATCCTAAATTTAAAACATGGCACGAAACAAGAAATGAAGCGGAAAAAAAATGTATTTAAGAAACTTTGAAACACAGCACTTACTGTCCTTAGTAGGCTGGGGCTTTTCTTTCAGCTCAGTTAATGAATTCTGTGCTTGAGCACAGAATGTGCTGTTACAAGTAAGAAATTTAATGTTGGAAAGCATGTAAATCCAAGTTACCATTTGTTTTTGTATACACATATATATTAATTCTTATTTTTAAATAAAGATGCTACACAAATATCTCCACCAATTGCTGCAGTAAGCACAACTGGATTAACTCTCAGCTTCATGAGAACTCAGAACTCTGTGAAAGAGTCTTTTGTAAAGACAGATGAAAAAGCTCATGGTTTGAGCCACAGAAAAACCCAGAGACTGAAGATTGAACAAGGAGTTCAGGCAGCAGCAACATGACCTGCACAGTGCCAGAACACCAGCAGTGCTTCCCTCTGACAACACCTCTGACTGCCAGGTTTATAATTCAACTGCTTTTGAAGGGTGAACCTCTGCTGCTCCTGTCAGCTGTAAAGGGAGGCCATCCCTCTCTGTTTCTAGTTCTCAATTACAAATTAGGATAACTAATAATTGTATAACAAGTACTTAATGAAATGCCAATGGCACTACCAGAATTACCCAGGCAGTGACTGACAGCTGACCTGTCATGGACATAAGTCTTCAGTGGCCTTTCACTGGGAGTAACGATCAGTAACTCTTCTTCAAGCAGTTCCCAGATGGGAACCAAAAGCAACCCACCAGCTCTCAAAAACTGAACAAAATTGAAAGCCATTCTCAGAATTTGTTCCCTCCTCGGAAGATTTTTAACAGCAAGGTCCTGAACACACCAGGAGTTTGAGAAAGCAAACCAAGCAGGTTTGACAAGTTCTTAATTTCTCTTCTACTCAAGATCTGAAGTCATCAAGATTAGAATATATCCAAAAGCTATAAAATCTTTCATTCTAGCAGTTACTTCTTTGTGGACTTGACATTCTTGAGGCAACACTGAATTCAGCCAAAGCTACTCTTGCTTTGTGGGAAGCTCGGTTAGAGAACTCTTATCTGCTACACAAAATGCAATTTCATCATTTTACTTGAGTTATAAGTAAATACTCTGTCAAACCCCCATTTCTACTGAATTTTCATTTTCCTCCAGTTTCACGTGGAGACTTGAGCTGTCAGAAACAATCCACAAAAACATAAGTAAAACCTTATTTTATCTTCCTATATATTCACCACCCTGCGTATCAGAGCACTGACACTGTTTGATTTCCACATGAATCCTTCCAGTGGGATTCACCCCACAGAAACAGGGTGAATATTCACACTTTAATACTCAGGTAGCCTCAGCTTTCATCCCAATCATTCTGCTTTTGCTTTGGCTGAAGCAAATCTTAGAACATAAACAAAAGGTGACTCCACACACACACAGTCTCCAAAACTCACTTTTGAAACAGCTACAGAAGGCTTTGTAAGATTATTTTAGTCCAAAAAAAAAAAGCCCCTGAATTATCACCTAGCCAAGTATTCAAACACATTTTAATTATTCAGGATTCACCTCAACTAAAAAGTTTCATCCAAGAACTTAAAGTCCCATAAAATCAATGATAAAAAAAAAAACAATCTCCAATCTCTTGTTTACTATCAGCTACAGGAACTGTAAATAAACAGAACTGACAGGGACCCCTAAATATTATCTAATGCAAACCAGGAAAACAAAGATTTTCAAGAGAACAAACACAATGCAAATGCCAAAACATCTCCACTAAACACACACAATGCCTGGACTAGAAATTAAAGAGCTTCAAGTGCATTAATAAAGAAAGGAGAAGGCAGCATTCATTTCCCTCATTTTTAGTTTTACTGTTCAGTAAAACTTCAAGTTTTAAAACTAAAGATCTTAAGAAAGCATTATAAATCATTGAAATGGGGAAAAAAATCCATATAAACATCAACTAGGCTTCAGACTTACAGATGTAAATTGAAATCAAGACACTTACCCTCAAAACTTAACCCACACAAGTTAAGTTCTAAAAGACAGTGACATATCTGGAATGTCTGAAAGACATTTTCAAGATCACTGTTTGCTGAACTGTACAACTCTGCAATATTTGCCCAACATTGCCCTCTGGTGCCCGAGATTTCGTAGTTTAGCAGTGAAAATCTTATCAAGGCTCAAGTACTCTCCCATTCTTTACTAAACACATCAGCCACACCACCAAAAAAAAAAAAAAAAAAGGAAATGTGTTACATTTCTTTTCCTGAGAGTCTTATACCCTATTTCAAGTAATATTTAGTAATCATTTAGTAATCATTGCTCTTTCTGACCCTACAGGGAAAGACCACCCATTTATTATGTTTCCTCCAAGGGAATATAAGAATCACACACTCAAAAAATGTTTACATTTCTTTGGATTCTTATAAAACAATTGCAATTGTCTCGGAGTGAATATATGCATGCTTTTATCACAGCATGCCTTTCAATCACTTCAAATCTCTATTTAGGCTTGAGAGGAACAAAACAACTTGCACTTAAAAGCAGCATTTGGGGATGCTGTTAAAATAACGTGAGTGTGGCACTGCTTTTTTTAGGCTTTACTTACCAATCCCAAAATGCAATCATTCTTTTTTTAAAGCAACACTGCCTTCAAAGTTAGTTTCCATGCTGAACATACTTTTAGACCATGTTGTCAAATACTTTACACAAAAATTGTCAATATTTACTTAAAAGTGAATTTTCCCTGCTGTTTCTAATAAGGTTATTATTTTAGGCAGACCTAAAAAAAAAAACACCCAACACAACCAGTTTTATTCTTCTTCCCCTCCACCTTTTTGTGTACATTCTTGCCCAATACAGTCTCTATTAAATGCAGTTTAGCAGAAGTAAATATTCTCTCAAGATGGCAGAAACAGTAAAAGATGTGAATTCAGGAAAGAGCAGGTCATGGAAACAATTTAAAGGCTCGCAGGCCAAGTTATGGGACTGATTATACATGCAGATTTCTCAAAATTTCAGATGGTATTTTTAAACATCAACATAGAGCTCTTGGCTAATAGCACAGTTTGGAAGTTCAAAAAACAAAAAAAAAAAAGTAACAGCCATTCTTAAAGCATCTTTAATCAAAATATCTCGCTTGATTGTGTCCAAATAAATACAGGTCCCAAGCAGAAGGAGAACTACAGAACAAATACCTTTTTTCTTGAAAAATTACTTAATACTATAAGTTACAATATTCCCATGATTTGATGCAGTATTTTTTAGTTTCTTGATGTTAATTCATTCAATATGGTCTACACTGCCTGTAGATCTTGTAGCTTTCTTAAATCCATGGCTGTATTTCCTACAATAAGTGCAGAGAAAATGCCCTCCCTCAATACATAACATTGCCTCAAAATTTCTCAGCTTTGGCTTTTCAGTTTTTTTTTTCTTTTAATATGAAAATTGAGAGACAAAGAGGAAAAAGTAGTTAAAATCTTAGAGAGCTTTACACACTTTGCAGTGCTTCTTCACATGCATTTGATTTTAATACATCTCCCCAGAGTGTACCATGATTTACTGCTTTAAACACGTGTCTCAAGATACAAAATAAATCCACTGGCGATTTCCCAGAACTTTCTGGGATTGTTTTGAAGGCTTGAAACGTGAACATCTTTTTTTTTTTTCCTGGATGGAAAACTGCAGTAGCTGCAAAAGGGATGGAGATAACTCACATACCTCAACAAGTCTGTACAGAAATCAATATTCCTGGGAGAAAAAGCCAAGTGGTGTATACACTTATTTACAGCTGAACATCCCATCTCCCGGGAACTTGGGCTCCAGCACCAGGAGAGCAAAAATATTCTGTTTAATCCATCGCAGTCACAGCCACTCTGGCTTGTTTTTGTCTCTCTCTCATTCTGCTGATTTAAGGTACCTGCTGAGTTTTATTAAAGCCTTTGGTCTGATCACCCCCACGATCTCTCCTACTTCACTTCACTGACTAAAGTGCACGGTTGTTGGACCTGATCACTTCCACATCCCACGACTGAACATTTTCATCTGCCATGTTACACTACTGCACCCTCCAGTGGATCAGCCTCCCAACTGTATGGACAAGGCAGAAATACAAAATAGAAAAAGAAAAGGAATAAAGAAATGGGACTGGCGTGAAGAGTCTAAATAGAGCCCCAAATCAGGAAATAAACAGCGAGAACAACAATGATGGGCCAAGAGCTTTGAGAACAATAAAATAAAGCAACAAAGAAAATCAGTTTTTCAGGGATTACCATCTGAGAAAACACTGATCAAAGTCTCGTGACCACAACCTCATGTCAGCTCTAGAAATTCAATGCCTTTTACTTAAGCACACCCCAATTAACCTACACGTACTTAGCATTAATTCTTCAAACAATGAACGAGCTGAGGAGCCTTTCCATGGGTTAACAGCCCGTGCTCAATACTAAGTTGTTTACCATCACAACTTCCATCCATAACAAACAGAAAGACACAGTAGGAGAAAGTACCACGGTAAGAGCTTGGATTGACAGTTCCAGAATTCATTTAACATGAACAGTAATCTGTCAGAACAACAGATCTGAACTGCAAGGTGAGGGAAAGGGGAGAATTAGAAAAAAGGAGTAAGACTATAAATTTCAGGATAGTGGCACGTTGGTGAATGGTGCACCATGAGAAAGGTAAAGGAAAGGGAAATCAAGCAAAGGAGAACTGAAAGAACAGCCAGTGATTGGAAATAAGCTTGAAGGAGTAAGTTATATGGCAAAGGTGAGGTGCTGAGTCAGGCAAAAGGAAAAAAGCTGTGGGACAAACAAGCTGAAACTGCCACTGAATGACAGAAAATTGTATGCTTGCCATGAAACTGAGTCTGTGAGAGTAAATAATCTGAAAGAATGTGATACGTGATGATAAATCAGACAGGAAAAGGATATGGGGACTGCAGGCATGGGTACGTGTTAATAATAAACCAAACCATTTTAAAATATTAAACAACACTCTGAATTATTTAAATAAAAACAATCTTACAATAAAGTAATAACTATTTCCACATTCCATAAAGCTCACAGATGAGACTGGAAAATCAGAACCGTTTAGGCTGGAAGGAAAGGTTGGAAGCCCTGTTGGTGAGCCCAGTGCTCAGAGCAGGGGCAACTTTGGTGGCAGTTTAGGTTTTTCACTGTCCTTTATGCTCGAGTTTTGAAGATTTCTAAAGATGGAGATCCCACATTCTCTGTGGGCAACCAGTCCCAGTGTATGATCACCCTCATGACTGGAAGTTTTCATCAGAGCACTGATGAAAGAATTACATTAATCACTTCAATTATTTGCATCTCCTTGGCACGCCTGCTTCCCCTTTTGCTTCCCCACGGAACTGGGATTCAGTGTTAATTGAAAGACAAAACTTTATCAAGTCAACAGCGAAGAGAAGTATTCATGCCACTACAATTCAGTCGGGCAGATCTATGTGAATAACTGTATTCCAAGTCCTTGGGGGTGTGTGAGCCTAAGAAACACACCCTAAGAAACTTCTTCATTAAGAAATATTCCAAGTTTTTTAAATATATAACCACGTCATTACTCGCACGATACGAATCAGATTGTAAATCAAAATGTTGTTAAATCAATTAATTCTTAGAGGAAGTCCTTTCTGATGTGCAGCTTCTCAACTCCTTTTTCCATTAATTCCTAAAAATTTTGAATCCTTCTGTGAGGGTTAGAGAAAATGCTGCTGAAGGAAGCAGTGTGTTAGCTTCCAAGAATGAATTTTATTGTGCTGTGAGCACGATCTTTGGGCATCTTCACTTCCCATGGAAAAACACTTCATTATATGTGGAGTATTATCAGTAATTTAGGTCAAATTGCTTGACTAGACATATCAGTTAAAAAAAAAAAAAAACACTTAACAAAAATCTGGTGCAAATAAATGTAGGCTGATTCACTTAGCCTGACAGAAAAATGGGCTCCAAGAGATGGGATTTATTTTTGAAGCAATATTAAGGGTAAAAATATTTAACATAAAGGACTACGCTGGGTTAGAACTGAGTGGGGATTAAGTTGGTCTGGTAGTTGGAGAATTTTTAAACTTTAAACAGATAAAAATTTAAAAAAATAATAATCCTGTTATCTGGAATAAAGAAGGGAAAGCAAAAAACCCACACATTTTCCTTTGTTTCAGGATACACTGCAAGCAGCCCACTGAAGTAGGAGAGGGCTTGGGTTTGAGCCTTCTAATCTTACAAACTTCTCTGGTGTTTTAGCCTTTTTTTCACTCCCTCCTGATCATTTTTCAAATCACACCCATCACTGGCAACAGAAGATCCATGAGCTGAAGCTTCCATCAAAACACAAAGCTTCTCAGAACCAACTATTTCAGTTCATCAGATTTTTAAACTGTGGTCAAAATGGGAATTTGAAAAGCAAGGGTGAACGTGGATTTTTAAATTACAGTAGCAAGTGTACAATAATTATTAGGTTTCAGGATATAATTATTACTTGAAAACCCGTCTATGTAAATTATGTAGCATGAGTTCTAGTCAATGTAGGAAGGTACGGAATTGATTTACAGGTCAGTGCCAGTAAAGCATTTAAACACTGTGAGTGGCAGAGATTTTCATTTCAATACTTCCTCACCAACAAACATGAGCAAATTGACAACACCCCACCGTTAAACTGAGGTTGTGCAGGGTTAAATAATTTTTTTTTTAAGCTAGCTGATTTACAGTAAACCATATCTGAAAGTCCAAATGAGTTTGGTTTTGTTTTTGTTTTTTTTTCAGAAAAATAACAGAATGAGAAGATTTAGAAAGATACAAACCATGTTTTCCACTCGGAGCTCAAAAGGCATTGGGTTGTAAACCATCAGCTGAACTTCACAAACATCTCCCTGGACCCACTGGAAGTCTACAAGAAATAATCACAGAATTAATGCATTTATTACCTATTCACAGTGTGATAAAAAAGCAGCAGCAGCTGAGCTGTCAGATTGCTATAATACTTAATAACTCTCTATAATCTTTACAGCCAAAGTCCCGCTCAACAGCATTGTGGGACACAAGCTGTAAATCCCGGGCAAAGCAATGAGTTAAAGGACTGGAAACATCCATTAAACAGCAATTTGTGCTCCAAAGAGCCAAAGTTACTCAGTAAAATCAACTAAGGCATCAAATCAAAACACATCCCTCATGTTAAACACCTCAGGGCTTACACACTTGGAGTCAGGCACAGAGTACACATCGCCTTGGATGTTTAAGGCTCAGATCAGAATCAACCAGACAAGGAATGAACATGACAGGAAGTAAGAAATTACAAGTCTTCATACACAGTCGATGATACAGAGTAAATAAAGGATTATTTTAAATTAAGAAGGAAACAACTGCTCACCAGCAAGATGCCACCTCAGCCTCCTCCTACTAATTTTCTTTAGGGAACAGTAAGTAGTTTGGGAGATGCTGTGGGAGTGGAAGATGACAAGAGGATCTACAGAGCATAGATTTTAATTTTTGAGAGTCACAAAATGCAGGCTTGAGCAGTAACACAAGCTGTTAAGTAACTTGTGACGGTTCTTAGGAAAGACAATGAAGTAAAACACATCAGGTAAAAAAATGTACTTTCAGTTTATCTCTCACTACAACACACAGGTTCAACTTCAAAGATACTTCACCCTGCCAAGTTTAAAATTTTGGGGGTTTTATGATTTAAAGAGACAAGGCTGGATGGGGCTCTGGGTAACCTGGAGTAGTGGAAGGTGTTCCTGCCCGTGGCAGAGGGGCTGGAATGAGATGATCTTTAATGCCCCTTCCAACCCAGACCATTCTGTGATTCTGTGAGGAATTTCTGGAAGTGAGGTCAGCAACAGAGCTGCAAGATCTGAGTAACTGTTCAATGCAGAAAGATTATTTTATATCAGCGCTTCATAATCTTTTCAGCCCACAAGTTCTTGTCTGCCTTCCACAGATCACAACGTGCACATGATGTTCAGACTTTAAACTGAAGGTGACAGTGTTCTCCATCCATGCTGAGCAACTGCACTCCAATAAACAACAGGTGCTTTAACTATATTTGTTAAATAAATCATGATTATAAGCTGAACTGTAGCATGCATGGATTAGCTTTTACTAGTCAACTCAATGATTTTAACACACATTGCCAACATTTTTTTAGTAGGATATTAGAAAACATCCTGTAAAGAACCTGGATGATCAATATTAAGATTTTAATTCACAGTTGAATCCATCTGTACTCTAATTGTACATTCACAATCATTTACTATCTGATTACATTTTGCAAGCAATATTAAAGACCTCAAGGGAGACGTACTTAATGCAAATGTTTAACTCCAATTAATGGTGGTGGAAATTAAAAACATACATCCAGAGATGTTAATGGGTTATGGTACTGTGAAGCCTGAAAAGCAAAACCCTTGATTAAAACAAAATGTTCGAATGCACAACGGCAGGAGATGTTCTGTACATTTATTATTTAATTGCTTATTACTGTTCATGATGTCTCATCATTCTGCAGTCCCCAAAACAACCACTGACTGCTCTACACAGGTGCTTGTTACACAGCACCTTGGAGCAGGAGTGGCAAGGTCTTTCTGATGTGAGAGTTCCGCAGGAAACAGGCCATCATTGCACTCCTTTTATGCAGCACCTACCCTAGGAGAGGCAGTAGAATCCTCACTGGCAGATTGGCTGATGTGCCAATCTTGCTTTAAGCTGCTGAACTTGCAGGGGTTTGGTGTCCAAAGCCATGACAAGTGCCAGGTCCTGCCCCAGGGATGACATAACCAAAGAGCCCAGGACAGGCTGGGATGTCTCCATGGCTGTGGAACAGCCCTGCTCAAAGGGACCTGAGGGGACAGCTAAACATGAGTCAGCGGTGCCACGTGACACCAACAAGGGCAAAGCTGTGTCAGGGTAGGTTTAGGATGGATATTAGGAGAAAGTTCTTCACCCAGAGGGTGGTTGGGCACTGAAGAGGCTCCCCAGGGAAGGGGTCACAGCACCAAGCCTGACAGAGCTCAAGGAGAGCTTGGACAACTCTCTCAGGCACAGGATGGGATTCTTGGAGTGGTTCTTTGCAGGGCCAGGAGTTGAACTTAATGATCCCTCTGGGTCCCTTCCAACTCAGGATATTCTATGATTCCATAAAATCAGATCCTGGGCTGCATCCACAGACTCATTACCAGCAGAGACAGAGACCTGATCATTCCACTCTCCCCTGTGCTTGTCAGGCACAGCTGGAGGTGCTGTGTCCAGTTCTGGTCCCCACAGTTTACCAGACTGGAGGGGATCTAAAGGAGTGCCATGACCACATCAAAGGGCTGGAGAACCTGCCTGATGAGGAAATACTAAAGGAGTTTGGTCTCTTCTCCCTGGAGAAAAGAAGGCTCAGGGGGAATCTCATCACCATATTCCAGTATTTAAAGGGCTGCAACAAAGAGGACAGAAGATTTTTCCTCCTAAGGAGCCACAGGAAGAAGACCAAGGGCAATGAGTACCAGTTGCACTGAGAGAGGTTTCATTTTCTTACTGAAAGAAATTTAATTTTTTTCTGTAGAAACAATCACTCAGTGGAACAATCTCCCCAGGGACAGGGTGAAATCCAGATTGCTGGAGGTTTTTGAGATGGGACTGAAATACCCTGAGAAAAAGAGGCCAGGGCAACACCACAGAATTGCTTCCTTGGGTGAAAAAGTTTTGAAAAGAAAGGTAAAATGAGTTATATTTGTTTCATCTAATACAGGTATGACATTAGCTGCCACATCTACTAATGGAACCACATTATATATTCTTGCTGCTTTAGACTATCAGCACTCAAAAGCAAAAAAAACACTTCATGTAGAAAATCAGTAGGTTCATTCCTTAGAACTAGTGTACTATTAAAGCAATTTAACCAGAATATAACTATCCCCTTTATTGTTTCCAATCTGAAAAGCTTTTCAAGTTGAAAGCAGAAAACACTTCAAGACTTTCTAAAATTGTTTTGTTTCCCTTTGGTTTGTCAGCAGAACTTGATTTCCTTTGCTGTAAAACAATAATTTAACCAAAATATGGTGTACATATTGCCATGTAAGAAAAACAGTTCATTTGTTATTGTTGTTTTTAATTAAATACATGTCATTAGAATATTCTCATTAGTTTCAAAGTTTATTAAATTTCTCAGCTTCTTTCAAAGGGAGTATCTGATTTCGTTTTGTATTTTCTTTTGTTTGTTAAACTTTGAAACATTAAAGGCTTTTAACAGTGACTGCACTGTGTACATATTTCAAAAGATAAAAGATAAATGCTTTACAGGATCAGAAGCAGTTCAGACATCTCTGTGGGCTAAATAAAAACCTAAAAGGAGAAACTTCACTGTAGAAATGTAAATCTCCTACGGTACCCACAGCACCGAAACAAATCCTAACTTGAACTGCATCCAAAAATGCAGTTTCCTTTAGTATCTATCAGGGAGTGAGAACACCAGTATTTGACAAGATTGGGAATAGGGTTTTATTTAAAGGAAAAAAGCATGACAAGGTGTAGCCAAGAGACTAAATGTTGAAAATTTAATTGTGATCAATCATTCAACAAAATACTAGGAGAAATCAAGGAAGCACTTTAAGATGTTCCCATGTGTGTATATTTTTAAAATATAAATATAAAAATAATATAAATATAAAATTCTTATTTCTTTTTTTTTTTTTTAATTTCCTATCCTTTGTCTTTTGAAATTGAAGCAGTGCTGCAGCAAAGTCACACTGAGCCAGGTAATCATCTGTACCTCTGCACACCCTAAATGTTCATATTTCAATTATCCTGCATGTGATACACACAAAGCAACAAAAAGAACTATCAGTATCTGCAACTTAATCCAAGATTTAAATGGATCTCTAATTTATTTCCAGTGGCAAAAGTACTGCACTGAAAAGCTTTATAACGAAATAAATAATCCTCTAGCAGAAAATGACTACTATTCCAAAGAGGGCTTATAAGGTGGTTTTTTTTTTATTTTGGCTGAGCTGTCCTTAAGAGAAAATGACTAATCAGACAGCTCATCATTCTGAGTTTAAGTTAAATCAGAATAGGATATTGAATCAGAACAGGAAAAAGGCAAAACCACAACAGTGCTCAGGGCACCGATAACTGTGGCAGCTGCCAGGCAGAACATGTCTGAACTAAGTTCTCCCTGATCTCTCCTTTGTTTGAGAAGGAAATAAAACTAGTTTATCTCTTCTGAAAATCAATGTTATCATCTATGAGACTTTATTCTTCTTTTGAACATGAAACTGTGCCCCAGAGAACAAAGCTTTGCTCCTTCACGACTTTAGGCTAAAAAAGCTGATTGTTTCAAATATGAGACAGCAAAGTTCAGGTTTGCTCTCCTTCACCACAAAAAATTTTCTAATTTCAAAAAAAGAACAGAAAATACTGTAAATTATTCCTACCTATTTTCTTATTTCGTTCTTCCCCACGACTGTGTGCAATAATTGGAGAATAAATGAAGGGGCTTTTGGTGGACACATTCTGACCGAGTAAACTCTTCATTTTGTGAGGTCGGAGACTGGTTGGGAGGTTCAGGAGCTTCACAGATCTGTTGAGTGAAAATAATTTTACACTGTGTTAAAAATGAACTGATAAATATGAAATGCCAGTCTGAGATTAAAATACCTGAAATGGAAAACTTGAAGTAAACACTCACAATACAAATGAGGTTAAAAAAAAGCAAACAAACAAGGAAACAGGACCAGGGATTTGAAATCCAGCTCTTAATTTACAAGTGCAGACTGAACAAGAGATACACCACGACTCCAGTGCAGAAAGCAGCCAAGTATTTAACTCAAACCCAAACAAGAATCCAGACAAGATTTCTCTGGACAGCATAATACAAATAAAGAACTTCTCCAAGGTGAATAAAACCGATTTTAAAACAGTGAAATTGCACGGAGTTGCTGCTGCAAGGAAGGAAATGTTCCAGAAATTTGAGTGGGTTTGCTGAACAGCCAGAAAGCAATTACAAATAGACAGAAAACAAATGATTTATTAGACTATATCCCTGTTAGACCCAATTCCCTACAACATCATGCAGGGAAATCACTGGTCTTGCAATGCTGAGGGGAAATTAAAGACTAAGATTTGGGCAGAGGAACATATTCAGTAAAAGCAACAGTTTTATAAAAGCTTGTAAGACATCTAATTACTTCGAGTCAGGAACTCAGCCTAATAAAGGACAGATATATCAGTATCACACTAATAGAAAGTACACAAAAACCCCAAGATAATGTGTTTCTGCTGAAAAATAATGAAGCTGTAAGAGTAACACTACACAGATACTTTATCTCAGTGATCTAAATCACTTGATAAGGAGTTACTGAATAACACTAAGAGTATTTTGGAACAAGGAATAAATCACATCCATATATTATGTGCTGGTGATACTGAGTGTCAGCATCACAATCAAAATCACAGACAATGAGACTGAGGAATAAAGGGGAACTATGACAGATCCCTCATATTTCATATTTTAAAACCTCTTCTGATAGATTTTTGCTAAAAAATAGACTGCAACCTAAAGTAAAAATGTGAATTACACTATTTGAGGGAAAAACATTAAATTTCATAAAGTGCTTATAGAAAGTTTCATTTTTTACACAGAGAGAGAAGTCCTTTGGTTTTTCCACCATTATTATAAAAATACTGGTGGATAACCTGCTTTATTTTAGTGCATGACAGTGGAAGGAATGTTCTTCAACCACATACTAGAGAGATGTACCCTCACAGGTTGTATTTAATTCCTTTTGTGAAAAGCTTCAGTCACGTCCCCTGGCCTGGCCCAACTGAGTGCAAATGAGTGACAACTAAGAATTACAAACTAATATCACTATCTACCCAGAAGATACAAAACCTTGTATTTGGAAATCGTTGATTAAAAACAACCTTGCTTAGAGGTGAAAGAAAAAGAATGAAAAATAAAAACCCCTCTACTAAAGTAAACAGAGGGAAGGGGGGAAAGGACACTGAGTAAATTTAAAGTAGTAAGAAAAGTATTTAAGGACAACTAAAAGCATCAGGGGTGAAAAGGAAGAAAATTCTTTCTTTCTGCTCTTAAGTATATTAGTAAGAAAATTAGCTTTAACACAAGTAGATTATGAAAATGGGAACAGTGTACCTAGCAGAACAGAAAGACCATAAATCCTTCTATTTTTTATCTGAGAAAATACCGGATGATGATTTTATAATTAACATGAGTCATGGAATACAAAGAAGCCAAATCTCTACTACTGCTTTTCAAATATGGAGAAGCAAAGGTAACAGTGCCACTATGTCCAAATTTCACTGTGGTCTCTCAATGTCTGACAGTATTCTGATTAAGAAATCTGCATCCAAAAAAAGCACCCTCCATTAAATGGATTAAAAACTCATAGACCATGAAATGCCAACAGTAAATAAAAGTCATCACCATCAGCAAATGTGTGTTTCTAGAGGCCTCTAGCCCGGATTGAATCATTTGCTGAGGTTGTTCAACACTGATCCAAGCCACGTTTCCACATATCTATAATTTACATCACGAACATGAGCACAGCTCAGCTCAGAGAGCTCTGCAGTCCTGCAGCACAGCTGGTTCCCAACTGGCTGGACAGCTCCACAACACACCAGATCTGCTGTGGGAGGAGGAGCCAGAGGCTTCATATCCAAACACAACTAATGTCTTATTGGAGTATGAATTTTAATCACTGCGGGTTTTATAGCACTTTCAAAAGGCAGGAAGAAGGGGGAGGAGGGGACGAGCACAAACAGCTCTAAACTGTTCAAAAATGTCGATGCTAAACTATGTTGATGTTGGGTTTCCCATGGCAAAACAGTAGCAAATATTCCCAACATTCCAAGCACAGCCAGGTCAGCACAAGCTGATAGTGTAAATGAAGCACCTGGATGGTGGGGAACTGCCTAAAGCCAGGCCTAGGAATAACAAATAACTACTGTGTTTGTCCCATTCTCTCAGCACACAAAACATTTCACATGAGACAGAGCCCTTCCCACTGAAGTCTTGGGAATCTGCTGCCAAAGTTTTGACCGGCCTCTTCTTCCAGGTAACAAGCAACAGGATAAGAGGAAATGGCCTCAGGTTGTGCCAGGGGAGGTTTTCATTGGATAACAAAAAACTTTTCATCAGGGAAAGGGTTGTCAAACATTGGAACAGGCTGCCCAGGGAAGTGGTGGACTGTCGTGGTTTTGGAGTCACCATCCCTGGAAGTGTTCAAAGAACATGTGGATGTGGCATTTGAGGACATGGTTTAAGGGTGAGCATGGTGGTGGTGGTGGTTTGATGATGATCTTAAAGGTCTTCTCCAATCTCAACAATTCCCTGATTCTAACGCATGACTCCTATAAAGAAGGATTTGATCAGAATTTCCCATGTCTTCCAGAGCTAAATTTTCTTCACTATCCAGCATGGCGAAGAACAGGAAAGTGCTATGGAATACACAGCACAATCCAGCTCCTCTGAGGTTTATAAGTTAAGCAAAAACCAAAAAACCTGAGACTAATTCAGGGTTTAGAACCACACAGACAAACACAACACTGCTGCTTCAGCACCAATTAAGGGTCAGATTCATCAGGGACCTTCTGCAGCTGTTTGACAGCCCAGATGCCACCCCCAGTCAGATTAAGGAAGGTAGTTTTGGTTTTATACTCTGGAATAAGAGCAGAGATCTGCAAGAGGCACTGAGAAGCTGACAGCACTCTTGCTCTCCAAGTATTCTGCCTTAAAAAAGTTGTCGTGGAAGCTTTTGCTCAAACTTCTCTCTACAGTCACATAACCCCAGGACTAGAAAGGTTTCCTGGAAGTTTGCCTAATTAGCTTCCATTTTTTAATACTATTTAATTTTTGTGTTGGTTTTTTTTTTTTTTAAAAAAAAAAGGCCTTCAGAGTGTATTTACCATATTTACCAGGGAACTCATCTAACCCACAGACACAGTGGCCTGCACTTGTCACTGGACGCCTGTGAGGCCAATGCAAAATGAGTCAACACAGTCCACATACCCTTGTCACTTGACTCATCCTAAAGCAGATACCTAAATTAGGTTAGACAAACCTAGAGGTGACTACCCATGTGTTTTCACTGCAAACATGACCCAGCACAGTCAAATATCACTAGTCTAGCTCTATATGTAGGTGTTTTTGTGAAACTAATCAACCTCCAGGTCAGCTGATAAAGTAGTCAACCAAGTGAAGTCAGAGAGAACACAGTAAAACCAGTTGTATCACGAAAAATGGTCACAGTAAAATATTAATTTTAGAGGCTAAAAGTAATCTGAAAATAAATGTAATTTTCACTCTTTGGTTATATACTGTATTATCCCTTTGTGGTACCAGAACTCTTGCTTTGTGAAATGTTTGATGACATCCCACTGCAAACTGAAATTTCTGAGAACTATTTCAGTCACTTCTACCACTTTTTTTTTCTGAATAGCAATTATCTTTCCTTCAAAAGGGAAAGATTTTCTTTTAGCCCTCTATTATTGATGCCCAGTGACCGCTTTCTCTCCCTCTGACTCTCTCTAATGCTTCGTGCTGGGCTTTAATCTAAACAAGTTCCTATTCACTGGACTGGCTGTGTGATGTGCCTGGGCACGTGGGCACAGAGAAGAACTGAGATGTACAACAGGGAAGGTGCCAGCTGGAAAATGCAGCATCTGGAAAGGAAGAGCTCCAAAAGGCAGCAGTTCCAGCTGAGTTCTAAGCTCCGTGAATGGAGACAACACCCAGCTCCTGGACCTTCAGTATCAAAGCGATCAGGAATTCAACCGAAATCTCAGCTGCAGCTACAAAATACTTCCCTCCAATTGTATCAGAAACTCTTGAATGACAGTTTAAAAAAAAAGCAAAACCTCTCTCTTTCTGCAGCTAAAGGCCACGAAGTATTTTCTGCTCAAAGGCTCTATTTTCGCTGAAGAGCTTCTCAAAACAATTTGACGTTTCGACGTTTTTCCACGTTATTGTGATCAGTGCGCATAAACTGAGAAAACTCCATCCTTCCAGTATCCTTTAAAATTTGACAGGTGCTGTGGAAAAGCTAAAGATTGTATTTTGGAGTCTTACCTCACAATGGGCAATTTGGTGAAGGGAACAGGAGGTAACTTCAGACCATCTGGGAGAGTGATGACTTCCATTGTTCCAGGGCATTTTGCTGTGTAGCTTTCCAAGCTCTGTGTTACATCTTTCTTTTCTAGAAAATGAAATTACAAAACTATTTCAAGCCCACATGTATCAAAAATTTAAGAACAAAGTTTTATTTGGGGATTTTTTTTGTATTTACACAAAATAATTCTAATGGCATGCCAACTAATTTTTGCATGCACCAGTTGGAGCTTTGTTCCAGAAGCCTCAACAGATGGATTAAATATAATTAAGTGGCCTCTACGCAAAAGAGTTTTCTAGATTTCTCAGAATTTTTCAAATGCCAGTCTATACCTACTTTTTTTTAGGTTTTTTTATTGTCAAAATACAAATTTCTACAACTTATCTTGTAAATCTACTTAGCCAACACATTTGGCCTCACGCATGTTAAAGTTTTTAATAATATCATTGTATGGGAACAAGCCCTGCTCTGAAATATCAGATGAAATAATATCAAAGGCCAAGAAGAGAAACAAATTACTTTTGATGTTACCTTGGGTGAAAACCACCTAATTCTCAAAATAATTGCACTCTATTATGCTACTAAATCATAACAACTGATCGAAAAATTTTCTTTGGTTTTGCTTAAAAATACAAGAACATTCAAATAAACTGTGGAAGGTGTCCCTGCCTGTGGCAGGACAGTTGGAACCAGATGGTCTTCAAGGTCCCCTTCTGTGATTCTATGATTCCCCATTTCTCTGACAAAATGGGAGTCTGCAAACAGAAATAAGCCTGAGAGTGTGATAAAACAAAATAGAAAAGGGTGATAGCAAATAGTGCTTTCCAGAAAAACTGCTTGGACGGGTGTATTGGGTTATGCAGCAAGATTTTGGTAGTGAGGGATTCTCACATCAATCCAGCTTAGTTTGTGAGCTTCTACTGCCAGGAGTGAACACTCTTTCAAAGCAAATAAACATTGACTGTAGTGTCCTACACTGCAGAATTAATGTCCCATAACTGACAAATTGCTTTGCTTGTGTCTCTGTTTCACTGAGCTGTCTCTTGAGCCACTCCCACATTTTCATTTCCTACAGGAAACATTCCCAAAAACACATTATCAGACATCCACATCCACTCAGGCAAGGAATTGTTGTGCTTCAAGACTGAGTATTTTCATCAAAATTTCAGGTTATTTGCCACGTCATGTGAGCAAGGACACATTGTGTAAACAGAATCCACCGAGATGGAAATCTTCACAGCTACCAGAAATGATGAAGACAACACTACAGCATGTGCTTAATTCTGCTTGAAACTGGATATTCTGTCATTCTGGAGAACAGGCTTTCACTTCCTCGTGTGAAACACTCAGTTGTGCTCACAGAAGGCCGGCTGCCACTTGCAAAAAGGATTTGTTTATGGATTTTTGAGGCACGTTCTTTTTCCACAGCAGTAGCTCAGCAAGCTCTCCATGAAGACAAGGCTAAACCAAGCCCTTTTTCTATGCTGACAGGGTATGAAATAGTTTTAAACGTGCTGCTGGCCCTCTAGTCCTTTTCCTTAGCACCACATCTCAGCTGAGATGCTGACGGAATCCACATCCTGGGAAGTGTTCTCGATACAAAAGAGCAAGAGGGGGCTGACCCTGCCCAGGAGCTGCCTCTGAAAGCAAATGCTGTGGAGCCTCCACCCTTGGCTGAGCACCTCGGCTCCCTGACCTCTGTGGCCCAATAATTGCCAAAAACCTGTTACAGACTGGTGGTCTCAAATAGCTCTGAATTCTCCCAGCTTTTGCCTGCCTGTCATCGTATTCTGACACCATCAGAACCCACACAGACCTCCTGGAAGGATCCATTCAACTCCTCAGCCTCCTGCCTGACCCAGACTTCAGAAGATTTCTGTGGCTGAAACTGTTATCACTGGTACTTATCTTTCTCTTTACAAAGACACAGAAAACAGCTGCCTTTGGAGGTCTTTGCCCACCTGGTGCCTTCATGCTTCTACAGGTCAGCAGGAAAGCAATCACCACTTGATCCTGTGAATTCACCTCAACAGCTTTAAAAGCCTGTCCTGCAGCTGGGAACGCCACTGGATACTCTTGTGTAAGGTATTAGAAACTCATTCATTGAGTGAGAAGTGATAGGTTATTTTTTCACCTGCAATAACTGCGTTCATGGGGGGGTTTTCCCCTTCAGTTTCTCTCCAGGCTCGCTGAAAGATCAGGATCACAGAATGGCTGTAAACCAAGTAAAGCTGAACAAAGCCACAGTCAGGAGTGGCACCGGAGCAAACACTGCAGTTTGTTCAGCAGAACCTCCTAGTTCACTTCCCCCATTTCATTTCCAAATTGGTTTTCACTGCTTCTGACAACTGAAAATGCTGCAAGTCCACCCATATTCTTGGAATTTCTTTGCTCAACTGTTTCCCAGCACCACAATGAGCATTGGGTTTGTCTAAGAGCTGATTCAAACCTTCTTCTAATACGGCAACACAAAAATCTGAAAGCTTCAGGTGCACATTCGTGACTGAACCATCAAAAAACAAAGACTTTCTGCTCATTTCACAGCCACATGGGCTAATATTTCACAGTAATGGAGCCATGGAAAATCAGGCCTGGAGAAGAGAAGTCAGTTATAGACTAACATTTTTAGGCACTGCAGTTTGTGTGATTTAACAGCATCACACAAACAGCATTCCATGCCTTGGCACATAACAGAGAAAATCAGAAGAACACAATTGCTGTAACTATTTCAGCTATTTAATATTTGAAGGAATTTAATGTATCTGTACTTGGGCTCAGTCACTACCCACTAAAAACCAAGGCAAGTAGTAAAAATGCAGCATTTGTTCCCTGGCAAACAATTGGTTGATGTTTTTTGATCAAGTCGTTGTGTCCCTTGCAGAACAACCTGCACTGGGTGGAATGGGAATGAAGAAAGGCACAATTTTATGTCTGAGCTGCCAATCACACTGGAAGACAATTTCATTTCCTTATGCAACTTGCTAAAATGTTGGAAAAGGAAGTCAGAAAACAAATGGCTAAAAGCCTTCTGACTTCAGTTTCCCCTGGTGATAAGTCCAGAATGAATATTTTAACAAAAAAACCCTGTACCCAGAGTGCTTTGTGCTGGCTGAGCTTTTCCTTCTCCCTTGAAAACAGCAAATAATGGTCAAAAAGGAGGAGTACAAGGACAGCTCCTGCAGCAGCCAGGCCTGGACCCAACTCCTCCAGGATAGAGATGCAAATGTCTCCTTAATAAATTACTAGTGGCACATCAAAGGACAGAAAAGTCTGTCTGACAACAGAAAAAAAACCAGAAACAGTAGGTTTTGCACCCAGAAACATAGATATGGCCTTCCAGCACCTGAAGGAAGCCTACAAGAGTAGGACTTTTTACAAGAGTGTGTAGTGATAAGACAAGGGGGAATGGCTTCAAACTGAGAGCAGTTTTAGACAGATATTAGATTATTACTGTGAGGGTGGTGAGGCACTGGCACAAGTTACCCAGAGAAGATGTGGATATTCCATCTCTGGAAATGTTCAAGGCCAGGTTGGATGGGGCTGTGAACAACCTCCTCCAGTGGAAGGTGTCCCTGCCCATGACAGGGGGGTTGGGATGAGATGGTCTTTAAGGACCCTTCCAACCCAAACCATTCTGTGATATATTTCCTACACACACACAGAGAAAAAGGAAAATTGTTTGGTGAGCCCTGTTACACCTAGAGAAGAAAAAAAATTCCATGTCTGCTTCCAGGGGAAGCTCCAGCCTCGTTCTGCCATCACGACACAGCGTATTCTTTAAACTAAAGAATTTCAAAGAGACCACAAAATGTGTTCAGACCCCCATAAAAGCTAAAGTAGAAACTGAATATTCTCAGACAGCAACCACCACAGACTGGGCAGGCAGCACCACCTGATTTTCCATCCCATTAACCCCGCTAGGTGTGGGGTGATGGCATTTTCTACTGTTTTAGCAAACAAACAGCACCTCTGATATTTTCCTGAAAATTACATGGAGCAAGTAAACACAACTTCAGACTGCTCAGAGATGGGATATTTGAACAAGCTGCTTTGTGAGCAAGGCAAGGAATCCTGGGTGTTCATCCCAACACTGTCTCCTGCAATAAATGTGTGTTTGTTCTCACAGACTCCAAAGCTGTTCTTACAGGGAAAACCAGAAAGGCACTGGCAGAGTATGAATCCCACCTGTTTAAGGAATCAAGCTAAATAAGTAAATGCAGTGGAGACTAACAAAATTCACTGTTTCACACGGAAAAGAGCAGAAACCACAACAAAATAATTAATCTGTGCTGCCCAGAAAGCCAGACCCGCTGTCATGAACAGACCATCGTGAACTGTATCAAAGAAAGCGACTCCATCCACACAAAGGATTCATTTTTTTGCTGTGTAATAGCTCATCTTTGAAAAATAAGGTAGCAGTTTACTACTAACTTTGCAGGAAGAAGATATATTTTAAACCCAAATAAAAATAGCCGTGTTAGAAGCAGAACGTTTTCTGCTTCCACAGAGAGAATGGGAAGAGACTGACTAAACACACTACGATTTTCTATTACAAGATTTTTAATAATTACACAAAATGTGTACACATGAAGTCCCAACCAGTTTGCACAAAAATATTTTTAGTTAAAATCTCAGGAAAATTTGACACAGCTGAAATCAGAGCTCAGAGAGACACCATGAAAATTTCAGTATCTAGTTCTCCACCATCTCTGGAAACTTCTGATGTTTGTGTATGTTCAATACTAAAAAAAAAATGCATTTTGTACCTATAAAATCAGTATATAAAGCACTGAACAACATTAACCATTTTTTCATGTTAAGAAATACCACAAGATCTACCTTTACAAAAAGTGGAGCAAATTAGGCACAGGTAACTTCTGCAGCAATAAAAAAAGTCAATGACTGCTGAAAAGCTGTTTGTGAAACAAGGAAGGTTTTGTAAACACTCCCAGATACAATGGCATAACTGCTGAGCAGTATTTTGGGTGGGAGAGGCAGAGACAGAAGACAGCAAGAACAGCATTTTCCCCAAGAGACTGCTATGCAAAGTCACGGGAATTTGGCCTGAGAGGTTTCTCATGATTCAAAGTTCCAATGCCTCCACAAAGAGATTGTTGCTTAAGAAAAAGGGTGGTTTAATTGTTTCAAAACTAGAAAACTGCCTGAAACCTTAAAACAAAAACATGTCCATTCCCTATCCTAACACACAGTTGAGTTTTCCCATCCTTCAGGAAAAACATCTCTTCAGTTGTTTTATTACATCCAGTCATTCTCAATGGACATGACATGGGGAGGTCACCAAACCACCTGGATGATCCTCTTGTAAATATGGATATTTATTTTCCATATAAAGGGCCACTTTCAGTAGCAGCCTTGACTCCAGTGCCTTCCTTTGGATTTAGGCTAAAGAGATTAGTTTTGAGTCTGTTAAGTGTCATATAAAATTTATTTGAATTTTAGTAATGCAGCACCTCCTAAAACAGCTTCCTTTGGTACAAAAACATTAGCTCTAAAAAATACAGCTTCATGTCCTCACACTGCCAATTAAAGCACATCTTCTCCAAAGGAATCTTTTGTTTTCTAGAATAAAAACTTTGCCAGCGTGTCTTCCTTTGCACACTTGGATCTTTTCCCTCAATTAACCAAATCAGGCTTCTTGGAGATCAGAGGTATCCACGGGAAGACAGGAATTTTGAGCTAAAGCTCAGAAAGCTCCTTTTGCTCAGGGGTGACATTAAACAAATCAATAGGAAATTTTTGTCATGAAGAAATGCACAATTTTACTGGAACGAGTGACCTGCTGTTTTACCTGCAAATCTGGGTATGGCTGAAGGTTTTGTCTGTACCTCATCAAAACACAAATCCAAGCAAAGGTAAATCATGTGTGAAAGACTTTCAGGTTTGTCTGCAACACTAAACATTTGATTCACAGTATGTTATTTTTTTCTTTCATATTACATATGACTTAAAAAATTGCTGGTTTTCCTATATGGTGCTAGGCAAATGAATTTAAATTTTTTTATCCCTATCGTTAGTTTACTCCATTTCATTTATTTATTCCACTTCCAAAAAAAAAAAAAAAAAACCAACACACACACTCTAAAAACATGTATTTCATGAAAATAAATCCCACCTTCTTAATAAAGTAGCTTCAGCAAGGTTCTTAAAGTCAGCTTGTGTCTTGAAAACACAAATTCCAGACAGAGATTTTTAAAGTGGGGGTTTAAAAAAAAAAAACAACAGGAAGTAGTGTTGCAGATAAACAACTTTTGGGAGCAGGAACACACAACTGTACTGGAGTTTGGTGGCACACAACTGAAGAAAACACAGAACGAGATGAAAAAGCAGCAAAAGTCAGTACCATGATGAATAGGAAGAATGAAATAACTTCTAAGGAGCTTCCTCCTACTTAATGTACACTCTCCAAAGTCTTTTACTCCAGTGTGTCAGAAAGCATTTACATTAAGGCTGTTTTAAGATATTTATTCTTACACCACACTGTGCCACTGCTTTACATCAAGCACACGAGGTGACAGGTCTGCTCAATCACATTTATATATATATATATACACACACACATACACTTTTTTATATATATGTGCACAGAGAAGAGATGGCACTGTGCTGAAGCCGTCAAATATTTCAAACTAATGGCTAAGAACCTCCCAAACTGCTATAAATATTCCCTGGTAATTACATTGAAGATTTCAGTCTCCATCCTGAAGTCATTAATTTGAATATTATAAGAACCAACCAGAGTAGCTCCTTTTTGAAAGGTTTATTGGTTGGGCAAAATCAACTTGCAGGTACTTTGTCAACTAAAATCCAATGCAGAGCATTAAAGTCAGTTCATTAGTGCCAGTCAAGTAAATCTCACTTCAACTCAGAAGTTTACATCAAGTTTTAATTTGCATATATTCTCTGCTCAGTCTGATTAAAGCTTCATTCTTCTCAGCCCTTGAAATCACTAACTTTCACCTTTCTAAAAATTAATTTACACAATAAGGAGACACCTAGGAGAAATGCTGCCCTAATTTAAATGCAGTTTAATATGCACTAATTTAAAGGCACAAAAGAGAAGCTACAGAGCAAAGCAGTTTGTGGGTACCTTACACACACTTTGGGGGATCAGCTGTGACAGCACCAGCAGACTTTCTAAGAGCAGGTTTCCAACACAGGATCCCTTATTTTCCACTCTCAAAAAACATGATAACTATCAATTCTACTCCAGAAACTCTTCTAAACAACCCTGGCTCAGAAAGGAATTGTGATATCATCATTTTTGCCAGTTTTCTAGAAGTTTACAACTGTTTGGCCGAGTGGCTGCTTTGGGCTGGGGCAGAGTTCATTTTCTGCACAGTGGCTGAGATGGGGCTGTGTTTTGGAATTGGGCTGAAAACACTGCTGATAATACAGAGATGTTTTTGTTATTGCTGAGCACATGACTAAGAAACTCCTTCCCTAAGCTCATTCACTTATTGTTTCCTTCCATCTCTTCTAGTCGTTTAAAATTAAAAATTAATCAATGTACCAAAAGGTGTTGTTCGGTTTGGAGTTTTTATTATAATTCAGGAACATTGTATTAACTAAATTACACTCATTTAAATGCACTCCTTGGAAACAAGTCACACTTCAAAGATGTTCCAACTTCTTCCCCTTAGATCACAACTCTCACAGTTACTCATCTATTATTATTTACCAGAGTTTCTTATAACATACCCAGTGCAGAGGCCAAATTTACTGAACTCCAGGGGGGTTCAAAGGATGGAATTTGGTTTACCTCACTGCAAGAGAAGCACTGATGACCAGGATCAGACATCCTAGTCAGCACTGAGACAGACACAGACATGTAAAGGGATGATGAATCCTGTCAAGAGAATCCTTGGGATGGCCAGGATCATTAGGATAACTAGGACACAAACACCTCAGCTAGAAGAATTTCCATCCCTCTCTGAACTCTTAAAAATATACAGGGATGCATTTGCCATCTGTAATTTTAAAATGAGAATGAAAACAATTTAAGGAATCCATTAACTGCAACTGTTTGTAGTTCAGCCATTTAAAATTCTTTTAGTGTCTTTTAACTTTATCAGTTACCTGAGATTTATTACTACTCATTTTACAGTTCAGATCACTTCCCTACCATGAACCATTTCTAATTACGCTTTGAAATAATTCCATGTATTCATTCTCTATAGAGGCAAGATCAGGCTCAGGATCTTCCCTCCTTACAAAGAAAACCCTGATCCAAATTTTCTGATACAAAAAGTGTCTCTTCCTGTCCCTCAATTATCCTTCAGTCCTGGCAGGCTCCCTGCTTCTATGTGAAGTTATTAATTTTCAGGAGTTCAGCAAGTTACACTTCAAAATCTTTTCTGGGCTTATGTCTTTATTTTTAACACTTATAATCTTGCTTCCTCTAACCTAAATATGAAGAACAGGAGAAAAAAAAATAATAGGGGCAGCACCAGGGGAACAGGCAGGAGAAACAGCAAACTGAGGGGAGAAATGGAGAGCAACAGTTCCAACTGAAATGATGAGTGAATGTCTCAAGGACTTGTGGTACAGCATCTAAATGGGTAAATTAGAAAGTCAGGGCAGATAAAGAGGAGAAGGGAAGGTGGCCAGGTGAACAGAGTCACAAGTTGTTCCAGCAGTCCCTCAGAACAAGAGGTGGTTTTTAATCACTCCATGCTCCAGAGTAGTTATTTATAGGCTCCCAGGCTATTCTTATCCCCTTCTCCAATGAAATGCCATTAAGTCAAATCCCTGGGAGGAACTACAACTCACCAAGGGCCTGTGCAGCTCCACTTCATTTTCCCAGCTTTGCATGGAAATTCAACACCATGTTTTAGGCAAAGATCCTCAGGAACTGAGTCTGGTCCTTCCTGCTGCTTGGCAGAAGGGCTACAAAGGTTTACACTTACGGGCATTTCCATACTCACTTTTGGTCCAGCTCTCAATTTTCCTGAGCACAGTTTAATATTCTTCCCTATTTCACGTATTTCCTTATTTCTACATAGCAATTTGATATTCAAGTAACACCAAATGAATGCAAATGCAATCTGTTCTATAAATAAAACCATCTAAAATACTGCACAGTTTCCCCTCTCAGACTGTGAGATGGAAAGGCATATTTTAGGAGTTGTAAGACACCACGTCTGACATCACCAAACGAGGCTCACCATCGTTTCTGAAGATAAACAAGATTTTGGGGCTTTTTCTTAGATCAAGCTCATCACTTCTTTGCAAAAGGCACAACCTCATCCTGGCAGTTGACACATTAGCCCTGACCTGAGCACAGGAGACTGGGGAGGAGGATGAAAAGGTTGTGGAAAGCTCTCAGATCACTGGTGTGAAGTCCCTCAGCCACAAACAAATCCAAGGGGGTCTGCCCAGCCAACACTGACAAGTCCATCCCAACCCATCCAGAGGATGAGGGGAACTCAAACAGCAGTCAGCAGAAATTTTGGCAGAAATTCTTTATGAGTTACAATGATCTCAGTACAGGCTGAGAACAAGCATCTTCCAGAAGGTGAGGGATTGCCTTCATGAGAAAACAGCCTGGAGCCAAACCTAAAAACCTCTGGGGTTTGCATGGCATGGATCAGCATGTCCCAGGATTTTGAAGTGCCAAGGAATAGGCAATACTGCAGCAGGGATAAAATCCTGCCACCACTGGAGTGTGGAATCACAGCAGTGAAATTTAGAAAACTAAGAATATTTCTTAAAATTCAACTCAAAACCTTTGGAAGGAACAGAATTCTTTTTCTTACATAGAGCTGTGTTTTTATCATCCACTGAGCAAGTGCAGCCATGCCAGGCAGTCACTGTCTGATATAAACCACAAAAACTCCTGTCCAAGGAATTCTCTCAGCCACTCCAGGATATTTCCTGTACAAAGTCCTTCACTAAAGATTTTGTGTCTTTCAGCAGAATCAGTGACTGTGGCCAGGCTGATGAGTATCCACTCTGGGAAGGACGTGCCCCTGTCACAGAGATATTTGTAAATGTAGCCCAGGATATCAATTTTGGTTGCTAGGGCTAGAACAAATTTCTTTATGGCACCAGTAGAAAGATAAATAAGCTAAAATTGTTCAAAGTCTTACGCCTGGTGAGCTAAGAAGCACCAAAAGCCACATCAGCAAAACTGGAAGAACAAGTTTATCTGACTTGCCAACCTGACAAGCATTTTGTGGTCATGGCTGTGGAATGTGCTCTGTTTATTTTTGGTCACTGCTGCTGCTGAAAAGACTAAAGGCAAAGATCATCACAAAGACTCTGGATTGCATGATATCCACTATTCTGTGTCCTTCTGGTGCTGAAAGGTTAGCATGCACATACATGAGAGGCCACACAAGTCACTCTTCACACAGCCAGTGTGGTTCTGTTTCTAAACAGAGTTTTCCTGTCGATCTGGGGAATTTGATTCCTCAGAAGAGACATTTTGAGATACCAAAGACCTTGCTAACAGTGCACTGGTACCTGTACTGACAACCCAGTTGGGTGGAGAAGCACCCAAAGGGTCCCAAGAGAGCCCAGTCAGTCATGCTGGTTGCATCCAAAATCGATAACCATGAGAAGAAAAAAACACAGAACATTTGTCATTTGTCTTGTCACCTTTGCCTGCTGACTGTCCAGGATAAACAGGTAAAAGTGGGGTCAGAAGGTCAATGTGCACCTTCATTTTAGCTTCCACAATCCCAAACCCCGGTCAAACTGCTCAGGGAACAAACCTCCCCCCTAAAGTCTGGTTACAGCAACTGGAACTAAAGTAGGGTCCAATTATACAAGAATCAACCACACAGAGGAAGGATGGGAAGGCACACCAGGATATTCCAGGAAGTACAGATGTCAGCTGAAGAATAAAGATATCCAAGAACTCTGGGTCAACAGGTGAAAAATTATTTCTTCATGTTTAATGCAGAATCATTACAGAGTCAGTACTTTAATTAATTAAGTACCTGACAGACAGAGCAGGAGGGATCTCAGATGTGAAGCCTGTCACCTCACTAGAAGGCTGGAAAGAACTCAAGCACAAGGATCACAAGATCTTAGAGCTACACTGAGAAGCACTGGAAAGTGCTCTTTATTTCACAGATAATAAACCAGCCAAACTTTGAGTATCTTTAATGAACTCAACTAGCCCACAAAAAAAAAAAAAAAAAAAAAAAAAAAAAAAAAAAAACCACAACTATCCATGGTCACCTCAGCACACCCAGATCTTTGCCACCAGCAGCCAAACAGCAGGAATGACAGCTGGAAACCTGCTGAATGTCTGGGACAACGTGAGCCAGCAGGGTGAGGGACCTGCTGTGCCCTCTGTGAGTGGTTTCTGTGTGCACAGTCACATTCCCTCAGCAGCTCCTTCCAAACAGTTCTGTGGTAAAAGGAGCCCAAACAGATGAGCCAACTCAGAACCATCTGCACACAACACAAACCACGGTCCTTTTACGCTGGATGAAAATTATCAGGAAAGACCCACAGTAAAATATTGGAGCTTTCCCCGAGTATCTGACCTTACCCAACTCAAATTCACTGAGCTGCACACACAGTCTTGTTTCAAAAAGCATTGTAGAAAAGACAGATTTAAACACCAAGCAACTTCGCAATTGCACATTTTAATTCTTATTTAAGGAAAGTGACTCTCAAGGGAAATGTTAACATTAAAACATAATGGCTTGAGATTAGAGCTTTAATGTAGAATTTGGTACCTCTTTTTGCTGAGCAGAAGACTGCATTTTACATATTTATGTAACTAAATAGCTTTATTTTAAACCAGATTCTTAGCTTCCATGTTGTTAAAATAGTGATGACATCTCTCATTTACTTGATGATACTTTTTATTTCGTTTTGTCAGGCTGCGTGGTTGCAGATTCAAGTAAATTCAAGTAAACACAAACAAAAGTTGTGGTTTAAAATAAGTGTCATTCAATTAAAACATTAAATTTTGTTTTAATCACGAACCAGTTCTGACTATTCATTTGTGTCCCGTGAATAGAAGAAAGAGCTTCTAATTAAGAGATCTAGATTTCATTGTAACAACTAAATCTCAACTGCTGAATTTCTACTTGAAGAATAAATCATTTTTTTCTGTTTTCTGAAGTCCCAGTATTCCAACTTCAACTGAACTAGGAAATTAACAGAATTAGATTAACAAACTAGAAAATATTCCTCTTCTGTGTCTAGAAGCAGCTAATCCTGAGAGGAAAAAAGAGAAGATCAAGTTCCAATGCCAGCTGGAAATGTTTAGCTGGTAACTTCCTCTCAGTTTAAGACTTTTTACTTCTATTTACTCCATTTTTAAAGATGATCTGCAAACCACCCAAACTTTAACTACAATGTAGTGGATTATTAACAACAAGCTTTAAAAATATGAAGTTTATTTAAGAAAGAACACATTCAAGTAAAAATCTAATTCTCAGAAGAGTGAGTCTTCCTCCACCCAGTAACTGGTAACTTGGCAACTTTCTATGCAGCCCAGAAAAATAGTAAAATAGTAAAATCATAGCATTCTTGAACTGCAATGCCTCTGAATTATTTCTGTTTCCTAATTAAACCTTCAATTGGATAAGAAAACCTGGACATTTCAGTCATGTGATTATCAGAGACTATTGATTACAAAACCTTTTTAACAGTTAAGGGAAACAATTCAGAATAAGAACATAATCCTATGCATTCAGTAGTCTTGCTTCTGTCCCTTACTACAACCCAAGATTAAAGGGGGTTTGTTGGTCTATTTTTTTTCCTAATATCTCCTATATTAAAAAAAAAAAAAACACTCTATAAAAAATCAATCCTTGCACAACATCAGGCCGGGCTTGATGACCTTGGAGGTCTTTTGCAGCCTTAATGATTCCACGATCACACCATACCAGTGTCAGAAGAATTACCAAAAAATGCCAAGCCAGAAAGAAGGGGCGAAGGAGAGAAAAGATTTGATTCCTCCAAGGCACAAAACATCCCAGTTATCACAGGGCTCCTGGAATGGGATGCTCTACTCAGACATACAAGGTCTGAAGGCAAGAAACACACAAGTTGCTCCTCTTAAAGATTTCAAACCTTTTTAGGACTAAGGATTAGTAATCTATAAGTACTGGAAAATTCAAGGACCTTTTGACAGCCAGTAAGATCTACAGACAAAAAGATCATTTATTCCAGTTTTTCAGTTCTTCTCCTTCTTCCACTACTGATTTGAGCCACCAAAAAGAGGAGATTAGACAGGCAAAGACCTAAAGTTCTTTGCTGCAGGAGTCACCAAGGAGAGATATTTGGCCATAACTAAAGCAGAAAAGAAAAAAAAAAAAAATACACTTTTTCACTTCCATTCTTTTCATGGTACACAAGGGAATAGCTAGAAAAAAATGCATTTCTTACCTGGCTTACTGAGAAGCAAAAAACAATTTTTAAAACCTTTCAGCACTCAATGAGCTCACTAGTCTCATTAGGCTGGGTGATAAGTCAGCCTGAAATATTTTTTTTCTTAAGAAACATAAACATAACAGTTGTCACTTTGGGCTTTTCCAGGTGATTCTGTAAATGCTGCACAGCCCTTTCCCCACAAGAGGGTCTTCACATGCATCATTCCTGTTTCTGAAAATCATCCATAGACACATTCACGCCACTGGAAAATTTATTAAGTCCCATTAAAACACTGCTGAACTTAAAAAAAAAAAAAAAAATGAAAGAAACTTAAGAGAAACTTCAGCCCAATGTCCTGGTTAGAAACTGCTTAACTCAAGTCCATCACACTCAGCTTCTACAGGTTAGAAACACAGAAATGATCTGGGCTGGAAGGGACCTTAAAGGTCATCTTGTTCCAACTCTGTTACTGCTCAAATTAAATATACTCCAAAACAGAGTCACATCACTTGACCGTAGGACAGAAGAAAGTGCAAATATCTCCCTCTTTTGAAAGTCCTACCTTGGTCAGAAAGGAAATCCAGCATGGTCTGCAGGAGGAAGGACAGGTGCCTGACACACAGGGCAGGATTGCCCATCCTTCGGGAAGCGTAGACCAGCTCATGGAGCAAACGCATCTGCACCGCAGCCCATCCTCTGTGGGTGCCTGCAAAGGAAACGGGAATTGGGTGCTTTTGAAAGCCAGAAGTCATCACAAACACATCGATTTGGGTTTTCTTTACACAGTAAGTAGTAATTTTATGACACTCATAACAATCACCCAACGGAACCGGTAATTACAAAGTCCAAATCTCAAAACAAAAATTAGGGTCCTCTGAGTTTGCCTGGATACCTAAACGTGAAAATCAATTTTTGTTTTACAGGCTTGTCTATCAACTAATAAATGTATCATTAAAATTCAGAAAATTAAATTAACCCTTCCCATTAGGGAAAAACCAAACAATCCATAAAACCTGAGAAGTTTGGTATTTTTTTAAATTCTCTGGGAAAGAAATTCACTTCATATAGAAACTTAATTGTTATTGAAATCATAAAATAACAGAATGGTTTGGGTTGGAAAGGACCTTGAAGATCATCTCGTTCCAACCCTCCTGCCATGGGCAGGGACACCTTCCACTAGACCAGACTGCTCAGAGCTCCATCCAACCTGGCCTTGAACAAGTCCAAGGATGGGGCATCCACAGCTTCACTGGGCAACCTGTGCCAGGGCCTCACCACCCTCCCAGGGAAGAATTTCTTCCTCATATCTAATCTAAACCTACACTCTGTCAGTTTGAAGTCATTCCCCCTTGTCCCATCCCCACATATCTTCATGGGAGAAAAAAAAAAAAAATCAAGAAATTCTTAACTCTCTTTAAAGATAGAGATATTTTCTCTAAATGCTTTCCTGGCCAATAAAAGTCAGTAAAAAACAATAAAACTTCAGGACATGATGCCCATATCCTGATTTTCAGTCTTTAAAAACTAAGTTTCAGACTATGAATTATTTCCTGCTTGCAAAGCATCTGTTGTAACAATAAACAGACCATCATACTGTAACTTTTCTCTCAAAACTGTTTTATGCAACACTCCTCATGAAACTTAACCTGCTTTTAGTAGTAAGGAAGAGCAGTCATTTTTAAATAACAAATATTCCAAGATGTGCAATACTTCACAAACTTCTCAACAGCCTTCCTTCTAATATCACCCTTCAGCACTTGGCAAACTGCTCGAGGAATAGTTACTGCAACCAAACCTGGAGAGTTTATATTTTGCACACAAGACTCCCATTATTTCCCACGTGTGAAACGTCGTTTCTATCAAGTAGCTCCTAAAGTTCACAGTGATCCTTCCACGTGCCTCTAAAAGAGCCATTTTGGGGGTAAAAATCAGACAGAGCACTTCAACACAACATAAAGCTGAGGTAGAAATGAGAGATAAACACCAACCATGTCATTTTTTTTTGCCTTTTTTAACTGTCACTTCTTGCAGAACTTTTACAGCCTCTTCTCCCAACACACTCCCATCCCAGCTTACAGCATGTTTTTCCCATTTTCACATTCCCTCTTCCTACACTCTTTTTGTCTTTCCATCTAGTCCACTTGGCATTTTCTACCTTCTCTCACATATCATTTCAGAATACAAAGTTTTGGGCTACATGGAAAGCTTTACTCAAAAGGAGTGCCCAAGCAGGATATTAGCTGTCTCTGATCTAATTAGTGGGAAAATGCGGCATATTTGACCCTACACATACAGATACAATTATATATATGTATGTGGGTCTATATACAAAAATGTGTAAAAGAATCCTTCTTCTTTTATTATAAGATCAAAAGCAACAAATATCAAAGGAAATACAATTTCTGATACAAAAGTTGAAGGCACTTTAATTGAAAAAAATATTCCAAATTCAAATATTACCCTTTTTTTTTTGTACTGAGAAGTGCACAATCAAAACAAAGACGTTTCTGAAAAACATTAGAAATCAAGTGTTCATAAATAAAACATAATTCCTTGCTGCAAACAGAGGAACACAGCAACACATTTAGCAGTGGCTCAGGAAATCTGAAATTATTACAGAATCAAAGAGTATGCCAAAGTTGGAAGGGACCATCAGGACCATCAAGTCCAACCCTGCACAGGAGTACTGAAACAACACTAAGAAAAAGTGACTGTACAGTGTTAAACAACTGCTGCAGTTAGCTTCAAAGTAAATAACTTTGGTTTGAAACATCAAAATATGAAATCTCTCTGGGAAATCAGTAACAGGAAGCCAGTTGGGTGTCCTCCTGTGGTGACCCCCACTTTCCCAGAGACACCTACCTTTGCTGAAATCCTGAGGATCCAGAGACAAGCTGTAGCCAGGGAGAGTCTCCAGCAGGAGTTTGTAGCAGGCCCTCCAGCCGGGCTCGGGGATGCTGGGGGCCGCGCACTGCATGGCCGCGATGCGCTTGAAAAAAGCCGATTTGCGGTGAAAACCGATCCGCTCGTACAGCTCTGAGAGGATGCTGTAACGCTGGATCTTCTCCTCCTCTGAGAGCTGACATGGAGAGGGGAAAAAGAGAAGGAGACTGGGTTTAATCTGAATTTTCAAGTGTGCATCTGAGTTTAAGAAAAATAGCAGGAGGAGAAAGAAGGGAAAGAAAAAAAAATGCAGGAGATATCTCCAGCACCGCAGAAGGCCGGGGATTTTGCACATAGCCAGGCATGTGCTTCTCCTGCCAGGAAAACTTAAGCTTGGTTCAACAACTAACAAAAACTGCAGAGATGGAGTTCTGCACCAACTTTATTTGTCAGTGGTACTAACAAGTAAACAGTCAAAACAGCCAGTAACAGCTTAACAGCTCCACATTGTATGGGAGATATTCAACAAGATATTCATGTGCATAAAAAGAAGGCCAAAATATACCACTTGCAAAATTTATTGGTTTACTGAGTTAAATACTTTCATCTCTTGAAGATTAAATCTAATCTTGAAATCTCAGGCTATGAAAGCATGAAATTACTGTCTCAATTTTTATGTCTCTAATCTTGTAAACCACAAAATTTTCATTCCGTGACCCCGTACTGGGATTTTCACACTGTGAGGCTGAATCATAGAATGGTTTGGGTTGGAAAGGACCTTGGAGACCATCTTGTTCCAACCCTCCTGCCGTGGGCAGGGACACTTTCCACTAGATTGGGTTTTTCAGAGCTCCATCCAACCTGGCCTTGGACACTTCCAGGGGTGGGGCAGCCACAGCTTCTCTGGGCAGCCCATGCCAGTGACTCGTCATTGCCTCGCATGAAACAAGTTTCAAAAGATATTAATGAGTCCAGTGTGAGCTTTCCCAACAATGTAAAAAACAATGTGAAAGTAGCAAAACATCACAGGAAGATAGAGCCCTGATTTCATTGCTGAGTCAAGCACTGGAAGAGGCTGCCCAGAGAAGTGCAAGAGTCACCATTCCTGGAGGGATTGAAAAGATGTACAGATGTGGCACTCAGGGACATGGTGTAGTGCTGGACTCAGCAGTGCTGGGTTAATGCTTGGACCTGATGATCTCAGAGGTCTATTCCAACCTAAAGGATTCTATGATACATGTGCAGACTGGCAACTAGTGAGGTGGAATTTTGTTAAAGGCTTAAGGTTGAAACAAACTTGATAAAGAACAACCACCATGGGCTTCTGTAGCCCATCAATACATTGGCACAAGCCCCAGGCAGCCATTGTTTCCCCCTGTGGTCTGAATGAGAACCTTGCTTTGGAATCAGACAGACAAGAACAAACTGCCACAGAATCACAGAATCATAGAATTAACTGGGTTGGAAGAGACCTCTGAGATCATCAAGTCCAACCCTTGATCCAACCCCACTGTGATTACCAGATCATGGCACTCAGTGCCACATCCAGCCTCGTCTTAAAAACCTCCAGGGACGGTGAATCCACTCCCTCTCTGGGCAGGCCATTCCAATGCCTGATCACTCTCTCTGTAAAGAACTTCTTTCTAATATCCAGCCTAAACCTCCCTGGCACAGCTTAAGCCTGTGCCCTCCTGTCCTGCTGCTGATTGCCTAGGAGAAGAGACCTGGCTACAACCTCCTCTCAGGGAGTTGTAGAGAGTGATGAGGTCACCCCTGAGCCTCCTCTTCTCCAGGTTAAACAACCTCAGCTCCCTCAGCCTCTCCTCACAGCACTTGTGCTCAAGTCCCTTCACCAGCCTGGTTGCTCTTCTCTGGACCTGCTCCAGCCCCTCAATGTCCTTCCCGAACTGAGGGGCCCAGAACTGAACACAATTCTCAAGGTGTGGCCTCACCAGAAACTCTGGATGATACCAAGTACTTCCAACTCTCCATCCCAGTAACCAACAACACGGGCCAATGCTGACACCTAGTGCACAGCAGCAGGCAGGCACAGCCAAAGGCAATAAAATGTATTTAAAATTACTCTAAAGCTGCTGACACGTTTTGCAAAGGCGTTTCAAATGATAAACTTCATCCAAAAACAGCACTGAGGGACAGAAAGAGCGTTTCTGCAGTTCATTCTTCAAAACTGAAAGTATCAACCAGTGCATGCAACTTCGGAAGCTTAAAGCCTTGGAGAATCAAAGGAAGATGCAAACCACACTGGTGAGCTTACATAGGAATAATCAGGTCTTAACTGAAGCTTCAAAACATCTTTTAGTCACTTAAATCCTGATACAATTACAAAAATAGTCTGGTTTTAAAAGCCTCTTCTAATTTTGGACAGAGTGATGTATGAGAGACCGCAAAGAAGAGCTCTCAGAGGGTACCAGGAAATCTTCATCCTTCAGGATATGAAGAGGCACAGATAGACCAGCAAATCACTGTGGAAAGTTCCAGACCATTTTTGAAGCTGAAGTTGTTTTCTTCAGAACTGACACAAGACAACGTCACTCCACATTACTCAAGTATGTTCTGCCATTCCAGGAAACTGTTTTTTCATCACCACAAAGACAGCAAAATTGCATTTTCCTTCAGCACAAAGTTATGTGTCACCACGCAGGAATTAAATAGAAAAAGAAAAAAAAAAGGGGGAGAAAACTCCACAGAGAAACTCCAAGTAATTAATCCTGGGAAGGCTTCAGCAGGGCAGGAGTGGAGCATTCCCAAACATCTTTCCTTACAAATTTATAAAAGTTAATGCCTATAAAGTGGCTGCAAAACAGCCATCACCTGAAGCACAGCACCTTTTCCACCTGGTTGATTTTCCTTTAACTGTTACACCCAACCAAGTTACAGCTGCACCTGGAAAGGCTGGAGTTGCCTCCCCAAGCAAGGGAGTCAGTTTATTCACAGCCTGGTTTCAGGCCAGGCTTTCAGGAACGCAGCTTTTTTTATTTGTTTTTTAATTATTCCTTACTACATTAAAATTTTATAACCTCACTTTCTTTGTAATTAGAGTTTACAATTTATTCCTCATAACTGGATGCAAAGTTAAGTCTGATTACCCTGCAGCTCATCAGAAAACAGCAATTACATAATATTACTAGACTGAGCAAGAGACTGAATTTATGGACAGAAACTAAGTTTTCCTGTTTATGAGTCTTACACTTTATCCTGTGTAAGGTGTTTCTGCTGCTGTTGAATATTGGTTATGCTGATGTTCTCTCTACCTGCAAGTGAAAAACATTGTCCTACAGCTTGTTTCCCTCAGGTATCACAGGATGACTGAGTTAGACCAAATTAGAAATATAACTATTATTTGCTTCCATGCTATAGACTGTAAATCTTGCAGACCTGTAAATATAATTCCCATTCATACCTCTCTTTATGGAAAATACATTCCCCAGCCCTGGAAGGATTATGTTATTCATATTTCACATAATAAAGCCAAGTTGTTCCCCAGCCACACAGAGGTCACAGCCTGAAGTGGTTTGGGTTGTGCTGGCAGAAGGTTTACTGGCAAGATTTGATCAGGGCACGTGTTTCTTGCTGCCAAGCTTTGTGCTTGGGTATTACTGGCAATACTTATCAGCTACTGAAGTGACTTAAATACTTGGCCATTCACTAGGTGTTATTTTTTATCTCCAATATAAAGTGGAAGTTGCAAAGTGAGTGTGTCAGGGAAGAGAACGGGGGATTCTCACCATGGCAGTAATTCCTTCCAGAAGAAAAACAACATAACAATATTGCAGTTTGAAGGGCATGAGAATAACATCAACAAGAGAAAAACACTGCCCCAGCAGCTGACAGGAAATGTACAGAGCTGCCAGCAAAAGGGAGATCACAGAATTAGAGAGAAGGCCCTTGGCACTACAAGGATTACAGCAGTTAAGATACTCTGTAACAGAATTGATGATTTGTATGATAGCTTATCAATTAATTAATTTCTCATTTATGTTGAGTTAGAAAATTGACTCCAGAGAAAGGATTCTCTGCAAATGAAAGAAAAGTTTCTACCTCCCTCATAAATTTGCTGTCCCTGTCTGGGTTTAATAAGCTCAATAGTGTGGACTTGAACTGCTCATCTTCCCAAGATGTAATGAGCAAAAACCAAAAACCAGTAAGAAATTCAACTGCTCTTATTAGTTCTTCAACCACTGCAGTCTCTGTGTAACCAGTGACACCAACACCAAGCTTGACACACTGATCAAGTGTTGGTCCTGTTGTGTGGTTGTACTGAGCACTGTTCCCACAGTTCTGGATACTGATTTTCTCCCCTGAATTTCCTTCTGATTTGCCTTAATTAAGACTTTGCACTACACAACAAAAACTCAATTGATTAACAGCACTAATCAGACCCTTCAACTCACTGTGCAAGAAGCCATTCCTGATTTGCTCACAGTTTCATTGAATGAGAGGCAATCAAGAAAATTAAAAAGATCCACAGCAGATCAGTCCCAAAAAGCTGGTTTTTCCCTGGTACAACATCACAAGAGAACAACAAAGGGGTGGTTTTTTTCCTTCTCAAGGGAGAACAACCAATAGAGTCCTTAATCTCAGACTAAGTCCTCATGTTTTCAGATGAACTCTGAATACCTTTTAAGCCAGACTCACAGACGTGAAAATCCTCAGATGTCAAATCCTAGTGAGAAGGAAGGTGGTGAAAGAGAAAATAAACTGCAGTCTCCTGAACCTGAGTAACTGTCAGCATATTCTTTAAAATGAGAAGAGAAAAATAACCAGACTTTCCACACCAACCTGGCGAAGGTTGATATAAACTGCATTTTGCAGAAACTCAGAGGCCTCCATGCTCCTCTTCTGTATTGCAAGGACTCTCACTGCCTTCACACAAGCTTCCAGTTCAATCACACCAGCGTTCTTGTACTTGGAGAGGGAGAAAATGAAAATAATATTGAAGGATTGCACCTGTTAGGTTTTATAAGCATTTCTGCTCAGCACATAAATCAGCTGTCACATCTGCCAAACCCAGCAATTCCTTAATGCTAATGACTACACTGTTAAATTATCAACATATGCCCGAGTGAAAATTAAGGTGTCAACTAAAATGTTATTATGCAAAACAATTGTTTCCAGCCTCTTTGCTCACTTCTCTTATTTTGAGGCACAGCACAGCTTCTGAGAGTTCACATGAGGAGAAAAGTTGGGAATATTAGTACCATTTTGGATACCTTCATATATTGTGGGTGTGGGTGGTGTGCCTGCAAATCAATTCTACTTTCACAGTGCAATAGGTATGGAAGCAAAAGTATTTTTATTACTGAATCAATTTTCTCTTTATTTAAAATAGAACAGATTCACTGACGACAAGAGAATTACAAACCATTCCGAGTGTTCTAGTTTACAAAACATCTTCTGTAAATGTTTGGTTATTTAGCTTGCTCAAGGAAGGCAGGAGACAACGTTCATTGATCTTTTTGAGCTCAGACAACAAACAGGCAATTTTCTAGACAAACAAGCTGAGCTCAATTTTTCCTCAAACAACACTGATACTGGACATTTGAGCCAGCCCATCTCTTGCTGCAGATAAACTCTGTTCAGGGTTTTATCATGTTTGAAAACTAATGAGGGGAAGAAATCTCCTAACAAAATGCAGGAGTTAATCTACCACAGCAGTTACAGATTCCTCTCTTGTGCATTTATATCAGCAGAAGCGAATCACTGGAGATTGAATCCACTTTAGAAGGTGCTACAAAAGTTACTTCAGCTCAGTGATAACATAAAATAATATGCAGAAAGTGCTGCTTCCTCAGCATCAGAGCAAGGAGTTGCTCTGTCTGTAGATCTTGAACAGACAGAAGGGAACTGTGCTTGTCTTGAAGCCACATATCAATCCCAACACAAAAAAGCTCTTTGGTATTTGCAAGTGAAGCTGCAGTGAAGCACAGCTATTACTTGCTGAGAACATCATGGGTATTATTATAATCAAAATATAAATATCCTACCCCAAGCCCAACAAAGTTCAATAATTTCATACTTCTAAAGATGAGCTATGTACCCTTAGGGTAACATTAAAAAGCTGAATGCAACCTTGTGAATTACTGTTTTATTGATGGAGTCCAATTTATCTGACACAATACCCAAAACTATCACCTTTCACTGCTCCAGACCATAAATTAACTTGTGAGCACAATGATCTTGTTTCATTTGGAGAGTCTCCCTTCAAAACCAACATGGAAATGCCCATTATATTTACCCAGCTTAGTCTAAAGATACTTTGTATATCAGAGAAATACGTGAAATTAAAAATGATTGAAACATAAATAACTCCACTGCAATCCATGAAACTTATCTTTCATGCTGGTGTGGACACTGAGCCATGACTGTCACAGTATGAAATCGTTCTTTTTCTTTTCCTTAATGCAGACATTAAGCTCCCTTTATCATCTCAGGCTCTGAGCACTTGCACAAAAACCTAAAAATTGCTCCACTTGAGCTGGAAACTGTTTTTACAAAGTTCCCAGCACATGCTCTAGGAGATCCTCCCAACCCAACGCCACAGCAGTTCACTCTGGAAAAGGATTTCAGTGAAGTCTCTTTAAAATAAGCAGGGTTACCTTGCCATAGTAAGAAATGGCTTCCTTGTATTTATCTATGATGTCCTCAGGGCTCAGGCAGTTCTTGGCACGTCCTATCTCTGCACTGGTATCTGCATTTATACCGTTGGAAGTCAGAGCACCTGGAACAGAAGAGGGTAAGGAATGAGCACAAGGACTTTGCTACATAGTCCTGAACACCTAAAAATAAATCTAGGATATGCTGTAGGTCTGACAAAGAATACACAGAGTACACCTGCCCTACCTAGAAACAAATCAGGCTCTAGCTGGAAACACTAGCTCTGTTTTACTGTGGTATTTCAAACAGCACACAGGAAAAATGCACTCAGTCATGAGCCAACAAACAGAAAATAATCTTTCAACAAAATTTTTTTCACTTAACTGAATGTTTAGACTATGAAAAAGTAACAGATTGCCAAAATTAGATTATGGCCACATCTGAACATGCAACTTCGATCTCTAAACTATTCCTTGCTCTACTCTAGAACTGTATCTCTAAAGCACACCTAAGAAAAAAGGCTCAGACAAAACAGTGAGAAATTGGTTTTCATCTATAAGAAAGAAAGCAAGAACCAGAAAGAGTCTTCACATGCATAAGGGATAAGAATGGGAAACAGAAGCCAAGGAAATCTGGGATATTAGAAAGAACATGAAAATCTTATTTCTAGAATTCGATTTTATTGAAGGGTTAGCATAATAAAAGTGAGAAAATACATCAAAGGTTTGGCAAGGCTCAATACCTTGTTATGTGTTATCTAATCTGTAGGATTACGTGGGAATTTATTTCTCTGGGAGGTTTCTCTACAAAAATGGCAAGAAAACCTCTTGTGTTTCAGAGCTGGCCCTGACTCTCAGTAGATAATTGAAAACTACTGTGAAAGAGACTTTCTGCTCCCTCTACATGTTTAGAAATATGGTGTTTTACATGCTCAAATGCTAAAAAGCAAATTTTTAATACATTTATCAACCTTACAAATTGAACCAAGCCCACCTGTAGATTAACAGGGATTTTCATGGAAGTTAAGTGAAAAATGTTCATGATGACTGAAAGAGCACCATGACACTACAGGAGACCAGCCAGGTTTGTCAGTTAAAAAAAAAATTTACAAATCCTCACTACTCATGGGAAGAAACAATGTTGACTGGAATTTACAGCGACACAATCATGGAACTACATCATTTATTTTGTGCCATTTACCCTCCAATCTCTTTGCTTCCTCCAGATTTATAACCAAAAAACCTGAAGCAACAAGGATCACTGCTAGTTTTGGCAAGTGGCAGTAACTATCTACACAAATGCAAAACACAGTCACGAAGTAAAAGAAAATATTTTGGAAACATGCAGGAAAATAATGTACCTGGATCAATGAGAACTTCCTGCGCCCCTAAAAGGAGGAACAAAAATGATTTTTTTTCAGCCTTAAATATAGCCAACAAAATAAGTTCTTATGTTTTACAACATCAGGCTTGAACAAAATCATAAAATTTATAGAGATCATCACTTATGTTTTGAAGGACTACCAATTATAAGTCAAGTAGTCACCACACGTTAAATCTCATTAAAAAGTATATGTAAAAGTCCCTTAAACTTGCAGTGAATTCTAAGACACCTTAAGAAGAATTTCAGAATTTTCAGAATTTGAAGCTGTATCTTTTTTCCTTTTTCTTCACTGTTTCAGTTGTCAAGTTCCCATCACAGTCCACTTAGTACATTCTAACACCAGGACCTACAGTACTTAAATCTCCTTGTGGAAGCTCATTTAATCTGCAAAATAGTTTAGAATAACATTTTCAAGTAATTGTATCCCTTTTAATTGTCATTAATTCCCCTCCATCAATTACTCTGAGTAACTAAGTCATGCCAACCCAACCAGCCAGATTATTCACGTAGAAGAGCTGCCAAGAGCATTGCAAAGTTGGATTAGTGTATATAACACCTTGTTGGCCCAAACTTTGGTTAAACATGGCAATAAAAGTGTTAATGCCAAAGGTTAAGCAGTCAAAAACAACTGTTTTATGAGCAAGAGAGGCCTTCCCTTCAGTTGATTTGCTCAGACTCCAGACTAGTGAAGAAGAAATTTAGATTTAGATGCAAAAGATCCTCCAACACTTCACTCGGGTGTCCTAATTTTGCTTGGGGAAAGAGACAAAAGTAAGAGCTGAAGACTTCTAAATAAATAAATAAAACACAGTAGAGAAGCCCAAAACAGCCAGTGAGCCCAACATAAGGCAACCTAAACTCACACAAATCACAGAACTGACAGACCATGGCCAGTTTTCCTGGCCAGCAGGAACTGAGCAACTCAAAATCTTCCTTTGCACTGAAGGCTCCAGAGACAATTCAAGGGGGACACAGCCCAAACCTGTCCCATAGAAACAAAAGGGTTCAGGGACATGAGCAGACACACCCCTTTAAAACACCAAAGTTCCCTTTGCAGAGAATCATAGAATGGTTTGGGTTGGAAGGGAACCTTAAAGACAGGTAACAATTGCAACAGATGGATACATCAGAATATATACTGCAGTTTTGCTTAGCAGGGAAGAGAAAAAAAATAAAACAAAAAACCCAAACCCCTTCAACACTGTCCTCTTAAGCTTGTGTTTTATCCTATACAAAGAGAGACAATATTAAAGGTTCTCTTTCCAAAGATGTTTCTATGCAAAGCAGACACCAGAGCATTTTCTGAGCAGCGTTTTCTGGTCCTGTGCTGTAGCCTGAAAATGCAAAGTGGTGGAAATTACAGGTCATTCCAGACAAAGATGTTTCTCCTGGCTGAGTCTGGACACAAAGGCAGTACAAAAAAAAGCCATCCTGTGAAGGCTGAACTACAGGAACAAGGAGGGGTGCAATTCCAGGCACTGCAGGAAGCAATAAAGGTAACTCTCACACCTACATGCCTCAGAAACAGCCAGGAATGGCAGTTCCAAGTGTGGCATTTCTTGATTCGCACAGAATTTGGAAACCCCTTTTATTTCTGGACTTGTCCTACAGAAAGATACACTGGAATTTGTTCCCCAGACTAAACACTGTCCTCACAAAATTAATTGTGGCAAAACAGAATATAAACAAAGGTGCAGTTTGGAAAGATTTTAAATGAAAGGCACTGTAGAGTCAAGGAAAGGTAATGAAAAAGAAACTTTCAGAAAGCCTTGTAAGAAAAGACATCGCAGCAACAGCTGTTTGGGCAGATTTTGCTCAGCAGTTCAGACCTCAAAACACAGAGATCACACACACAGTTAGGGAACAATATCTGATGGACCAAGGAGTAACATTTTATCTGGAAGGGATGACAAAAAACCTGTAATTAGTTGCTCTTCCCACAAAAGTCCTTTAAAGAATCTTGTCTTACGAAACTAAAACATTTTCAAAATACAACTACACTGACAAGTCTGCAAACAGCACTTTTTGAATATGCAAACTGAGAGAAGCAGCATTAATATACCCAAAATATAAATTCTATTCAATTAGTCTGATATCTGAGACTTACATGTACCCATTGCAAACAAACAGATTGCAACACCTCCTGTTAAACAGTCATTGAAAAGTTGACAGAGGTCAATCACTGTGTGAAATTATAATTTAACAGTCAACAAAGAATGCACTCATAGGTCATGGGACCAAATGCACAGATTTTAATGACTAGATATTACATGAAAAATTAGTACCTAGTCCTGAAATAAGGTCATTTTACTATCACAATTATCTGGTGTCAACAAACACAGTCTGTAATAAAGATAATACAAAGCAAGTGGTTACTAGATTGTGACTTCTAGAAGAATAAAGATGGGTGGTTACTTCTTTGAGATGAAGGAATTAATGTTGATCACACAAGAGAACTTAACACCAGCACTTAAACCCGACTTAGTGTCACTACTGGGTCAGTGTATACATAGAAGCAGCTGTGCTGGCTTAGTCCAAAGGCCCATGCAATTTACAGTAATCAATATATTTTAATTTCCCTACCCAAACCAACCCCTACTGGAAGCCACAGAAACTTTCAGGAGCCCTTACTCCATGGGAGAAGTGTCGGGTTACGTGGTCATCTGCACAAGCACAAAGGAGCAGAGAGGATCAGTGAGCAACAACCAAATCAGAGCCACAGAGATGTCCAGAGATGAAGCCCATCCAGCTCAGTTACACCTGCACTCTCTGGATCACTGGGGTTCACTGGATTACAAAGCACTCACATTTCTCCTCAGCCACCTCTTTTGCAGTTCAAGAGTCCAGGAAAAGCACGCTAAATTTTAAGAATTATACTGGTTTACTGGTATTTAGTTAACCAAATCTACTTACTAAATGTTGACTTTCGAGTAGCAGAACAAATTCTGAACAAAAGCACCCAAATTACTCTTCATACATGCAGCTCTGCCACATCATCTTGATGAAAACTGTCTGCATGTCCTCCAGCAAAATTCAAACTAATAGACACCACTAACAGTCAGGTGAAGAAACCATAAGCTTTGCAACTCTGTGCAAAGCACATGTGTTGACATCAACACCAAAACAGCAGAAAAGTCATTAATGTAAAAATCTTACAAAGAAATACCATTCTCCCCTCCCACCCCCTCCCCCAGTTTACCCTGTCACCGGTAGGATTTTACAGCCTTAGGGAGCAGGGAGGAAGTTTCCAGGCGTTCAGTGGTGGCAAATGGAATAAAACCATAAAATCCCATCCTTACCTGGCCTGTGCCTGTTTCCTGCCTCAGCAGAGAGGGAACCTCCTTGTGCCCTGCGAGACCCAGCTCTGCCCCCGGTACCGCCCGGGTAGTGGTAGATGACGGATGCTGAGCACAGACCCTCGAGAGCAGCTGCAGAGAGAAGGGGAAAGCCACCAGGTTAGCAGAGATACTTGCAGGAAGTGAAGTGTCAGATAGTAAAGTTTATTTACACAAATAAAATACGCTCAAATTGGACACCCAGTGACAAAGGCTGTGGAAAAGCCTGAGATACTCAATGTCCTTTTCACCTCCGTGTTCACCCTGAGAGCTCCCAGGTGCCCAGTCCTACCAGGAGGATCTGCAGGAGTAAGAACTTGTCACAGTATGAGGAAGATGGGCATTAAAAGCATTTAATCCAACTGGATGTAAATCCACAAAACCAGGTAAGATGCAACACTGATGCCAAGGTTATCACATCCAACGGGTCATGCCAATTGGGGGAGGTCAGCTGGAAAAAGGGAAATATCATCTTCTTCAAGGAGGAAGTACCAGAACAGGCAGATCAACAGCAACTCCCTTGAAAGGCTATACAGAGATCCTTCTGGAAGCACATGAAGTGAAAGAAGGTGTCTGGGAACAGCACACAGTGATTTATCAAGACAAATCAGTCCTTGGCAACCTCACTGCCTCCTATGATGAGATGATTTGCTCAGTGGACAGAGGGAAGCACTGGATGTTGTACATTTTGACTTCCAAAAGATCTTCGGACGTGACCTCCCATAGAATTCCTATAGCCAAACTGGTAGGATTTGGACAGCTGGCCTATAAAGTAGATTAAAAACGGGCTGGACAGCCAGGATCAGAGGACTGTGATCACTACAAAGGACAAGTGGCTGCCCATGACCAGTGGTGTCCCTCAGGAGGACAATATTCATGCCTTCATTAACTGCCTGGAGGATGGCACAGAGCACTCCCAGAAATTTCCTGGGTGATACCAGACTGGGGGAAACAGGAGGGCAGACCCTCAATGCAAAGAGAACTTGCCAGGCTGGAGGTATGGGCTGACAGGAGACTCATCCCAAAGCAAGTCCAGTGGAAGTACAGAAGTATAGAAGGAAAGAAGTGGCAGGTCAAAAGGTGTTAAGGTTTTCATAATATGTAACCTACAGAGCCATTGGGAAGATGAATGGATTTTCAAGTACAATGAGAAAGCTAAAAGCAGAACTTGAGACAGCAATTGCCCTGAAAGGGTGTAAAAATGAGAAGCAGAAATTGTGTTCAAAGATCACTTGTATATCCAATAAATAATAAAAAAGTAGGAATGAAAAAAAAGAAATAAAAGGATGAAGGAAAGGCAGGGGAAAAAAGCGAATCCCAGGAGCTAATAGGAAAGGAAGTTATGCCAGTGGGCTTGTGGCTTTGGTAGATGTAAAGGCAAAAATCTTTACCTAACAGTCCACAGTGGATACTCATAGGAGATATTTTTAAAACACCTGTACACCCTGAAAAAACCCAAACACTTTCAAAATAATCATTAAAAGCCAGACACACAATTTTTTTCATGTACATGCTTTACTACAGTAACATATTTTATGTTTCTTTAAACACATTTCTTTCTCAGATCTTATTAACCAATTTTTATGTCAATTTAATTCTCAGCCACACCTGATATTCAGATTTTGCTCACCAGAATCATTCCCACTTTTCACAATACCTGTAGAAAATAGTTTGATCTACTTGTGTTTGGCAACCAATTATTGATTCACTACCCCCAGCCAATCGTACCTCCAAGCCACAGGAAGTCATTCACGGAGCGCAGCAGTTCCACTGCCATGTGATAATGGACCAGGGAATCCTGTAACATTCCAGCTTGCAGGCACAGGTCACCCACGTGTTTCCTCATCCGGCCCTGGCAGCGCTTCTTATAGTGCCTGCAACAGCAAAGGTACAGCTCAGCTGCTGCAGGAAACACTTACTGGAGGCAACAAACACCTGAAGGCAATTTTTTTCCCCCCTTAATGTGGATCAACATTTATTTACTCTGAACAAACATCCAGTATGAGCTCTAAGCGGCATAATGTGCAAAAGTGAAACAATTTGAGGCTACGTTGGGAAAAAAGCAAGGTAGGGTGTATCTTGGCTACCCAGCATTTCTGTAGTTAGAGGCACTCACCCCAAAACCCTCCAGAGCAGGTTCTTGTAAACCACAGTATCTGGCTGCCTGATATGCTGCTTTTTTGCTTTTAAGTACACCCAAAAGCTCATTTGTTGGTCTTTGTTCTGCCTTTTTGGTTTCCCTCACTAGGGAATGGATTTTCTTGTGCTTCCAGGAGGCTGTTCTTGAATAACTCCATGGATTCTTCCCATGGAATCCCTCCCATTTGGGCTCTGAGGATGTTTAAGATGACTCCAAATCCTGTTCTGTCCCTGTGCTCTCTGGTGGGACTGGCTGCCTGATCCCTCTCCACACACACCCAGAGGTGTTGGTGGCCCAGAACCTGCTCAGGGCTCACAAACCTCTCCTGCTGTTGGTACCTTCCTGTAAAGGGAGGATTCCTGACACACCACAATCACTTCAGCAAGGGCTGACAGGGTTTCTCTCACTCTTCTTTTTAAACATATTAAAATAAATGGTGAAGTTCTTTCCAAATGAACAGCCAAGGCCAACGAAGTCCTACTAAAAATATTAAACAGACACCTTGGTACAACTGAAAAGGCAACTTGGGCACAAAGCCATGTGGTAAAGGCACTAACCTTATTATTCAATTTTTTTAAAGTAACTTCCAGCTAAATAAATTTAATAGATGCAAAGTAAGACACACCGAACTTGGAAAGCACCTCATGATTTCAGAACAACTCCATCAGCAATCCTCCTGCAAAAATATTCCCTGGCAACAATGTCCTTCCTCTACCTTATATAACTGTTTTCTTAGGGCAAAGTTTAAAATCAGCTTAAATATTTTATTCATTTACCTACATTACTCCAATCCCTTTGTTCTGTCAATGTCTTAAGTAAATGAACAGAGAGAGGCATGAAAGTTCATTGTCCAAACATCACACCAAGGAAAAATAAAATCTTATTTCTCTGGGTGGTTTAAATTAAAATAAAAGCTACCCCAAAATGAAATTTAATTAAAAGAACTGCTGTAGTTGCCGTTCTTTTTTTGTATACTAGAAGTATCTCCAAAGAATCTGGTTAAAAAGGGGTTCTAAAAGTATAAAAGCCATTTTAGATTGACTGTCATAGTTCTACACTTTTAGCTTTTAGTAGATGTAGCTACACTTTTTCAATTAAAATAAATTCATAGTTGAACAGGTTGCACATAGAAGCTGTGGCTGCCCCATCCCTGGAAGTGTCCAAGGCCAGGCCGGATGGGGCTCTGAGCTGCCTGTTCTAGTGCAAGGGGGGTTGGAGATCTTTAAGGTCCCTTCCAACCTGAATCATTTTGTGATCTCTCCCAAGGTTACCCAGCACGTTTGACCTCAACAACTACACACAAAAAAGAAACCCAAAAACCCCCTGGGGTAACATCCACGCTCCAGGTGTTGAATTCTTATACCCTGGAGTGAGACTTGGAATTCGAGAGGAAATGTCATGATTATGGAATAATATTGGGGTAATGTTGGTGTTTTGGAGGTTTTTTTGCAGCAAAGAACTTCCCAGAGGACTTGAAATAACCTGAAATTATCTCCACCACACATCTGAACAGAACATCTTTGGGAAGTCTGTACTGCAGAAATAAAAAAAGTATATGGGGAACTGAGCACATGAAGTGTAAGGGCAGGAATAAGGACATGAATTTATCTCCTTTAGATTTGAAGGCTATGAGAAATGGCAATAATAAAAACAACTACACGTTATTGGTTTATTTGCTTTTGAGGCTCTTTGGTTTGGGTTGTTTATAACAAAGAGAAGCATCTCTTCAGCCACCAAATAATGTGCTATTCTTTGCAGCTGGTTTGAAAAAAGACTGGTTCTTCAAGGAGATAGAGGAAAAGTAACTGATTTATGTGGACGGAGGACAGAAACTCGAAGGGAGAAGATATACAGGAGCACATACAATGTCCTTATAAAAATTAAATAGAAAAGCAATCGGAACCAGCGTTATTGTTTACAGGAAAAGCTGGAAATTATCAAAGGAGACAAGAAGTATGTCTCCTATTGCCCCTCTCCATCTAAAATGTTACAAAAAACTCCCATACAAATGTTCCCACTTTTCTGATCTATCACATCATATTCACAATTGATGGGAAGATGTTGACATTAAATGAAACTCAATACCACTCTTGTTCTTTATCTTTCACATGTGTCAAGAAACTGTAATATTTATCCTTTGCTGTTCAACAAGAATGTATTTTATAGAACTTTTTAAGGAAAAAAAGTAAAGAAAATTCTAAGTGAAGACTAAAGCTCCCTGCAGGAACTATGGAAGGGCAGCACTTCTTACCAGGATTTCAGAGAAAAGCCTCCATCAAAATCTTGAACTACAGGAAAGTATAAATTGTTTACAAATGAGGTTTTTCTAATCCCTGCCACTCCAAAATGACAATAAGATTGCAAGTGTTATGTATTGCTTTTAACTCTTTTTTTACATAGATAGTGGAACTGGAGAATCATTGTTTCCCTTCACAGCCACAATTCCTTTCAAAGATGTTGACACTACACTGTTGACTGTCTCTACACTTTCAAGTAATCTCTGTGTTTATGGACAAATTAAACTCCTTATTCTCCCAAATCTGCAGTTTATAAGTGTTTTTCCAGACTTTTCAGACTGCATATGATTAAGTTCATAAACATGAGTCACACAGCAAAGGAAAAGAGATGATGCCTGACTCCCAAATCAGAACCCAATACCGGAATCATTTCGATCCCACTGCCTTACCAACAGTTCTTCCCAACCTCATTCTGCTGATGATTTATGCAGATGTCAATATATGCAAAGTTAGAAGGCTTTTATTCACCCAGACATCCATAAACATTGCTCATACACAACACTGTTCTTTCAGAAACTCTCTTAATTTAGACACAAGTAGATAATTTATTCCTGGTGATGATGAAATTTATTATCAATTATTGAAAGACTGAATTCACTCCACCTATTTTTAGGCTCTTCAAAGTGGTGCCAAGACAGGATCTACCTCCTACAGTCCCTGCAAGTCTTCTGCATCCTCCTGGAAAGCATTTTCTCACTAATTATAGAGGAAGTTTGCACCAAACAAATGTATACACTGTGTCTCAACTAGTCACTCACAATTAAGTATAATAAATTCAACTACTTCAAGTATGTCCAAAAAGACAAAAGGCAAAGATTTTATTGAAACCAATCCCACTCTGCACAGACAGCAAAACTTAATTTATTTCATATTTGGGAAGCCTCTTTTTTATAAATTCCAGTATCAACAACATTGGGTCCTTAAAAGCCAGTCCAAGTGACTCATTGTTTCTTCAGTGCATCCTGGGGTGCAAATTTAATGGGAAAAAAAATCAGACATGCATAAATATATCAGCATAAAGTGATGATTATTCATTTTAATATATAGATAGTTTTGCTTCACAGCTTTACCTGAAGAACCTGGTCACAGAGCTGAGAGTGAGAAGCTTACAGTTTTCTTCTGATTTTTTTTTTATTAAAACACTGTTAAAATATTTTGGTTCTCTACTGCTCAATCCTAATCTGTCTGAGGACAGGAAGTCCATGTAAATTATTCCTTTAGGATAACATGACCTTTTTCTAGGCCAGTTCCCTGCCATGCCCTACTAAAGCTGTTTCTATTTATTTTTCCTCTAGAAGTTCATTTTATACTTTAAATTTCAAAGACCACAAGCCCCTTCCTGAGTGTGATGCACTCAGAAATATCCCCAAGGAAGGAGGTGCCACATAATGCAGGACCACCCATGGGATGCTCCATCACCCCAGCCATCCAAACTCCTCTTCAGGAGTCCCTCACCCCATGCAAACATAGAGCTGACCACATAACTAGTTTATAATCTTATTCTCTAATTTCAGTTGTGCTGATTTGGTTCCAAATACACTCTTCATGTTCAGAATAATAACCACAATCCTGGCCATCAGCGACCACTCCAAACTGGAGGACAACAAACCTGCTCCAGGAACCACAAAGCACCACCTGATCCCATCTCCATTTCCACCTCATTTGCTACAAAGGAAATGTGCTTTAATCCTCCATCCCCAGCTCTTTTCTAGGATCCCAGGATAATGCTAAGGAAAATTCAGAGCAACAATACCGTATTTCAAGGCAGAATTTATTTACAGGTTTGAAGGAATCTCTGCCCACCCCCCACTCCCCAAAATTTGGCTAAACTTACAAACAAGAAACATGCAAAATGAACTTTCAAAAGTATTCTCATGCAAAATGCTTCAACAAAAACTTCCACCAAGGTCCACCAATTCCAATCAGCATGCAGAGCTCTGGGAACCACCAGTCATAACATCACCCAGCCTCAAAAGACACAGCTACGGCGTGGGATCGACCGCCAGAACTTCTGGCTTTGGAAACCAAACACGGGCACAGCAGGAGCTTCATGGCTTTGGAGTTTCCAAAAGAAAGCGAATTCCAGGGGCCAGCAGCCGCCTAAGCAAACTATGGGTGTCCTACAAAAAAATTCAGCACTGCTACCAAAGAGAATTGCAAAATGCACCAAAGGGGGGCAGCTGCAGCAGTGAGGCTCCAGCAGCGATTATTTGTGTGGGCACTGAGAAAGAAATATAAAAAGCAACACTAAAGTATGCGATGGAGGCAGAGTGAGGAGGCAGGACATGGAAGGAAGCTAACTATTTCCAAACAGACACAATCACAGCCTACCTTTTTAGACCCAACAACAAACTCACAGGGCGGTATGAGAGAAGAGGGGAAGGAAAAAAAAAAAAAAAAAAGAAAGAAAGGAACAAAAAAACACAAAAATTAGAAAGACAGAGAACAGAAAGAAAATTAACACGTACTGAGATCATCAGCTTTGATAAATCAGTGAACAAACCCCATCTAAGACATCTATAAACAGCTCTATGGCCTCTCCACAGTATTAAGTGGTGCCTTTTTAAAATGCCAGTATCAAAAGACAGACAACCTGACACAAACTAATGTAACAGCATTAAAATGAGCTTATCCAAGTAGATTTATAGTCATACATAAGTATGTTTAGTTTTTCAGCTGAAAACAGAAATAAAATAGAAAGCTTCAAAAATGGTATTTCTGGCAAGAATGTTTTCTTGTCTCCAGTTTGTGGGACCTTTGTATCATCATGAGAACGTGCATTTCCAGACTCTTCCATCAGTCTCCTGGCCTCTACAAATAACTATCAAGTGCAACAGATTTCAGAAACTTTTTCAATTTTCTCAGCATCCCTGTGATATTTTACCCAGATTTTACAGCTGATAAACAAAGAAAAATCAACAGATTTGCCAAGATCACCTCCTGGCTGTGCTCTAGGAATTAAACCAAAGTGAGACTCCATGTCCTACAACTTCTGTTTAACAGGGCAATCTTTCTTCCTAAGGTTTTAGGACATAATGCCACTATTTTTCACACATGAAGTTTTCTACCACCCAAAACAATTCTTCTACACACATAATACAGTGAGTCTGTGTAAACTGTCATCTCAGTACCAGTTCTGGGAATGCGTCCCTTCTGCTCCTTAAACAAGCAACGTGCAAAAGACAAAGATCCTCCTCAGTTTTTTAAGAGTCATTTTATTAGAAATGCAGCATAATAATCCATCCTCCTAATTCATGAACTCTGCATCTTAAAAGAAGCCACTCTTGCTGCAATTATTATGCAACCAAGGTAGTGAAAGCCTCACTAACTGGGTGAGGGAGATCAGCTCTATCTTTATACTCCTGCTCATCACATAAGCATTAACCCCAATATTTGACAACAAATTACTGGGGGAAAAATATTGTATCTTGAGAGATACAATGTTCAATAGTTTCAATTAATCTGTAACTCCCATCAGCAGAATTACCACCTCCCATGTAACTTCTTAACAGATTTTCACCCGATGTACCAACCCACTTCAACAGCTCCAGGTCACAGCTTCACTCCACATTTATTTACACCTTTGCTACACACTGAAATTCACTTTCCATTTTAGAAACGACAGGAAAAGATATTACTACTGTTTAGGCTTATTTAGCCTAAGTAGACACCCACAACTACAGTTAGAGAGACACACACTGTCCTGTCTGAGCACAGACAGTGCCTTCTCTTCCATCTATTCACTATAGAAATTTGTGCTTTTTAACTAATTGGTTGCACACTAACTGAGAGGTCAGGATACATCATATAAAATAAAATTAAAAATGGACAGAAGGTATATAAAAAAGATCAAGGGAACATTCTTTGCCTTTAACCCTTTAGAATTTTTTACCTATTCTTGAAAAAGCTGTTACTAAAATAGTATATACTACTAGATCACATCCAAAGACTAATGCTTGAAAATCTTAGTTTAATAAAGTGATGTTAGTCCAATCCTATTTCATGGACCTGAGTTTCTGCTTCAGAACACAGAGGCAGAGATGCACCAGGTTACATGAAGGTGCCCACAAAGGTCCCTGTGCAGAGAAGCTATAAATACATTTTCATTCAGCTTGCCCATGTTATTCATGTATAAGTCCTAAATTTTCAAACAATCAGAAGAACTAACTCCACAGCACAACACCGCTGAAAAACTTTCTGCCCATTGAACTGAACAATTAGAACATTGAACACCTTTTCTTTGGGCAGTGCAGCAAACATCTCAAGTGTATGCATTGATCCAGAGTTACTGAAAAGCTCTTTGGTATTCAAACCTCCCAGCAAGGGTGTGTGCAGAGCTGAACCAGTGATTAACTCTGGATAAACCCATATGTTTACACAGCCAGGCTCACACATCTTTCATTCTGCAAAGAACTGAAGCATCTCACTGCATCTGTTTGAACTCAGTGCAATGGCATCAAATACCTCCTTGGGCATGTGTGGATACACACACTGCTCTCACTTGAGCCCCTCACCAGTTCAAAACTTCACAGGAAAAATCTACCCACAAGCTACAGCACAGCCAATGCTCAGAAATAAGTCACTTATCTAAGAGACTGATTTCCAAAGTACAACTGAGCGCAATTCATTCTGATTTGGAGATTCTTGGCCCAAAAAGGGACCTTTTCTTAGCTAACTGGAGCAGGAAATTTTGATTACGTTCAACCAAAATTCATCCAAACTGAGTAATTAAAGCCAAGATCCTAAAAGGGCAAGCCTACTCTACAAAACTTTATCACCCACGTACAAAAACCATTAACATAGTAATTTAATTTATACTGATAATGAAAACTGAATGGTGGAGGGACAAACCCAGGGTAGCAGGTCAGACCCAGCCCAATTTCCCACCAAGAGAAGCAGGAGCAGAGCACAGAAGTATTTCAGGCAACCAGAGAAAATTTCACAGAGGGCATCAAACTAATTAGAAACTTGAAATGCTTTCTTCCAGTTCCCAAGGCCAGGACTAACTCTGCAGGCAGAGCTGATTAACACGATCCAAAGCCTTCCCAAACCTACCTGGACAGCTCTGGAAAACCCTGCTTTCTACACAGGGGTAACAACTACTGCTGGCAACCCTCGTGGAACAAGACACAGGTGAACATTATTCCTATGCACACTTTGCAGTTTGATAGGGATTCCACACCTCTGTCCTTGCCAGCACAAATGTGGTTGCTTCCATCCTTTGGATTTGACTGCAAACTGCCAAATCAAACAGATTTTGCACCTGCCTGTCGCTGGCAAACCAGAATTACTAATCCCTTGCACAAGAACACTGTAACACTCAAATCTGAGAAGGCAAATGAGGAGGGAGGAAAGATGGGGGGGGGGGAAACAAAACAAAACTCTTAACATACACAAATCCAAAGAGAAAGTTGTATCAAAACAAGATAGGACGAGAATAACAAGTAAATAAATAAATAAAAAAGACAGGGAAAGGTGACTAACAGCCACTGTTTCACAGGATGAAAAAGTAGACAGAGACTTAGGGGGAGAAATACAATAAGTAGGATTAGTCAAATACTACCCGACATAATAAAAATTATTTTCATCTATGTTAATTGAGTTTTTTTTATTAATACCATCTATCTATTAACTATTGCTTTCCAGCACAAAGTCTCATTAGAGCAGAATCTGTCAAACATTTCCTGTGACTTTTTCCTACTACTTGATTAGCCTCATGAATCTAATATATATAAAACAAGCTCAGAGCATCAAATGTGGTGAGACCACAGATTAAATTCTCTTAAACTACAGCAGACACAGTAAGATCTGGTCACCACTTTTTTTGTAACAAGGTACACTCTGTCCTTCCTAAGAGGCTTATCCTGAAGGCTGGCAAGTGCCACAGGTGGGTTTTTTTTCCAAGACCTGCGAGCTGACAAAAGTAGCTGCTTACCTACTATCGGTGTCCAGACCTACAAAATCCTTCTTCTCAAAGGGAACGCAGAGGAGCGGGATCTTGTCTCCAGACTTATCAGTGGCTCTGTCGAGCCGCTTCGACTCCAGCACTATGAAGAGGGACTCGATAAAATCTTCAATTCTCTTCTCCACGTTCTCGCATTCATCGTAACTGGGATAAAACGCCACATCCGTGCGGGGCTGCTCCGCAATCTCTCCCTGGAGCCCGAAGACAAACAGCCGGGAATCGTAGAGGGTAGACCCATACATTTCCTTCTGAAGATGGAATTTTTCAAAAGTCTGGGGCCATTCCTTCGCAGAGGAGCAGTCGGTGATAGTGATCAGCCCCACGACTTTGCGGTGCGTCTGGAAGTCGCCCCACTCGTTGTTCTCCGGGGGATAGTGGTGCCTGTAGCGGATGTACAGCACGCGCTGCGAGTCGCGCACGCTGACCTGGCTCACCGCCGAGATCCGCTTGTAGATCCTGAAAAAGCTCTCCTCAGGGACAATGCCAATGGGCTGCACCACAACCAGAAGGGTCTGATGATCCTCAGCACACTGCATGTAGTCAGGAACACTCATTTTGCACCAACTGCAGGCCAGTAAAAGAAAAACAAATATTATTTTTTAACATTCGGAGTACGTGGCGCTGCAGAAGCAAACCAGGATTTTGATGCTAAACATTTCTGCATCCCGAATACATGTGCTACAACACTAATATTTGCGTCACCATTCTACTAAATCTTCAACCATGCAGCCAACAAAAATCTGTAAGTTGGGTTTTTCTGACTCAATCTTGCTCCCCGTGCAGCTACACGAGACAGCTCACACATAGGGCAGCAGGGTCGCCACCACAACCAGAGAGCATCAGCTCAAAAGATCCTGTCAGATTCAGGCTCTCCACTCCAATTTCCTTGGGGAAATATGGAAAATTGTGTGAGGTGAGACATAAACAGACACCAAACTGGAATGACCCAACTTTACACAGCTGTCAAGTGCTTGCACATGGCCAGGGAGAGGAAAATCACGACCAGAACACTTTTCTTTGAGAAAAAGGGAAATCTGCTTTCTCAAAACATGTAGGGAAGGACCAGGCAATGTTTTCTGCTTTTATATTTAAGTATTTAGAATTCCTTTTCCCCTGAGCTCTCTGCCTACTGCACTACAGCTGCATCTTAAATGAAGATGTGCGTTCCTGAGCCCTCACATCTCTGAGACCTGGACCGCACAGATGCCTTGGTCAACTTCACCTCCAAAGCACTCCCCTAAACGTCCACAGGACCAAAAAAACACAGACAAAGCAACACAACATCCACAAAAATAAACAAACAAAACCACAAACAAACAAACAAAAAACGAACACCACAGCCCAGCTTTGGACTGTCACTATTCCTCTCCCACCGTAGTGCCCGGGGTCTGCCCAGCAGCCTCCTTCCCAGGGGAGCAAACCTGTTACCAGCTACCAGCCCCATTCCCAGGGAACAGCCCCGTCCACCCGGTTCCCAACCGGGCGGGCACCGAGGGCAGGTGGGAGCTCCTCCCTTTCCCTCTCCCCGGGGCAGATCCCGCGCTGGGCCGGCGAAGTTCAGCAGGGAAAATAAACGAACCGCGGAAGAGCCAAGCGCAGCCCCGCCAGGAAGGGGCTGAGGGACAGCGAGAGGAGCAAGAGAGCTGCTCTGGGACGGGGGGACGCGGCTGCAGTGGTGACCGGGACAGGGGCACCCACAGCCGGGACAGGGGCACCCACAGCCCGGACAGGGGCACCCACAGCCCGGACAGGGGCACCCACAGCCCGGACAGGGGCACCCACAGCCCGGACAGGGGCACCCACAGCCGGGACAGGGGCACCCACAGCCCGGACAGGGGCACCCACAGCCCGGACAGGGGCACCCACAGCCCGGACAGGGGCACCCACAGCCGGGACAGGGGCACCCACAGCCCGGACAGGGGCACCCACAGCCCGGACAGGGGCACCCACAGCCCGGACAGGGGCACTCACAACCGGGAAGGGGCACCCACAGAAGCTCTCACAGCTGGAAGCAGCACTCACAGCCGGGGCAGAGGCTCTCACAGCCGGGAAGGGGCACCCACAGCCGGGACAGAGGCTCTCCGAGCTGGCAGCGGCACTCTCAGCCGGGGCAGGAGCCGCCCCGCTGCCGCTGCCGCCGGAACTGACGGCAATGGCCGGTCCCGCTCCGCATGCGCGGGGCGATGGCGGGAGAGCCGTGAGGGGAGAGCGGAGCTCGCCCGCTGCTACCGCTGCCCGCCGTTCATCTGCCGGCGATTCCACGGGGAATGCTCCTGTGCCTGCGAGCATCAGGCGTTCCTCCACAAGGGGAATGCGTTAAAAGGAGTAAATGAGTGATTGGGTTCACCTGGATGGTGAATCTCAGCCGACCGTCTCTGAAAACTTCAGGGGCTTTGGCAGTAGCGGCCGAAAGTGAGCCTTCCTGCCATTTCCCAAATCCCAAAATTGGTCTAGTATCATAGAATCAAGAATCATCGAGGTTGGAAGAGACCTTTAAGGTCATCTGTCAACCCAGCACTGAAACCATCACAGCGCACCAGATCCAGACGCCTTTTAATAAACACCCTCAGGGATGGTGACTCCGCCACCTCCCTGGGCACCTATTCCAATGCCTGACCACCCTAACAGTGAGGAAAAAAAAAAAAAAAAAAAAAAGTATTATCTAATCCCAATCTCTCTTATCTCACTTTAAGGCCATTTCCTCTTGTCCTGTCAGGCAGAAGGCACGAGCCCCCATCTCACTGTAACCTCCTTTCAGGTAGTTGTAGAGCAATGAGATCCCCCCGAGCCTCCTCGAGAGGAGAAAGGGTCCTGTTCTGAGAGGACTTCTCAGTGTCATGTAGCTTAAGGACAGAAATCCTGAGGACTCTGGAGGTATGAGCCTCATATGAGAGCTCAGGTGCATTTCTAGTGGGCTGCCAAATCCACCACCAAACCATGTCCCCAAGTGCCACATCAATATGTCTTTTAAATATCTCCAGGGATGATGACTGCCCTGGGCAGCCTGTTCCAACACTTGACCAACCTTTGGTGAAGAAATTTTTCATAATACCCAATCTAAACTTCTGTCACCACTTGAGGCCACTTCCTGTTGTCCTATTGCTTGTTACTTGGAGGAAGAGACTGACTCCTACCTGGCTACAACCTCCTTTCAGGTCTCCTCAGCTACTGTGGCATGAGCTGCAGGCTCCTGGCAGGTCTCTCCACCCCCCTCAAGTTACCCCATTTTGGGAGAGCAGGGAAAAATCAACAGCGAGAAGGAGCTGAACAAGCATTAGCCTTGACCTTCAGCTGGCTTCCAAGAAATGAGTAATACTTCCCAGAGGAAAAGGGGATGGCAGCAAAAGCTGGACTTGAAGGACCTGGAGGCTCAGGTGGAGGCTGACCAAGCCCACCAGCAGTGCAGCCAGTGTGCTCAGCCTGGCCATTCACAGCCTCTGTTCTCCTGCCAGGGGCATTTGCTGCTTGGGAGGACATCAGAGGCAGAAAGAAGCCAAAATCTCCCTGAGCAAGAGAAAAGAGAAGCCCCTGGCAGGATACAGGGGCTCAGTCTGGTCAAGAGACATGTACACCCAGCAGGAGCCAGGATGAGGCAGCAGGATCAGTGCAGGCTGTGCACAGGCAACTACACCTGGCAAAGAGGAGCCACTACTAAGGGGCCCATGGGAAGTACCCAAAACTCCAGTGAAAACTGAACAGAGCCCCACAGAGCTGTGCCTGCAGGTTCATCCCCACAGCTGGAATGCTGGAGCAAAGCTGAGATGGTCAGTGAGCACCTACAAACCAGCTGAGAAGGTGAAACCAGGTTTAAAAAGTCTGCCAGGAGTGAAAATCAATGAAGGCAGTGACAGGCAGGCTGCAGGTTGGTGCTCCTGGCTCATCTCTGCAGCCAGGGAAAGTTCATTAACAGCCCCTGTGTGTCTGTGCAGAGAAATCTCTGAACTCAGTCAATCATTCCTGTCCCCCCCAACAGCCAGAGAGCAGCAGGGGAGGAAAGAAGGAACCTGAAAGTCACAGATGTGGGGCTCAAAGGGGGACACGTTACAGCAGAAACCGTTTCAGAAGGGAGAATATGCAGAGAATAAAAACAGGCAATTATTCTTCACAGCACACAGAGGATGCAAGTCAGTGCTAAAATCATAATTTTTGTGTATCAAGTTATACAGGAAAAAGAACAAAGTACAAAGAGAGGCCACTTTTTCTTCTATACATGGTGGGCTTGGGCCACCATTGCTCCCAACACCCTCCCTGGGTCTCCACAGCTGCTGTGGCCTGAGCTGGTGGGTCTTTCCTCTGCCCTCAGGTTCCCCAAGTTGAGGAAACACTCTCTGTGCCCTGTGCTGGAGCTGCTGATCGTGCAGGCACAGGGGCTGCTCACCTACACCTTTGAATTCATGTTAAATTGACTCACACCACTTAAAGATGATAAAGATGATGCAATTTTCAGGTAGAGCAGTTCTGTGAAATTCAGAAAGAATACAAATCTAGGAAGCTTCTGGAGGGAAGATGGGTGTGTTTGAACTTGGCCAAATTTAGGATAGGGGGGCAGAAGGTGATGGTTTTAAATAAAGAAAATAATTAGTTTTCTCTCACAGAATTTTAGCAGGAATGTAACTTGGAGCATTTCTCCCAGGGACATTATTTATTTCTGCATTTATTTCTACAATATTGATGTTATCACTAACAAATGCAGTGTCAGCAAATGCTGACACTCTATTTGGTTGTGATATCAGTGATACCAAAATACCTCAAGGATTTGGTTTCGTGTGGACAAAGCCAGTGCTCAGCATTATTGTGGTGACTTGGGAAGACAAACACCATCACTCCCTTCTTTCTTCTTCCCCAGCTTCATATGCTGAGCATGATGTCCTATCATCTGGAATATCCCTTGGCAGAAGAAGGCCAGCCCAGTAACAGTGAAAATCAGTATGACATTAAGAGATCATGGACCAGAATTAAGGGATTGGACTTGGGCATCAGGTGATGGGTGGTTATGGGTATAACTGAGAGGCATGAACAGGGGTTGGGGTCTCTCTGGAGACACCCAGATCAAGCTGTAACCTAAGAACTCAGACTTTGCTTTCTTAGCAGGATCCTACAGTCGGACCCTGTTACAGTGGCTGGTGTGTGTAAATCTGTAACAGCGAGCACTGCTCAGCAACAATGGAAACATCCCTGTGCTATCAGCACTGTTTCCAGCACAAATCCAAAACACAGCCCCACACCACCTACTGTGGAGAAAATCAACTCTATCCTAGACCAAACCAGCACAATTATCCATAAATCTGCCCTCTAGCATTGCTAGGAGATGGCTTTAGTGACATTTTTGACGGCACTTTATTGTTGTTTCACTTCTTCCCTATAAGACAAAATGTGATGACAATATCATCCCCAGAAGATAATTTAGATTGTGGCTGTGTAAACACTGTGTTCTAGAGCTTTCTCACTGCCATTAAGCTACTCAGTCTCCTGAGATCCTCCAAGATGAAGGTATAAAGAATGTACAGGATAATTCCAAGTGGTAGAACAACTCTGGAAATAAGTTGCCTAAATATGTATCTATCATAAGTGGAAATGGAAGATTACACATAGTACTGTCTGCCTAAAGGCTTGGCTCCTCTTAACTGATTTTTGGTTCTGAGTATCTTCATTGCTCCAGCTTTTCTAATGGAGGAACTGCTACAGTGAGAGCCTTTCCTGAGACTTCCAAATGCTTAGGTATCTTCCAGCAACCATTCTCAGTTCAGCCACTTCCTCTTTGCATTTGTGCATTAACATATATAATTTACCAGTTTCTCAGATTTATCTCATATTTTGCATGTGACACAACCTTCTTATCCCCATCAATCAGATTCCCAAAGAACAGCTTTTTTCGTTTTGCATTGTGCAAGAAATCCTTCTTCTTTGTCACGAACTGGTCTGTTTTCACTGTTTCTAAATGCTCCTTTTGTATCACTCTACTGCAATTTTAAAGAATGCTGCTACAGAGGTAAATTTCTTTTTTTACACTATGCATCTTCTGCTGGACACCTCTTTTATATAACACATTAATTATGCCTGTGCCAACTACTTATCCACATATTGTGCTTATACTTTGCCAGACCAGCTTTAGCTCCTTCCCTTGTTTGCTGTCACGAGCAGGTTTTTCCCTAGTCCAGCACTTATCTACTGTTCTTTACCCAGTAACAGTGAATTTTTAATTTTTTTTTTTAAGTACAGATCATAAATAATTAAATATCTAATTACTGACTTCTTAAATGTGTATGAATTGGCTTTAAAATATCATTCAGCAACACAGTGGTCTAAAATTGAGCCCTGGGAACTCCACTGGGGACTGACCACCAGCCTGATGAAACCCCATTCCCTAAAGTTGCTGTTTCTCCAGGAGTTCTCTAACTGCTCTCAGCAGCCTTTGGGAATTCAGCAGACACTTTCTCCAAATTCTCATCCATGGAGAATTTTGATTATATCAGGTTAATCATTATATTTCTTTTAATATAATCCAGTGAAGCTTGATACAGAGGTACTTCCCAGTAATTCACCATCGTTTTCTGCTTTCAGGTACCTCACTGGAACATGTGAACAAATTCTCCTCATTTGAGCAGACTGTTTATTAGTGGAGCAGCAAGTTTTCCTTTGCCATTGCTGTATTCCCCCACAACAAAACACACAGAGGTAAAACCAGTAAATTAGGGAGTAGTACCTTTTATGCAAACTGTTTGAACTTACCAGAGGTGATATTTATTTTACCCGTGTTCCCAGTCAGGTTTAAAAAAGAATTCTTCATAACAACACCCATTCAGTTCTGATTCAAGAGAATTCATTCCAGCTTTATAGGTTTGTTTGTTTTAATTAGGAACAAGTTGGATCCCATTACTGGTACGACATTAATTTTGCAATTACAAAGTATGCTAAAGATAAATTATTAAATATCAGTAATATTGCAGTATCATGGTATTCTCTTATGTTATACAGCCAAATCACGATTCTGCCTCCTGCAAGTCCTAAATCTGTGTCCAAACAGCTCAACACCCTCAGAAATCTTGGTAATTCTGTGGGGGGTTATATGTATATTGAAATCATGAAAGACCCCAGGAGCATTTACAAGAGAGTCAGAGTAATGTCAGCTGTTTCCACAAGATGTCACAAGACACTAAAGATCAAGGAAGAAACTAAGCCTTCCAGATATCCATGTAGCATGCCAGGATATTGTGCCTCCCTTCAGATAAAACTTCAACAGAATGGCCTCACAGCAGTTGTAACCTCAAAGGAATTATGCAGCCTAAGAGATACAGATTATCTGCAATAGCAAACTATAAACGATGTCCCCAAATACAATAATTTTGGAACTGTATCATCACTGTATTATCCTTGCACCAAGGTGCTTGCAATTGCTTATGGTGCTGTGTTTTATTAATAAATCAGTATTATCCCTACCCTTGTCCTTATGTACTGGGCAAAGTCTACATAAGATAGCAACATTCAGTCAAGAAACTCCCTGTACCTTCCATTTAATGTGATTCTTTGTGGGTACATCTCTTTCTGCCCTAAATTCTATGTGAATTATTGTTGTGTATTCTGGTAAAGCTCCTGCTCTCCGCTCTCATACTAAGAGATAATTTAGTGGCATTAGCAGAGTTCTGACCAATACAAACCATCAGGCTTGTTGTTTGTAAAGCATATTGGAAACTTTTTTATTGAGGCCATTAACGAATTGATGCCAGCTACGCATCATCACTCCTGGAAGTGCTCACTCGCTCCCTGTGGGAGCCAACAGGCACAGATGAACTTCTGGAGCCAACATTCCCAACAGGAAAACCCATCTACAAGTATGTTAGCAACTTACCTTCACAGGAGGCACACGGGCTAAATATGGGGAATGTGTTTATAATGAAGATGAAGCCCCATCATCAGCTGATAGTTTACCTGTGTTCTCCACACACCTCTGAGGAGTGTCAGGGTGACCAGGCACATTCCCTGGCACTGCACTGCAGCAGCAGAGCTGCTGAGCAGCCTGTAATTACAGTTTGGGTTAACAACTTGGTTTAAGCCACTGACCTGTAATTGGAATGCACGTAGGAAGCACCTGTTTGGCATTAATCATGAATTCCCAACTCTCATGTGCCAGCCTGGGGCTGAGGAGCTTTGTCAAGGGCGTGAGGAAGGGAAAGCCCCAAGGGGGGCCAGCAGGACCCCATCCAGGGGGTCCAGGGGCAGCTGAGGGAGCTGGGGGTGTTTAGCCTGGAGAAAAGGAGGCTCAAAGGGGGACCTTATTGCTCTCCACAACTACCAGAAAGGAGGGTGTAGCCAGGTGGGGGTTCAGTCTCTTCTCCCAGCTAGCATGAGAGGAAACGGCCTCCTCAGGTTGTGCAAGAGAAGGTTGGACATTAGGAAGAATTTCTTCACAGAAGGGGTGATTAGATATAGGAATGGGTTGCTCAAGGAGGTGGTGGAGTCACCGTCCCTAGGGGTGTTTGAGGAAGACTGGACGTGGCACTGAGTGCCCTGGTCTGGTTGACGCGGTGGTGTTCGGCCATAGGTTGGACTCGCTGATCTCAGAGGTCTTTTCCAACCAGAGCTCCAGTCTTTTTCCAACAGAATTCTGCGACTCTGAGAAGCCTCCGAAGCCTCAGCGCGCCAGGGACCCGCGATCCGCCCGCCCCGGGGGGCCGGTGATCCCTGTAATCCCTGCTGTGGGGAGCTGTAATCCCGGGATCGGGCCGGTCCCGGTGCACGGAGCTGTAATCCTAGGAAGGTCCTCGTGTTTCAGGGAGCTGTAGTGCCGGGATCGGGCTGTCAGGAGCAGTCCCGGGATGGCTCTGTGGGAGCTGTAGTGCCGGGATCAGACTGTCGGGAGCTGTAGTCCCAGGATCGGGCTGTCGGGAGCTGTAGTCCGGGGATGGCTCTGTGGGAGCTGTAGTCCCGGGATGGCTCTGTGCCGGAGTCGGGCTGTCGGGAGCTGTAGTCCCGGGATGGCTCTGTGGGAGCTGTAGTCACGGGATGGCTCTGTGGGAGCTGTAGTCCCGGGATGGCTCTGTGGGAGCTGTAGTCCCGGGATGGCTCTGTGGGAGCTGTAGTCCCGGGATGGCTCTGTGCCGGGGTAGCCTGTCGGGAGCTGTAGTCCCGGGATGGCTCTGTACCGGGGTAGCCTGTCGGGAGCTGTAGTCCCGGGATGGCTCTGTGGGAGCTGTAGTCCCGGGATGGCTCTGTGCCGGGGTAGCCTGTCGGGAGCTGTAGTCCCGGCTCAGCCCCGCCTACGGGTCCCGGCGGGCCGAGATGGCGGCGCGGCTGAGCGAGAACCGTCTGGTGTCGCTGCCCCTGTCGCGGATCCGAGTCATCATGAAGAGCTCCCCGGAGGTGTCCAGCATCAACCAGGACGCGCTGTTCCTCACTGCCAAAGCCACGGTACCGCCGAGCCCTCCCCGCTCCCCCCGTCCCCGGCCGAGCGGCCTCTGCCCCCGGAGCCTTCGCTGCCCCCGGGCCGCGCTCCCGCTGCCCGCTCCCCGCATCCAGACGTGGAACTAAACCCTGCCCTTCAGCTTCCCCGACCTTAGAATCACTGAGTGGTTTGGGCTGGAAGGAGACCTGGAAGATCAGGGACACCTTCCGCTATCTCAGGTCGCTCCAAGCCCCGGCCAGCCTGGCCTGGAGCATTCCCAGGGATGGGGCAGCCTCAGCTTCTCTGGGCAAACTGGGCCTCATCACCCTCACCACAGGGAAGAAGCTTTTTTTCCTGATATCCGATCTAAACCTACTTTCTTTCAGTGTGAAGCCATTCCCCCTGTTCCTGTCACTACAAGCCCTTGTAAACAGCCTTGCCCCATCTGTCCTGTAAGTTCCCTTTGGGTAGTGGACATCCTTGAGTCTCTGCACTGAGTGCCCAGTGTCTGTGTGGTTAAACATGGTGCTTCTGCCTTTAGAGAGGGATCAACTGTGTATGTGACTTCTTAGTTTGACGATTTGCTTTTGGTTTGGTTTTTTTTTTAGGAGCTTTTTGTTCAGTATTTGGCTTCATACTCCTACAAACATGGCAGAGGGAAGGAGAAGAACGCTCTGACTTACACTGACCTGTCTCATACAGCAGAAGAGTGTGAGACGTTTCAGTTCCTTGCAGGTATTGATGTTACGAGGACAAATCCAGTGTGTGATTTAGGCAATGAAATCTTGGTCTTATTGCGTTATTTTTTGAGGACCCAGTTCTGCTGCTGGTCATTGATCTCCTGTATAGCATTCAACTGGAACTCATAAACTACATCACTGAAAACATTTCTTTGTGAATTTTTCTGCTGCCTCCAAATTCTACAGTTATACTGTATATAGTTCTCAGGATATTTCCTTAAGCATTTCTTAAATTACAATTCCATTGGAAGCTTTCAGCCCATAAAAGAAGATCATTGCACATCTTTATGTGAGAAGTTACATGGACCAAAAATGACACACATAGACATCTGTAAGTTTTGAGAAAAAGGGCTTCATTGTGTGGTCCTTCTCTCCTTTTAGATACATGTACACACACGTGTGTGTGCCTGCAGTTTTTACTGGTATTTGGATTTGTGTTGTAACACTGAGCTCAAGGATATAAGATGCTCCTAATCCAGTCTTTCTCTGGGTTCCCTGTGGAGATACTTCCAGAGCACACAGTTCTGCTTTGCCTCAGGTCCATTATTGCCCTGAACAAATATCTTAATGAAAAAAACCCCACCAAAATAAAACATTTCTGCAGGGTATAAATTGGAGAGCTGGCTTGTTGGATCCGGGGCAGCTGAGCACTCTATTTTACATCAAATAAATAATGAACATCAGCAGACAGTAAAGACAGTTGCCAGTAATGAGTCATGAAATATATTCCTTGTCTTTGGTTACTTGTATCAGAAGTGGGTAATTCCCTGTTACTCTTACAGCTGTATAGGTCAGAGTGCTTTACCTGGTTATTTGAGCTTTGTTAAAAATACTAATATTTATTTTTTACTTCATTTCACTGGTGATTTGGATGCAACAGTGTTAACGAGGCAAATGTGAGTGTTCAAAACTTACTATAAAAGCAACAAATTCTGCCTTCCAGATATCTTGCCAAAGAAGATCCTAGCGAGCAAATACCTGAAGATGCTTGAAAAGGAGAAGAGAGATGGAGAAGTAGGGGAAGGGGAGGAAGAGGACGAGGAGGAAGAGGATGAAGACGAAGCTGTTGGTGACAGTGCTGGATCTTAAGGCCAGTGGAGAATTGCTTCATAGTTGAATCCACTTTGATGCTGTATAAAGGATGTTTCTGTGACTGAGAATCCAGATGCTGGATATATTTATACACTGAGCCATCTGCTTTTGCTTTAAGAAGCTTAGAAATTGAACTTTATACTTTGTGAAGAATGGAATTCTTCCCTCAGAAACACGGTGGGGTAGGAGGACACAGAGTGAATCCGACAGCAGAGCTTGCTCAGATGATTTAAAATTACTCTTCAGACAATCAGTACCCAAATTAAAAATTTCTTACAGGCAGCTTTCAGTCCAAAAGCTCCAAAAGTGGACCAAGTCCATTAAGTAAGTCTTTAAAAACAGCTCCTTCTGTGATGCAGCCTAAACACCACGTGGGCACCAAAACAGGGTTGTAATGAGCCCATTACAAGGGCTAATGTGGTTCTGCAGCTGTGGTGGTAAATGTGTTGGCAAATGATGTAAATATGAACTTCTAGAACCTTTTTCTCTAATGAACTCTTGTTTCTGCAGTTTCTCCTTCCAAAATGCACATTGAAGTCTTACCAGACATGAATTCCTGAGAATGAGCAGCTCCTTTGCCATTGGAGTGACAGAGCTGGATTTTTCATTTGCTTTTGGTTTGTTGTTTTGTGGTTTGTTGGGGTTTTTGGTTTTTTTTTTTGGTTACAATAGAAATGGCAGCCCACCCTGTGTGGAACTTTACATGCAACTTTCTAAAATAAATGTTTTGTATGGAAACTGACAGTCGGTGCAGAAACTTTCTCTTCTTTCCAGCTTCAATCCTGACCAGTGTAGTAATATTTGCAGAGAGTCACAGTCAGTCACTGAGAGAGAAATGACCAAGATCTCCCCCCCAGGTGTGGAGAATGCCCCAGGTAAGAATGGGAATGTTATAGGGAACAGGACCTCCCACTCCAAAAAACCCAGGCAGTGACCTGCCCCGAATCAGTCAGGAATCTGTTGTCTCAACACCCCATTTTGGCTGCCGTGGTAAAGGGAAGTGTCCTCCCTGTCAGGATGACACCAACTGGTTCTCTTGGGTTGAAGGCACATTTAACTGCTCTTAAAACACAGGGCAGAAAGTTCCAGCAGCTCCATAATCCAACAGCTCCAGACTGGGGCTGGGAAAGCACAGGGGAGGTAAGGCAGGTAAGAGCAGGGACTGGCAGAGGAGCAAAGTTACTGAGCCACACCAGAAATGCTACTTTAAAAGATCAAAGGGTGTTCCACCACAGAAACTCCCCTAAGTTGCCATAAATGAAAATGGTATTGTAGCAGGAATGCTGCAGTGAGTGCTGAGTGATGCTGGATCCCTGGAGAAATTCCCCAGTGGCTTTATGCTGAACTACTCTATTGTTGAAAGGGTTGTTTGGAGCTTTTTTTTCTTTTTTCTTTTTTTTTTTTAACATTTTTATTAAAAGTGCATGCAGATCTGTGGGAAACCGAGCATGGAATGCTGTCTGTTAGGAGTGGGGGGTGCCAGCAGCAGGATGTGCCAGTTCTTTGGGAAAACAAAACCAAAAAAAAAAAAAAAAAGGGACTTGCACATCTGGCCCCAAGGTCAACCCTCCACAACCAGAAATGCCAAACCAGCACATTAACAGAAACAACTACATTCCAAGTGGGATCAGATGTGCACATAGGCTGACCCAGACACTGGGACACCAGGATAACATTCCAAGTGACACTTCCCAGTCCCCCCTTATCCCTTGCAGGAAGTGAAGAGCCACATCCACAAGCTCCAGCTACAAAACGCATCACTGAACATGAACTTCCTCAAAAGTGACCAAGTATCTTCACCTGTTTGAGATGTTCAGGGATTTTAGAGGGTGCAACACAGGCCAGGGGATGCTTTCCAGGATGAATCTATTATTACAGATTTCCATCCTTTTTTCCCCCCCTACAGTAATGGCTTGTGAAATCCTTCCCACCCCCACCCAAAGCTGCTCAAAGAAGATGAAACTTCCTAAGCCTGCAAAAAATGACAAAAGGGCTGTGGTTACTAAGTATAAATCACCCTATTTCATCCCTCTTGGAAGTTTCCTGTGGGATGATGAATATATTCTGTGGATTGCTGAGGCCACAAGAACGTGCACACCCTTCTGGATGCGCTCAGCCAGAATCCTCGATGGGAACTTCAGAGCTGCCAAAATTTGCCAAAGCCACCCCCGAGGCCCTGCAGCTGCCAGAGCTTGTTGCCATCAAACCAGTGAAGGGTTATTTGTTTTCCCCAAGAGCCTGACAGAGCAAAACCACGTCCAACTCAAAGCGGGGTTTCAAAAACCAGGGGAAAAACAAACGGAAGGGACAGCTGGGACATTATTTGACATTATTGAGTAAAACCGATCTGCGTTTGCAGGGTTGGGCTCCCAAAGGAAGCTCCTTGCAATTCTGTTGGATCTCTTCTTTCACTCAGGGCTTTATAGGACACACCAAGTGCTCCCAGCTTTTCCATTTAAAAACTGACCACCGTAGGAATTCACTCGGAAAGCAACAAAAGGCAGGATTTCAGGCAGGTGGTTTCAAACGAAGCCCCTTCCATAAATAATTCCAGGATTAGGACTTGCAAGCAGCTAAAGCAGCAAATATGGAAAGCTGGGCACAGAGGAGGGAGGTCAGTGCACAGGGAAACACCCAGAACACAGGTGAGTGGTGGAATGCAAGGGAGGGCAATGGGACCAGAGCTTTTGGGCTCTCGGGCATCAGAGATCCTCTCTTGCTCAGCCTGGAGAAAAGGAGGCCAGGAGGGACCTCGTGGATCTCCACAACTCCCTGAAAGGAGGTTGTTCCCAGGGGGGGTCGGTCTCTTCTCCCAGGTAACAAGTGTTAGGATGAGAGGAAATGGCCTCAAGCTGTGCCAGGGGAGGTTTAGCTTGGATATCTGGGAAAATTTCTTCCCAGAAGGAGTTGTCAGGCATTAGAAGAGGCTGCCCAGGGCAGTGGTGGAGTCACCATCCCTGGGGGACTTTAAAAGCCATGCTGGGGTGGCACTTGGGGACACTGTTTAGTGGTGGGTTAATTGTTGGACTGGATGATCACAAAGGTATTTTCCAACCTCAACAATTCCGTGATTCCCTACTCACTATGGAAAATCACTCAGGCCATGAATACATCCTGTATTCACAAACCCATGCATTGAACATTGCACAAAATTCAGAAAATGGCCAAATATTACAAAAAAAAAAAGACATCAAACAGTATCTTGTAAAGATGAGGAATTTTATTTTATTGACATACTATGAGGCAAAACAAAATTGACACCATACAAAATAACTTTATAAAATATCATTCACATCATTATTTTGTCAGGAATTACAGCATTCTGAGCTTGTTACAAGTCTTATGTTTTGAGGTGAAAAACACTACGCTAAATCTTTAGTATTAGTTGTATATGTACAGTAAGAAACCAGAACAGAACCTGTTAGGTTTTTCATGAGTTTATTGCAAAAGTAGTGCAAACTATTTTACCTTGCAAGCTGTAAAACAAACTTGGAAAAGGACCCACCTAAGCTTAAAAACATGACAATAAATGCTCGATTTCACAGCCTTTGAAGCTTCCTTCAAAACAGTTCTCAACAAAAAAAATTCCCCATCTCTGCACCATGTTTAGATTTTCACTGATTTGGAAATGAAGGAGGAGAGGAGGGTCCTGCTCTGACATAGGGGCACAGCTTTTACCAACGGATTTGGGGAGTTCAGGGAATTTGGTGCACCCCCAAAACACCCACCAACAACAGGGCAAGTTGGGTCACTTTGTTCCCCCCCCCTGTTAATAAGCTGCCCCTTTCCACACTCACACTTGAGAAAAGAGTCAAGAAAGCAGAACGAGCAGGGGGAAAAAAAAATACAATTAAGAATTAGGAACATGTATTGTCTGTTTTAGGAATATAGTATCCTTTTCCTCCTCTTCCTGAAGTCTAAGGAAAGCGGATTTCCATGGTCCCCCTCCCCATGGGCACATCCCATCCCAAAGCACTGCATGATCCCAAGGCAGGATACCACATCCTACGAGATCCAGAGAAAACAACGGCCTAAAACACTACCGGGGTCCCCCAAAAGCAAACAGGTAGCTGAGTCATCTCCTTAAAAAAAAAAAAAAAAATCATAAAAGCAAACAAATGCTACATGAAAAATGTTAAAGAAACAAAATGCAGCATATTCAGGCTCTTTTTTTTATTTTTTTTTAATCTTGAGGTACCTATATAAATATTACCTTCTGCCCAAAGTACGAACTGGTTTTGTTAAAAAACTAAAGTCCTCGTCACGAGCCAATTGCAGGGCAAACATTATTACTGAGAAAGTGCAACCATGCTGATCATTTATCTGCAGCATATTAAAGGATGATTAGGCTTTAGAAAATATAGCTTAAGTCTAGACCTGATGGAGCAGTTTTATAAAAACACTGAACAGAGGCATTTTCCTTTTGTTCGAGTCTCTCTGCAGCAGAAAGCCTTAGGAAACAGCTTGGAAGTCCTGCCATGATGGAATGTCAGCACTTTTACAATCCCATACATAGATTTTTTTTTTTCTTTAGTATTTAAACTAAATACAATTTTACTGCAAAGATTCCCCCCCCCCTCTGTTGTAGGTACTGGTAAAAAGTCATGGGGTTTGTTTTTTTTTTCATTACTGTTGTTTTTTAAACTTCAAAAAATGATAGAATATCACAACTTAAAGCTTTCCAAAAAGGAATTCTTTTGAAGTAAAAAAAGGTTCACATAGTAGAAAAACTCACACATAGTTGTAAACTTACATACAAAATTGTGGAAAGGTCAGTGACATTTTATTTCCCTCACCCTTACACGTGTATCCATTCATTTTTAAGTATATATATATATATATATATATACATGCACACACATATAGTTAGTTCTGTGCTATACATGTGTGATAAATGCATATATAGAGACACACAGTGTATAGATTTGGGGTCAGGATTATACATTTCAAACTTATTTCAGTCTTGGCCTAGGTCAGCTGTGATACTGTACATTTTACAACTTGCTACACTGGAAAGCAGCTTCAAATTCGCTAAAACTCTTTTATTTTGTGATTTTTTTTTGCCATTTTTTTTTTTTTACTTGGCAGTTAAAACCCATTTGCTGTTTTTAATTAAGAAGATGAGTTTTGATTGTTATGAACTGGGGAAAAAAAAAACCCAAAACCAAAAAAAAGAAAAAAAAAGAAAAAAAAAAAAACAACCACAAAGGCACAAAGAATAAAACTCAAACCCAAGATTGCTGTCTCTGAACAATAACCCCGAGGTTTTGGGGCGCGGACGTCCCGTGCGGTTTGGTCTCTTTTTTTTTGCCAATCTCCTCGACAATTTGAGCAATTAGCACCCAACTGGTTACATGAGGTAGATCCAAATTAATAAGGATTTAAAAAAAAAAAAAGCAAGCTGGGTCCCCAACACTTTTTTTTTTTTTCTGCCTCTATTTAAAATGTTTTAAGGGTTCTGTGTCAGCCGTGGGAAGTGGAAGCGATGGCACCGTCTGAGGTGAGCACGGAACTCAAGAATGGCTTTTTTTTTTTTTTTTGGATGTAAATTTAAGTGTTAAAAATCACAATCCTCCTTCAGGCAGAGATTTTGCTGGCAAAGCAGGGGGGAGGGAGGAGAGTGTGTTCAACAACAAAAAGCTGGGATTTGGGAAAGCCTGTTTGGGGTCCAGGGGAACCCCAGAGCCAGCGCCTGAGGAGGCATCACAGTATGGAGCTGCAGGTGTCCCCTGTTCCTCAGGTGAGAAGATTTCCTTCACTAACACTTAAGCTTTACACCTCCTCTTTTTAAAAACAGTATTTTTGCATACTCTTGAGAGGAAAAAAAAAAAATCCGACAAATCCACCATTTTGTTAAGGCTTGGTTTAAAGTGGCGTCCCCCGAACGCTCCCCTGCGAGATCCACACGGGGAGGGGGTGAATGAACTACACACACCTGGAGACACCTCAGGGCTGCAGGAGCACAAAGCAACACCTGCAACCCGTGTGGGGGATCCTACAGCGCACCAGGGATGCACTCAGAGGTCAGCCCAGGGTCTGCTTTTGTGTCACAAGTGCCACTCTTACGTCGTGTCATCTGCGAGCACAGCACAGTTCAACACACACACACAAACTAAACACACATTTAGTACCACTTGACATGACCTTCACATCAGAGCTTTCATTTTTTTTTCTTTCTTTCCCCCCCCCCCCCAAAAAAATAGCAAACTTTAAGTGGCCATAAGAACATTTTGATTCTTCAAGGGAACGCTTGCAATGTGAAGCTTTTGAGTAGATTTTTGGTTCTTTTTCAGTTATTTTATTAAAAAAAAAAAAATAAAGAGTTTGAAACTATTAAAGATTAAATCCTTAACAGATGTCAGTTCAATGTGCAATGCACCAGGATTAGAGAAAAAAAGAAATATGGATTTAATGAATACATTCTGTTTTCCATCTTGCCCTCCCGAGATCGAATTAACCACTTTGCTGCACAGAAATTGGGGCTGGATCTTCACTTATCAACTGCCCTAAAACTGAGACTTTTGTGATTGTACAAACTAGTAAAATACTGAGTAAGCCAGGGAAATTGTGCTTATTATTTCCAGCTAAATACTGCCTTTTTATCTTTTATAGACAGTCTATAAACTGTCCACTTTCCTTTCACTAACTGTGTGTAAACACACACACACAAATGGATACACACACAAACACATCTATAAAATCTACCAAACTTTATCAACAAAATTACAGAAAGCAAGTGGTAACACTCTTCAGGATAGCACAGAATTTTGCCAAATGTAAATTCCTCATTGCACCTCATTGAAAATTTGATTTTCCAAGATACATGTTTTTGAAATTTACTCCTTAATGTTTTTTGATGGTTTGTTTGGGGGTTCCCCCCCCACCCCTTGTTTTATTTGCTTTAAAATGAAATTACAAAGGTCTCACTTAGGAGATGAGCAATTGAAGGGCTCGGTCATATTAAGTTCCACGAGGAAATATTTCAGGAATAACAAAATTTGGGTCAATATATGCCTTTTTTTCTTTTTTAATAGCACAGAAACAGTTGCATCTGAGCATCTCACAGCTGATGCAGAATTAACTTTGGTGAAATCTAGAAACAAACTTCATTGCATGTCCTGTGGATACACAGGGAGTCTGATCCAACCCACAGAACGTGACCTGTAGCTGAGATTTTGGGGTGCCCCTGAAGCCCAGCCCAGCCCAGACCTGCTCTGTGTCAAGTACATGGCAGGCAAAAATGTGCAATTTTACAGATACTGGCACGGGTAAAGTTCCTCTGTTCATGGATTTAAGACCAGGAAAAGCTGATAAATACAGAAAAGAGTCCACATTATATTTTTTTTCCCCCTGGCAGGAAATCTAACCTAACAAAGCAAACACAAACAGCACCAGCCAGGGGATTAGAGGCTCCCAAGCTCTGCCTGCTGACCTGGTCACCTTTCATGCTTGCCAAGCACGCTCAAAAAACCCTCATAAAATGACCAGAAAAGCTTCAATTTCGATTTTCTGGACAATTCTCAGACAGGATCTGCAATCCCTGCTGATGAGCAGGCAGCAGTGATTCCAGCAGGTGGTTTAGTTGTGCTTAAAGAAGGGGAAGAAAGAAACAACAAAACCGAAGCGCCCGGTACAAACAGCACATCCAGAACAGGGTGGGGGGAAAACACAACCACAACCTGTACACTCAAGAACCTCAGAGAAAAGAACGTGCCCTTTGAGACAGACCTGCCACAACACAATCCTGGGCTCTCCAAAATCCCACAGGGAGCTTTGGTGGCAGAGCAGGGAGTTTTAAGCTGCATCTGCAGAGGCAGCACATGGACAAATCCAAAGCAATTCTGCCCCTCTGGGGATATTTAGGTGGGAGGGAGGAGCAGCCACCCTTCCCCTGGGTGCTGTGGGGTTGTAGCACTGCCATGTGCAAAAATCCCAACTCTTGTCAGCCTCTCTCCCCTCCAAATCCAACAACGCTCCTGTCCTGGCTCCAGCCGAGCCCAGAGCTCTCAAACACCCCAAATCAGCTTGAGGAGCTCCCTCCCAACACTCCTCCTGTGGGGGTCAATGATGGGTGTGGGGGAAGGTGGATCTGTCAGGGGACTGGCAGGGAAGCCAGAAGGGAAACCAAACTGTCACCTTAACAAGTGCTTAATTTGCAATTTTGCAAGAAAATGCTTCCCCTCGCTCCTCGTCTCATCTCCCCAAGGGAGGGGGTGCCTGGCATTGCTCTCCCCTACAGCTTGACCAGCACCCAGCACGGGGCTCTTCCCTTGCCTGCATTTCCTGATGATCCCAGGTTTGCAGATGTGATCTGGGAAGGACACAGCCCCCCTCCCATCAACAAGGGAGAGGCCATTCCAGCATCCCTGCACAGTGAAACTCCTGCCAGGCCACATCAGCAACGATGTCCATGGATCTGCAGCACAGGATGTAGTGAAATACCTTCTCAAAAGCAGCCATTTACCCTGTACTTCACACTTTTGGAGGAGCTTTGTTAAATGATGACCGAGAACTGAACCAGATTTTCGGTATTTTCCCCCCATTCTGTTATTAATGAACTGATTTATAATAAATTTATTCAGTCACTCACAAAAACTGGCCCCCAGAAAGTCAGAACTTCAGCAATCCTCCAGCTCATCCACGGATGAGCTTCATTAGTGTCTACACCCAGAGATCAAGGGGAAAGTGCAGGGAACCCAGAATCCCACCACACTCACTCCTGAGAGGCCAAAATCCACAGCACAAAGCTCAGTTACTTCTGAATACAACTAAACTCTAACCCTGCTGTGAATGAAACCACAGCAGCACACTGTGCTCCAGCAGGCAGCACTTCTGTCAGCAGAGCGCTTCATTCTGAGAGGAGGAAGCTTGTTTGGATTCACTGTAAACAAAGTCTGATGTCTTAGCACAGTTTTCTAGAGTTTCATTTCAGGTCACTTAAAGCACCTTCAGTCCATATGCACTTCTGTCAAGGCTGAGTTTCAGCCAAGACCTTGCACAGAACTGACATGAAATAGCCACAGGATGAACATACCCAGGCTTGGAGTTGTTTTTTGGTGTTTTGGGATGAGGGTGGGGGTTGTTTGCCCATTTTAAAGTGTATAATTTTCTGAGAAGGGAATAAAGTATTCTCACTCTTACAGTCTCATGTCAACTTATCTAAAAAGTACATTAAAAAAATAATCCAATAATACATCATTTTTTGCCTCAGATTCAAAATATATTTCAAGCACCTTCATGTCACTTGCAGTGAAAACCTGACATTTTCTGGCCAACAGCTGAAGTAAAGAAACATTTTTCATTTGGAAAAACAGTACAGAAACTCAAGTGAAGGGAAAGGTTATGGAGGGAGCTGAGTTGGAAGGGACCCACAAGGATCACAGTCCAACTCTTTAAGTGACTGGCCCAAACAGGGGTTTTGGCTTCTTAGAGGTAAATTCACTTAAATTAATTCACCTGGGAAGGAACACAGGAGGTAGCCTTGGACTGCACCTGCTTCATATTTAGAGAGTGTCACAAACCCATTCTGTAGTGATTTGGCCAAGCAATTACATTCATTTCAACTCTTCAGGCAAAGAAACATCTCTGTCAGAGCAACAGGAACACTAAATGGGATCAAACGGATTCTGTGCCACACCAGGCACACACAGCACCCCCCTCCCCATATCCCTGGGATCAAACCACCTCAGGAATGCATCTTTCCAGTCATTAACCCTCAAAACCAGGCTGGTTTGCATCCCAACTCTGGACAGTGGGGCTGGAGTTGGGGTCTCTCCCATTCCTGAGGGACGTGGAAGCAAAAGGCAATTGCTGAGGGATGGGAGATCGACCAGAGCCAACCCTTCCTTATCTCAGAGCACTAAAACATCCACTGCACTCCCCAATCCCACAGAGGGACAGACAGCAACACACCCTAACCTGGAGCCCAAATCCCTGTTGTTCCCCTAATTCTGCCACACACACTGGTCCTGCTCCTACGACACAGGGATCAGATGCTGGAATAAGCAAGGAAAACCTGTGACAGCTACAGCTGATAATGCAGATATTGCATTAATGCTTTCAGTCATCTCACTGACACCAAAACTGGCATTGCAATGTGGAACGAGCACACTGAGAGCTTAAAATCTCTGGGGTGGGGGAGAAACGTGCACAGAGGAGAGAAGGAAGAAATGTTTTATAAATTCAGGCAAATCCTAAATATTTCCACTGTAATAAAGCAACTGTGCCCTTCTTGAATAGATACCATGATGCAAACAAAGCATAACAACATTTAAACCCCAAAGCTCATATCTCAACACTGTAAAACACGGCAGTATTCTGGAAAACAGAACCAGGAATGGTATCCCCAGCACTTCAGTATTTGCTGTAAGAGCACTATTTACAGTATTTTCAAACAGCTACAGCAGATGCCAAAAAAAAAAAATCAACCCAAAAAACCAAAGAAGTCTTACAGTAAAAAGGGAGTTAAAGAAAAAAATAATCAGTGCAATTACCTTAAACTTGAAGTTTTCCTTAGAAAAGATGGCATGTGTGCATGAAGGAGCATGTTACCAAATGGATATAAGAGTAGAAAAACAAAGGACTGCCCTGCATTAGGAATGGGGAAAGCCACACTGGCAGGACTCACACACAGAGAGATGCTATGGCAGGAGAAGGTTAAAAAAACAGGAAAACAAGTGATTTTAATTACACTGGTCTCGAGTGTGAAAAATACTGAGAACTCTTCTTACATTCATTTATTTGATGTGTAAAAGATGTCCTAAAAAAAAAAAAAAAAAAAAAAAAAAAGAAGTCCCTTATGGTTATTTATGCCACCAGAGATACTTATTTGACTGAGCCCACAGCAAGGACATCCCTCTGATCTCCAAAGGTCCCAGCCCTGCATTCCCAGCACATACAGCCCTGAATAAGCAGAACCTGCAGAACCAATCTGAGCTCACTCCCAATGATCAACATTTTCCTCAAAAAGAAAACAATCTGCAAGTCCACTAAAATTCCTACAGCAATCCACTGAATTTGGCTGGGGGGTGTTAACACAGGCCTTACTCCTGACCTTGCTCTCAGTTAAATTTTGGATTCAGGGGCATGAGGAAAATGGGAGTTCCTACAGGGGAGGCACAGCCCGTGTTTGAGGGATCAGCTGCTGCAGCAAAGAGCGCTGGCAGCAAGCACAGAACCCTCAGACCAAAACCTTCAACTCCATCAAAAGCCTTTGGGCACATGTACAAAAAAAACCTTGGAAGCATCTTAGAAACTTCAGTCTTTTCAGAAAATAACTTGGGCACATAAAACTCCAAACTCCTCACACCCAGAGCTGAGATTTTAAAACCCTTGTGGAGCTGTCTCGTGTTACGAAAACGTTCCAACGAGATTCCCTTCAAACGGACAAAGGCTGCAGGACTTATTGACAGAGGCAGAATTAAAGCTAAACCTTCACAACCTTTTTTTGCTTTTACAATCAGGGAACGCTGCCTGGGGGCCTGGATGGAGATCAAAGGTATTTGTTACAGATTTCAGAAGTACTTACTATGGATTTCTTGTTTTAAACATAAGTTTCCTGTAAATTTTCCATGTCGGCCCCGGCAGATTAAGACGGAAGAGCTTTCCCTGACAACAAACAGCAAACTCAGCCAGACCTGACAGATCTAGAAACGAGGGGATTAATGTGCCAAAGCTCCTGGGACACGGAAGATCACTGATTGTAATTCACAAAGTCAAATATTCAAAACCAAGCCAAAATGAGGAGCTCTGATAAAAGGAGTGACCTCACTCCATACGTCAGTGCACACACACACAAAGTGTTAAATTGCATAGGGCTGTCTTAAATGCAAACCCACATAAAGGCAGAGACAAATCCACCTACTTCCAGCATTTCCCAGCAGGACATTTTCTCCTAAGGATCAACTCAGCTGTTTCCTGGGTGCTGGAACAGATGGCATTGGACACGTTATTCTACTGAGCCACTGGAGCAGAAATTTCCACCACTGGCCAAACCTCGTTATTGCATTAGATTTTGCACATCAGGGAAAAAAAATTAAAAAAAAGAGAGAGAACTTTTAAGTATTTTACATCCTTTTAACCTCCCAAGGGGAGCATTTTGCCCTTGCTGGCGCTGGTTTATGGGGGGTTGTGCAGTGGGAGTGGCACGACTGGCAAATACCCCAAGTGCCCCAAGGAGGGTGACACGTTTGGTTATTGCTGCCCTGAGCTGCACAGTGGTTACAGCTGTGACCTCAGCTGGGACTGCTACAGCACCATCCTGCATGAGAATGAGACTTGTTGAGCTTTGTGTTGACCTGAGATGTTGCTGTTCTACACCAGACACGTGGGAGGTAAGGAAAAAAAAAAATAATAGCAGGATTTTAGGTGTTTGAGGTGGTTTTTTTTTTCTCACAGGAGACATTCTTGAATACGTAATTTATATTAAGAATAATCCCAGAAAGAGAGCTGCTGGACTGCCAGCATGCTGTACTTTTCAAAGTATACACTTAATCAGTGTTTTTTTAGAAAAATGCTTTAAATTATTCAGAAATTCATCACTGGCGGGAGGGGAAAGGAGGGAGACATCAAGGCATAAAGAATTAGCATTATTAGAGGCTTAGAAAGAGCTGTAAAAGGTAAAAACGTCCTGAAATGCACATAACCATCCCAAGTTCTTCATACTTAGGGAAGGAAAGCTACACAAAACTTCTGCTAATTCCAAGAAGATGCATGGACAACAGCTACTCTCAGAGGAAGGGCCTGCCTAAAACACCTTATCTCACAAAGAAAACATCCTAAATAGGATGCAGTGAAGACCCACAGTCTGCTTCAGAAATGAGGTTTGAGGTCAAGACAGATCCTGCCCTCCTGTACAAGTCATTTATCCCAGATCTGCATGGAAAGAGGGGGATGAATTTCACATCCAAGAGGTCTCTGCATAACAGACAGCAAGATAAACTAAATGGTGTCTTAAAATGGTCTTTTTTTTTTTTCTATTTGTTAAGAACAATTCATATAAAAAAATAATTCTTATATAAAACTCTGCCAAATTAAAATCTTCACTGAAATAGGAAACCTCTCAAGGAAACACAGGGAAGTGCAACAACACCCACCATGGGAAGGTTCTGCAGTTTAGGGGTGCCTGGGGGGAGGTAGGTACAACCTGGCTGGGACACAGCAAGACAGACAGTGCTACCCTAAGCTTGGCTTAAGATTTGCTTAAATCTGAATTTATGTAACTAAGACCAAGAAGACAACTCTGCCCCAGCAGCCTAATCACCAAATTAGGATAATACAAACACAATGATTCCATTAATAGTTTTTTACATTTCACTTAAAAAAAAAAAATAAAAATACACCAACAACCAACACGACTGCTACAAGGTGAAGATCGGAACTTGCACGAAATTATGTACCTAAAAGTCTTTATGCAGCAAAGGTTGGGCATTTTCTGGCTTATCCAACAGCCACTGGTTGCAGTGGATCTGCTCCATGGCCCAGAGCACTGTGTGGGTTAAAGCTACTCGCCCATCCCAGTGGCCAGAGGTAAAAAAGTCTCCAAACCAGACTGAGCAGCTGCTCACAGGAAAGGGGGGAAAAAAAAAAAAAAGCAAAATCAGTGGAAGAGAACGAAAGTTTTCAAACCTGCCTCTTTAGCACGTTATTTCAGTTCTCCTACGGAAAAACAAACAAGATCAAGCCAGCATGAACAAGTTCTCTGGGCTTTTTCCATTTTCTCCTAAACCTGGCTTGTGGCATTGTAATTAGTGCAATGGTTTATACAGGTGTGTCATGGTTTTTATGGATCCAGTGTGCAAACTAACAGAAGTGTCTGTCTAGAACTCATCAGCTGTAATTAATGCTTCTCAGAGAACAGCCAAACTCTCCCCTTTCCTACGGCCCTCACGCACATCGAAGAAAGTTCCACCTCCCTCCCAAAGTAAATTTCAGTTTTCCTAAAATTCACCTTTTCTGCATAGATTTCTCGGGCTTCTGCCTAACCTGCAGCGAGCCACTCTCCCCCCTCCTGGAGCTCCTGCTGCACCAAAATTCAGCCTAGAAATAAAATACCATTGTCTTGTGCTTGAAGGAACGGAGGGTGTTGGTCTCGTGTGCGTCTCTGAACCGCAGAGGTAAAACCTGCCGTGTTGTGTGCACGTTGGAAAAGCCCTTCTTGCAAATCCCAAGCTACAACAGACACTCTTTTCTCTCTCTGACCTCTCACCACCTCGATTGCATATTTTTGTTTGTTTGTTTGTTTGCATTTGAAGAGTAAAATGTCCCCACGAGAAGGTTTTTCACTTTTCTAAAGTTCAAAGCATTCTGGATATGTTAACAGAAGTATAATGAGCACTCCTTAGTAAATAAAAATAAATAATAGCATCTAGTCTATCACATTAATACTGTGAAACATATATAAAATTTACATTAAACTCAAACTACAGTGAAAAAGGATTGTACTGTATTTATCACCACAGACCCGTATTCTTTAGAGACTTTGGAAAGTAAGTGTCACAGTCCTGTATGACAAATCCTAAAGTTAGCTGTCAGTATGATCTTAAAAAAAAAAAAAACAACCTTTACAAGTTTTTTAAATGGCACATTTTCTTTTGCCAATCTAACTGGAGCTATTAAAAGCTTAGGTACAAGTTTATTCTTTTTTTTTTTTTTTAAATTTATCTTTAGCCTATGAAAAACATTTTCAAATGCAGCACAATAAAAAACATTCAAGAACAAGCTTCAGAAAATACATTTGCCCTTAGACACACAGAGAATAATCTGAGAATAATCTTTATAAGACAATTGAAAACCAGAATTTTGTCACTCTCTTATTTTGAAAATAAAAATTTTGTAAATTCATCTAGAATAATCAAGGCTTCATAAATAGTAAAAAAATGCTTTGCTTTGCAATAAAAGCTAATTCACAGCATTTTAGCTCATCAAACCTTAGTATGAATTAGATCTTTCCAAATTATTAAAAGCAACTCAATGAATAGCAAACTGAATGAGGAGTTTTGTGGGTCGGGTTGTTGGGGTTTTTTTGTTTCGTTCGTTTGTGTCTTTTTCTTTCTTCCCTAAGCCCTGAGATTGCAGCTCTTGATTTAATTATAAAATATGGGTCTGTTTTATACCAAGCAGCTTAGAGATTCTTTTTTTTTTTTTTTTTTTTTTGGCAAACCACATTTCCAACAATAGCGGGGGTTCGGTACAAGAACGCAGTTCGTAATCACGTGTGAAATTCTGGACGGAAGGCTTCCTTGGGAAACGGGAAAGAAAGGAATTAAGATGTGTCACTCATTGCTGGCTGTCCCTGGAGCTGGGGCTGGTCTAAGTGCAGCTGGTCTCGTGTGAATCCAACTGTGCCTCCCACTGACCATTAAAACGTGTCAGGCGAAGTACATCGTGCGCAGCGTGTCCTGGTGAACCTGGACTGCCTTAGCAAGTGCTTGGTGGTCTCTGCCATTGCTCTGGCCAGAAGTGTGGCTTCCTTCAGCACTGCAAGACAAGGGATGGGGGGGAAAAACAAAGCACAACAGGTTGGGGGGTGGGGAAGAGAAACCCTGTTTAATCTGCCTCTCCTCGCAGGTGTTTTTTGTACCGTTTGTTTCTTCTGAACAGAATGGCCAGAAGTTCATCACCCTTGAAGCACCACTGAAGTTGGGAAATGGAAAACAGCACGTGCAGGAAGATCTGGTTTTTTTCAGCAGTGCCATTCAGTGGTAACAGCAAAATTTCCCCTCAAACTGCTGAGGACCCCTTTGATTCCAGACTTAGCAAGACCACTGCCTTCCTGCCTCCTTTCAGATTCTGTTAAGAATTCCAAAACTTTGGACTCACCTGTCGTGCTCTTTATCCACCAGATGGTACCTGGCTCTGAAGGCCACCAGGTGTGCGTAATATGCTGGTGCAGGGATGGACACGGAGCGGGTGCAGCGTACGTACGTATGACACAGCTGGTAGGTGAGGATCTGCAGCTCATCCGAGGAGAAACGATTGTCATCCCACAGGACATGGTAATGGGAGGGTCTGCTTGTTCCCTGGGGGAGGGGGGCACAGGACACACAGGGACATCAGCTTTTCAAAAACATCTCCATAAATCTCCAGCCCTGCAGGTGAACCGCAGCGGAACGGCCGCTTTCTTAAAGATCACACGGAGCAGTTTGGGATAAATCAGCAAATTTTTCCCTTAAAAGGCAAGGCAACCAACCTCCTTCCTTGCTCCCCATCTCACTAATCCCTTTCCCTTTTCTGATAGGACTGTGTTTTCCAGAATTTCATCCCTGCTACTGAAATTAAATGGTCGTATTGAAATGCACTTTCATTTTGAAAAACTTACATCTGACAAAAAGCCATCAGATGATGTTTTTATGTTTTAGATAAAGCCTAAAGGTGCCTCAACAGCTGAAAAGTTACCATCCCACACAAAATGCCTTACCTGAATCCCCGCATGACTACACAGGTAGAAGTCAAACTCTGATGGGTGGGTGATTTTTGTGTCCACTGTGGTACCAGCTGGAATGTTTCCACTCTTTCCAACCTGTGGGAACAGAAAATGCAGACAGTAAGGCACACAAAGTTGTTTTTTTTTTTTTCCTTTTCAGCTCTACAGCAAGGAGAAAACATTAAGAAAAAGATCCATAAAAAGCAGGAAGTGAAGGAAGGACGAGCAAAACTGAAATTTTGTTCAAGTGAAAAGCTGGAGTGTCTCTAATATGGAGGGAAAAAGGAGACAAGCTGCAAAACCTTCTTAGATATTACCTAAACAGATCAGGCTTTCTGAATAATGTCAAAATGTCAATTTGATATGTCAAATTGTTTTCACCTTCCCACTCTAGGACAGGTTATTCCTCTGTCACTTTTCCTGTTTATACCTGAGAGGGGACAATCCTCAGTTGTCAGACAGGCCACCTCTTCCCTCAAACACTCTTCAAGGCAGAACTAAAAAAATACTCTTTACTTTCAAACAGTTCAACAACCGTAATCACAGCATTTATTAATATAAAACCACCTTCATGTCAGCATTAGAAAGTTAATAATTATTGCTTTGAAAACCTAGTGGGCTTCGAGTGCTTCCCCAGAGAAGCCTGACAGAAGGGAAGAGAACATGAAGAGCCATTTCTGTGAGCAGAGATTTCCCAACAGGAACTCTCCATTCCCAGCAGTAACTCCATCCTGGGCTTGTCGAGCCTCCTTTCCACACAGAAAGTCCCAAAAAATCAGCAGCAGCAGGTGACTTGGCTGCCTGCTGGACACGTGCTGGTGGCAGGCAGAACGTACCCGTTCGTTTTTATCCGTGCAGAAGAGTCTGGTGTGATGCCTTTTCTGCACAACTATAAATGTGATTCCGGGCTGATAATCCTTCTCTAGTTTAATGCAAGCCTCCCTGATGGCCAGCAGCTCGTGGTGAAGCACCTGAACCACAAACACAGAGAGGTGTGACAAACGTGAACCACTGCAGTCCCACAGATTTATTTACCTACAGATTCTTTATCACGTTCCTTCCTGCACTGTCACTGGGAGTAACGAGATGTCAAAGCACTCGGGATCAAACCTTAATTTTTTCCCCTTAATGAGAACAAATTAGGTCACCAGTTTCCTGAGCCAGACGAGAGCTGCTTCCATATTTGTTCAGCTCCAAGCATTAGGCTCAGACTAATACGCTGCGTGTCAAAATCTTTTTAACTGCCAAACACAAATGAACATTTAATTAGGCTGCTGAATATACAGCAGACTAATTATTTTTCAGACTAGTACAAGGGATAAAATCCAGAACTGCTCAGCTGCTCTTTCCCAGCTTTGTGAAGTCTCGTTCAGGACCACGGGCATCAATAATAAGGGAAGTGGAATAAACCAAAAAGCAGTGATTTGAAATTTAGGTTAATTATACATTAAAAATTCAGTGAAAATGAGTGGTAATTGGAAAAAAAAATAATACAAAGATAATTTTATCAATTCAAGTTTGCCAAGTGACCTTTACTCCCTTCCCCTTCGATTCTGAGGAGGTGACTAAATTCTGTATCTTTAAATTTAGACACGAAGACTGGAAAAGAAAATGTATTTAAATACATTTAAATTATATAGAAAAATATTTCATTACGTCCTTGCAAAATAAATACAACAAAGTAGCTGATGACTTTTATCAGGAATGAATGGTGACAGCATGAAAATACAGCATTTATTAATTCTGGTTTAAAAAGCAGGAAAATTAGTTTACACTTTATTTTCTGTACTGCCCACATTCCATGTGACACAGTCTGAGTAATACATCTTGTCACAGACATGGAACACAACTTGAATGCAAAAACTACACTTTATAATTTTGTAAAGGGAGCTGTTTTAAAGGGGAAAAGTATTTTAAAAACCACATGAAAAACACAGAAACCCTTCTCTTGCCCTGCTTGCTTAAGAGTCCAACAAACCTGCCGAGGGAAGGTTTCAAACTGCGTGAACTACCAGAAAAACCACATTTCAAAAAGAGAAACGGCACCTGTTGAAACTGCCCCTCCGAAACCCCGTCCCTGTAGAAGATGATGCGGGTGGGTTTGAATCTGGTGGATTTGTAGAACTGGATGAGCAGCTCCCTGACCATGGCAGCCAAATCCTGGATGATTTCCTGGCGGTGCTGCTGCACTCGAACGGTGGCGCAGTAGCGGTTGGGATGAGCGTCCATGCTTCCCACCACCTGGGGGAAGAAATGCTCAGTCTCAAACCAAAAAGCACTTGGTTGGAGGTATTTCGTAAGAAAACTGCTCTGTCTTTTTAACAGTGCCTTGCAAAAAACTAAAGTGGTTGACCTGGCAAAGATGTAGCTGAAACTAAAATGGGCTTGGAAAGAGCTTGGAGTTCTGCCCACCTGTGGCAACACACCCCGCTGAAAGGGAAAAGTCATTTTAAATCTAGAACACTAATTTCCCATTGGCACCTACACACACAGCTTAAAAAAAAATCAAATACAATTTGGAGCCCTGATATCATGAAACCATTGGTTTAGTTCAGACTGCAGCACGGGAATTTGAACTCTAGAAGACCAAGTCCCTTTTTTGGGACACTGTGGATAAGTCCATCAAATTGGAACAGTGAAGCACAACAGAAATATCCACAGCAAGGGAATGGATTTATGGTATATGTTATGTATGAAACATCAGCATTCATGTGTTGTAGAAGTGGCACTGGCCTTAAAAATATACAGAAAATAAAGCCCAAATTCCCTATGTTAGGAGTCAGAACCAAGCCCATCTCCACCTGGTTTTCCCTGGACACACAGGTGTAGTAACTTTCTAAAACAATTATTTGTTTATTTAGCACTACAGGCTTTGATATTGCCCATATCATCACCAAAGATCTTCATTATTAAATAATCCAGAGCAGGCATTACAGGTGTTTGACAGTGTCCTGTACTCAGGAGCACATCCAAGAGATCACTGCACGTTCTGTGTTGTCAGGGAGCCTGAGCCCCCAAAACCCCCAAGTGAGCCAGCCTAGTTCCCTGTCAGCAGTGAGGAAATTCTTAACATTGCTAACTGCTGAAGAAGCAGATTTAAACATGCACCAGCTCATTATAGGCTGCTGATAAATATCAGCTCCCAGGAAAGCTCCTCTGTGTGAGAGCAGCTCAGGCGTTTTACAAGCTAATACACCCATTTAAGTAATTAGCAGCATAGCAAGCTCTCTAAAGTTTCATTAGATTCCTGCAGAAAAATAATTTATAATACTATAATTAGGCAATCAGAAGCAATGGACCACAAGTGAAGTGAAAAGCAATAAACTGCATTAGGGCTGAGCAGCAGGAGAGAGCTGGGGTTAAAGATCAGGACACAATTCACTCACTGCAGCAATTGAAGGCTTTTTCCCATCTCCAGCTGGTGGGTGAGTTACATCTGCACCAAGGAATATGACAGGCTGCTGGAATACTGGGGGTCTGGCAAAGAGAGAGGAAATTTGTCAAAGCAGCAAGATTTCTGCTCAATAAAGCACATTAAAACTCCAATAAACAGCGCTCTGTACTCCTGCAGTGAATTCATCAACAACCGGCACTTGAGCAGGGTTGATCACTTGTCCTGTGGCAGTAATTAGAAATCCTGATTAAGGTTCTCATGCTAAATACTTGGGCAGATTTTTAAAGCACAGCTAATTGCTACTCTTAATTACAAATTACTTGAAAAATATATCTTTTTTTTTTTTTTTTGTTTAACTTGGAGAATTGGAGCCTTTATTAATCAGACCATGGAATAAAAGAATAAGAGTTGATCCCTTAGCACCAACTGGCACCTGAGAAAATTAAAGGACTGTGAAAATATATAAGATGTTATGAATAAAAATATCTCTCCTGTGTTGGTGAAGAAGTACAAAAATTGTAGCTACTAAAATTATTATTTTAAAAGTATGCTTCAAAGCTTAAAGAAACCTCTAAGTTATTAATCCACTGCAACAAGAGCAGAACATCAAAACATTACAATGCAAGTTTTAAGCTTCAACTCTATTCCTTAATAAAAGAATTTTAAAGAGAAAATCTTAAGCCATAACCAGAATTTTTTTGTGGGTATGTGGGTGTGGAGGGGAGTAGTTAAATGGCTATGGAGGTAAATTAGGCTGTTTGCAGACCTTCTCCAAAAGAAATGGGAAGGTAATTATAACAATGTAACATGCAATGCCAATTCTATTCCCATTCCCTCAGCCAACAGAAAATAATAATTAGCAAGTTCTGTTTTAAATACCCAAAACCTGCACTTTCATGTGTAGCTGGGCCATTTTCCCCCTTTACTTAACTCCATTTTCATGAAAAACAAACCCCAAACCCAACAACCCCCTCCCCACTGTGCCTTTGTGAAGCACCCTCTGCCACACGATGATTCCTGGGGCTTTAACAGGAGGCTTCAAACACCCCTTTGATAACTTGTTCTTTTTCTTCTTCCCCAAGTACCTGTTGGATTATTTTTTGAGCAGCTGCCTCCCGACCAGCCTAAAGACTCTTAAGTGAAAAATTTGCTTATCAGTGCAGAACAGAATGTTGATTCCTCTGAACCAGGCTCCCGAGAATGATGCAGCAGGTTATTCCCTGAGCTCTCTCTGCAACTTGGAAATGCAATGATTGAAAAAAATGCCCTCTTTTTTACTGATGTAGAGACCCAGTTGTTCATTTTGATTGAAGTAACTTTATGTATCTTTACATTAGGCTCCTCTATCCTGCACAGGCAGGAAAAAACAAGCAGTATTTTGTCCATTCTTCCATCAGAATTTCTTGTCACTGATTTTTTAATAAAAATGGTGAAAAGTTTTAAGAACGTTTAAGATGTTAAAGGCAGGGCCCTCTTTTTTTTTGACAAATAGCATTTGTTTCACTCCCTCTCAGCTATACACAGGACTTCAGTGACACATCAGATATGGAATTCAGCAGCAGCCAGACAACTCTACTGAATTATAGTCACAGTATAATTAAAAGTTATCAATGCAATACAAGTAAAAAATTGCAAGTCAAACTGGACCTGGAAAACAATTGAGTTTTCTGCTCCCAGCTTTTGGTTCTTTAAATGTCTCAGTTAAAGCATACAACAAAATGAAGAATTTTGACCACAATTAAACTATAAAGGAAAAGGCACTGCTGTTCTAGAGGGTCTCTGCCTGTTTCTGAAAAGTCAAGGCAAATAGAATATTGCAGATTTTTCACTGAAGTGAAGTTGTCCTCTTCAATGGCCAGACTGCGATAACAATATTTTTATTAGAAATTCCAACAGAAACAAGTATTCCTCTCCAGTCTGGGGAACACAACTTTTGCAAGACTACTTCTTAGAAGCCAAAAGAGAGTTTTTCTGAAGAGTCTCTTAAGCTACAGGGCGACAACTGCAGATGAAAGCACCCAGTTCTCTCAGTGTGACACACGTTCTCTTCACAATACAATCCCCTCTTCCTCTTGGAAAGATGACTTACCTCCCCTGTGGCAGTAGAATGTTATTTACGCCTCCTAATTTGACATTTATTTTTAAGCAAAGGTTAGACAGGGTTTGAGGTGTCGTTCTTTGGACGTTTTTCATCTGCACGCACTGCGTGGCCATTCCCAGCACGGTGTCGCCAACGCGCTTCACCTCCGCTGCAGGACAGGGAAAAAAAAAACCAGAAAACGTTTGCAAATTGCAAATCAAACCACGAAGGAGACGTGAATTCAGCGTCAATTCACTGCACCCGGAGTTGTAGCAAAGTGGTCGTCACGCTTAAAGGGACAAGGCAAGACCCAACCCCAAAACCCAACAGAGCCTCCACTGAACCTCCCCCCAGTTCTGCACTGCCCCACCTTCCCAGTGACTGAACATAACAACTAAAGGCACTGCTGGCTTATATATTAACTGAGAATATTTTAATTGTTATTTTAGAATTAGAGTGTCATATCATCACCTTTAGTTAATGATGTGGGAAATATCAGGATGATGGGCACTTGTTTCATTATTAAACTCTGGACTAGTAACACAAACCCAACAGTAACGTGCTGAGTAACGTTCAGCCAACCAGTTTATCAGTTCACCACTGCAAGTTTATCACTTGCATAGAAAGTGGCCAGTTCAGCAAGGGATGGCCCATAAAAACTCCAAAAAAACTCATTAAGTACTGTACAGTTCCAAAGGTTAAACCAAATCCTATCATTAACAACAGAGCTGAGACTTAAAGGCTTCAACAGAGCCAGACTCTTACACTCAGGGAGGAAATTCAGGCTCCAAGACTGGCTCAGAGAGGATGCAACCCCCACTCTGGTAACAGGAGAGGGAAAAGAGCAGGGTGGGAAGAGGAGAAAAGACAAGGCTGTGGGCATAGGAAATGCAGGGCAGGGAAGAGCACAGGGAGAAAATAAGGAGAGATGATTAGAGGGGGCAGAAATAACTGTAATTAAGGATAATGACAAGGAAAACAGATGAGAACGGTACCACATCCTCTCAGTGGTTAAGTAAAGGAAAGAGTTCCCTTTTAATGCCAAGCAGGAAAAGTGAAAATGCCATTTTGCACTGAATTTCTATTGAACAGATTAGAGATGAGGCTGAATTCAAGGGGAAAACAAGATACTATTTCCTTAAGGTTCCTTGTTTAATCTCTCCTTTCACCTTGCATGAGATGATGTTAAATTCAGAAAGTTTTTTTGTGCTATGTTAAATTGGTGAGAGTGAGGGATGGGCTAAAACAAATCTGCAGCTGCTTGGTAGATCTGAGCCATTACAGAAGAGACTCCACGAAGCCACAGGAGAAAAATAGGGGATGCTGCTCCAGCTAGGCAAGGTAAGGGGAAATGGGACAGGAAAACAAGCAGTCTTGCCTACAGGTTCAAACCAAAATGCATCATTTATCTGAAACATTAAAACCTGTGTGTGTGCTATGCAAAATGCACTGACTGTCCCTCTGTTTCCAAAAAAACAGTTTAGCTTTCCGAGTTTTCACTTTCCATGCATCTGTATCCTCGCAACCAGAGTTAAAAAACTGAAATAACAGGAAAACCAGACAGAAATCTCCTTCACTCAACAATTTTGAGTTCAAGAGTGTTTGGACAATGCTCTCAGGCACAGGGTTTGACTCTTGGGGCTGGTCCTGTGCAGGACCAGGAGCTGGACTCGATGATCCCTGTGGGTCCCTTCCAACTCAGCATCTTCTGTGATTTTTTTACCAAAAGGTGATGGTGTGAGTAAGCAAAGATGTTGTAAAAGCTACACAGTTCTTGAGGTCATTACTTCTTCAATCACTTGGAATCTTCAGCACACAAGTTAGATTAAGAGTATTTTAACCCACTGTGTATCACTTTCATCAGTCTCACCAAAGCCCTGGTTTAGCTTTCCTGCATCTCAAATGCAGCCAGCTGGAAGAATGTGGAAAAGCGAATTAAAAGCACAGGAAAAAAATAATTTAAATAATTAGGCCTTAATATGAAACATCACGCAGCACATGAAGAATAATAAAATTAATTTACAACCCGTTCCCTGAACGGAATTTATACAGTTAAACCAGCATTAAACCTCTCTCATTTGGACACTTCCCAAAAACCACACGAAGCTGTGACTGAAACACACAGAGTTTCCACTTACTGACCATAGACTGGTGTTTTTCCTGGCAGAATCACCACGACAAGCTGCAGCCCAGTGTAAGTGTTCTTGAGGTGTCTGAACATGGGCTCCACGCTGTCGGCTCCCTGCGCGTATTTACAGAAGCATGGCTGCCCCTGGATGGGCATCCCAGCATCCCTGGAAATCTTCCTCAGCTGTTCTGTGAAGGACCTGAAGGATGGCAATAAATACATCAGATTCACAGGTAGCAAAACTCATTTTGGTTTTTGTTCTTATTTTTAATGGAATGGTCCAAAAATCTGGAAATTTATCCCAAGTGTATCTTTAGGTGTTTGTGTAGTCACGGAAGGAAAAACAGGAAATATGCTGCATAAATAACATCATCAATAAAAACATCCTTTCCAAAGCAAATTCCACCTGATTTCACCTTTCTACAGGAGATACAGCATAAGCTACTTTTTTTTCGAAAACACTGCAACAATGACATTTTGGATAGCCTGCTCCACCTTTAATTCCATGTGGTACTACACTAAAGAAAGGGATGGACTTCCTTCTTCTTCTTGGTGAGGAAAACAACCAACAGAAGTTACCAGCAACTGTCTCAGTGAACTGATCAAAACATCAACAATAATGCACAAGAAAACCTTGCCAAATACCAGAGAAAAAGGCATATCCTGGAGGTGAAGACAAACCTTCTCCAAGGACAGTGCAAATGTAAGTGGATGGAACTGGTCAGAAATAGAGGCAACCCAAGTTTTTCAGAGGCTTCCACCAGTGACACCTTTTTAGCTCACTGATAAAAGCCCCCACAGGTGTCTAAAAAGTTGCTTCACCAAAGGGTGCCAAGGTGCCACCCACTGAGAGGGCGTGAAGATTTAGTTTCTTCCAAGCCCATTGTTAACTTGCATGAATCATAACAGTGTGTGAGCTCCAGCCCTGCAGCCTGGGGCTCCTGGCAGAAAATGGGCACATTAAACATCTCCCCTGGAAAAACAGACACTCAGCACTACAGCAGAGTCAGTGGCAGAACATCTCCCTGTCCCTGGAAGTGTCCAAGGCCAGGTTGGATGGGGCTTGGAGCAACCTGGTCTAGTAGAAGGTGTCCCTGCCCGTGGCAAGGGGGTGGAACAAGAAGAGATTTACTCTCCCTCCCAACTCAAATCATTCTGTGGTTGTAACATTCAAGTCTCATGGCTCAAAACCTGAGCTGTTTTGGAAGTCCATCTGGAAGTATGGTGTCTAAGGTTTTCTGCCTGTTCCCAAGAGGTAAAGCAGGATGGTTTTGAACACTTTTAGGGAATTTGAAGGTTTACTCTGACTGATCTACAGCATTTCAGTTCCAACTTCCTCAGCAAGTTGTAACAAGAGCCTACAAGATGGAATTGGACATAGCCATATGCCCTGCATGGAGAAATGTCCTCTCCTGGTAAGGACCATCTCCATCTAAAGCCATCAAATATTTTCATTTTGGCTCACTATGTTGAAAGAATTCTGCCTATTTCTCAAAACTGAATCATTTATGCAGCATTTCCACTGGAAGAAACAGAACTGAAGGGGAAAATTCCGTGGCGGCCTCGTTCCTGCCACGTGTCTGGAGAGAACAAGTCCCTCCCTTACACAAGGGGCAGTAAAAAGTAAAATTCCCACCCTTTGCTCATCACTTGTCAGGGAAAAAATTCCCAAGCTATCTGGCAAATCATCTGAAGGAACCCTGCCATGGCAACACCACTGGTATGAGCAGTCACTGCCCTGCATTCACCTCCCAGCAAGGTGAGTCACCTGCCAGGGCAGCTCCAAGAGCAGCACTTGTCCATGCATGAAGGGAAAGCAGCTGTGTGTGAAAGAAAGAACCAGACATCCACCCAGGCCTGCACACTTTCCCTGATCCGAGATGGTAGATGTCACTTTTAACAACACTCTTTCAGCTATCATGTTCCACCCAAAGATAAAGAAACCAAAGCTGGAGGTTTCATAGAAATGCTCTAAGTTAACAAAACAACTAGTCCTACTCATCTGGCAAATACAGCAACTTGTACATTCCAGGAACTCCAAAAGGGAAAAAGCTTTAGACAAAAGTTGGATTGCTTTTTAATTTTCCTTTTACATAAGTTCTGCACAAATAAAGCTATTCCAACCAGGAACAGAACCCAACAGAACATACATGTTAGCTTTCACTCTTGACAAACACCCATCACTGGTCAGAAATTTGCCACAGAGCATAAATGGCTTTTGTTAAGTCTGAATTGCAGGATTTCCTGATGCTGGCATTGAAATCATACTGGCATCGCTCAAAGAGAGACAGAACTTCAAAAGCACCATTAGAGATGTACTGCCATACGTTAAACAATTTAACAAAATACATATTCTAAAGGAGTAAGTGAAATCATGGCACTCCCATCCATAATAAGTAATAAAATGACCATCTTACTTCAGATGAACTTCAGTGCACTGGCGCTGGGGAGCAAAGCACGCGATGGCCCAGACCTTTATTTCAATTCCCGTGTGAAACTGTTTATTCCTCATGTCCCAGACTCCTTGTACTGGTGTAGCAATTGCTTTATTCTGGAAGTGGAAGGAGAAAGAAAAAAAAAAATAAGGCAGAACTTTAGCATGCTAAATAAAAAGTAGTTATGCTTCTGGTTCCCTCCAACTGGCAAGTGATTTGCACTCTCAGATCTTTCTCTTCCCTGTGCAAATATCCATCCTATAACAATCATTCTATCAGTGGAGCAAGACAGCTTGCTAACAGGTAAAAAATAAAGCTCACATTGTTCATTTTTATTGGTGATCATTTCCTTTGGTTGTGTAACTCAGCAGCAGATGAAAATTAAACACAGAGAGTAAGTCGGATTCACACCTGGCATGGAACGTTAACAGGAACCCACATTTCTACTGTGGCACTTTACAACTGCTCAGTGAACTTGCCAAGAGGGACCTAATTTAAGTACTGTGAATATTTTGCACTAAGTACTGGCAAATAGTGAATCATGGAATACCCTGAGTTGGAAGGGACTAACAAGGACAATCCAGTCCAACTCCTGGCCCTGCACAGGACAACCCCAGGAATCCCATCACGTGACTGAGAGCATTGTCCAAACACTTCCTGAACTCTGTCAGCTTTGGTGCTGTGACCCCTTCCCTGGGGAGCCTGTTCAGTGCCCAACCACCCTTCTGAGTTCAAACAGACACATTTTAACCCAGCTCTGCTTTCAGAAATAAGGAAGCAACTGAGGGAGATGTAACATGGCCATTACATTTAAGGACTCTGAGAACCTAAATGCAAATTCTAAACATTACACCTGGGACAACTTTACCCCATAACTAATTTAAAACAGCCATATCACAGAAGATATCCCAGCTGGTGCTGGAAGCCATCCCAGCCTGGCATGTATCCCTTGGACATACCCTGCCTCCATAGAGGATTGAGGGAGGCTGGAGGACTCTGCCGGTCACATCCGTCATTTCATCTTTGACCATTATCCCAAACTCCCGGACGTAAGGGTCGGTGTTAAAGCTCGCACTCCGCATCTGGAATTCAAAAAAATGGATAAAAAAAACCAGCTCATCACCTGTGGGCAGGGAATGAACACATTCAGTACCTGCCAAAGGGTAGGCAAAATTAAGCTCATCCCCAATGCCTCACTCGTGTTTGACACAGCACTCACCAACTTGCTGATCTCCTCTTGGCGGTCCGGTGCTGATCTGGCAGTGGCTCGAATCATAGTGGAAGTTTGATTGTCAGTGAGTTTCTTTATGCATCTTTGTCCTGCCACTATGTTGCACACCTAAAATATCCACCACAGAAAGGAAATTAAAACACAAAATGCAACTGTTTTTTGGTTTGCTGCTGTGCTACGGAATTCCTCAGGTTGGCCGCTCAAAAAGGAGTTTGTCTACATTTGAACCTTTTTCCCCTCTCACCCCCTTCCCCCAGTCCTGGAATACAGCATTATCCATGATTTTACTTGCCTCCAGAGGAAGGTATGTGTGTTTCTGCTCCTGTCCAACTTGTAAACATGGAAGGTGAGGATAGCGTAAAACTAATTTATGCCTGTCCTTGAAATACTGAGCTACAGTGCATTCAACTGTTTGTCCATTCTCCTGCTGAAGTGGGAATCTATTGGAAAGCAAACATGAAAAGAAGCTGTCATTTCATGCAAAATACTTTCCCCCAGTTCCTCAATACACTTCTTGGCACAAGTTAAGCTTGCTGAAAGAGCACGAAACAAAGCTCGAACAATGAAATATCAGATTAAGATACCATCGGTTATCTTCTTGTAAAAAGCTGCTATCAGTTTTGTTCCTTATATTAATTCCTTAAAAATGGGAATCAATACCTCCATATTCAAGTTATATGCAAATCTCTGGTTAGTGATTAAAAAGGATCATTTTTTTTTCCAGAGGAAAAATAGACTGGCAATAAACAAGATTAGAAAGCTGATCCCAACTGGCATTACTCTTCTGTTTAAAAGTTGTGAGAAGCATCAGGCTACAAACAGGACACCCTGTTCTTCCAATGTTGATGAAATCCAAAAAAAGAAAGGAAGGTAAAAAAACCCCATCCAACCAAAAAACCCCCCCAAATTCAAAATGAAGCAAATTGGTTCAAATGCCATAGCATTCACTGTAGCATAAAACAGAACAAAAAGAACAGCAAAGCTGGGAGAAATATTCTGAGGTATATTTTAAGGCTATCAACCAAAGAAAGCAGCATTTTTCAAACAACTTCTCCTATATCAGCAGTGCAGGCAAGGTGTTTTTCCAGCTTGAGATCAAACATGCTTAAAAAGCAGCAAAATCCTTTACGTTTGGTGGCTTGCAGGTCGTCTGGTGACATTGCACACTCTGTACTTCCTTTTCATTTGTCCACAGTGTGTTATCTCCACCTTCAGACCTAAAAATCGGAAAACACCAATCACCATCTCTTCAAAATCAAGGTGTTATACAAACCACTTAAACTGTGCAGTGAAGCCACTCACTATTTAGCACCAAAGAGTATTCCAGAGAGAACTCAAAACCAGCAATTTATGGCTTTAAAATTCAGAGCCCCTGAGTTTCAGCCAAAGTTCAACACAGAACTTCAGAGATAAGATGAGATCCCAAAGCCCCAGGAGTTCATAGGTGATGCTGAACACATTCTGTGAACTCCAGTTCTGTACCTCCAGGGAAGTCCAGGATGGGGGAAGGACAGAAAGGGCACAAAACCTCCTTGAAACAAAAAGCCTTGTTTATACATTTTGTCTAAACATACAATGTCTGTGAGACCTCCAACTACTGCAGCCAGCCCTGAACTAATGAAACAGGAGTGGGGAAGAAAACACACCCAAACAGCCTCCAGGAGCCCATGGAAAGCAGCAATTTGGTGCCTGTTATTTTTTTCCAGAACATTTACAACCAACACAAACTCCAGATTTATTTATATCTTTCGTGCTAACTTCTATCTGGGCAAAGATAATTTTGTGTGCATTTTGTGGAAACAAGAAAGGAAGGTGCAGGATACGATTTATGGAGTTTTTCTATTTTAACTTGTTTTCTTTCTGCCAAGAATATCAGGAAGAAGAATCTCCATTTTCCAGAAGAAATTGTGAGTGAACAAAACCAGTAAGATTTCTTCCTCCTGGACTCTTTGATTCAGTCACTATACACCAGAATAACTGCAATTTATTTCCAGGAGAGTGCATGTATTAAGTATATCTAAGCATGCAAAAGCACATTATTAATTATTAGAAAGATCTGGAATATAAAAATCCTGATATCAGTAACTGGAGTTGGAATTGTACTGTTGAGTGGAACTGGAATATGAAAATCCCAACATCAGCAATTGCAAAAATTAAGGATTGGGTAATTAAAAAAACATGAAATCCCAATTTTTGTAAATATTTAGAAATCACCAGATTAGGAACTGGAGTATCTTTGTCACGGAACTGGGATTGGCACTACTGATACGTTTCAAAAGTGAAAAATATTAAAGTTTTATCTCCAAACACAGTGACTGATACAGAAAGTATTTCGCACACATAATGGCAACACATCAGACAGAATAAAGCCATTTCACATAATTTATTACCTTTTATTTCTTTGGTAAACTTTACCCTTTGGGAATCTGTCAGAGGTTTTTGTTGTTCTTCAATACTTTTGAAGTCCAGAACTTCACATACGAACTCGATCACTGGCTGTGCTTTGTAAAATGCAGTTGCAGACACTGCACAACAAAACATTAATGGTGTGTTACAATAATACAGAGGAAATGTTTAAGAACATTTTTAAGAAATCCAACAAATGGAACTGAATTTTTGCCCTTCTATTAGAGAGAAAGTGGAAACAACATGTTATTTTGTAGCACCTACCATCAATATTTAACATCATTTTCCATAATGAAGGTCTGACTGACTGATGGAAGCCAAACCAAACTTCCCTGCCACCACCCAAAGGATTTGAGCACCCTTCTGATGCTGTAAAAAAAGACCTCCCCACGGGAGTATACCTGCAATAAAGCAAAGAAATGAAAATCAGGAAACTAAAGCAAAAATTGCAATAAAGCCACAAGTAATGCAAATTCCTGTTCACAAAAGCACAGAAATGTCAGAGATTCAAATTACCAATAATCTGAGATTCCTGGCAGGACTCAGGTTACACCTCTCAAAATCCAGCTCGTTACAGGAAGAAATTGGCCGCTACTCAAGTTTGTTTAACTTTATTTTCGGTATACTCTTCAATATATCTACTAATTCAGACAGAAAGCATTTTTATTTGCATTCTGTTAAAAATTCAGCTGCGCTTCAGTAAGAAAAGAATTAAACATCTCTGCTATTAAAACACCGATGCAACAATCTCTCCCCTTACTCGTGCCTACTCTGAAATACAACAGACATTGTGTGTGGGTAAACAAGTGATCTAATAAATATTTCTGATATATCTTTCCTCTTGATAATTAAATACTGCACACTGAATAGCCAACTAATCATATCCAGAGCCAGTATGTTCCTCTGAACAAAGCCATCTGACAGTATGGGCTGTTTTCTGTGATTAAAGCTGATTAAAGTAATTTTACTTTTTTTGATCCATAATATGAGGATAAAGTCAACCTGCTATAAGGCTATTTAAAGTAATTTGCACAAATGTAACTCATATTCCCTGTTTAGCCCTTCAAAATGTGGAAGTTCAGCCCTACTAAACTTTACTTTCCAATCTGATGTAATTTGCACAGTGGTCTTGAGTGACTTGTTTCATGGCAGCAGAATTATGCCCAGAATCTCTTGGGTGTGACTGAAAACGCTGTAGATCCCATTTGCTTGGAAAATAAAACAAATCAAGTAGTTTTTCAGTTTTGCTGTTTTATAAAAAGCCATATAGGGTGACATTAATGTGTGTGTGTCCCCCAGCACTGTATCCTTTATACAGAACTGGCAGTGAACATCTGCCCAAGGACACGGAGGAACAGGGTAACAAGTTGGTTTAAAACCACCCTTCCACCTCTACCAACCTCCAAGTACCCAGGGAGAGCTTCTACAGGGAAAAGAGGGAGATGGCAGGACAGCCCTGAGCTGAAAGCACACAAACAGGGAGCCAGAGCACTGGGGGAAGGTCTCGTGTCCCAGGCTGGAAGCTCCTAATCCCACCGGGTGAGCGAAAAGCACCGTGTTGCCCCTTGCCTGAGCCCGCCATCAAAGCACATCCTACCCAAAAAAAGCCACCAAAGCGATTCAAATAACACCTAAACCACGCCAAGGTCTTCCCCTCACCTCATGGAAGGCAAGTGCCTCATCACTACATCCAGTGCCTGGATGGTCTCAAACGGGACACTGGGCAGCCGGCCAGAAAGAGCATCATGTAAAGCCTGCAAACTCACACAGGACATCCACTTTATAGCCACCTTAAATATTCTGTCCTTTCCTTCTCCTGGCAGCGTGACCTCCAGCTCCACCTGCAACAATGCCAAACAACAAACCAAGATGATTCTTTCCATTGAAAGAGGGGGGGGAGGATGGAAGGGGCTCGGAAGGGATGATGGATTCCTCTGAACAGCCCTATAAAAGCACGGGAGGAGACAAAAAGCAATGATGAAACAACAACACACATTAGGTACAGCCTCTCTTTTTGCAGCTGAGATCTTCCCAAAGGTGTATTTCAGAAACCTGGAGTGCTGCCCAGCTGGCAGCAATCTCCCTCTGTCAGGCAACACCGTAATTTGGGAGCGCTTGTATCGACAGGGAGGTCTCGGTGAAGATCCCATAACCTGATTTCAGATCCCTACCACGTCCCGATGCATCACTGCTCATGTCAGCTCCTGCACGCCCAAAATAAAACATGGGCTGTCACCACCTGCCAAGACTCATGAATTTCTGGTATTTGCTCTCTAGAGCACCAGAGTGCTTGATACACTATTGCTGTAGACACAGTTCAAACAAGAGAAGACAGGAGCTTTAAAACAGAGATTAAAAAAAAAAACAAACACCAACTTCCCCCCAACAAAACAAAAAACCCACAGAAACCCGCCAAGTCAAAACCCTCTTCTTTTTAAATACCAAAGAAAGAATATATGGTGACCCCCAAGTACTAATGATGCTATTAGGCACGAAACATCTTATGCCTACTTGGAATTTTTTGTCTAAAAAAGCACTGACAAACTACATTATGGTAAATTACTTTATCCAATTACTCGTAATTATTTCTAATGCTGATTTCTCCTCTTTCTTAAAACAAAGAAAGTCTGAGCACCAAAGTTCTTAAGCCGACTAAAATTAAGGCTTGTCTGAAATGATTAGCACTTGTGGGAGTGACTACAAGAAATAACAAGATCAGAGTATCCTTTGTGCTGGATACAAACAAAAAACGTTGTATTTTCCTGTCCTAGGGAGCTTGCAATTTAAATACAAAAGGCATCCACTTAACAGACAAACTGCAATTAGTGGGCCAGCAAAAATAATAGGTGGGTACCAGCAAACCAGGAGCTGCCAGCATCTGGTCTCTCGAGACAGTTCGAGTCTTCTGCCCAAAAATAGGAAGGAAAGATAAAACACAAATAACAAGCCCTCCCCTGTGCCCCAAAAATGAGTTGACCATCTACAGTAGATCCACAAAATGACTCTTACAGCTGCAGCTCTCCTCTAGCACAAACGTCATTCCCCAGGAGACCCCGGCAGAGGAAGGAGCTGCTGTGGGAGAGCACCGGGAACGGGAGTCTAATCATGAGGTCACCGGGGTGAGCCTGGCCCAGGAGGTCAGCTCAGCTCCAATCTGTGCAAACACAGGGACAGGTTTTCAGCTCACACAGGTTGGAAGCTCTCCATGATGCTTTTTTTTTCCAATCACACCATGAAAAGGTCCTCAGCTTGGATCTCATTCACAGCAGATGGAAGAGTCTGACGCTCCTGAGCTGTATTTTCCTTCAAACCTCTCTCTTCCTCCAAATCAAGTTTTATAATTTCTGCTTGAGCAACTTGGTGTAGTGGAAGGTGGCCCTGCAATGGCAGGGGGTTGGAATGAGATGACCTTTAAGGTCCCTCCCAACCCAAACCATCCTATATTTATTCCCAATACTGTTAATACACAACTGACTATTAACAACTGTTGGTACCCTCAACCTAAAAAAAGGATTTTACTTACAGTAATATTTTATTTATCCCTCCCCATATTTTTAAGGACAAATGAACACATTTATGTTTGACAGAGTAAAAAAAAAAAAAGAAAAATTTCAAGACAAAGTAATTTTAAATGGGAATTTTTACTATGCCCTTAATTATTAGGGAATTCTGGGGAATTCTTAGTACTCTTTCTTCTGTGTAAATATATGCAACATTACATGATTATTTTATCGTGTTTTGAGCATACAAGGTACCTTCTCTCTATTAATCCAAGAGAGCTTTTCCTTCCCAGGGATTCAGGGGAAAGCAGATGAGCAGTACCCAATCCAATATTTGGTGTTAATATTTACATATTAATGTACATATTCATTTACATGTTAATATTTACATATTCTGTATTTGTTCTGAAAGGTCTAGAGAAATGAAGAAACTGAAGAGTGAAAATAAGGTACAATAGGGAAGGACTGAAAGCAGGTTTGATAACCAGGAAAGCCAAGCAGAAGAGTATTTATATAACAGAAAAAGTTATAAAAGAAGCAGAGCTGTCAGCAAGGACCAAAAAAACCAAGGCCAGAACAACAACTACCAACAAGAGACGAGGAGAGAGTGCATTAACTAAGCTAAAGAGCAACAAGAGGGGGAAAAAATATTGGCAATTTGGTGTGAGCCCTCTGTTTAACACCAGTTCTTCCTCCACCAAAGCATACTGCAAGTAAGTTAAGGTCTTCCACTGAGATTAAGGATCATCTGTTAATCACTGTATGCTCCTGAATCTTTTCAATATGATCCTAAATGTAATCAGATATGCAGCTTAATCATTTGTTATGTACAGAACAGTCAAAGAAAACCCCACCAAAGAAACTTAATCTAATTATGCTGGAGGAAAAGTCCTAATACTACAAGCTTCACACTGGTTTAAATCACACTTAAACCAATTTAGCACCATGTAAAAATTTCCTGCATTAAGCTAAATTTCCCCACGTCCGATTTTAAACAGCTCAAGGTTTATCTCTACCAGCTCTTTCCTCCAGGGGAACATTAATACATGTACAGAGCAGAACAACTGACAGTGTCCTGTACCCCGTGGGAAACAGGGAAAAAACCAGGAGTTTATTGAAAGTGAGCCACAGATGAAACCACCTGAACTACCCACTAAAAACACCTCCTCAGTGACCACCTATTGCAAGTGATCAGCACTCTGGCAAGATTGGGAACTTTTTTTCTGGATGAGAAAAAAAAAAACAATTTCTAATACTTTTAATGAGCCCTTTATAGTTTCCCCAGACATTACCTTACTGGTTAATGAAGAATAATTAAGACTGGAGGAGAGACTGACCTTTACTGCACGACATTCACTTAAACAGATTGGGAGGAAATAAAAATTACACATATGAGATTAAGAGCTTGATTCAGGTAGAGCTATTAACTGTGTCAAGCACTGCACAGGGAAACAGTACGGGACAGCAAAGAACTATTTTAGAGCTGCTGCATTTCAGAAGACCTGAGCTCTGTTCCCAGTTTCTATATTTCTCTGTATTTCCCTTTACCCCTCACATTTTATTTTTGTCTCCTGAGGTTGTGATCAACTCCTATGGGATAGGATGGTCCTTCCCTGTAACTGTGCAGGCCTCACCTTGCACACACAGCAGAAGGCACTTACTGTACCGAATGAAAATTAATGATAAAAAGGCCACAGAAAATTCAAACTGGTATCAGATCACAGATGCCCAGGCTAAGTTATTTTACAGGGTTGGTGTGTTAGCATGTTCCAACAGAGAACCTTCTGCTTCACCAGTCAATGGGCACAGGAGCAGCTCCAACCAGAGCCCAAAGAGGTCACAGCCCCAGGGAGAGCTGGCAAACAGAACAGTCCCCTCCAACTGCCCCAGGGCTAAGATAGCAGGTCTTAACCTGTGCAGTTTAAATTAGTTTGGCTCTCAGTCATAAAGGATTAGGGAAGAGGTTCTATACAGGCAACAGAGAGATGGAGGAGCTTCTCCCAGCTACTGATAGAGAGAATAAGCTTAGAGTGAGCCTTGATGAGATTAGCGAGGTGACACAACAGCTGCTGCTGCCTGGAGGGTGTTCCCAGTCCCCTCTCTAAACTCAGCTCTGCTCCCACTTTCTCCCTAGTGCCAGTCTGGAGCTGGTCCAGTGTCTGGGGCAGCTGATCCAGCTCATCAATGCAGCAGAAACCACACAGAGGAGAGGGAGAGAGGGAGGAAAGAAGGGAGATGGAACGGGGAGTGACCAATCCAAGAGCAACAACACTCGTGTACTGGCCAACCACACCCTGAGCAGAGCGACAACAGCACGAGACATCTACTCCAGAAACAACCAGTTTCTGTCAGCTGTTAGGCAGGCTCTGCAAATACCACATTAAAATCTTCAGTGAGAAACTTTTCTATTTAAAACTTACTTTATCTCTCCCGATGGGAAGTGGCATAGCTGTGTAAAGGTTTTTCCTTCCATCAAACACTGGCTTGCGGTCCCCAAAAATCTGGGTTTTAAAGTGCTGAACCATATGCTCCACGATTTCTCTGGAAATACAAAAAGATTAGGTTTATTCAACCTTTTACTTACAATGTTCAGTAGCAGATGAATACTAACACTAATATTTACCAAAAGAGGCATTAGGTAAATGAAAGGTTGTCCATTTTTGGCTGTTAAAGGCAAAATTTGTTTGGCTGATCTGAATTAAAGCAACTTTTTCACAGACTAAACTGTTGTCTTAAACCCTCTATTTTTATCTTTTTCAGATTCAAACTTTCCTTCCTCTTTTCTGTGATCTAATGAAAGGGGTGAAGTGAAAGCTTGTGCTCTCTCAAGTTCAAAACAAGAGGTGCTGGGAATCTCCTGGGGCTTCTGCTTCCCTGCCCTACAGCCCTTTCTGCAGAGGACCACAGAGCCAAAACTCAGCAGACTAAGCAGCTTTCAAAAGTATCACCACCCCAGCTTACAGCCTCACTGTAATGATGACAGTTCTGTGATGACAGCGACGTGCAAACCTTTTGCATTGCATCGGGTTAACTTTTAAATTCAATTTTTTTCATGTCCCCAGCAAAACTGGGATTCATCCAACAGAGCTGGATATGCCCTTTCCCTGGTTCCTGTGCATATTAAAAGTATTCATTTAAGCATGGCTGGAATTAGGCTGCATGAATGGGGAAACCACTCCCACAGTTCTTGTCAAACCACAGTGTTTACACACACTGCTCATGCAAAGCAGTTCCAGCAGCCATGGGAGGTCAGCTGGAGAAATAACACCCTCTGATGCCAAAGGTCTTTGGTTCCAGTGTCCCAGAGAGACATCCTTCAGGCCACGTGTGATATCCAAAAATCCATCAGCAGTCTGCAATCTGAACACACAGCCTGGGGCAAAAGGGCATTAAGAGGTTAAAATGACAGGGAAAGGAAACAACTGTTCCTTCAGCACTGCTGACAAGCAGCAGCTCAGAGATGCTGCAGGTGACTGCAGGTACACCTCCACCTGGCAAGGCAATTAACGCAGCACACAGGCAGGTATTAGTGCTGCAAAACCTGAGATGAAACTCTGAGCTCGTTCAAGAGAAGAATTAAGACTGTTTTAACTGGCAATTTCTTTGCTGTGTCCCAAGGCTCATCCTAAAATAAGATGTGACCGGTGAAAGAAACTCTTCTGACTTCCTGCGAAGTATGAATCAAACCTGACCCAGTAATATCTGCCTCAGGTCTGCAGTGTCTGACTGAACACGCAGATAATTTGAAGGGTGGGAGGAAGGAGGTACTTTTCAACTTTGAATTAAAGATTGAGCTATGGAAACCCCACTCTCTTTCTGAGCAAGTTCTTCTAATTGTGACCTCCTTTATATAAAAAAATGAACACTTCCACTTAATATTTTCAAGCTTCAAACCACATCCACATTTAGCAGTAGAGCTTCTCAGCTGTGGGTGGAGATATCTTAATGAAAACTAAGTTATTTTCTCCATGTGAAGTTAAAAGAAGAGTTATTTACCAATTCACCAACTTCAGCCTTTGGGACTACCGTTCTACCGAGCTCCTGTAAGCACAGCAAGAACCCTGGGCCAGCAACTGGATCCACAGCTCATCCTGCACCCTGCATGAGTCCTTGGGAATTTAAGTGTATAACCAAACTCACACACTCAGCCTGTCCAACTCCCCAAATAGACCTGGCCTTTCTGCCCCACGTGAAGAACTGCAGCCAGACTGGACTAATTTGGCACAGCAGCTCGTTGTCTCAGCTGTGTGTTTCCCAGCCCTGCTCCAGCTCATGTCTCAGTGTGGAACTTGCACGTACACTGCACACCCTGCAGGGATCTGCAGGGCCACAGTAGGAGCTGGAGTAAGTCCTAGAGTAAAACTGAAGAATGAAGCTGGGACAGATGAGGAAATAGAGCCAAAAAAAAAAAAACAAACCCCTTCTATCCTTTTTAGAGGTTACAACGTGTAATATAATGATAAAAACTACTTACTAAAAATATACATCTGAATTACATAACCAAAATACTGGAAACACGTAAGCCAGCTGGAAAAATGCATCATTTAGAGTTGGATTACACGTGCATCCTGCATAATCCCATATACACATATCCCATATTCCATGTATCCCAGTACACACATGGGACTGAAAGGTCACAGCTCACAACAACCCAGATGAGTGCAGGAACATGACAGGGTAACACATACAGCAGCAAGCACTCAGAAAAAATAAACCACACACTTCAGTAAGTGAATCCGATCTGTATTCTTACCACTCTGCACTGAGAAACGTGCACCACACCACTGCTGAATGCACTTGTGACATCTCTGCTTACTGCAAAAGGCATTTATTCTGTGCAGATCTGACCCTGCTCCCGTTACCACAACAGAGGAGTGACCAACCCAACAAAGCAGAGCAGGACACGAGCTGGCAGTGGAGAAAACTTGCACAGTGATGCTGCTTTATGAAAACACTATCATTACCAACTCCTCAGAATAACAATGGAGAATGCCCTCAGGTTTATTAAATCACATCAAGAAAAACCGTGGCTTTCGGGTGGCTTTTTTGACTCCACACTTTGTTCATTTTCATGATTTCATATTCCACCCATGTGACCTTTTTTAACAAGGAAAGGTTTCGCTCTTGAATGTATAAACATGCCATTCTGATCCTCTACAGCTGAGATGTAGGTAGTTATGATGATGACACTTGTGGTTTCCAGTCAGTGCCAAGTCTCGTTCTCGAGTTTCACTTCTGGCAGCGCCGCTCTTTTTCAAGTCAATGAAGTTGCACACTCTGACTAACAAGGCACATTTGCCAAGTGCAAGACCTGACTGCTTGTTTCCTTGGCCACCTTGCTATCTGTTTCAGGAGCACAGCTTTCCCTTATATAGAGTCTACTGATGGAGGATTATTTCTTACCTAATTTAGTACCTCCACGATCCTCTCACAGCAGCACAAACAAATGGGGTTTTCCTCCCTTTGTGAGCAGGGAAAGGTGGAAAAACAAGCTGATTACACCAACTCCCTGCTGAAGGACTCATCAGCCAATTGCACTCCAGTATTTAACCAAGGAATACTAAATCATAACGTTGGCATACTGACCCAGCTCCACTAGAGCTATTACAGTTTATCCATCTGTCACCAGTGGCTTCGATCAGCAGCATCTGAAGATGCTGACGAATTCAATCCAAATAAAGACTTGGAGGGGGGAAAAAAGCCTATAAATGGATATACAAAGTTGGAAGTGACCAGTACAGCCAGTGGCTAAAGCCAGACACATCCTCTCAGCCATCAGGGAAAGCACAAAGGGTCCAGCATTTTCAAAGGAAAACAAGACTGTAAATAAACTGTGGAAAAGCAAAGCACGGTGTTATTACCTGTTAACTCTTCTAGGGCATTTTTCTGGCTTTATATCCAATTCATAATGGTAGATATCTATTTTAGGAATGTCCATTTCAAAGAAGTTGGCCTGCAGTTTGATTGTTCTCCCAGAAGTGCCAAAATCTGGTCGAGGAGGAGGTTTAAAGGCATATCCCTGTATTGGCGGTGGCAACGGTGGAGGAGGTGTGAGCACTGAAACAGAGAGAAAGCACAGCTTAGCCATCAGCTCTATCAAATTGACAGCTCAACAAATTTACCATTGGCTATTTGACCAGTGAATCACAGCACATTTAAACTGGTAGTTTTTTTAAGCAATCGAAAGCCTAAAAAAAATACAAATAATCAAAACACTCTGCTATCAGGAGTCCACGAATTCTGTCTTCTTCCCATGCTTGTTCACCATTTGCTGTATTTCCTAGCCTTGATTACTGAACAAAGTCTTAAAAGCATTTTCCTATACTACAAGTCATCTGGGTGGGAATTTCATAGTCCAAGTGGGCATTGCTGGGAAGGTGAGAACCAAGGTCCTCCTTACAGGGAAGAACCTTGGTTTCAAAACAAATCACTTAACCACGTTTATTTAAGCAAACACCTAGAAAATGAAGTTTCCACCACTTTCCTCCACGCTGCAGCTCTCTGGAAAACACTATGTATTAGAATTCAGCCATATCCCACTGCTTCCTTTACACAGAGAGCAAACAGAGCAAATATTCTATTGCTGCTGTGCTGAATTCTTGAGCTCAAACATCAGACAGAAATCAGACAACGTGAAGCAGAAGCACAGAAGCTGCTTGTCAATCTTTCAATCTAGGAAATTCCATGAAAATCCATGGAGAAGAGTGTAAAGTACCAATTCAAGTCCTGAAAACTTCACCCTCAGTAATTCAGGTGTGTTCTGTGGTCTGGAGCAATAACAACTTGCAGCAAAACCTCCACATGTGAAGTAACCCAGGAGGCTTCTCATTACTTAGGTAAGAATCCAGGTGTGGTTTCCTGGGATTATCAAACTCAGTTCTCTGCTAGCAGCAGAAACAACACACATCCCTACAGATCCATCACCACTTTTCCACCCTGTTCCCCAACTGTGATGCTTCAGTGCTCAGAAACATCCTTCTAGTCTTACTTGTTCACTGGCAGGTTATACTCTGATTCTTCAGATTGAGTACTCCTGACTGCATTTCCAGATTGAAACCACATTCTCATTTAATACTTAATACTTAATTCTAGGCTAAACTGCTTCTCTTAGTCTCTTCTCATAAACCTGACAGTGCCTCCTATACTTTCCATGGTGAAGTTTCATGTACTTATTCTTAACATTTATAAAAAGTTTGTTCATGAAATAATAAGACCATTCTCATCATTAGTAGCATCCTTTCCCCACTTTACCCTTCAAGACTCCCCATGGCCAGTTTCCCACTCATCAGTATCTCCTTATTTTTACTGCCCTACTAACCTGACTTTCAGCACCCATTTCCCCACACACCAAATATTTCATTGGAATCCAGATAACTTGGTTTGATATTGGGAACATGCCAGGCAGATCTTAGTTATTATTTTTTTAAAATCCTGTTTCAGATCTTGTCTCCCAGACATATTCTGAGGCATCCACCCTTTTAAGGTCGTGCCACCAAAATTCCATTTGCTTTTTCCCCCCTCTCTTTTATAAACACTGCCATTAAAGCCTGTGATGCTCCAACACCAACTCCATCAAAACATTAAAGACACCTGTTGCTGAAGACCTGCATTTCCATGACTTAAAACTTCAGTTCACAGCAATTCTCACTTTATTATCCATCCATGTTGCCTTTGCAGTGCCCACACCTGCCCTGAGAAAAGGATCAGCTCACTGTTCCTGTAACCCAGCCCTGCCAGCAGCAGTCCATCTGCCTCTGCATCTGACCCTGGCCACCTCCATCCCTGAAAAAAGACAAAATGCTCAGCTCACTGGTTCTGCTCAACCTTTGGCAATTTTTTTTCCTTAATTCCCGCACATCTTGACCTCTCAGACATGACTTTTCAATTTTTCCCAACACTTAAAGGCCCTCTGCTTCCTTCATAGTTTTCTGAAGGTGATGAACTCACTCAGGTGGCCCTGCAGTCACCACACCCCCTCGTCTGGTGTCACAAATTCACAATTTCTGTGTCATTAGGTGGAAGAGAATGCTCTGCTGCGGATAAGACACCTAACAAAGTTATTTATAGCATTATCACTACTGCTGGAAATAACAGAAAAAACACTCCCACAAATATTTACACTTGCAATACGCCAAAGGTTTCTGTGATCCACCTCCAAATCCGATCAGGAGGATGTGCACAAACACCTGCCTCTACTCCTCCACAATCTCATTCACCATCACTTTCCCAAAGAAATCTGTCTCCCACATATGATTCCAGCCATTCTGTTGCTGAATTCTGTACAGCTCATCATTGCACATATTTTTATTTCTATCTTCCCCTAACAGAAAGTCCCCATTTGAAAATTATGTCCTAATCATTAACATTATTCTGTGATTTTTTTGTGTGTGTGTTTCTCCACGATCCCCATAAGACCAACCCATTCAAAAATATTTTAATTTCCTGCTCAGGTTCCTGGAATTTGTATTTTAACATTTTCATTTCTTGTTATCCCCACTCTGCATTCCAGGCATGTCCTTACCACTATTACCTGGCCAACTGTTATCAATATTAAGCAATTCCCTTCCCTGTTTATTTTTAGGCCTTCTAACATTTCTGGATCTAGTTCCACATCCTAATTTCACTGCCCTTTCTTTTTTTGTGCTGCATCATGACAAGATTTCAGAAATACAAAAAAAAATATCAAACTCAGGAATATGAAGTACAAAGACAAGCATCATGGAAGGGGAAAAACACCCCCAGCAAGCTATTTATGCTGCCAATTACAGTAATTTTGTAATTAAGCAATAAACCCTCCTCCCCCTGTATTAAAATGGGATTGGGTTTTGCTTCACAGGGGCACAGTGAGGCCGTATCTGTACTTGTTCAGGGATCAACACAAATACAGAGTTTTAATGAATAAAACTGAGGGCACAGACTCAGTTTTGAGAATAAGATGAAACGCTGAGAGAGGCACAACTCCTGGGGAAAGATGTGAACACACAGCTTTACAACCTGCACGACTCATGGAGGGGGAAAAAAAAAAAAAGCACCAAGCTGCTCAGAAAGCAGCACCACTGCCACCTGTATTTTTCATTTTGAACAGTTTTTTCAATGATTTGGTTTTTTTTTTTTTTACGATCCAATTAAAGAAAAAAATTAGAAAAAAAAAAAAAAAAAGGAAGCTATTTCTGGCTCAGCTCCCAAGGCAAAACTTATTTAGGGCAGGGTGTTGCTTCAAGGAGATAAGTACTGTTTATTAAACAGCAGCACTGACCCGATAAGCACTCAGCCTACATCTCCAACAGAGACATGTGTGTTAACTACAGAGCTGAGGGGGGGAATGGAACTCCAGGGGGGAAAAAAAGCTAAATAATACAACCATTGATCTGAATTCACTTTTTGGACTACTGCCTCAAATTAAGAATGCAAAACCAAACTATCTTGTGTTAAACTTCCTACAGCAACCAGCTGGGAAGTGCAGCACCACAGAAGAGTGAATTTGGTGCTGACAGAACAGGGGGATAAGGCTCCACCTGCTATCAAAACATGATGGAAGCCTTGACCATGAGACACAACTGCAACGCTCAGAGTGATTCAGCTGCCCCAGCTCCCCATCCAAGCACTCCTGCAGAATTCCCATCACTCACTTTTCGATGTGACAGGAGCTGTATGGACACAGGAACGCTCTCCTTACTGCCAAGGTTCCCCCTGGGAAGCTTTTGCAGCACGGTGAGGTGTGTTACAGAGGATGCCACTGGACAGCAGAGCTGGAAGTGATGCCCTGCCCCAGGAAACCTGCCAAAATTCCCATCCCCATGCACGTGGAGATGCCATCATGAACACAGATAATGCTTTGGGAGAGACAGTGTCCCAAAGCGCTGGAAAATCTACGTGCATTCCTGAATTCTACTTTTAAAGTGCTGTCAAGGAAAGAAGGAATTAGAAAAAAGATGAAAGACTAATAAACAGGAGCATCCATGTGATAAAGCATTGGAAGCTCCTCACTGATTTGCTAGACCATGCAATGAATAATGAGAACATTTCAGCCCTGATAAGATGATTGAGACCATCAAGAGCCCCACTTTCAAGTGTGAATTAAAGTAAGCTGGGTGTGGAATAATGAGGTGCCAGTATACTGCCTTTAGGCTTATTTTTATCAGGGAAAAAAAACAGACTCCCCAATATGATTCATCCCATTTACATAAACTAAATGTTCATAGCTATTAATCTTAAAACTGGCAATTTCTACAAAAAAAAAGAAAAAAAAAGGAAAACCTATCAAAGACAGATATTAGAAGAGTAACAGTCTTGTGGCAGTTTTATGAAATAAAATTAATAATCCAGCAAAATTACTCTGTCAAAAGAGAGCAGTGGGGGAAAGGTGGCTGTAGAAGAACCCTGAGCAATCACAGAAATGCTGCTTTAGTTAAAAAAAAAAAAAGCTATTTGCAAATTGGAAACTATTGGAAACCCAAGGCTGGCTGTGTGTGTGCTGCCACTGCTGGGGATCAAAATCAGAGATAAGGGTGGACAGGCCAAGACACTCCTAGCCCATAAAAGGTGTGAACGAGCCACACACTTGGATGAGCCAAAATCCACACAATTATGTAATAATACTTTTCAGGACCCATTGGCTCCACAACCATTTCCCAGACTGGGAGAGTTCATTTCTTCTGTCCTTCATTCTTCCATCATTTTTTAAAGCTTCCCTGCTGGTCTGCCCAGCACTCTGGCAGTGCTGCCGGTGCGTTAAATGTGCATGTTGAGGATTTTTTTAGCTGACAATGATGCAATTTTAAGGTGCAGTCAGAGGCCTGATGAGTTACTGAGTAAGAAGGGGCCAAAGCAGTTGCATCGAAGGGCTTGTCGACACAGGAAATCATCTGAGCATAATTACACCGGTGCAATTATATCAATAAGTTTCCTTGTGTGGCAAGTCCTAACTCATATTTAACAATCAGGTGATGCTTTCACAACTCACTGTTTTAGCACTGGGCTAATCCAACCTATGTCTGCCGAGAGGCAGACTTTCCAAAACCATTTTTCTAAAAATATAGTCTGTAAGTGAAAGTAAGGTAGAGGAAGGAAGGAAGCCTTGTTTGGAAGCATCACTTTCAGTTAATGTGGATCGTCAATACAGATGTTTTCAGGTACAACCATCGTGCACATTCATTGCTGCCTCCATGTCAGTCACTGATGCCACCACACAGACCCTGAGAGAAGGTTATTGATCCTTGGGCAAAAAAAGGGGTTGAATAACTTGTCCTCAAGTAGTAATCATCAGCTATTTTGCCTCCAGAACTGCAGGAAATAATGAAATGGCAGACATGCCCACCATGATCGGGTCAAAAAGAACCAGCATTGGCAAAGGAAGAGCCTCCAGCAGCTGCTCCAGGAGAACCGAGTATCAGGAACACCGAATAACGTGGGTTGGAAGCCACCAGGCTGACTTGTCCAGTCAGGTTTTGAGTATCTTAAAGGACGGCGTTTCCACAACATCTCTTACAACCCGTTCCACCCCCGTGGTAAAATAAACTTGCCTTCCACTCAACTGGAGTTTCCTGTGCTCCAGCTTCTGCCCTGCTCTGGTGCACCTGCCACAAGTCTGGCTTTGTCTTCCAGAAATAGTTACTCAACTACCAGTAATAGAGGGAATTCAGAAAGAACGTGGAAAACATCCAATACAAATCCTTAACAGGAGCTGCACAGAGGTTTGATGTATTTTATTTACACATACATAGCCAGAACAATAAAGGAACACAGGGAGTTCAGCCTTTTCTTTTTAGGATCCAACTAAAGGGTCCTAAAGTTTCTTCAAGTTTCAAAGGCTCTTCAAGTCTCCTGACAGTCTGAGTTTTATAAAAAGTTCAACTTTCACACTGGCTTTCTGTTAAGAACCGTTAGGGAATGATAGGAGGGAGGCTGGCAGTGTTTTCCACAAGATAAGGAGAACCCAAAGCTGTAGCTCACAGTCCTTTGATATTATGGGGGCAGAGAAATCTATATGAACGCTGCAGGTCAGTCTGCTGCTCACTAAGGATGTTTTAGAGTATGGGCACTAGAAGTTCTTCAGTCAAGCTATAACACTTTTTGGCTGGATAATACACAAAAAAAAAAGTTAACAGACTGATCTGTTAATCCCCAATAATTCAACAAACCACAAGGAGAGCAGAGGAGATGACGTGATCAGACCTTCAGTTATCAGTTCTGATGAAACCCCTCTCTAAGGTTCTTCTGGCCTCTCAGTGAGCAGCTTCCACACTTTCTAGCAAGTGCACATTGCACGTGCTGAGGTGAGCTATGGGAACAACGGCTGATTCAACACTGATGAGCAAACATAAAGGAGCTGTCTTCACATTGGGTCATATTTTAAGTGCCTTGTAGGACTACTGAGACATTAGATCCCTCTCTGCCAGACTGCTTCCAATTTCTTAGCACTGGAGTGCAAAATTAAACACCTTAGCAAACAATAAAAGTGTCAGATAAACAGCACTGCCTTCAACCTGTAATCTCATTATGTTCAGTAGACACACTCTAGACATGATTTGTATTGAATAATTGTCACTTCCTGCAAAAGAATTCAAACAAGGTGAACTCTCAAGTCAACCCTTTTATCTACTGAGAGATGTCCCTGCCCATGGCAGGCAGGTTGGACAGGATGATTTTTAAAGGTCCCTCCCCACCCAAAACATTTCACGATGATTTTGTCTGGAATAAATAATCAGTTACAGATCTACAGCTCCCTTGGTTACTCTGGTTCCTTCCTGACCTCTGTAAGACAAGAGATGTGATCTCTTCATGGTGCCAGAAGTGATACCTTCCACTGAGGCTGGAATCACCCCCAGACACCAGCGGAGCGAGCGGGTGCTGCAGCCCCAGATCAAAGGAGAAACAAGACATCAATCCAGTTTGCTTTGTGAGTTAGGACCACATTTCAAAGAATAACATGTGAAAGACTAAGAACAAAAGGCCAGGGAACCAAAGAGGAAGAGATCAAGGCTCCAGCAGAAAGCAGCAGGAGAGAAACTAAGAATGGTTCTTTCCAGCCCACAAGCTGCTTCTGGACAATGTCAACCAGCAAAACACACCAAGTGTTAGTACTTTGGTTTCCTCCCACATTCCCCTTTCAGCCTCGACCTTCAAAGTCAGCCTCCACATTTCTGAGCACCAACAAAGCTGGTTCTCACCACCTGCAAGTGGGAAGAGCAGGGCAGAGCACCATGAGAGCACCCACGGAGCACCCAGAGTGAGGAACTTCCACCCTTACTGTCAATGATTCAGGTGGCTTAGCCCACCCCTGCAAGTGAAATTGGACAAAGTACCACCACAGCCCTTCTGAGACGCAGAGAAAAGCTTTTAATTACAAGCTGCAACTTGAATTAAGTCCTCCAAACAGCAAGCCCCATGCAAACAATGGAGGGATGCTTACATCTCACCCACAAGTCAGCAATCCAGCTGAAAGCTAAATGTGAATTCAAAGTACAAAATAACTCCATCTTCAGACAAACCTCTCCTCCATGAAGGGGGAAATGGAGAACATGCTTAGTGCTGTTTAACACACTCAACCATAATGATTCGTTCCCTTTTCCACGCCTTAGAAAACGGAGTTGAACTAATTCCAGATGTCTTTTCTAACAATTTGAAATACAGAATTTTTTTTTCTGCATTCATTAAGAGCAATGCCTCCATTCAATACAATCTCTCTTCTCTGCCACTCCAAAAGGCCCAAAGTGAATAAACACATGTTTTAAGGGGGGGGGGGGGGATAAATTAATAAAAATAAAACAACCCACCCACTGGCCCCTATTCCTCCCTTCAAGCTGCTTCTCCTCTACAGAAGGCAAGACCAGAAATTCTGTATTCATCATCCCACATGAGACTTTTTGCTTATCCCCTGTTTGCTGAAATGTTGCATTTAGGTTAGGAAAGAAGTGTGGCTCTCCCTCCTCCTATATTACCTGGCACTTGCAACCACACAGGTCTGTAAGGAGCAGCCTAACCCACCCCCACTGCCTTCACTTTTTTCAAGCTGGTGAAGCACAACTTCTTTACACATCAGGACTGACTCTCCCAGTAATTTAACACACAGACTGGAGTTTCCATCCATGCAGTTGGTGTGAAGGTGAGACAAACAAGCACTCGCATTCAGTCCCCAGGAGCACAGTCATTCCAGCCCCTCCAGCTGCAGAGCTGAGCTCAGCGAGGGGTCCGTGGCCCCAGCCCCACCATTAAGCACTTCAACACCTTCTGCACACACAAAATGCCATCACACAACACCACGGGAACTGTACAGCTCACTGTGACACTCCATTACCTCCACACCTCAGTCCTTCATGGGTAATTTTTTTCCTTGGAAACTGTAAGGACTGGTCTCTGCACTGCAGCTCACCAGCAGATGCTGGATACATTAAGTCACCTGAACCAGAGCCGTGGTTCTCAGCACAAAGTTGCTCCCTCAGCCTGTCCAACAACACTTTTCCCTCCCCTTGCCATTACATTCTGCCTCTCCTCCGGCCTTGTGTGTCATTAGAGACATCAGTGCCCACAGAAACACGACATCCACTACACTTAACGAGCCCTAATGGCTGGGGCTTTATTTGGTGGCCACTGGCATGTCCTTGCAGCCTGCTGTGCCTCACCAGCTGCGAGCTGGTGCCACAGAGGCCCCAGATCCACGTTCCCTGTGGTATTCACATTGTACACAACTTAATGAAACACAGGAGTGATTTCTCCTCAGCTAATTAGAGAAATAAGGCAGGATGGCTGTATTTTGTGCTGTACCTTTGCAAGCACATTCATACATGCCCAGACTTTGGCTGACAGTGGTTCTGTGTCAAACCTAAAAATAAAAATTTTCTTCATTCCTAAAAAAAAAAAACCTTTTAATATACAAAACTCAACTGCTGAGCTATAACTCAGAAGCAGCCATGCCTTCGTGGAGAAAAAAAGAAATCTTTTCCCATACCCACACTGGATTAATCTACAAAAACATGAACACTCCCGTGGTTTAGCCTCAGAAAAGAAAAATTCCCAGTTAAGAGCTGAGGTTATGCTTTATTTTATCATTTTAGATAGTGAAAGCAGCTGTAGGAGCATCTTAGACATCCAGTGGTATCTACTGCGGTTTCCAGAGATAGGGCTGTGGTTTCCAGCATCACTGCAGAGAGGGGAAAATGCAGGTTGAGAATAGTGGAATAACTGAGATATGACAGAGTGTAGGCTGGCAGCACAACTCCCCCATCAGAGGGTTTTTTTCCTATTACATCTCAGGGTTTTTTCCTCCACCTACTTCTTGTAAGCAACAGAAGTTCTCATATTGATAGTTGATACAAAATAAAACTCAGCTATGAAAGGGAAAGAAAGTCACAAGTTTGCTACAGAGAGGCCTCCATGAAATCTGATGTTAAAGGGGATTTGCAAGTCAAGCAATTAGGAAAAAAACCACCACTACTGTATTCTGACCACATAAGGAAACCCAAACAACAAACCTTCATTTCCTTGCCCTGGTGGGAAGTTTCCTCCTTCTGGAAGAAGCTCTGGCTTTTTACACAACACACCCTTATGCAAATATTCTGAATTCCTAGAGTTATTCCTAAGCATTCCCTCACTAAACACTGAAGCTCTTCCCAAAATGAAACAGACTTGTTCACTGAGACATTCATTCTTTTGCATTGTCATTTCTACCTCAGCTTGGGTAGCTATTTTATTTTTGTTTGTGGTTTGGAGGGTTGGTGGTTTTTTGGGGTTTCTTTTTAACCCATGTCTCTCAACAGAAGTGTCTAAGTCAGCAGCGCTGATGCTGACAAGTACTATGATTTAAGAAATCTTATGTTTCACTGGCAGTTAAAAACCACAAAGAACACCCCTGCCCTCCCAAAGTCTCATCCTCCACGAGGATTTCAGAAACTATGCAGTATAACAGGGTAAGAGAGCACAACCAGCAGACAAATTAATTAAAAAAAGAGTAGAAAAGGAGAATTCACTGCAAACCACAAGTTGCATGAAAGGACAGCAAAATAAATTCATTATCAGAAAATAAGCAAAGCCAAGGACACAGCAATATTCAGACAGGAACTCGCCCCCTGTGTGAACAGACCTTTAATAGCAAACACTTGCTAAACAAGTTTCAGAAGGTATATAACGAGGCCCCAGTAAGAATTATGTTTTAAAGCCTTAGTCATCTACATGACAAGTTTAACTTCAAACAATTTTTAGATTGATCTAGCTCAGCCAGCGAAACCTCCCCTCTTGGGAATTCTTCTAAAATTGGCTTATTTAAAATAAATCTAAATTAGCACATCCACACACACTTCCTACTACTACATTAAAATTTAAATTTCTTTATTTTCTCACATTAACAGGCTCCAACGTAAATCCCATGACTGAGCCAGGACCACAAAAAAAGCATCACTGAGACAGAATTTGCAGTGCTCCACTCTGTGACATGAGTAAGTCAAACAGGTACCTGTGGTACCTGGTCTGGCCACAGAACAATTTTTTTTTTTTTCTAGGCTGTACACACACAATCACCAATTTCATTGTCTCTACACACAGTTTCACAAGTACATTTTCAAGCTTCCCAAGATGACAATGCTCAGATTAGGTTACTCTTCAAAAGACCCCTCGTTTCAGTCACACCCAGCACAGGTTGAAGTGACACAACGGGACATAAAATTCTACCTGTTTAAACACATGGTCTTCAGGTTTGCACATATTTTATGGAATTTTGTGCTATGGAATTTACACACAGGTGTAAGAGTTAATATTAAGCATATTCTCCACTTTCTGATTGCAAAGCAGCTCATACAAGGGAATAAAATCAGGTTGTTGGGAAAGACTATAGAGCCCAAAATTGCAGATGTTTGGAGGTACCTTGTATCTCTGAAAAGTTAAACATTTCAGCACTTCCCCCAAAGACAGAGGCATTCCCAACTGCAGAGCTATCATGGCATATGTATATTAACACTGGGACCTGGGCCAGAACAACTCCACTTGGAGACAGAGCACGAAGACAAAACACAACTGAGCAGCACTACGAGAAATAGAACAGGACAAAAATTACAGCAGGAGGGAATGAATGGCTCTCACCACACCTGTGAGTAAAAATAAATAAATAAATCCGTTTCCCAACCCAAATAGTACAGAATTCGGTAGCACTGTGGACAGCTCAATGAGAACCCAATTCAAGAGACAACACTGATGGCAGCAAAGGAGAAAAACTCAAAGCAAGCTTTGGACTGACTTGATTATGTCATTATCCACAGCATTTTCCCATTTAAATCAATGTTTTGCTTCCACCTTGGCTATGTCCAGTTTTGTGAAGTCATACAGTTAAAAAAAAAAAAATCAAACATACAAAACTTTTCTTTCTTGAAACCTGGGCACCAGGTTCCACAGGCCCTCACAGCTGCAGCAAAGCTGTAAAGCAGGAGGCTCCTTCTAAAACTGTATTTAAAAGCACTAAGTTTACTCTGAAAAGAGAACAGTAAAAGCAAAACAAATTAAAATGGAGACGTTAAAGTGAATTGCACTAACCTGTGGTGCTTACAAAACACATAAAAAGACGCCCCCTATTAATTCAGTCCTGATTATATAAAACTACAGACACCACCTCAGCCTCGAGGATTTAAAAAACCACTTCCTGGCCAGTACTGGAAAGTCTCTTCAAAGCACGAATTCTTAGAAATGGCTACCAAAGGGGACTGTGTACCAACAAATTACAGCTGTGGGGTAAGACATGAGATACTCAAGTTCAGTCCACCTGGGGTTGACGCTATTCAGGCTTGTCTTTTTCTAATTTTCATAGTATAAAACATACAATGAAATGTTTAAGTTCAAATTCGGGTATTACAGTAAATGTGAGGGGAAAAAAAAAAACAACAAAGCACTTGCACTGAGTTCAAAGTGCTGCACTTCCCTAGTCAAGAGGGTAAGAGATACTTTACATTCTAGTGGGCTGCTTTGTGAGTACATCAGAAAGGATGCATGATACTAAAACAAATTAACTGGACAATGCATGGAACAGATCCCTACCCACAGCCACTACAGCTAAAGCTACGTCATATTTTCCACCAGCTACTTTTTTCTAGTTCATAACTTACCAAAAATAAGATACTGGGAGGCTGACTTTTCTTCATTTTCAGATTTAGTAATATTTTCTGGTGGGGTGAGTATTAAAAATTCCATCACTAAAAATACGACCAAGTATTTTGCTTAAACCTGAAACAGGTGAGGCAAAACAGCACCGAATTTTGACAAGTCTTACAAGTTCTGTAAAGCTGTTGCCAGTACATGCTTAGCTGACACGAACAAAACTTTCATTAGGCATGTAAAGTTCCTCATTAGTTAGAACTGTCTATGTTTGCAAAGCCAATTCAGCAGTTAGAAGTTTACTGCCTTCATCAGCTCGATCCCTGACGTTTCTGGAAAGCCAGAAGTGTTCAGAAAGACTGATTTCTGGACTGGAGAAATCTTTCCCTCCTACACAGTTCTAAGTGGTCAAAAGAGCATCATATGATAATGTAAGCCGTATTTTCTCTTGCACACTTAAAACATTTGTCTTTCCCATCCTTCTGTGAAAAAACAGGCAGAGTGGTGGTGATAGCAGTGAAGGAAGGGGTACAAATTGTGAAAAAAAGAACTTTCCTGGAAGTCAGGAAGGTTTGGCTGTTCCTCTGCACTCTTTCTATTTTTAGAAGACACCACTACACACCTATGAGCACACATGATGATTCTGAGAAAGTGAAAAACTTCCACGACAAGAAAAAATAAGTTCACAAAACCCCATTCAAGTGCAGAGTCAGTAAGAGAACCACTGCTGAACACAACGTTTCACCTTTCAACAGCCAACAGGATGCTTCAGTTCACCAAGCAAAGGAGAAAGTTTGGTCTGCACGTTTGACACCACCAATTATCTCTTCACCTCATCCTTAGCCACCTGCAGACTACACAGCTGGCTGAGGTGACACAGTGACAGGGAATCTCTTCCTTCCCTAGGAAAACATACTGCTCCTGACAACAATATGCCTGCAAAAGTTATGCTGTGTGCTGCAGGCTGTAACTTTGTCAAATGCAACTTCGGTTTGAGGAAAAACTCTCACACAAAAAGGAAGAGAGGTGAAACTATGCGAAGTTCTCACTCCCTCCTCTACATGTGGCAGCTTAACAGTGAGTGTCAGCTTTAATTTTCTGTCTAAAATTAAGCCAAAGAAACTGGGCAACTCTGTGATACCAGCAGATTTAGCACAGTAAGAGCAGGTCCAGATCCAACCCCAAAAGAAGAGAAAAAGCCTTTTTAAGAAGAGAAGGGCAGAACTTTGACAGCAGGTACAGAGGAGCTCTTGCTGCTGCTGAAACCCAAGCCAGTAGGACACTGGTGGAGTTAAATTCCAGGAGATGAAGAAGATACCATTTCTACCACCCCAACTAAGGCATGAGCACACCTTTCCCTGCATCACATTTTGGGACCAAAGATTCCTAAAGGGAATCAACATCCAACATCTAATATCTTCAAGAAAATATATGGGAAGTAAAAAACAAGCACATGCACTGAAAAACAAAAAAAAGACTTTTAAGTTTCAACAGTTTGTTCACAGCTTTAAAAAGGTAACTTACAACTAAACAATAAGTGAGAAAATAACCTTAATTTCACTGATTTGGTAAAGCTGTTTCTTGTGCTGGGTAAAAAAGGTTTTATTTCACATGCAAAGCCATAATCCCTTCCATGAAGTCACTCTTTTTCAGGCAATCACTGCTTCAACAATAAATTAAGACCTTGTGTAGCAGGCAAAACCCCAAAATCCTTTCAAAAAAAGGAATCTATGGTGTGCAAAGTTTAGAATTTATAAGTACACCAACACCAAGCAGTGTAAGTTCCAGAAGTTTATGCAACTTTTAATCAAGTCTTTTAACTGAGACTATTTTTATTACACCTTTTCGACATTTTTCTGTCCTTATAGAAAAAGACAAACCAAAAAGTAGCAGGATCAAACTTTATCTTTAAAAAACAAAGAATTCTCTCTCAGATTTTCAGATTTTTTACTTTTCACAGTTTTTTGAAGGCAAAAAAAAAGGTATGGGCACAATATCGCAGCAAGTTCAACACCAAGGCAGTAACTCAGACAGTACTTGGGGAAAAAGGAAAGGGGATCACAGGTTTCCTAACCGTGGAAAGAGTGATTTCACAATGTCCCCCTCGTGTACAAAAAAACCACCTTACTCCAGACATAACAGCACGTTTGAATGAAGTTTCCACGTTTGGCAGCAACTTTTTGAAATTAGTCAGATACGGCCTCCCAACTCTCTTGATACTGTTTCCAGAGAAAGAATTAAGCCTAAAATAGCAAACCCTGTGGCAAATTGAGTGATTACACTGGCAGGAGTCCAGCACCACGGGCACCCTCGGGATGGGCCTGGCTGCAGGGTCCGGGCTAGCAGCGGGAGCTGGAAGAACAAAGTAGCTCGTGTGGATCAGCGAGATCCGGAGTCGGGATCCGGGTTATGGCAGGCAGGGATGGAGCGTTTACTTGGTGTCAAGGATCTGCTGACAGATGTGGAGAGGCTGGAGCTCTGGTGCGCTCCCAGCAGCTGCAGCTCGGTGAGGGGTTCTAAACTACACTTCTGCTCTCTCCCCTGAACAGATTTCAGCGTGTTTGGAATGGGACTTCCCTGGCAGCTCACAGGCCACATGAAGTAGCCTTGCACAAGGCAGTGAAGCATCTTTCTGAGAGTCCTTGTTTGCTGGCCCACAGCACAGCCACGCTCTCCTAAAAAACTCCAAGACTTGGTGATTTTGGAGTGCAGCAGGAAGCTGTCTGGGCTGCTGGAAGCCACTGTGCTGCTGAGGCTCTCCGTGGATGATTTCACAGGAAGGAAGCAGAGCCTCACCATGCAGAGACCGACTCACAGCTCACAGCCCGGCACAGACACCGCCAATGCCCAGCTCTGCACGGGGGGAAAGGGCTGAGCCACACAGATAAACTCGGAAGTAAACAAGGCACAAGATGAGCTCGGCTGGAGGGAGCAGAACAGCAGGAGCCCCAGACACACACCAGGAACAACACACAGCAACCCTGAACTTGGGGAAAGTTGTTCTACCAAGAGCCCGGGGTTAAGAGAGGGTTGTTGCACGAAGGGGAAACACGTCCTTTCACACTGAACACACGTCCCTGAAGGTAAACAGCAACCACCAACTGGAGCTAAGTTAATTCTGAGCTAAAGGGAAAGTGGTAGGATCAGATAGAGAGTAAATAAAAGAAGGTAAAGAGACTCCCACACATAAAACTACGCTCAGCCCACATGCTAGTAATATTTTTAATTATCTGCCTCCTTAAGTGCAATCTGGAACAAGATGTATCACCAGGAGGTGAACACAACAGCTTCAGCAGTAACAGCACCATGAACACCTGTAAACCTGAAGTGGTATCTGTACCTAAGCATGGGAACTTCACACAAGAAGACACCAAAGGATTACATCACTATTATTCACAGTTGTTGGTACTGAAATGTGCAAATGATGGTACACACGACAGCAAAATCATGAATGTCCCTCTGGACACACGAGCTGCAGAAACCTGTCCCTCTGCTGTGCTAGAGAGAGTTTTCGTGCACTGCAGAAAAAAGAGAAAGTAAAAACAGAGGAGCCGTATTTCAAAACAATCATCCTGATTGTCTTTCTTGATTCTTGTCCCTTGCAAAGAACCAAATCAGACCAAAAAGAAAAAAAAAAAAAAGGAAGCCAGTACCTAACTGTGGATCCCAAGACATGAATGCTTTAATGCTTTTACAGAAGAAGCATCTGTAAGAGGCGCAGTAAAAGACATCTCAGTTACACGTCCTGTACTTCACTACACTATTCTTTGCTAGATTACCCCAAGGGAAGAGATTTTATGCAAAACCGTTGAGAACAGCAACATCAAATAAAGTTTCATTTATTTTAAAACTTTTCTAGAAGAAAACCGGGTGCCAGTCACGCAAAAACTGCAGTTTGTATGTAAGAATTCTCACCACAGAAACAGCCTAAAACGCCGTCCCATAATGAACTGCACAAACTCGCGCAGTATTAACCTCTATTTCCCCTAAACGATATTACATGTCTCTGAGCGAGTTGGTAACTCTTCTCTGCACGTCCACGTTTCCTTCTGCTCCCAGATTTCCCCGCAGACAGAGCCCGAGGACACCTGAGGCAGCCCATCACCTCTCCCGGCCGCTCCCGACATGTGGACGCGCTTCCCCCGCACCTCCCCAACACCAACTATCGCAGCGCGGCCGAACACGCGGCGAGCCGGGAATGCCAGGATGGAGCCGGGAGCGAGGAAATGGAGACCCCGCTCCGCGGCGGGAGCTGCGCCGGCCCCGGGGCTCGGCAGAGGGAGGGCAGAGCGGGGCAGGGCAGGAGACCCTCCCCTCAGAGGGGCCCCCGGACACGCGGCCGCCCTGCCCGAGGTGGCGGCGGCGCCCTGACCCTCCTTCCTCCCCCGGCCGCGGCTCCAGCCAGGCCCGAGCCGGGGGGCTGAGCGCTCCCGGGGCTCCCCGCGGACACGGGCCGGGAAAGCCGCTCCGAGGGGAGCGGGGGAGGGAGAGAAACCCGGGCGCAGCCTCACCGGGTCCGGCGGAGGGGGCTCCCGGGTACATGTCTCCGTGTGCGACGGCGGAGGCGGCGGCGGCGGCTCCAGGGGAGGGCACGGGGGAGGGAGCGAGCCCGAGCCCCGGCTACGCTGTCGGGGGAAGGGGAGGAGGAGGAGGAAGGGGAGGGGAGGGGGGAGGAAAAGAAAAGGGGAGAGGAGGAAGGGGAAAAAAAAAAAAAAAAAAAAAAAAAAGAAAAGAAAGAGGGAGGAGGAGGAGGGCCGGGAATCCAGGTTACTCGGCGGCACTGAGGAGCGGGGAGGGGAGAGGGGAGGAGCTGCGGGGTCACGGGGAAGGGGCGCTCCGCCCTCCGGCCCGGGCGGGCGGGAAGCGGGAGCACAGCAGGAGAAGGAGAAGGAGAAGGGGAAGAAGGAGAATCACAGGATCAATTAGAGTGGAAAAGGTCTCCGAGATGACCGAGTCCAACCTATGACCGCACACCACCAATGTCAAACAGACTGCGGCACTCAGTGCCACGTCCAGTCTTTCCTTAAACACCTCCAGGGACAGTGACTCCATGCCTCCCTAGGCTGCACATTCCAATGCTTAATCACCCTTTCTGTGAATTATTTCTTCCTAATGTCCAACTTAAACCTTCCCTGGCGCAGCTGTGTCCTCTTGTCCTTTGCTTTCAATGAGACCTTGGAAAATGACTGTGTGCCTCCAGCTCTCTGCACTACCTCTCCTCCTTACACGTGTTTAAAAGGGATGCTGGAATGATACCGGTATTACACATATGCTCTGTTTACTTGGAATTTGGATTGGATTGTTTCATTTCTCTTATTCCTCTTGTAGCTGTGAAAACCTCAGGTCACCTCATAGATCTTGCACCTCCATACCACATCCACTTTTACTCATATCTGTGAAACCCATCAGTGATGATGATTCCTGCAGGAACTGTCATGCTATTGTAATCATCAAATTGGTACCTCTTCCTTTCAGCAGAAGAAAGGAGGGGAAAAAAAATAAATCTTAAACCTTCCAAGGAGTCAAAGAGCAATTTACTGATGCTCACTTCCACCAGAAGGAGTTACCTACGGAGTTACAATATAGCAGCACAGTCCATCCTTTCAATCACCATGTCGATGTGGAAGCCCTTAATAAATTCATACAGTTTTCATCCCAGATCAGTCAAGGCCCTTCAAATTCAACCGAATTCCTTCACTACATATTATCTGCCAAAGGACAAGGCAAACATATGGCTTCTATGGTTTGTCAAACCAATTAATATCCTCCTTCATCAGTTCATATTTGAAGTGATAACAAAGCATCTCAGTGCTCCAAAGTGTTTACCCTTTTGGGCCATACTTGTAGATATTCAAGGGCTGCTATTAACAGCTCAGCTTTCACTTCAAGTGAACGGCTCCTGAAACCATTGTCACCACTAGAGTTTCCACTGGAGTGATTTCAGATTTGTCTCCGTTCCAAGCTTCTCAAGTTGCTGGAAAGTCAAGATTTACCCATAACTATAAACAAATAAAGGACAAAATTATGGGTCAACTTTAGTTTTCAAGTAAAACCAGGCAGCTCTAGAAAAGAGATAAACAAGGGACCTGGCAAGGGGGTTGCTGTTTTCCTCTCTGTGAGGAGCTGGGTAACATTTTTTCACAACCACCCAAAACCAAGAGCCAGAAGAGAGTTATCTGAGGCAAATTTGGCTTTTCTGCTGAGGTGACAGGAAGAAACCATGCAGTCCCTGTATTGACATCTAATTTTTTGATACTCTATTTAAATCAATCTCTTCAATCTAATCAGGAATATAACTTCCCTGATGATTACACAGACTATCATGCCTGTTAGACCTGCATTTAAGAAAAAAAAGAGCACAAAAATACACTGACAGGTTTCTAGAAATGTCCACTTGACTAATTTGGTCACCCTGATGAGCAGCACTGACCAACAGTGAGGCTAAAAGTACATTATGGTACTCGGGTAACAGTTTGAAAATCCTGCAGTTTGAATGGTGCCAACAAGCAACAGAAGACAGGTGAGATACAAGGGGAGGTTTTACCAAACAGTAAACACATATCCCACACTTCTCTCCAGCTCCACAGGATGCTCTGAAATTGATTTCAGAAGTTCCCTGAAAAAACAGAGATCCTGAAAACAGCAATTAATACCTTTAACGTCCTAGAGTGCAACATAATTGTGTTGATTTAGAGCTGATTCCTGTGGATTTAGCACTTCATAAGCAAAAGGGCTTATCACGGTTTGTACAGAACTGCAGGGCTGCACAGTTAAATAATAAATTAGTTAAATGGTTTTATTTAAGCACTATTTTCTCCTGTAGAAGTGCTGCTGTTCCTGCAGGCATGTTTTCGTGGTACTATTTTCATTTCTGTGCATCTGAGGGAAGAGAGTTACAGCTCTCTTCTACCTCTGTTCACACACTTGTTTTGGGCCATGTCACTTGCTTTATTTCTAATGCTTTCTGTCACTGACAACTGATGTTTTGGAGCACAGTGAAACCTAATTATGTCTTACCGGGAAATTTCACCCAAAAAAGGCCTCAGTTCTTGAAAAGGTTTGGTCTGAAAGAGAGATTTGAAAGCTCTGTAACAGCATTCTTTTATAACATGTTCTTTATATGCTGTATTAACAATTATATGGTAGTATAAGAACAGCTGCTTAAACACTTAAAATTAGGTTTCTCTAAAGGAAAAATTGAGTGACTGCTGGGCACAATACCTGTCCTAACTGCTGGATTCCAAGATGACACTTCCCAGAACTCTCACGGAATATCTTCTGTGATATCTCTCACGAAGAAATCATTAGTTGGGGGGGGGGAGGAAGGGAAGAAGAAAGAGAATGTTCTAATCATTCTGGAAGCAAAGATGGTATTTAGGAGCAGCTTTTAAAACTCATTTATAGCAGCAGCAATCTGGAGGAAATATTTTATATACAAACAGGCTCGTATTGATTGCCATAAGTACCAACTCTTCCCTTTTAAAACTAAATTACTTTAAAAGCCCCAGAGTTTTTAAATGTCTTGTAGTCATTGCTTACAATAATACAGTGGCAAAAATTTTCGTTCAGAGCAGAAAGATGGAAATTTTATTCCTGACTTGGAGGGGATTTAGGCTTATATTTTCCATCTTAAAACTTTTAAGATGTTACCTGGAGTGTGTGCATTAGATCTGTCATGTACTCTGTGTTCTGCTTCGCATAAGAATTTAAAATCAGAACAAAAGTGAAGACCATGGCTCTGTCATCTGATGTATTCACATGGTTACAAAGACTTTGAGGGTCTGGTCCCCTAATCAGGGACTGTTTGTTATTTCAACAATTAGTGATTTAATCACAATTAATCCACAGTAGAGGGACCAACACCTGATTTTTGTCTTCCTATAATAAGATAACTGTTCCAACTACTAAGCTACAAAGCCACATTTGTTAAAAGAATTACAATATTTAGTTTTTAAAAAAACCCATTTATTACTATTAGATTACAAACTTTAGTTTACTCAAAAAGACAACTTTTCCATGTGATCAGGGCCAACAATACAGCAATTAGACACTATGAAAAAGATGCAGCACCACCTATTGGGGATGTGTTACATACGCTGATTATTACAATTCTAAGTTTTGTTCTCTGTTGTACTGACCTTGTTATAAGGAAACAAACCCCCAAAAATGTACCCAAGGAGAAAAGGAGTTTCCAAAAAGAAGCTAGAAGAAGCAAATACTGTACCTGAGACTGCTCACCAACAGAATTCAAGATAGCAACTTGAAGGTCCACAGTTTTTATGTCAAAACTCTAAACTCTACCAGATCAGTACAGCACAGCAGGCACAACTGCAAAAAAACAGCGGAAAACAGTTACAGGAGGGGATGACTGTCCCGGTAAACAGCACATAAACAGGGACTCAAAGTAGATGAGTGAAACCAGCCCAGAGAAGCTGTGGCTGCCCCACCCCTGGAAGTGTTCAAGGCCAGGCTGGATGGGGCTCTCAACAACCTGGTCTAGTTGGACTGAGATGGTCTTTAAGGTCCCTTCCAACCCAAACCATTCTATGACTCTGTGTCTCTGTGATTATCTACCAACACCTTCCCACCTGTTGCCTTTGTGTGAAGAAATAAATCATGCAATTGTTTAGGTTAGAAAAGATCATTGAGTCCAACCATTAACGCAGCCCTGCCAAGTCCCCCACTAAACCATGTCCCTCAGTGCCACATCTACACGTCTTCTAAATACCTCCAGGGCTGCTGGCTCAATCATTCCCCTGGGCAGCCTGTTCCAATCCTTGACAATCCTTTCCATGGGGAAATTTTTTCCTAATATCCATTCTAAACCTCCCCTGGCACAACTTGAGGCCATTTCCTCTTGTCCTGTTGTTACCTGGGAGAAAAGACCAACCCCCCTTGGCTACAACCTCCTTTCCAGGAAGCTCCTTCCCCAGCACTGTTGCTCTTCCTCAGACCCACCCCAGCGCCTCAATGTCTTTCCTGTCGTGAAGAACCTAAATCTGAACACAGAATTCGAGGTGAGGCCTCAGCAGTGCCTGGCACAGTGGGACCATCTGGTCCTGCTGGCCACACTGTTGCCTCTGGTCACTGAGAAAGTGAAGCCTTGAGAGCTGGAGAAAGGCTTCCTTTCGAGAAAGGAAGAACCACTTCAGGAAGATTAAAAGCAACAACAAAATAGTTCATCAAGGGCAGGGAAAGAGAAAGGAACTATCAACTTCAGGTCTCCTTAGCGAAGAACCCTTGAGTTTGACAACTTTGATGAATACCAGTGACCTCGGTCATGTTCTAACAATAAGGCAGCAGCTCTGTAGTGGTGCCCACTCACAGCTAATTTAGGGTGAAGTGCTAAGGACTGACTGCTTTGCATATGCAGCGATAATGACGGATAAAGTGTCAGAATGAATATGGAGTGATAATGACTGGGAGAACTAATTGCAAAGTTTTGTTTTAAATTTTGAAACTGCCACAATTCATCAGTGTTCTAAGCACTTACAGCAGAGGAATCTCTAATTCTTTAAATGCTGCATGTGTGTGTGTATATATTATATATATATATTTATATATATATACAAACCAAGTTAATCTGCATCTTGCTCTTGTCTTCCTTTCTTGGCTGCTAAGCAATCCACAAGCATATCCTGCCAGATCTCTGCCACTGCTTTCTACCATCCTCCAAGTGTAAAATATCCATTTCAGGGAAGTTTCATAGCCAAGTTAGGTGTTTTGTTTATCATGAAGACAGTCCTGTGCAATCCTGTAACAGCTTGCTAGTAAAACAGTTGTATTATTATCCTAAACCTCCTCACCCTGGAAATCACTCACTACCCTGGCATTATAGAAAACACAGAAGCATGCAAACTTCTATTTTTAGCCCTCATCTATTTGCTATCAATTCATCCAGAATGGAGACTGCTCTGCTCCAAAAGGATGGCAATGTGTTAGACAGCAAAGAGTACAGACAGTTGCAGGATCAGAGGTGAAAAACATGAGCCTCTGCAACTTTCTAGACCCATGGCCTCCCTTGGAATTAAGCTTTATTAATCAGCAGTCCTGACCAGATACATAGGCTTCAAAAAGATTTTGAAGCAGCACAACTGGAGGTTTTTTTGCTTTCTTATTACACAGTGATTTGTTTTCATCAGAACTTTATTCTGAGCTCCTACAGAGCAGCTTTATCAGTGTCACTCAATAGATGCAGGAAGACAGCCATGAAGCAAGGATGCAGGCAAATCTCATTTAATTAACATCTTTGCCAAGCAAAGCCTAAGCTTATGTGAATGTCACATTTAAATTTTAGGTCTTCGTATTTTATTTAACAATGCATCAGCATTTCTCAAAACTTTTAGCTTAGGGACTGTTATATCAAAACCATTATAAACCCACGTCTATTAAACCTTTAATTTTGTTCTCTGTTTGCACACTTTCCCATGCCAGCATCGTTGGCAAGTTCATTTGATTGAAAAGGAACCTTATTTCCATATTGCTGGTTTCCAGTCAGGTCATCCCACAGACCACGGGCACAGGAGGGGCTTGGCAACACCGGAGTGAGGGACAGACAAGGCAGGTTCATGCAGGTCATTTGTGAAATCCCATCCTCAAGCACCCAAAAAACGACACAGGTTCCAGGATATTACATCCCACTGCAAAGATGCATTTATTTGCTACTTTGAGTTAGGTATAAAAATGTAGACCAATTGCCCCGTGCCTTCAATAGGAAGTTTAAGTAAATGCTTAAATTCAGAGCTGGTGACCCCACTTAATAGGGTTAAGCACCCACAAGTCAAGCACTGCAAGGCTCTGCATTTATCATCTCTGTCAGTGAGTAGTGTCAGATCTTCATTTAGTGAAATTCTGAGCTGTTTCTGATCCTTAGGAAGGGATTGATACAAGAGGTCAAGTCCCTCTTGCCTACCTCAGTTTTCACTTGTAATGGTCTAATATTTCCTCAGGTTTTTATGAGGGAACATTACAACAGCAGGGTGCCAGATATGCTTTGCTGTTAATGGAAAAGTGTCCTTTTAGGATTCTAAGGGTTCAAGCAAATGATCAAATGATCAAATAATTTTGCTCTGGCTTATTTTTGAAAGCTTGCCTTATTTATAATAGAATAGTTTGAGTTGGAAGGGACCTTTAAAGGTCAGCTAGTCCAGCCCCAATGCCACGAGCAGGGGCATCTTTTCCTAGATCCAGTTGTTCAGAGCACTGTCCACCCCGGGTGACATCCCATCCCTCAGGCACGTCAGCCACACTCTCACCTTGGAGTCATCTGCAAATCCGCCGAGGGTGCACTCCATCCCCCTGCTCATGGCATTGACGAAGATAGAAACCATTCTGGTGCCAATACGGACCCCTGAGGGGTGAGTGATGATCCCTCATCACTGATCTCCAGCTGGACATTGAGCAGTTGATCACTGCGCTCTGGATGTGACCGATTCCTCACCTGCCGAGCAGTCAAACCTCCCTCTCCAATTTAGAGAGAAGGACATCTGTCAAGAACATGGAAAAAACCTGAGCGATCATTTCTTTTTTCACAATCTGATTGTTCCTTTGAAGCAAAAGGCTGGAATTCGCTGGGGCCCATCAGAATCACAGAACAGCTCAGGTTGGAAGGGACCACAGTGGGGTCATCTGGTCCGACCCCCCTTGCTCCAGCAGGGTCATCCCAGAGCACGTGGCACAGGATTGTGTCCAGACAATCTGGGAATATCCCCAGTGAGGGAGACTCCACAACTTCTCGGGGCAGTTTGTTCCGGTGTGTGGTCACTCACATGGGAAAGAAATTCTTCCTCATATTCAGGTGGAAGAAGTCGTGTTCCACAGGTTACACAGCTCTGGAGAAGCCGGGCAGCGGGAAGTTTTCAGCAACAGCTCATTCTGCACCTTTTTTCCTCCGTTTTATTACATATAAGTTAAAGAAAATGGCACGGTTTGTGAGGCAGGGACACCCCAAATAGCGGGGGGAGGGAGGTTGTGTGCGCCCCTCAGGTTGCTCCAGGGGGGATTAGCATGGATACCAGGGAAAATTTCTTCACCAAAGGAGTTTTCCAGCCCTGGCGCTGCCCAGGGCAATGATGGGAGGGATTTAAAAGCCGTGTAGGTGTGGCACTGGGGGAGTCGGGTGGACGGGCGGACTCGGTGATCGGGGCTATTCCAGCATAGAACGTTGGATGTTTGGGAGGGAATTCCTCGCCGTGAGGGCGGTGAGAACAGCGGGGGGGGGGGGGGGAGGAGCGAGCGTCCGCCATGCGCAGCGGGTCACGTGGGTGTACGTCACCAATGACATCACCCACCGCCATTATAAACCCGCGCCGCTGTGCCCGCCCTCTCTCGCTCCGCGGCGGCCCAAGGTGCTGAGTCCTTCTCACGAAGCTAAGGCCGAACCACCCGGCGACCAGCACCGCGCCCCGCCATGGCCTCCGTCTCCGAGCTCGCCTGCATCTACTCCGCCCTCATCCTGCACGACGACGAGGTCACCGTGACGGTGAGTGCGGCCGCACAAGATGGCGGCGGCGGCGGGCGCGCGGCATGGCCGCCCTGAGGGGCCGCGCCGGGCCCGCTCTCACCGCAGCGCTCTCGTTGCAGGAGGACAAGATCAACGCGCTCATCAAGGCGGCCGGAGTGAACGTGGAGCCCTTCTGGCCGGGGCTGTTCGCCAAGGTGAGCGTGAGGGGCCGCGGGCCGGGCTGGGGCGGCACGTGGCGCTCCCCCCCCCTTCCCCTTCCTCAGCCCTCACGCCGTGTTAACGCGGCTTCGCTGCCGTTCCTTGTTCCCCGCAGGCGCTGGCGAACATCGACATCGGGAGCCTGATCTGTAACGTGGGCGCGGGCGGCGGAGGGGCCCCGGCTGCTGCTGCCCCTGCCGGAGGTGCCGCGCCCGCCGGAGGAGCCGCACCCGGTGAGTGGCGGCTGTGCCCGGCCGGGGCTGGAAATGGGGATCCAGGGGATGGGGGGGTGAGAGGGACTTCAGAGGTCAGGTAGTCCACCCTCCCCGCTATAGGCAGGGACATCTCCACTAGAACAGGTTGCTCAGAGCCCCATCCAGCCCGGCCTTGGACACTTCCAGGGATGGGGCATCCGCAGCTTTACGAGGACCAGTTACAGGCACTGTTCTAATGTGGTTTGTGCATGACAGTCTGTGCGTGAGTCTTCAGCACCCTCCCCTTTGGAAGGGCTGATGTTGCAGCATTAGTGTTAGCTCAGAGTCAGGGCTGATCTTCCCACGTGTCATCAGCGTTTCCTCCAAAGTTTGTTTTGGTTTGTTAGAAATTAATTGTTCAGGCACACCACAACTTTCCTAGTAGTGCAAACACTGGTCTCCTTGCCTTGCTGGCTTAGATTTTTAGGACTGCTCAGGTCTTGCTGCTTGATGTTACAGTCAATATACGTGAAGCCTTTTGTGGGAAGTGACTTTTCTGAGGTGTTAACATGGGACATAAAACCTGACTCCTTTCTCCTTTTCCAGCTGAGGAGAAGAAGGAAGAGGAAAAGAAAGAAGAATCAGAGGAATCTGATGATGACATGGGCTTTGGTCTTTTTGACTAATTAAGTTTTCTACCTGCCTGTAATAAAGAACATCTACTTGTACTCCTGTCTCTCTCGTGGATCAGTGTTAAGGGGAGTAGGTGGAGCATGAGGGTGTTACCTGTGGATGCTGAAACTCACTGTGCATTACTCTGGGGCTTCACAACTTGTCAGGTTTTTGTACTCCACAAGCAGAGTTATAGCTCCTATGGACAAAATAAAAAATAGAGCTCCTAACCTATGGACAAAGGTGGGAATGTAATCCCAGGGAGCATGGGATGTGGTTGTGTTTATCAAAAGTGCTGAGACACAACTGGTGCTGTCTCTTGTGCTGTAACATCTCTAGTTCAACCCTTATCAGCAGTTCACCTCCCACCTTGTCCCGGGTACTGGGACACAGCAGGGTGGCCCAGATGTGGCACAGCAGGGATCAGGTGCATTTCACAGTGGGGGAAAACCCTGCAATTCTCAGGTGAAGGGCCTGAGGTTGTGTAAGGTGCAGAATTTATTTGCCATTCCAGAAAAAAAAAGGTCACTGAAAACTGCTTTGGAGGTTGGGTGGGGGAGCTGATTTAACATTGCTCTGTGAAAGGAGCAACTTAAGAAGTACCAGGACTTAGCCAGCAATTGAACAAGTTAAAGGCTGTTCCAAATGTGTATTCCAAAGTATTGAAATTGAACATTGCTGGAAGTTCCAGGTGTGTAAGAAGGGCTCCCAAGTTGTGTGGGAGGGTGGTTCCACATCTAAACCAACCACCCATGCACTCTGCACTGTCCCAGCTTCACAAAAAAAATGGAATTACTTTTGTGGAGAGCTCGTTTATTTTGAAAGACACAGGCACTCATGGAAGAATTTGGTCCCTGTCCTGCTGCTGAGCACTCACCTGAGCTTCCAGAATAGCTCCGGCAAACCCTCCCACTGTGACGTTCCCCAGCCCTTTTTTAAAGTAACCTCCACCAGGAAAATTAATTATTAAAGTCTAAAGGACTTTCAAAGTAATTACAAGTCACACAGGTGGTAACACTGACTTGTGCTGTGGTGGAGGAAAATCTCTTTCTCAAAAGAATTACATCTTGAGATTTCCTCCTTCAGTCCTTACCTACTGTTGCTCCTCAGGTCCTGCATAAATGAATTCTTGAAAGCTTGTGGATTAGGGTGGGGGGAAAACTCCAAGCAGAGAAAATCCTCAGTGATTTCTTCTGCAGTGCACGCACACGAAATAATACAGTCAGAGTTTCACTGGTAACACCTTTTTAATAGGTCAAAGTAACTGTACAGTTTATTATATTCTTCCTGAGAATAATTTATATCCCTCAACAGCAAAAAGGGAGTGTGGTTTTTATTTCAACAGAACAGATGGCATAACTGGAAAACCAAGGAAAATCTAATTACACTGCTCTACTGTAACTCCTCCCAGGCAAGATAGACAAAAGGATGGGTTAGTTAACTACAGTGGGTTTAAAATAGTCATCATGGCTTTAATCTGTCTTTATAAATTATATAAAAATGGGGGACATGGATGGTTACAGAACTCCTCTAAATGCAGCTCTGAATTGCTCTGGTACAAAGCAGCATTTTCACTTCCAAGGAAAACAACATTGCTACAAAAGAACTGGCACGTTATCCTGGTGAAAAAGACGAGTGTTCAGTTGTGTCCTACAGCTAGTTCCAAACAAATGCTTCACACAGTCACGTAAAAGAAAAAGGCAGGAAGATGAAGAGGGCTTTAGTTTGTCTTGAAATGACCGAAGTCTTGAAAATATAGCTTTTTATTCTTTCTCTGTAAATCGTGATTAGCATATTGCGACATAAGTGTTCTAATAAAAAAAAAAATTCCAGTCTGGATAGTTCATTTACTGTGGGCAAGAATTCTCAGCCCTGAGGTTTCCCCGAATTCTTCACTTCACAATATCTTTTCCCCGATCTGCTGCTCCAACAGTTTTGGCTCCGAGACCGTGACCCTGTGGCAGCTCCACGCGATGGTGCAAAGGGCCCTGCGCTCCGTGGCTCTTGAGTTCCCGAGGGCTCCTCCTGTACAAACCTCATCTGTGGTGATGCCACTTCTGAATCCCAGACCAGCTTGGCTCTACGATAAAGACTGGGTTAAACTGCTGCGATGAGAGAACCAGCGGCGGTCGGTCAGGTCTGCTGAAGCGAGAGGCGCTGGAAAGCCAGGACTGCACTGGGTTAATCCTCACTGCTGGTGGAAGGTGAAGAACATCCTGTTGCAAGCAGAACTCCAAGACTGATGACGCTCTCCCCTCAGTGCTTAGTGCGGCCTGGACTGGCTGATTTTCAGTCTGGCTTGGTCGATAACATCCAGCAGGTTTTTGGCATCCACAGCCAGAGCGTGAGCAGCCGTCAGCATTTGCTTCTTGTACTCCTGCTGCAGGCTGGTCATCACGTACTGCTGGGCCAGCTTCATCTTGTTGATGAGCTCGGCCAGGTCCGAGTTCAGCAGCTTCTGTGCCATCTCAATCTGCAACGAGACGGTTCTGTCAGCTGGGAGGGTGTTTGGAGCACTGCACTCACAGTGATGCCACAGAGACAGCCCCTGCCTGAGATCCCTGACTGCAGCCAGGGCTGTCTTGTGGGCACCACGTGGAGCAGCAGATGGAATCTGGCAGCTGCTGCTCTACCCTGGGTGGAGATCAGGAGCAGCCCTGATCAGCTGCTGAGCCACCCACTGTTAAAAACCACCAAGACCCAGGTAGTGGATTTTAACCCGTATCTTGCCACTAACACATTACTGAGGGTTTCCAGGTCCCTCTTATCATCACTCTTTTTACTACTAAAGCAGCTCTGTAGGCACAGAAGTAGCTCTACAAAATCAAACAGATCAAGAGGGCACATACTGGTTGGTTAACCACATGGCTAAACCAGGATGATTGTGTGATTCTCTGTCCTTCTCATTATCACACTTGTTCCAAGATTTTGGAAGAAAATGGTTTTACTCATGAACTTCACTGAAAGCTCTGTCACTTCTCATCTAGAACAAGGTTACTACAGGAAACCTTCCAGCTGCACCAAGCTCTGCTCAATTACCTGTTCAATGACTCTGAATTAACCCCCAGATGGTCTCCCTGCCTTGGAATACTGAGATTTATGTCCTCTTCCTTAGTACTTCCTACATCCAGTTTGAGCATCCTCACTAATACTAAGCCTATGCCCATGCAGCAATTCTAATAAAATTAATTTACTGTGGACTTACAGGAGTTGAGCCTGCTCAGTGAACCAAAATGTGAGCCCAAAACCTGTCCCCACTGGCTGAGGCTGTGGAAAGGTAAAGGCTGAGCATCAGCTGAGCTCCACATACCTCTCTGTGGGTGCTTGGAGGAAGCACTGGGAGAGTCTCGTCTACAGTTGCCAGTAAGGTTCTTAGTGCCAAGCCAACCTCCTAAGGAAAAAAAAAATAATGAAGGAAATAAAGTTTAAAGACTTAGAATGAATAGAAAAGAGAACTGTAGGAATGCAGGAGGCAGCACACATGCTTAGTTCCTCATCTGGATAAGAAGGCAGTTAGAACATGGCTGAGACACTTCAAAATCCACCTGCAACTGTGTGTTTCACCATCAAAACAAGCTGCCAAAGGGTTAACACAAAGTTTTCCTTAAAAAAGTAAAAATGCGGAGAAGACAGTGCACAACTCACCACCCTGGATAAACACAGGCAAGTTGGGGAATAAAGCACTGCTGGGCAGAATACTGGGAACAGGATCCAAAGCCCCAGCCTCTGACCAAGAGTCACCCACCCCACGCACACACAAAGCTTTTTTTATTTCCAGCTTCACAGGGAGTTTCTCCCGTGCCAGTTGAAGATCCAGAAAACAAATAACCCCCAGTCTGAGGAATGTCTCTGTACCTTCACCATGGGCACGTACTCCTCGGGCGGCGCTGGCTGGATTTTACTGCTCATCTCTATCACCGCCTTCACCAGCCCGGTGACGTTCTCGTAGACTTTGTCATTGGAGCGGTCCAGGTTGGCCGTGGGGGGAGGGCTGATCTCCTGCGGCTGAATCTGGAAGCAGAGAGAGGCTGCTGAACCTCCTGTCCCCAGCAGATGGGGCTCAGCAGCTTCCCAACCTCCGCAGGTCTTCGGGAAGGGCTCCCATTCCTCATATTCCCAACAGCCCCCCCCTCCACCCCAGCTCGGTCCCACTGGTGCCCTGTCCTGGCTGGGCACAATCGCTCCAAGATGTCATGGAAGTTTCTTTTAGTTCTTCTGACTGAACCTGATCTGTGAAATTACACCAGGCAATTTTTACCAGGAGTTTCCCGAAGAGCTTCCAGGATAACTCCCTCAACAGAGAATAACTGAGGAATGAGTACAAAATACTTGACATGTCAAGTGGTTCAAGTTCTACTATTAAAGCAACAGGTATCAGGTTCCTCATTCCAGGAGCTTTTTTTTGTGCTCCAAAGCAGTGTCAGAGCACTTAATAAGGCCCAGATACGGAAAAAAGAACTGGAATGAGATGATTTTTGAGGTCCCTTCAGACCCGAACCATTTTATGGTTATGTAACATTATTCTTTTGTTAGTGAAAATCCACAGCAGGTTAACAAAAATGTTGTAACCTTTACAGGTGGGAAACATGGACTGCTTTTAGACTGCTGTTTTCTAACAGATCAGAAAAAAAACTAATAGGCTAAAAATCCTGTAGTCCTTTCTCATGCAAAACTTTCAGTGACTCAAGTCTGCCTGGAGTTAAATCCAAGACAGACTGAAATAATCCTGGGACAGAAACAAAAGAAAATTTGCAAACTTCTTCTGTAAACTCCTCAGTATTTCTGAACTGCAAAACTACAGCCATCCCAGTTCCCTGCTATGGGATGCCCAAGCAACCACTCAGTGGAAGCAGAAGGTTAAAAAACTGCTGATTTTCTCTTGGTCACAGGGTGGATGCTCACCCTGGGGATCTGAAATGCTTCAGCCCCAACACCCCACACTGGGTTATTGTTGGTTCTCAGGACTGGTCCCAGCTCCAGAGATGTTTCACTGGAAGCACCTGAGCTACTGCCCTGAGGAAATTATGAAATACTTGGATGAGACTTTAAGGAAGGAGTGCAGGATTTAGCACGTGGTGGTTTCATTTTGTAGCACTTCATTAAGTGGGTACCAACAGCTATTACACAGATTCAATCTAGTGCATTGATCAGAAAGCACTTCAGGAAAAAGAACACTGTAATCAGCTCAATCAGCAGGGAAAGGCTGTGATTCCAATTGGTATCAGCAATCAAGAAGTTAAACAGTGATTTGGCAAAGTGTCATGCAAAGACATTTTGGAACAGGGCACGGACACACACGCTCACGCACTGCTTACCCTCCATGGCTATGGTTGAGCAGAATGTGGGGGAAGGTTAAAGAAATTTACCAAAAGAAGGGAAAAAAAGAAAAACAATATTAATAAAACTCAGCAGGGGAAAAAAAAAAAAAACACCAAACCAAACCCAAAACACGTGTAGCAATAAGAGACCAGTTAAAAAGCCTGCAACGGAAACGCATCCTCAGCAGTCCCGGCGGTCACTCGTGTTAGCTCTCGGTCTGTGGGTTACAGAACAACCTGCTGTGCCCCCGTGGGGGCAGGGGAAGGGTTTGCCATGCACCCCATGCTTCCTCCTGACTGAACACTCGGCAGGACATCATGCAAAGCTGGACAGGAGCGAGCCAGTCTGGCGAGCAGCAGAGTGGTGAATGGAGCAGAGGGCCAGGGCAGTGGTGGGGAACAACCTGTCCTGGGAACGCTGGGCCCTTTACACAAACAATCCAGTACTCCCTGGATTTAGGAAAATGTTGTATCCATCTTTCTGAAACTTTTCTTTTTGCTTAGAGAAGTCATGATAGGAAATACGTGGTCATGTAACTGTGCAGCTCTCATTCTCAATGACGAATCACAGTCGGGGTGAAGAACTACCAAAAACCCAACCCATGGAATTCCAGGCCCTAACCTTCCAAAACTATGGACACTGCGAGTCTTAACACCTGGTTTCTCTTTGTTTTTCCCCAACATCAACACTGTTGCTCTGCAGACTGTGAAGTGCTGAGTTTCCTTGTGGAAGTGGCTGACTCTGCCTCAGCCAGGAACACACACCACGTGCTACCCGGGGCCTGCCCTGAAGGCTCCTGAGGACAAGCAGCCCCAACCCTCTTCATTTGTGTTCTGCAGAGAAGGGAGACTGAAACGGGAGTCTGAGCTGGGTTTACAGAAAAGGGAGTCTGAAATGAATCCTGGAAGCATGTTCAGTTTAGGATTGCGGCCATTAACAAAACCGTACCAAAAAATAACGGGCTGTTTTCCTCATGGGACATAAAACCAACCCAATGTCAAGAAAATCTTTACAGGAAAAAAATAAAATCAGCCCTTCTTTCCTACTCAAGAAGCTATTTAGTACACAAATCCCGTTCACTTGTCACTCCTGATGTCTTTGGCTGCTCAGGTTTAGTTTGTTTGTCAAAAAGATGTATTTCAGAAAACATTTTGCATGTTCCAGTCTCAGCATTTAGAAAGGAAACTTTAGAGAAGCCAAGTTTAGTAACACATCTGTTACTGCTTTTTGACATTTTCTGAGGCTTGGCAGGTCAAAAAGCACTGGCATCAGTTTATAAAAAATAATCCTGCTCAAATTCACCACTGCTGGCTGTTTACGCTGATTCTTACACATTCCAATAATCCCAGAACAAGAGCAGGAGTGAGACAGGCTGGCAGTGCCTGGGATCAATTTGTGCTGAACATACTGCTCTGATGGCAGGTTTTGAATTTCATGCTTAGATAAACTGGGCTGTTTCTGTACTTTCTCAAAGCACCTAAAATAAGGGTGACTTATCCCAACCTCTGGGGCCACCACAACGTGGATTCCTGCTCTTTACTACAGGCTTGGCAGGGCTGTTTCCTGAAGATTAGAAAGGTAACAGGAGCCCCCCAAAGGCAGGAACAGCACACAGAGGGATGGTTTTGGAAGTGCCTGACATCCTCAGGAGCAGTTCTGTGGACACCAACTGCAGCAGGGGCAGGACACTGTGTTTCACAGCAGCATCTCTGCTACACAACTACCGTCAAGGTTCAGTTTTGGCTTTATTGCCTACTTATGGAAATCAAACAACACATCAGGAAGTATCTCAATCCCAGGTCAGACAGCCCATTTCCCCTCTTCCTTATTCCCCAGAGCTACTAGGGTTTGAGAAGCTCTTTGAGCACCACAGTTCAGACAGGTCTCACTTCCCTCTGACCGAGAACAAGACACTTTGGTACCAATCGAGCAACTGGGAACCCTGGGTGTGCTCCTTCCTGCTGAGCAGGGAAGGGAGGCTGTGTCCATATGGGACATCTCATACGCTCTTCAAACTACAAACAAGCTCACCTGGGCAAGGCTCTAGGTGAGGAACACGCTGAATCACAGGCATGGAGAACCTGAGCCCACCAGTTATCTCCCCACCTCCCTGCAGAGCTGCCAGGGCAGCGTTTACTTTGGGGCGTTTGGTCGCCTCTGCTTTCCAGGGTTTGGACTTCAGGAGCACCCAAGTACCTCAGAGCAGCAATGTTTGACTCTCTGGGGGTGTTTCAGGTGGCACTGAGCAATGTACCTTCACGCCCTCGTTGTAGCTGTCCACGGGGCTGTTCAGGCTGGCCAGGCTGCCCAGGTGTCCGGGGGCTCCGGGGCGCGGGGGCTTCTTTGGCGGAGCTGCGTGATCTGCTCAACAAAGACAATTCACACTTTTAGAGGACCAACCTGCCAGATGTACCTGCACCACCGTGGTCTGTCCATGCTGCACGTGCTCTCCTCTACTAGCAGAGGAGATTGATATCTTTATGTGTCCTGCAGTGAATCCACTGTCTGTGGGAGCTGCACTTTGTGAGAACCTGACTGTTTTACAGGATACTTTGGAATTCCCTACGTGGGGCAACCACTACCGCTCCCAGCACACCTGCTCCACCCCTGAGAGCTTCTCACCCCTCAGTACCAACATGCTGTGTGTGTCTGGGAAAACTGCACTTCTTCCTGGAAGGAATCCTGGGTGTGATTCACTTGAGAATGGGAAACCCAACTTTAGGTGTCTACTTCTGTTTTACATGTCTGAACTCCACACTGGGTGAAGTCCCACACTGACTCAGCTTCCTCCAGACACTTCCTGCCTGTTGATCTAAACACTGCCCTGGCTTTGCTGGCTGCATGTCTGGGGCCTGCACAAGGAATCTGAACACACACTGCACCAAACATCTCTGTTTAGTATCTAGAACTGAATCCACTCCCTGTATGGAAATACTGGCATGAACCTTTGTCACTGCTGCTGCTGGAAGACTTGTAATCAAGGATTCAAGATGACAGTGTATGAATTTACTGCTTACCTGGTTTACCCACAGGCTGATATATGTGCTGGTTACCAGCCTATAAAACAAAATAAACATTTGAAGTAGTTACTGCAGTGCTCACAGCTTTCATCAGCGCTATCTCAAACACTGAGAGCAGCCAGTTCTCAGCACATTTTCCAACAGTTAAAAACACATCCCATTTCACCATCATCAGCTCCTTACTACAGGTCTATTAGTTATGGAGTTAAGAAAAGAGTTTTCATGTATTTTGTATCACTCAGAACAGCCCTGCAGTCACAGTTTATCCTTCCTCGTTACTCAAAGGTGGTGGGACAGTCCCAGGCATTTCCAGCCTGTGCCCACAGATCCAACTGCAGAGGTCCCAGGGGTGAAGGACAAATGGCATTGGGGCCCATGGATGCTGGTTGCTTTTTAAGAGCACAGAGACAATTCCAAAGTGCTGGAAGTCAAGCAAGCCTGGCAGAGCAGGGATCTTCTAGAACTCAGGTGGACAAAGGAAGTTTACAGACTTTGGAATCAAGGACAGGTGACAGGGACAGGTGACATCCCTACAGAAATGCTGCTCCCCACTGCAGGGAGAGGATTTGTGCAGTCAAAGCTCGACCACATTTCCAGCTGGACAGCACAACAAAAGGGGCTTTTTAAAAACCCCAACAGCTAAAGGAGAATAGAAATAACATTGGTCTGTCGCTCAACCAGGTTGGTCACCTCACAAATAGGGACACAGGCAAAGTGGAGACATTCAGTCATGTCATTAAGTTTGATTTGTGCTGCTAACCTAAATATTTCAAATCTGATAACCCCAGGGGAAAAGAAAGGGGGCAAGAGAGGAAGGAGAGTAAAATCCCACTAAGACAGTGCTTGCACTTTTACTTCCAGAAAATTGTGTATTGAGAGTACATGTGAAAAAAAGGTGATCAGTCAGGAAATACTGAAATGTGTGTGGTAACTCCTCATTTGTGTCCCTGCCCGATTTCTCATCCTCTCGATGAGAAACTGAAGTTGACTCACAGCAGCATGAGGCATTTCCCACTGCAAATGCAGTCAGAGTTATGTTCTGAACCTACTGAGAATGATAAAACTGCAAAATCAATTTCTGGAACCAGAAGTGTAGTTATCACAAGTTAAGAGTCTCTTTAAAACTCATTTTGTCCATGATCACCAAGTGTTTTCTTCACACTCTTCCAAATGAGGTGTGAAATTGTACAGCCTCCTCTGGGCAGACGGGACTTCCCCTACAAACAATTTGGGATCTGGGGGCTGTAACCTGTGACATGACCTCAAAATCTCCAGGGCATCTTCAGGAGCAGCACAGAACTTGCTCTTATATAAAGATGCAACAATATCCAAGGCATAACAGTAACTAACAGTATTGTCCAATTTCATGGAAAAAAATCTTAGGAGCTTCCAGACATGAATGTCTCCAGGGACCACTCTGCAGTGTGTCAGTTATACACTCATTCATGACTGTGCTTTGGCTGCAAATGCAGGAAGAATCCCTAAATTCTTAAGTGGTGAAGAAATGCTGAAGCCAAATCAGGAGTTTACAGTCACATCCCAAATGAACCAGGAGAGTGAATTTAAAATATTCACTACTTTAAAGGTGACTCCTAGGGAAAAGCAGTGGATGAAGCACCAGGTTTGTGTTATTAGCAGTCCCTAAACTAATCAGTATGATCCAGAGTTTCCAATGGCAATTAAACAATTAGAAAGATGGTTTTAGTTAAACACACAGGAGTTAAGGCACTAAAAAAGGACACCCGAGCTGCAGCTGCTGTCTGGGAATAAAGGAATGGCTGTGGGATTTATTCCCATTGTTTCACAGAGGATCATTTACCCCAAACAGATTTCTGGGTAATACAACAGCAACATTTACATTCCTTGTGAGAAAACCCTTCAGATGTTTAAACAACTGCAGAAGTCCCTTTAACCCTGCTTCCTGTTGACAGAACTTGCAGAAAACAATCCACATTCGTAAATAAAAGCCCCGATTCTACAGCACATGACCACTTGAAAATTATTGCAACATATTTAGGGAAAACATTTTAGTATTTGTTTCAAAAACAGCTCCAAGGGAAAACAAAACAAACCCACAAACCCCCCAAAACTGCTGCACGAACCCGTTTGCCGTGGCTGCCGTTCCCACTGAAGCTGAGCCTCTTGGAAAAGTTGTACAACCACGTAACAACAGTGGAAATATTTAGCAAAAACAAAATTTTAAGTCATCTCCAACAACTGAGACCGGGTATGCCACGTTCTCCCAGGAAAGTGCAGGAAAAGATCCCCCATGTACTCACTGGGCCCTGGAGACCTCCATCCTCCCGGTCGATGCTGCCCCTGGAGAGCCGCACGTCGGGTTTCTGCAACAGAAATCAAACATCTCACTCCGTGCTCTTCTTACCCCTCGTGCCCTCGGCTTAGAGGCATTGAAAAAGACAGGAGAATCCTGTTAAAAGCACACACTGACAAATCCCAGAGGTCATTTCATCCCAGCTGCTCCCGCTCCTCCACCGCCCGCCCCCAGCTGAAAACACCCTGAGGAATATCCGTAGTACCATCGCCCCAACACAACACTGGAAAACCTGCATTTTAACTTTCTCAAGGGCAGCAAAAGCTGTGGTTTTCTTTAAAAAAGGAGAAAAAAAATCATTTGGTTCCCAACAGCAAAATTCCAACCACAGGATGAGAAACGCTGCGCGTAAATTCCCGCTTCCTGCCCCGGGATGGCTTATATGTACTTGGCTCCCTCTGCGAGCCTGCAAATGGGGCCAATTGCTGGAGCTCTTTAAACACTCCATTTGGATACAGCAAGCTAACAAAGCCATCCAGATGCCCTTTTCTCCCCATACGAGCAACAAAAATGTCTATTTTAATGTTTTAAGCGCAGGAACCCGGGGATTGGTTGTCCTAAAAAAGTAAAAGTTAAACCACCCCTTTTTTTTCTTTCTTTTTATTTTTTTCCTTTTCCCACAAAGAAACTGCTAATTTTTCTCATAGAATATCCCAAGTTGGAAGGGATCCACCAGCATCACTGGGTCCAACTCCTGGCCTTGCAGTGGAAAACCCCACACATCTCCCCAGCAAATCCAGGTAGGCTGTGTTTACTCTTCAAGGACAACGTTAATTACATGGAAAGACAAGGGAATGGTAGATGTGAAACCAAGGTTAACCCTGATCTGCCAAAACAAGCTCAGCAGAACGAGAGCATGTCTCTGGTGCACAAATCCTGCCACTTAAAACCAGAGGATTTACCTGACTCTCCTATGAGACTGGATGGGGAGTTAATGAAAAGGGATAAAATGCACACCTACAGCAGTGTAAATACAACTCCCTTCACATCTCTGCATGTATTTATACATAAAATGCTCACACACTGCAGGAGAAGGAAGGTTTTTTATTTAGAGAAACGTAGGTGTGTGAATACTGAGTGTAACTAAACTGACCCCATGTCCTTTCAGGGTTAGTTTGGGGTGGGCAAATATATCCTTTTCTTGTTTAAAGCTACTCCAGATCCCTTTCCTCCTTTTAAAAACCCTAAAGAATAATGCCAACTCATATATCCTGCTTAAAGACCCTAAAAACCAGCAGGGCAGAAGGAACTTGCAAAGATACAATAATATTGATCTTTTGTCATTAAAAATACTCCAGTTGTGTTTCAGTTTGTCAGCAAGGCTTAAATTTGGGATTTTCATTCAGTCTCAAGGCCAGAGATGGTCGCTGCCTGAAAGAACTTGCAGATTAAAAATTGAGAAATTCTACCAGACAGGGAAATATTTAACCCCATAAACTTCTTTCATCTTTTCCCAGCATTCTCCTCTGCCCCATCAAAACCTGGATAGTCAGGAACACAAGGAACAACAGAGAAATATTCAACACACTTCTGTGTCCTGTGTCCGAGAAAAGGCCAATTACATATTTACTGACTTTATTTTGTGCTCTAATAAATTCTAACAGCTCCCATTTTGGTAAGTGATATTGTGATTTATTCATTTGTGTAGCTGTAGAAATTTCAAAAGACCAGTTATTTTACAGTTCAGGTGATCTGGATGATCCCACTCCTGCTGTATTTTAAAGTACTATTTAGCAGCAATTCAAGTGGCAAAAACTTCAACCTGAGCCCTTCATGCTGGCATGGCAGCAATGCACTGCTGGATTTTTAATACTGAGTCTTTAATGCAATGTTCTCTCGGTCAAAAATCAGCCTCACACCAAAACTGAGCTGTCCTGTACTTCACACACCACTTCACAGCCCCAAAGCACGTCCTGCCATGATTCCAGTCCCTGCCACGGCAGCCCTCCCAAAAAACAGAGAGAGGGAGAACTCTGGTGTTGTTAAAACCTTGCAGAAAAACAAAATCCTTCACGAAGTAAAGGGATCTTTTCTTCTAATAAATAGTCTGCTATCTGAAATCTTTGGAGATGTCAAGAGGATTTTTCAGACGGATCCGCAGCGCTGACAAACGGGGACATAATCTACTTTATTTCCAGTATTTCTGGCTACTTGCTAAGAAAAGAACATGCAAGCCTTGGCGTTCTCAGGACATGTCGAATTTTAATGTCTTGGTGGGATTTTCCCAGGCTAAAAATTAAAATCTTATTTTAGCAACAGTTCACATCAATTATCCTTGAATTGCAGTTCTCAGTGTCAAAACAGGACAAAACCACAACTATGTGGGAATTTCAGAAGAAAAAAAAAAAACAAATCTAAGCATGATAAAGAAACTATGTGAGTTATTTCTTCTTAGCCTGTCCCAGAAAGGACTATAAATTTCTCAGTACAACACTGTTCTGTCTGCTGAGGAGGCACTAAAAGGCACAAACATATAGATCTTTATTTATGTGATTAAAAGCAGTGCATGTAACATCAGTACAGTCACAAAGAAAGGTTCAAACTGGAAGCTCCACATAAATGAGGGAATTAAACAGGCCCAAAAGAAGAGAAGTGCTGTATAAAATGTTCAGAGATGTTTTCAAACGTGTTTGTTGTGCAGCTTCTCCCCCTCCACCTCCACATGCCCTGGACAGAGATTGCCTCCTGCACTGACCTCTATCAAGCTTTAGGTGCAGCGATGCTTTGTGTCCACTTCAGCTTTCTCAAAACTAATTTGGGTATTTCTGTCCTTCCTGGAGATGCTCACCTCCAAAGCACTTCTATCAAGAGGACATGAAAGCCCCCAAGTTTAATCAGTGCCCATCAAAGCTGCCAGACCACTGTGCTGCATCCCCATCCCCCTCCCTGCCAGGGGCTGGGAGGGACTGTCAGTCCTGGATTCCTGAAAATCAACCCCTTCACCAATTCTCATCTCACCTCCCAGTGAATGTATTTGGTACAATTTAAAATTAAACATTTCTTTACTCTTCAGGTTTTTACACAACAGATTCATTTTCATTCAGGAGCTTCCCGTGAGGAGAGACCTGTTTGTTTTCTCTTTTTTACAGCAGAATCTCAGAATTCTGGATTGTGTTAAGGCTGCAGCTTGGAAACAACATTTCTGTCTCCTCTCAAGCACTGACTAGGCCCGTGTTCTCCAAGGACCAGTTTCAGGCAAACTGCTTACACTGATAACAACCTCCCCAAAGACTGGCACATTTCCATTTCAATGCCACTGCAACTTAATTCCCCATCTGGGGTGTCCCTTCCAGCACACATCAGCACTGTTTATCCATGTTCTAACGTGCTGTGAGTTGTGTTTTCTCCCTGTAGAAGCAGCAAAAAATTTCTCGAGTCGTGAGCAAGTTGCTGTTACTCTGGGGAAACAAAACTTGTGCTAACAGAAAGCCCACGGAGGATTTTTTGTCTCGTTGAAGTGGCTTACATTAAATGTTTTGCAGTTGCTCCCCTGTGAGTCCAACTCCCAGCAGTACAAGTGGGATGTGCTGTAGAGCCTGAAGACTGGGTAAATAGAGCTGCTTTTGGAAGCAGACAGTTTACACTGAGAACATTACAGATGGTTACATAAGTTAAATATTAAATATTTTTGCTACATAAGTTAAATATTAAAATCTGGCTGTCCTCTCTTTGTTCTTCTCTGTGCTCAGAAGGGCAAATATTCTTCTGAAACCTCCCTGAAGCAGGGAGGTCCAAGACTTCTTCCTAAATCAGCTGGAGTGAAAATAGGGAGGGCACTTCTCCCAAAAGCAGAAATGTCACTAGTCACCCACTAGAGGACATGGGCCAAGAAACGTGTGTGTATGTGTGTAATTTGTGGTTTATTTCTATGCTGCACCTTATTGTATGGACCTTAATGCCTTAATAAATGCCTTATTTTGTGTTTGGACTCTCAGGACTATCCTTCAGGAGATCTGCAAGGCTTCCAAAAGTGACTCCCCACAATGACTCTTTTACCATCATGATTCCTCCAGGGCTAAACTCCCAAACCCACATTCCTCTTCCAAGAAACACCCATCTATAAATGGAAGATTCCCCTGACACACATCCTGCCATGAGCTCAAAGACACCCTTTGCCTATCAGCAGCTTGTTCAGCTTCTGCCACGGGGTATAAATCTGTCAAGGGCATTCGAGTCTGAACCCCAAAGTCTCGAGAGTCAAAATGTTATTGGGGAAAGAAAAAGAACTGAAGTCCCTTCCAAGTCCTCACCAGAATAGATGCAATAGAGATGGTGTCTCCTTGGAATAAAACTAACACATAATGAAAACACACTCTTCCAAACATATGCCAAGACTGTACTGGAGATAAAAGAAAAATCATCAAGATCCTCCTCAACACCGATCTGGGCTATGATAAACATCCCAATGCTCCACAGACTGAATCAAAACAGAGCAAACACTACAAATATTTATCATTTATTCTGCAGAAAAACTCAGAAAGTTCTCTGCAGGAAGTTCCCACACAACCTACTCCCACCTGAAATGTCAATACCCCCTTCCCAGTAAGCACATTAATTCCTCAAAAAGTTCTTGACCACCTTGGAAGTTTTAACTGCCAGTGAGATGAGTTTGACCTCTTGGGTTGTGCTTACTTGGGTAAGTCACAAGCAAGTGGTGCCACTCAAGACTGGAAAACTAATGCCTAAATTAGGGAAGAAATTTTCCTTTCCCCTCCCTCTCTTCAGCTTGTAACAAACTGGACAAAGCAATCTGGGGACAGTGGTTTCTTTACTGTCACTCAGTGGCAAACTGCAAACTCCCAGTGGATTTAGAAGGAAACTAGTTTTAACATCCTTGTATCAAAAGTAACTTCTTAACTCTGGCACAACACAAATCTCTGTATGTCCTGGACATGGGGGCATCCATCAGCAGCTCTCAAAAAGTTTATCCTACCTTGGTTGTGTTCACAGCCACTGGCTGTCTGGAACAGTTGGGAATGCCAAACATAACTGAACTCCTGAGAGACTAAAACAAGTCAACTGGAAAGGAATGAGGTCTGGGTAACGCCTACATACAAGACCTGCTCTCCCTTCCTGACCTCTGGCTTCCTGGGGAATAAAACATCCATTCTTGTTTTCAAGGAATTCAATGTCTTGGCTTAAAGATCCCTAAAAGACCATGCCACGTTCTGGGAGACAAACACAACCAGCAATTTTGGTGTCTAAAAGTAAAATTAATTCATTTTGTACAACTAAGATTTTCCTGGAGCCCAGCTCTAGACAGCGCAGGGAACCCTTCCAGAGACCAGAAACTACTGTCACCATCTGCTTTAAGTGGAGAGCTCATTTATCCAAATGTAGCTTCCATAAGACACCCATGGCACCTGCATGGATACAACATGAGAGACTTCCAAACTGAAACATCTCCTGAAATATGCTCGAGATCAAACACATGACTGATGAATTATCTACCTGTCCCACCAGGCTCAGGCACCCACAGGCTCCCCAGGAGCCTGCTCAGAGTGACCTGCTACTGACACCTCCTACTGCCACCTTCTGCTCCACCTGCAGCCCATCAGCCTTGAGTAGGAGAATTTTAACACAGAACTTGAATTTTGACGACTGGGAAGGCAGAGCTGAACCAAAAAACATACACCAGTGGCACTGGCAACAAGGAAGTACAACTCTTAGCACAGCCAGGGCCCTTAGATGGCTGATTATCCCTTTTTCAGGAGCAGAATATCCACGGATCCATCTCCTTTAGAACAAACAGGCAAACTCCAGGTGGGCACAGAATTTTATCCACAACTTCCCACACATAAGCACTGAACTGGACATAAAGAGATTCACCAAAGGTCACAGATGTTCAAGATATCTGCAATACAGCATTCACTAGCTGAACACTTAATTCAAAACCTGCTTCCAACCCCCTGTTTAGCAGTGACTCCTGCGCCCAGCAAACCTTCTCATTTCACAGAAATGACCACACTTAGCAAGCTGCAATAAAAGAAGGAAACAATTAGAAGGAATTAAGAAGCACCACGAAACAGAGGATTACCAGGAATCGTTCCTCTTTCTCCAGCCAGCGCTGATCCTCCTCCATCTCTTGTTGCTGTCGTATCAACCTCTCCTCCATGAGGTGTGTGGGTAGAACCTGGCTCATCCCTCGTATGTCCATGGTGCCCGAATCCTACAATCCAGGGTAAAGTTTATTCACAGTCTCACAACTTAATATTTGTACAAAAAGCTGCAAGAACTTATAGCTCATAAAAGAAAAGATTTTTTTTTAGAAGCCCAAATGCACAATAGCAGCCAAACAGAGTTCCTTGAACTCCTCATAAACTGAAGCAGAGCAGCAGGAGAAACCCTTTCCAACTCCAAACATTTTATCTGCCTTGGTCCTAAGTCACTGCAAACAAACAGATTTGAAAGATTCTGTCCTGGTTTTCAGCAGCATTGTCACTACTTGTATTGCACTTCATTTGAGTTGGACAACAAAACCAGATTTATCAATTTTGTTTTCTTGGTCTTGAGCAATAATGTAACCATCCAGTTGTTAAAAACTGCAAGATATGGGTTTTTTTACTCAAAACAAATATGCTGTTCACTGTCAGCCAACACTTGCAAAGCATGTCACAAAAACATTTTTTTTCATGAATTTTTGAGCAAATATTTATGCCTGTCTTAAGCTTACAAATACTCCACATACCATATCCCAACGTTGCCTGGGTATCATTAGCAAATAGTGTATTAATTAGTGTTTTTAAAGAAGCCAAGGGGAATTTGGTAACAAACTTCCCTGTATTTAACAGGGAAGTCTCAGCTATCACTTAAATATTTATCAGAAGAACAGGGAACAGAGCTGGTTAGAGAAGAGATGGATTTAAGACAGAGGCTTGGACAAAGTGAACCTCTGTGGAAGGAAAAAATGGAACAAAAATGTATTTAACACTGGAGAAAGGAAAAGAAATGACAGAAGGTTTGTTGCCTTGGAAACACTTTAAGTTTCCTACAACAGATCTACCTAAATAATAACAGCAATATAATTTATAGTAATATAATAATAATAAAAAGTGTATTTAGCTGTAGAGAACACAAAACCAGCCGTGCCAGCTCACAATACCTCCATGTTTGGTTGCCACACTGATATTTCCTGAGGCCGATGGTTCCAGGAATCCGCTTGATCCAAGAGAGAAGCTTGCCCAGGGTAAATGCTGCCTGCCATGGCTGGTATCCCATGAGAACCAGGGTAGCCAGACACCTTTAGGGGGGCACAAAAAAACCCCACACAAAGAAAAAGAAAGGAAAAAAACAGAGATATTAATAAGACCTGTGCTTCCCCATAATCAGTAGCTACGCCCCCCCTCCCCGACAGTAAAAATGAAAGGACAGAAATGACTCAGTTCAGTCACTGAGAGGGAGGAGAGGAAGCAACATCAGAAGGAAGCTGAGCCAAAACATGACAAAACCCCTCTTTTTTTAGTCTTTGATGATGCCTATCATCGCTATTTTAGAATAACTATATATATTAATATACAGAAATATAACTTTTGGGGATAACTACAACTATTTGAGGGTGCCTATCAAACCAGCAGCGTTAGAGTGTGTTCTAACCTCTTCAGTCAAGAAGATCAAAGTCCCCTGAGGACAAAACTAAATCTAATAGATACATTATTTAAGAGCTACACAGGCAGAGCTCGTGTTCCAGTTAACAGGAGCCTGCAAACATCACCCCACAGAGCCCCATAAAAATGCACCCCCTGCTGTATGACACAGGCTTAAGCCCTGACTGACACCATGTAATTAGTGTGCTTAACTGCACGGCCTGGGAAGTTCTCCACAGGAAAATCCAAGTCGTTTAAATGAGCCTGAAGTACTTATTAAACCAAGGAAAACCTCCCCCTCTCCATGGAGAAAAAAAAAACCCCTTGACCGCGATGCCTGTAAATGGCTGCAGCCTTTAACAAACAGAAAACTGACTCAAAGTCCTTTAATGAAAAGCTTTTGGTTTAAATTTCTTCAGCAGCATTAGGAAGAAAAGCAAAACCTCTTAGGATACAAAAGGTGAAGCAGCCATCAGGCCAAGAGAAAATAAAATATCAGTGATCCCAAGGAAAGTCCCCCGTTTTATGAGATGAGTAATTTCATAGCTCAGCACGAACGTTAACAGAGCACCACATTCCTTCAATAAATATGGAAATGGCTGATGTGTTTTACTGCAGTTTTAGGAATCTGAACACCCCATCAGATATGGAAATATCTGCCATCTGGAGTAAACCTACCAGGCTCAGTTTGTGGTTTTTTTGTGTTGTTTGTTTGTTTTGTTTTTCCTGATGTAAAACAAAACTCATTGAGCAGAATTGGATTAAAATAAACCACGTAAGAAGTGAATCAATCCCCCCAGCTGCAGCTGAGATAGAAACCCACATCTGAAATAAACCCCAAAACATTCACAGGATTGACTGAATAGAGTACCTGGTAATGATTTGGCTGTACCATATGCTGTGGACTTGGATAAAACCCTTCACTGGATCTGGGACTGGGGTAACCAGGTCTACTGGGCTGCAAACACAAAGGAATTTTTGGAGTCTTTAGAAACAGAAAACTCAAACCAGAAAATTACTTTTCAGTGAGATGAGCATTTACAGGTGATGATCCCAAAAGCAAACACAAAAAAAACCCCTAAAATAGATGTTCTACAAGTACTAACATTTTATCTTTTAAACAACTGAAAAAGTTTCCCTCCATATTTGCTTGGAAATGGATGCAGCTGGATTGTTTGCTTTGTATGTTGAGAAATAGTGCTTGCTCTGTGAATTGTCTGATCATTTAATTGCTTGCACTAAGTGACCTGCTCTGTGCTGTTTAACTCTGGAGAGGACATCAGCTAAGAACATAATTCTTAAATCCGAGTTCCCAGGTGCAAATACAGCATTGTTTCCAAATTTTGGTGTGAATTTGTTGCTTTTGTGACTGTTCCCAAAAGCAAATTCTTTTGCTTCAGTCAGAATTACACACAAACCAAACTGGTTTGTTTAGCATGACTCTTTCCAAGTGGTATTTTGAGGAATAAAGTTAGTTCTATCTGATAGTTAACTTCTCTGTAACTAATTGCCTCAACAAGGAAGGTGCTTTTGATCAGATTCTGAGCTTCCAAAGATGTATTTGAGGGGCTTTTTTTTGTTAAGGAACAGTGCTGCTGGGTGTTTCATTACTTTGATTAATTTACATTATTTATCATTACTTTATGAAAGAAGTCATCATTCTGGACCAGGATGTTTTCTGTCTCTGGTTTCTAACAGAAATATCACTGTGAGATACAAGTAATGTCATAGTATGGATTGTGATAGCTGTGAATTATTTTGAGGTGTATTTATTTGAGAAAGCGTGTGAGGCTGCAAATATAATGGAGTTTAAGACCTATAACAACCCAAAACTTTTACAATGAATCGTGGGAAGAATAAAAAAATTAGTTGTCAGCATTAGAAGATTAACAATAATTTAAGAGACACTTAAAAAAAAAAAAATCTACAAAATTCAACTTTTTCCAATGCCATTATTATGCACATCTGTATTTCACACACAAACAGTGAACAGAAAACCCAACCAACATCTGCATCACAAATACAGGGAGGACACACTGACCCCCTCAAAAGGGACACGCAGTGGCAGAATTAACTGCAAGCCTTAACACACCTTGGGTCAGGTGTTTTGGTTTATAAATCACACACAAAGCTCCAGTGATTATAATTTCACATATAGTGCAGCTCACATATTACACTGGTAAAAGGTACTCATTCCATCTGGATTAGCCCCAGAGCTTCAAGACTAAACAAATTCTTCAAACAAGGCTGTAACAATCAAGCAGCATATTGTTCCAATTTATGGAGTTTATCTGCTTCTGTAACTTGGAACACTGTCTATTTAGATAAACACCAAATCCTGCTAATTCATCTCAGATGTCTGAACAGGTCTGAAATGAAAGCAACAATTCCACTGCCCTTTATTCCTGGGGTGCCACAGAGTTATCAAAATGCAGAGCTAAGCTGGGAAATCTACCAGGATATGGGGAAACAGAAGAAAATAAAAATAAGTTGCCTTCCTGTGAGTTTTGGGGAGTGTGTGCAGCAGAAGGTGCTGGAATCATGATCAGCTCCAGAGCCTGTGTATAAAGCTCCAGGAATTCACCACAAACTGATCAGACACAGACAATACTCCACATTACAGTGGTGACTGCACAGAATTCTTCAAAATACAGGCTCGAGCCTTCAAAATAAAATGCAAAAATATCTCTGAGGAGAAGCAGACAAGTCACTGAGAGGGGAGAGTGCTCAGGAACTGGTGAGGTTGGACTCCCACAGCTGCAGAACACATCAGTGACATCCAACCAGGACGGTAATGAAACCAAACCAAGTGGAAACTAAACCACGTAAGTTCCTTGGCAGCAAACCCCTAATTTTTCTGTCCAGAAGAAGGAAAATACAATTAGTTGATTTCTATCATCTCACCAATGTGTTATAAATAAACTTCACAGTGGCCTGAGGGCTCACCAGCCAGCATAGAGTGCTGTTAGAAAGGAAAAAGAAAAAAAAAAAGAAAAGGCCAGGAAATAATTCTGTGGCAACTATGGTTGCCTAGGGTTGCAACTATGGTTAAACAACACGAAATAAAAATCATTAGTGAAATATCATAGCATGGATCAGTTCTAATCACAGCTTAAGCAGAACTGGGTCATTTCAGGATTCACAGATGATGACAAATCTGGCCAGAATGTTGTGGTTTGAACAAACCCATCAGAGGAGGCTTTGCAGAAATATACGGAATAAAAAGGGGGTTTTTGTTTGGGTTTTTTTTTTAAATACACGTAATTTGCAGTCTTAGCTACCTTGGGAGGAGCTTCATCTGATCCTCCTGAGTCCCAGGATACCGTGACTTGTCGCCTGGATTCCATTCTCATTCGTTCTTCTTGCTGCAGCTTCTCTTCCTCCAGTATTGTACTGAGAAAAACATATTGTAATTAAGTAAAACTCCAGTTCAGCAATGAACAAACCTCTCCCCAGAGCTGCATTTTTCAAACTGATAAACACTACTTAACAAAGTGACTGAGCACTGAAAAACAACCTCCTTTCACATCCACTAGTTCAGTTTCTGAAAACCAGTTATCAGGCAGAAATATTTCTGTAGGATTACCAGTGTGCCTTTGAAAACAGAAGCAGCATCAAATTTTCAGAAAGCTGTGGCTGATCTTGCACAAAATTGTTTTTGCATTACAGTTCTTTTTATGTGCAATTAGACAGAGAAATCCTCAAAGACAATCAATCAAGCACTTACTTGCATGAAAGCTTATTCTTCACAAGAAAATATTCTACTGAACTGCTGCAAAGGTTCAAAACAAACCGAAAATGTTCTTTACTGAAACTCAAGAGCTTCAGATCACTGGGTTTTGTTTTGTTTTTTTTTTTTTTTTTTTCCCCTTTCTGAACAAAGCAGTCAAAAACCATTTTAAATACTTCTGCTCTCACTCTTTAGCCCAGCCAGGAACACAATTCAGCAAAGCAATTTAGCAAAAACAGAAAGATCTGACAGCATTCACTCAGCTTCTTCTAAGCATTCAGGTCAAAAGGCTGCATTTTCACAAAGTACAAGACAGTAGTAAAACCAGTTCGCTACTTACCACAGTCCTGACTATTACAAAGCCTGTTTGAAGCTGAACGTGCTCCTGCTGCCCCCACATCCAGCCTCCTCCCAGCTCTGCTATGTGGCTTATTAATGTTGGATATTTGCCATTCGAAAAAATACTCGGAGCGAAGCTTTGAAAGAGGGAGCTGCCAATTCCTCGGAGCTGAGCGCTACGGGGACAGGCTGGGGACGTGAGCGGGGCGCGTCATTCCCGTATCGCCATCCCCAGCGCAAAGATAATCCTGTGAAGGAGCTATTTCCAGCTCCTTTATCACCCAGGAGTTTCCAGAAACAAAGCTAGGTTCTGAGTTTATAATCTCCCGTTCAGTCTGCTAAACAACCACCCAGAATTACTCATGCAGGGGGATGAGATCAACTCCAGCAATCTGTTCTCGTCGTGGAACTTTTACTGCTTATTTCAAGGCTAAATTCCTGCTGGAGACGAGAACTTTGCTTTTCCTTACTCAGCCAAAAAATAAAAACCCAAACTATGCCACTTCTGAAAAGCAGAGAAGTCATCTCGTCTCACGGCAGCTAAATCAAGTTTATAAGTATTGCTGCAATTTCAATCCATCACTGCTGAAGTAATACAAGAATGTGGAACAAAAACAAAATCAGACAAGTTCTTTGCAAAAGTCATCCTGCTAGAAATACCACAGAAACACAGCCACAGCCCAACGGAGGGAATAAAGAGAGAATCTTTCTATTTTACCTCTTTCTTCCTTCAGAATAAGGAAAATGCAAGATTTCATACTCAAACCCATGAAGAACTAGCAAAAACCCCACTGCTTTAGAGCAAGATCACATTTCAGATATCCAGCAGAAGTTTGTATGTAGCACAAGAAACCAGCCAACATGCATCCACAACCACGAACCACGAGTACCATCTTTCAAGAAATACATCCAAATCAAAAAGACCCAGAAAAACACCAAAGAAATCTGCCCAGATTAATGAACAAAGCATGAATAAATGATAGATTTTTAACCAAGCTGTTGATGCAGCAGTTGCTCTAATCTGAGCAGAAGAACAGAACAGAGTTGGCTACTAGCAGCTGACTAAATTTAGAGATGGCTTATTGACAACTTGGGGCCATGGGTGGAATTTGTCAAAGCACAGTCCTGTCCTTCCATAAAAAAGGAGTAAAACCCCAAAACCTCTCTCTGCCTTGCTATCAAAGCCATTTTATCCGTGATGCCACAGTGTTCAAGACCACCAACTTAAACCCTTATCACTGGAAATCACAAACTCCTGCTGAAGTGACTTGGTTTTCACAATGGGGGCTCAGCTTTTTGCCTTACAACTCCAACTCCTGCCGCCTGCACCAACAGGAGGCTCTTTCCCAGCAGCCCAGAGGTCTCAGGCTGAATCTGTACTTGGATGCCCTTGATTCTGCTGACAAGAATATAAAATAGAAATGTCTCAGAGAAGCATTACTCGAAAAAAACCACAAAGAATATAAATGACTCACAGAAAGGTCTTTGTTTTCACAAAGGGGAGACCGATCCGTGCATGGAGTCAGAGTGTGCCAAGAGATATTTTTGACGTTTCCTCAGAGCAGCTGCTCAAGTTCTCTGAACAGTTTATTAGAATATGCAGAAGGTCAGGAAAAGTCAGATCTAGGCATTATTTTCCCAAACTGCATATATTTTTAGCAGCAACGAGGAGCAAGCAGAGAATTCCATCCCTATGGTTTCCCTAGCAAACCCTCAGGGGGAACAAACTCAGCTCAGCTTCTGGGCAAGGTGAAGGCTGATGAAAAACTCCAATTATTACAAGCCTGGGTAATTGATAAACTTATTTCATTTACAAAAGACTTTTAACTGAAATTGGCCAGAGATTGAAAAGGAAACACTTAACTGGGAGCCTCAGTGTAGGAGTATTTTAAATACTGAACTGTATCCTCACATTCCAAAAGGCACAGCAGAAGCAGTGTGATGTGGGAATCTACAGTAAGTGCTGACCCCAGAAAAGAAGCTTCTTCCTTTCTCTCTGTGATCTGCAGCCACCAGAAATGCCAAATTGGATGCAGATGAATGTATTTTCACATCCTGTTCTAATATGAAAGCACTTTTATATGAATTACACATTATTCCTAACGGTCATCATCAAGGAGCAATAATGAAGCATTTTGCAGCCTCCATCATGTATTTCAATTATGTGCTACAGCAGTTTTTTTGTCAGGATGCCACAAAAGGACTCAAACTGCCCTCACTCTTCCCAGTTTTCTTTCTTTTATTTATAAGCAACGTTTCAGGATCTACATCAAATGCAGTGACAAAAAGACTCAAGTCCAGTTCTCAGCAACTAATTATCTCACTGGTGACATAAAACCAGACTTTAAAAGCATAGAATCAGGCTTTTTTTTCCCAGCTGTATTCAATGTGAACTGCAGCCCAAGGATGCCAGTGGGGTCATGCAGTCTCTTAAAACCTGTGACCAACAACCTCAGCCACACAACTGCTGTTTATTTTGCTACTTGTAGGAGAAAGGGTGAGAAGTACTTTAAGCAGAATTCATTCTACGATTCAGTGCAAATGTCACAAAATTACATTAATTTGAAAGCTCAAAATTAAAATCCTTTTATATTATTTACCATATAGTGCAAGACAAAAAAATCTGTTCTACACAAAACCAGCAAGGTGACACGTTTCCCAATTAAAAATGTCCCACATTCTAACTCTGACCAAGTCAGTGACAAAGTCACAGGAGAGCAGGATTGCACCCCACTGTCCTGACCTAATCTGACTTTTAACCTCTCCCCACCACTTGAAAAAGGGACTTGGAATGCAAGGAGGAATAAAATTTGGAAATCCACAACCCCTCCATTTGTTTCTGTGTTTGCTGGGAAGACTGACTCAACCCTATCCACTTCAGACAGATCAAATGCCATAAAAATTACTACCCTAATACCACTACATAAATTCATATGTAATAACAAAAAACAGTATATAAATTGTACAGAAATCAGCACCTTTGCATTGCACAATCAGCTGCAAATACAGTTTGTGCAAAGCAGCTGTTACTACGAAACGGGAAAAGCACCAAATAACAGAGACCACAAGAAATGCTTCTGGTCCCATCAGTGCTATTTCAGATGCAGAAGATTTTCCCCAAAGCCATGGAGTCTTTCTCATTAAACCAGAGAGAAATGCTGCAGTGCTGGAGCACTGGCTCCAAGCAAACATCCAGTCTGCTCTCAGCTCGAAGAGACTACCCTGGACAGGATCCAGAACGAGCAGCAGCAACACCACAGGGAAAGGCCACCAGGGAAATGGCTTGTTTTTGCAAGTTCATGGGAATTTGAGTTTTGAAACCCAATCTTTCCTAGCTGCCTGAGATTGCCTCATCATCAGGGAATTGGCAACCTTTCCAGCCAGAGGCTGAGTCTGTCTGTGAGCAGCCCCAAGGACAACCGTGCTGCCCAACTTTGGGAAATAAAGGTCACCAGTTTGGAGTGGTAGAAAGCTCTGCTTTGGTGGGAACAGAATAAAAAACGGATTTTAGGGCTGCAATGGCCCCAGGAGAGAGGCTTGTCCTCTAAGCAGTGCTTCAAATCTCCCAGTACGAGCGGAGCAGCAAAAACCCCTCCACACTTCGTGTATTTTCCATCCGAGTGAGAGAACGGTTTAGGTTGGAAGGGGCTGCTGGAGGTGTGGAATCCAATCTCCTGGTGAAGCTGGGCTTCGTGCACAGCAAGGGCCAGCTCCTCAGGGCCTTTTGCAGTCCAAGTTTGAGAGTCTGCCAGCATGGAAATTCCAGAGTCTTTCTGCCTGGCCTGTTTCAGAGCTCACCGGTGGGACAGGTTTTGGTGTGTAACTAAAGGAGACCCTGACTTGCCACATGTCCTGAGTGCTGGTTCTGAGGAGAGTCAAGCTCTTGAGCACGCTCTGGATTTACTCATCCTCTTTCCTTCCTGGTGAGATACTCCCCCTGCTTGGGTTTACACACCACAGCCATCTTCCCAGTCACATTTTTCAGGGCTTCATTCTCATCTGTGCCAACCAGCTTTAAGTTATCAGCACAACCTGTCTGCAAATCGACAAGAATTCTATTCTCCCAGGACCAAAAAAGGAGAAAAAAATCAAGTGAACTGCTAATTTCCACCTATTCCCCAAACTTCTTTTCCTTGCAATCCCTACCCAGCCCTGCCATTCCTTCCTTTGTGGTTAATTCCACACAGTCAAGAGGACGATGGTTAAATTATCTATGATAAGGGATAAGTCTTCCTCTAGCTCTGTAAATTATTAGTCTACACAGGAACTCCCAGACTAACAGATGGTGAAACTGTATGAAATTTTAAGAAATAGGAAAAAAACTTCAAGGTATTAAAGATATCCATATAGCAACTCTGAAACAGCACCATAATTATATTAAAATTGTCCCTTATTTTAACCACCGGTGATTTATCTTGAACCATGAACATCCAGTGACAGCAAAGAATGGTATTATGAAAATAAAACACGCCACAAAGAACAACTTTGAAACAAGATCTAAAATAAAACTGAAGGATTTGGCCCTGAATTAAATAAATCCAAGAGTAGATTGTCAATGTACAATACCTAAGCATTGTCTGAACCCTGTATTGATTTATGCAAAATACATACTGAGCACTCATAAAACCCACAGGTCACAACATTTGTGAGCCAATTTGGTCACAAATATCAAATGTGTGTCTGTTATTTCAGTGAGGTTTCAAAGTTTAAACATCCCTCCCACTTCGGGGCTGGTGAAATGGAGATATGGACACTGGGATATATTTATTATTGCAGAATAAACTAAGGTGTGAATTTACACTGGTCTCCAAGGTGTGTGCTCACATTCACTCCAAGATATACAAAAGGTAGTCCATATCCTGGTTTACAAAGAGCAAAAGAATTTCTAGTCAGTGATGCTGCATTTATTGCAGGCTTTGTAATTACCCTGTCACAGCTGTGTCTGTGCAACTACTCTGCTACATGCTATGAAAATAACTTCCAACAGCACTCACCTGATGCTTCCTTTATTTAGGAAAAGACATTTTTAGCCCACAGCATGTTTGTCTGGATAATCACTCTAAATTCTTTCTACCTCCCTCCCCAAGGATTGTAGCTAAAATTATAAACAAATTGCTAGTCAAATGTGGAGTTTTTCTTGGGAGAGAAAGCAGGTGATTTGTATTTCCAGTTATGTGAATTTACTGCCTAATCTAATTTTCTCTAGCAGATAAGGTCCAGTTTTCCAAAAGACAACCAACCACCTGGCCTCCCCAAGATAAAACTTAACGCACCACGTCTCGCGTTTACCACAGAAAGAAAACACCGTGACAGAAGATAAAGCCAAAACACATATTTCTGAACAAGGAAACGACCTTCCAGAAGTGAAACCCTACCTGAGTTGTGCTTTAAGTTCAGTAAACCTGGGTCTCCTGCTGGGGTCGTAGGCCCAGCACTTGGTCATAAGGCTGTAGAGGGTGGGAGGGCAGTTTGGAGGCATTGGGAGCCGCTCACCGTTCTCGATCCGCCCAATCACATCGTTGTTCTTCACTCCCTGGAAGGGCTTTACCCCGTGCATGAGGATCTCCCACATACACACACCTGGGAAACACACACACACACACAAAGCAGCGTTTTCCCCACTGCCAGCAAACCACAAAACCTGTTAAAAAAAAAAAAAAGAAGCAGCCCCCAGTTTTGTACTAACACTGTGATTTATTCCGAAGCAGGTAGCCCGGGAATAGGTTTGGACTCACCGGCTGGCAGCAGAGGAGTGGCGGGCAGCAGAGCCACTCACACAGCACCAACCTCACCTCCTGATGAGGCAGCACGACCCACAGCCTGGCCTCCCACTGCACTGCCTTTACCTTTACCTGCTCTAAGTCACAGGGGTTGCTCATATTCAAATCTCTCGTACGAGGTGGAATGAGCCGTGTTTGCTTTTCCCTCTGACTCGCTCCAACTGGCCTGTTTCGACACGTAGAGTGCATTTCCACTTCGAGGGTGTTTTTAACTCTGGCACTGATCCAGATTTTTTTTTGTGCTGAGACTATGTAATAAACCCTATTTCTACTGAAACAGCTTTAAAAGCACAAAGGGAAACCTCGTCTGCTGCTTTAGGACTGGCCAAGAATTTACATTAGAAGTCATTTCTCTGACTCTGTGCTAGTTTTCTTCAAACTATTACACACCCCTCACTTACCAACACTCAAATTTCAATTTGTAAAAAGGGTGAACTCTTACTTAACTTTCCTTGATCTTATTCCAAGTCTCATCACCTTTGTTCCCAAACACAGCCTGTGTTCCATCTGCCCAGACCAGTTGTCTGGACCTGTTTGAGCACAGGTGATCAGATTCATAAAAAACCTCACATATTTAGGAAAAAAAGATCAAAGCTTCAGGATATGCCCATTTAACCTCATTTTTACTCAGCTTCTGGTCATACTTTGTAAACTGACAGGAGCTATGAAAGACAAATTAAGTGGGAATCTGGCATTAAAGATCTAGAAATGTAGGATGAGTTATGCATTAAGCAAGGTGTATCACCATAAAACTCAAAGTACAAAACAGCAATGACAATGGTATAACACCAAAAAAAAAAAAAAAAATCCAAAATAAAATCAAAAATCCAAAACATAACCAACAGAAGAAAATCATCTCTTTTATAACTATGAAATAATTGCCTTGTACCTTTATTTCTGTCAGCTTCTTACTAGAGGTAAAAAGGCACATGAAGCTTCAGGCTTACTGAGTAGAAAAAGGGAAAAAAAAACCCCACAAAGATGGAAAATATGCTGGAAGAAACTGGATTTTCAGGAAGTACAGTCGACATTGTGCCAAATATCTGGAAATTATTCATTCATAGTAGTTCAAATGGAACACTGAGCTTCTCCAGCAGGACATTAAAGAATCCCCACCATTTGGTGTTCCCTTACCAAACATCCACACATCACTAGCTGAGGTAAACCGTCGGAAGTTGATTGACTCTGGAGCCATCCATTTGATAGGTAATTTTCCTTTGGAAGCTGCAGGGGAGGCAAGAGAGGTCAGGTTGTTATTTCTGCTACTGAGCTCAACACACAGATTTGGTTCTCAGCGAAACAATTCACGGGTAAACCCCATCTCCAGTGAAGCACTTCAAGGATCGATAAATAAGGTTGTTTGGCTTTACCTAAAACAGAAAAAAAGAACCAACAACACCCCCCCCCCAAAAAAAAAACAAACCCCAAACCTCCCAATAAAGGCCTCAACGACAAACCCCAAAAGCACACCAAGAAATGAGCACGTCAAAATTATTTCCCCTCTCAGCAATTAAAAACCGAAATGTAGCTCAGTGAAATGGGACAAATGAAACAAGGAAATATAACAAAGTGTAAGGGGACAGATAAAGGACATTTTTAAATATACAACTGCAACCAGAAATATACTGAAGATGAGATTTATGAATATGTGCTTTAACAATATATGCCAGCTTTGAAATGCTATTGTTTAGTACCCAACATGCAAAATCTCTATTCTCCTGCTGCACTTCCCATCTATCAGGCACTGCAGGACACCTCTCAGCTGCTGGAGGCACTGAAGCTCAGTATTCCACCCAAAATGGGGAAAATGTAGGCTTCAAAGACATTTTTGTACTGAATCTCCCTAGTTCAGGGGCAGCTGAAATAGGGAGCATAACTGACAGCACAGACTCAACATTTATCTGTACCTATGTGTGAACTTGTTACTTCTTCCAACTTAAATCAGACCTTGTGATCCTTCTTCTTAAGTACATAGGTAGGAATTTACTGCCATTATTGAACTCTTGAATAACTTGCCTTTTTATACAACAGCCAGCCCAAGGAAATCTGGTTAATTCCTCAATATTGAGAGAAGCAACTGTCAGTTCCAACTGTCCTGCAAGAAGGACCCAGAGTGTCAACTTACCTTTGTAGTAAGTACTGTCTTCCATGTATCGGGATAAACCAAAGTCACCCAATTTCACACAGTCAGTGGTAGACACCAGCACGTTTCTAGCAGCAATATCCCTGCCAGAGAGAGGGAACAGTATTTCTAGTAATTTAAAAGCAAAGTGGTGAAGAAAATCTGCCTCCTGCCCTGCAAAAGTAAGGAATGGGTTTGAATTCTCAGTCCTGTGAAGGTTTCCTAATAAGGAGCTCAGATTTTATTGATACCACAGGGATTATGGAAAGACTTTGGCACGTTTGTCTTGCAGTTTCCCAGGTGAGACAACTTGCCTTACGTGTGTCTGTGGGCTCTGGATTTCAGCAGATGTGACTAAGCACTGACAGATTTAGCTTTGAGCAGTGATGTCAGTGCAGCAAACTGAGTGGTGCTGCTTTCTCCCACTTCACTGCAGTGTGAGTTGTGTTTTCTGAGTTTATTGCTACAGTTAAAATAAACTTGGCTGAAATCATATAATCACTTTGGTTGGGAAAGATCATCGAGTTCAACCATTAAACCAACTCTGCAAAGGCCACCACTAAACCATGTCCCCCTCCAGGGATGGGGAATCAACCACTGCCCTGGGCAGCCTCTTTCAGGGCTTGGCAGCCCTTTTAATTAAGAAATTTTTCCTAATATCTGATCTAAACATCCTCTGGTGCAGCTTGAGGCTGTTTCCTCTTGTCCTGTCACTTGTTACCTGGGAGAAGAGACTGACCCTCACCTGGCTATGACCTCCTTTCAGGGAGTTGTAGAGTGAGAAGGTCCCCCCTGAGCCTCCTTTTCTCTAGGTTAAACATCCCCCAGCTCCCTCAGCTGCTCCTCATCAGACTTGTGTTCCAGACCCTTCCCCAGCTCTGTTCCCTTCTCTGGACACGCTCCAGCCCCTCAATTTCTTTCTTGTCCTGAGGGGCCCAGAACTGGACTCAGGATTCGAGGTGTGGCCTCACCAGTGCCCAGCCCAGAGGGACAATCCCTGCCCTGGTCCTGCTGCCACACTAGTGCTGATACAGCCCTGGTGCCACTGCCCTTCTTGCCCACCTGAGCACACCCTGGCTCATGTTCAGCTGGTATTCAGCACCCCTAGGTCCTTTTGTGGCTGGGTTGATGTGACCCAAGTGCAGGACTTGGCACTTGGTCTTGCTGAACCTCACACTGTCAGGTGTGGGCCTTTGATCCAGCCTGTCCAGATCCCTCTGCAGAGCCTTCCTGCCCTCCAGCAGATCAACACTCCCTGGGTGTTGTCTGACTGAGGGTGCCCTTGATCCCCTTGTCCAGATCACTGGTAAAGATATTAAACAGGACTGGCCCCAACACCGAGCCCTGGGGAACACCACGGGTGACTGGACCCCAACTGGGTGTGACACCATTCCCCACCACTCTCTGAGCCTGCCAGTTCCTAACCCAGCAAAAATCTCTCTTGTCCAAGCCATGAACAGCCAGTTAAAATCCAAGTATCTATAACAATTCCATGGCTCTGCTATTTGCAATGTCTTTAATAGAAATATCTATGCATATCTATACAGTTATTACTTTATATGTGTTTGCATACACATTATCACAACACATGTATAGAAGTTGATTGTAAGTATTTCAAAACAAATAAAGAGCTGAAGTTCAAAATTAATGGTACTTAATAAACTGGAGTGCTGTGAACTCTTAATTGCATGCAATAAGAGGCTGAAGCCAGCCTCTTCTCCCTAGAAAGCTCATGTTCAGATTCAAGGGAGCAAAATTCAAAACACACCGCAAAGGAAATTTAGGTTCATTTTCTGGTTAAGCAAGTACTTGTATTTTCTAAATATTTTGTTTCCCCTCTTCTTTACTTAAGAAGCCATCTGCCCTTGTTTTGCTTTTCTATATTTGAAAGATTGCAGTTGACTCACAGCTTTAAAAAAAATCCTGTAACCACAGAGCAACAACAGAGTGGAAAACGACTCCGATTAAAATCCGGCACCAGCTCTGAGTCAATCCAGGAGTGGGCCAGCAGGTGTCACCCTTGAAAAGGGTGTAATTCCGGTGGAAGCCTCTGGCAAAAATGACATTCCCTAAAATCTGAAGTAGCTGCATATAAAAATAGACACGTACACACACACATATATGTACAAAATCTTACCTATGTACAAATCTTTTGCTCTCTAAGTAGGCAAGTGCTGTGCTCAGCTGGTAGGCGTAAAGGATCAGAGAGGCCAGGTCCAAGCTGTATTTCCTGACTTGCAAAAACGATCGCAGCTTTTTGCACAAGGAAGGGAGAAATAGGAAGAAATTAGGACCAAAAATAACGAGTCTGAATGAGGGATGTCTCAAACTGTAAAGTTTACTCGAGTATCGACGGCCATGACTTCCTTCCCTTAAGGCTGGATGAGGAAAGGAAATCACTTCCCACGAACAAAATTAACTCTGGGTTAAATTCAACCAGGTTTTTTTTCATACATGAAAAGGGTTAGCCAAACAAAAAAAAAACCAGCAATTTTGTGCATTGCTTTCAGGCTCCTTCTGAAGAGCATCTGCTGCTGCTGCTGCTCCACAGTGGAGCCCTCCTGGTTACTGACTACCTTTGAGTACAGCACATGTTTACAGCCTAAACAATTTTTAAGAATTTAACAGTACCTGGCCAAGCGAAACACTGAGTAGATCACTGTTGTTTTGGAAGCATTATTTTAACCTACATGTGCTAAAACAACCGGATTTGGCACAGAGTACCAATATCAATGCAGGATATTTTTAAGCTATATTCCAAGTATAAGGCAGTTAGGACCTACTGGAAGGTGGCACTTGAATCTCCTTAAAAATTAAAACAGGGCTTTGACAAGTCATTTGGGCACTGGAAAGGAAATCTGTAATTTTCTGACAGAAAATGACTTCTACACTACAGCCTTTTCTCCCTCCTCTCTTTTTTTTTTGGACAATGTACTGCAGTTTGACAATTACAATGACAATACACAACGCAGAATGAAATGTCACTGCAGCTCCCATTTTCAGAAACATGCGGCTCAAAGAAAACTAATCGATTAGAAAGAGCAAGATTCTAGTTTTGCTTGAACCATTCATCCAAAAAACAAAATAATGAGGGAAGTCATCTTATCTAGGGCCTCCACTCTACAGAAAAAAACCCACCATATGTGAAGGGAAAATGCAGCATTACTCAGGAAGAGTAAAAGATGTACCACAATTTCACTTCTAGACGGTACGCTTGCAAATGCTGTTTAAATGATATCACATCATCATCAACTTGACAGAGGTCACGCTCTCACTCTGGAACTGCAATTAAATTCCCTGCAAACTCTGACTAAATGGCTTTGGAATGAGGTGATGCAGTTCCCCCAGAGGAGGAGGAGGTCAAACGCTGCCGCTCCTGTTTCTCAGCCCATAATTCTACCAGCGGCTGTGATACCACGTTTGATATCGCGTGTTAGTCCGGGGAAGTGTTTTTTCAGCCTTTTGCAAAGCGATCTGTGAGCCAGCAGAGAGGAGACCAAAGCTGCAGGAGGGTTGTTCCTACCTCTCCAAGCGTGCAGAGCTCCATGATTATCCACACTGGGTTCTCTGTAATGACTCCAATGAGCTTCACGATGTGAGGGTGATCGAACTGACGCATTGTTACTGAAAGGAAACGAAAACGAGTCGGTGCTTAAGAAGTATTTCGCCTATGACCAAGAAAATACAATCACAGGTCTTGAAGCAGCCTGAAACAACTGTTGCAAGGAGTAATGTCTGGTTGTTTCGTGTGCTGTGGGCAGTGGGAAACACAGTTTGCTTTGTTTGTGCTGTTCTCCACTCACGAAAATGCAAACTGCAGTGGAAGGTGCCAGGCAAGTCAGGGTCTGGCTCTCAGCCCTGGCTGAGCATAACCTAAGTCAGCAGAATGCCCTGACAAACCAGTGCATGGCCACTTAACCTGGGCCTTCCTACTGGAAGAGCAGGCAAGAAAAAACAGTCTGTATAATTCAATTACTGGAAATAAATGTCTGTCAGTTTATGACGTAAACAAAAGCCTTATTTAATCTTCACATTCACATCTCATTTTATTTCCCATGGGCTGAATTAACTTCTCAGCCTCAGCAGTGCAGTCCCAGTATGTTTTATGCAGTATGACCACATGAATCACAGAATGGTTTGGGCTGGAGGGGACCATCAAGATCAACCAGTTCCAAGCCCCCTGCCATGGGCAGGGACACCTTCCAGGCTGCTCCAAGCCCCATCTGGCCTGGTCTTGAACCCCTCCAGTGATGGAGTTCTCCACATCCTTCATCCTGGAACTGCTCACCTCAGAGACTGCCTGAAGGCTTGATAATGTTTTGGGGAGATGTATTTGGCAGTTGAAATCAAACATCAGTCCCTTGATTAAGTTCTTCTCTCCCACCACAGGCATGGCAAAAACATCCTTAAATATATCCTTTAAGACGTGTCTTTAAATACACCCTTAATGTATTCTTGACAAAACATCCTTAATTTGCTCCTCAAGTAGTATCTCTTCTGCATTTACAGTTTGTAATGTCAGCAGAGATACATGGTAATTACCAAACTGCAAAGTCTGCTTCAGTTTGCCTAAAATTAGGCAGGAGTAGAACCTGCTCTCTTTTGGCTTTAAACTAATCCCAAGATAAATAAATCCAGGCATTTCTGGATTTTTACTCTGACGAGCTCTGAATTCTACTTCTGCATGTGGGTACACGGCAGCTGGGTAACCAAAGTGCCTCCAAACCCCATCAAAAATCTTTGGGCAATTCTGCTCATAAGATTGACAATTACAGTAGTTTAATAACATATTGTCCTGCAAAGAAAACTTTAATGGGGCAAACTTAAGATAACATATTCTTTAAATTATTAATGTTATGAATAATACAGGGGGAAAAAAAAAAAAACCAAGAAAACAAACATTCCCATCACTGACATAGCTTAAAACATTAATAAAAAGGAATGAATAACATGGTGAAATGTCACACAGGCAGTAACAACTGCTAAACTTCTGCAGTGTTTAAACACCACCAAAATATCTGAATATTCCTAATATTAAATTACTAGGAAATAAATTTATCAATTCAGTGAAGTAACCAACTGTTCTGAGGGAGTTTGCCATCTGAACACAAGTCCAAGGTAAGGGATGGGAATTAGAATGAAAAAGAGATAGAAAAAATGGCAAAACTATTAAATCAAAATGGAAAAGCACTTATTTATCTGTCGGCTACGGTGGCATCTCCTAATCTGTCAAACTCAAAGGCATAATAGGGAGCACTCAATGAGTAATTATTTTCTACATTGTTAGGAGACAGGAGCCTACCTGTGAGTGCTGAGTTATTACTGTAAGCAGTGTTTTTTACTGTTCCAACAGATAGAAATGCAGTGGGAAAAATTATAATAATTTAAGAAAAAAAAAATCTGACATTCAAAAGTAAGAAGTCATTAGCTGTGAACACAGATCTTCTGAACAATTAGGAAAAAATCCTTGAATAAAGGAATACTGAGTAAAATACTCTGTAGCATCTGACCATAACCAATTAATTTCTTGACATAATACAATACCTTTACAACATTTATAGATATACAACAGCAAAGGATAATAGGCAAAAATTAAGACTTAAATCCCGTATCTTAATTTGCTTACAAAACCAAACAATAGAGGAATTGCTACCTTTAATATTCTTATAAAAGTTTTCTGTTCCTATTCATCTCAACAAAAAGCCTTCCTCCACGTATGAAATGTGCCATTTGTGGGCAATTATTTAGAAAACTGGTTTATTCTCCCATAAATTTTAACTCTGAATTTTCAAAGCAGATCTCTCTTTGACATAACATTTCTAGCAAAAACAACGACCTAGCCTTCTAAAGTATTACACTGCAAAAAAAAACATTAAGAAGGAAATAGAGAATCAGATGTTCTCTAATATGCCATAAATGGTTCTAAAGCCTTAGAGGAGTCAGACATCACCATTTAGGTTGGAAAAGGAACCCACAGACAATCCCACACACGGGCAATGCAAGGATGTAAAGCGCTCTCCTGTCACGTATCGCTGGAGAGGAAAATATCAGGCTATATATTAATAAATTATTTACATTAGTGTAAGAAGTTTCTGGCACAGGTGGTCACAGTCTCTGCAGGGAGCAATTACAGAAGTGATCCCCAAAAAAGTTATTTAATACTCACAGGCTTCTTGTAAGAACTTTTCTCTAACGCTGTCAGAGGTGCAGTTTTTACACGTCTTGATTGCAACGGCCATGGCTGGATTTTCCTGAAAGAAATATTGAGAAATAACTCAAAGTCAGCCCATCAAAAGCTGTCCTTTAAAATGCCAGCAAGAACTATTTTGGAGAAAATTACAATTAAATAAAATTACTATTAAATAAAATACCTTTAGCTAAGAAATCACACTGTGAAAGATTCAGCGTCATTATAGTCAAGACACCAGGTATACAACATTTACATCTAACATGTCTTGGAAATATTTAATCTGTTTTAAACCATGTTAATATTGTGCAAAAATTATGAGAAAAGGTGGTAAGTTCAACTGAAGAGCACTGTGAACTTTTTGTGTTATTGAGGATGGTAAACTCTTGACAATATTTAGCAAAAATACAGGGAAATGAGGAGATATATCCTAAAAATATCACTTGGCTTATGCAAGCAAGCATAAGTAAAGGACTTGCAAAGCCAAGTAAAGGACTTTTTGTGCTTCTTGCAAAGGAAAGACTTGCTGCAATTGTGAACCCAAACTACAAAGGAAAGTAAAACACAGATTTTTACATATTAGCTTCACAAGCAGTCAGATCAAGGCTTTAAAACCAAGTTAAACAGAACGATGTGTTTTCAAAACCAAACAGATTTTCCCATCTAATTGCTCACCTTCTGAATACTGAAAAATGAGAACTTCTTAGTGGATTGAAAAAGGCTGAAGTGTTTCAAAACTAAGCTTCCACTTTACATTACATTGTCCATCTTTTAATGGGCAAATGAACCTTTCCCTGAAAGACTACAGGGTTGATGCATGTCCTGAAAACCCCATTTTTAAGGCCACTGAGAGGTGAAGATTCACAGTTATGTTCTATGTCTGCTCATGACTGCTCTATTTTAAATCTATTTGTACAAACATTACCAGAGTTAGAGTAGTATGTATATTCTGCAGGCTTGAATGCTTATTTTCTAAGTTGCTCACAACATAGATCAACATAGTTGACTTAGCAGGAAAATATTGATTAAATCCTCTTCTCATACATAAAATGCCCATAAACTGACTGAAAAACTGATGGTAAATCATGATTTTATTCCCTTCTGAAAGCAGGACTGAACAATCAGCCCTGGATGAGACCTCTGGATGCCTGCCAGACCCATCCCTCTCCTGGTGTTACACATCAAGAGGATTAAAGTCAGTCTTGCTGGCACTGCTGACACGACCCTGTATGCACACCCCCATTTTCCATTCAGTATCCTACAAACACAGGCTGGCTGGGATACTTCAGGAACCCCTGGGAGAAAGCAGCATTCCAAAAGAGCTGGATGCTGCACAGTCACCAGAACAAGAACTTTACAGGTGCAGTGAACAGGAATTTTTGAGATTCAAATTTGAGCTAGCAGAACAAGGGGCAAGAAATCTCCCCTGTATTTTTGCACACAAGCTGAACATCTATGTGGAAACACTACCGTGTTATTGGAACTAATCTTTTGTCTACTGCAAGATTTCTTCAGAGTGTAAGTTACAATCAGTGACTAGAATATTAAAATTTAATGACATCAACTTTCTGTTTTCCCCTCACCTATTCCAAGGTAGTAAAATTTTATTAATACAAGTAATCAGCAGGTTGCTGTTTAAAAATATCATACTAGATACAGGATACCTGAGTAAAATCTGTTTTCCAATTCACAAAAAGACTGGAGACAAGCCAGTATTCTCAAAACAATAGAAAAGGGTCTTTAATTGGTTTTACAGAGCTGTAGACTTATCCACCATGCCCCAAGTGAAGTGAAACATCACTCCTCTGTACTCCTGTTAACTTGGACAGAATTAAATGAAAAATAAGAATCTCCCTAAATGCAAAGTGTATCAGGTTTGCTTTCTAAATGAAGGTACCAGAACAGACTTCAAACTTTTCTGAAATAGATAAAATTTATCCTTACTTACTTACTTACACATTAACCCACTGAGCCCTGGATCCTGAACAACCAGCTGTTCTTTGGAAATAGTGTTTCTGATGTCAGAACTAGATGATTGTCCATTCTTGTATCATCTATCAAAAATTCCGATTTTTTTTCTGACAGGAAACAAATCTTCATTTTACACTTGGAGAGCTACTTTATTATAAGTTTGAAACTGGTTGAAATTCACTCATTTTTTGCAGTCTTGTCTTGCCTTTTTTTTTCACAAAACTTCATTTTGATGTATTTAAATAGCAATCTTAAATCTTTGTGGCTGCAGCCTAGAAAAACACATGAACACCAGCCTGAATTACACAAGTGCTGCCAACCTCCCTGGTTTCACGGAGGTGACTCTTGGTGTTTTGACTGATCAGTGTCCAAGCATTTTGCACTTTTCAGGAAAAAGCAGTAACTTTATTAAACTTCTCTGTGAGAGATCCAGAGACAGTCAGAGCAGCAAATTTTTCTCGGTTCTGGAAGACTCAAACCAAAGTCTCTAAGGAATACACTTCTTTTTATTTATTTAATTTTTTAACAGAAAAGCTTTACTGTTTCTTTGTTTGTTGTTATTTCAGAAGGAGGCTTACCGGGCTCATGTAAACTCCTTGGTGCACATCTCCAAACTGTCCTTCCCCAATGCAGCGCCCCAGCTCAATCCTCTCCCTCTGAATTTCATAATCTCTGGCTACAAGAACACAACGCACTTGAGACGTTAAGTTTGCTGACCGAGGGCAGAGAAATAACCCACAAGACACAGAACTCCAAAGTTAAGTCACTCAATGCCTCACATGTGAAGAACTAAGATTAACGTTTGCAGCACACCAACCTATGTAGATGCTGCACACACACACACACACACACACAGAGTGGAGACCTCTTAAACCTCAAACAAATGTTGAAACCAAAGCAGTGGGAATCGTGAAATCTAAACTGCTAAATCAGCTCCTGTGCACTGATTCAAGTGCAACAGAAATAACTGAAGCCTTCTTAATTACAGCTGGTGAAAGACAAAGCCTGCAAACAGCTTAGGGCCACACCAATGTTAAAATACAGCCTTGATTTTAAACACAGCCTTATCCCCTTGGATGGTTAAGAGAACTCCACTATGTGGTATTTTAGGTTTTTGGAACCATCAAAAGAGCCCAGAGAATTTTTAAAGAGGTAACTGCAAGGAAAAAAAAAAATAAATACAGAAACAAGAGCATGGCAAATAAGGATAAAATGGAAGAGCAAAATTTTGAGTGCACTGCACCTCTGTCAGTGTGTAACTGAAGCAAAATTGAGATGTTTGGTGGACTTATGCAATTTTGTTCATGTTATGGTTTAACAGGCTGAGAATATTGCTGATACAAATGGCTCAGTCCTTCAGCAAAACATTTAACCAATTGCAATTGAATGACTTCATTTGCAATTTAATTTCTCGCAGACATGGAAGAATAGTTCAGGAATAGCAGAAAAGCACGTACAGTATATGTTTTCACCTTTACTTGTGTTATTCAGAGAAAAAAATATAACCAACCAGCTTAGAACTTCATAACCTTGACTTGAACGTCGTTCACACTACAGAAATGATGTCATCTAGAGCTGGATAACGAGGTGATAAATGCCTTTTTCATCTCTTTTTTTTTAAGTACTGCATTTTCCTCTTTAAAATCCCAAAGCTAACTGGTTTAACTATAAATAAATAATGCTTATTAAATGAAAGTGAACAGTAAACTTAAAAAATTCCACATCATTCCAAACTGCAAGCATACAGGGATGGGTAAAGGGTCTCCTGTTACCTTCATCTATTCCATAGCTTTCTGCAGTGCAATTAAGAGAAAAATCAAATGCTTACTTAGATAGAGCTTCTTAAAAATCAAGACAAGGACAAACATTTTTTAACATTTCTTTTTTTTTTTCTAAAATATGAAGAAATATACTGATGCAATTTTAAGTTTACATTAGCAGAAGTCACAGGTGTGTTCTCGTCATCTTTACTGGCTCAGTCCTTTGGGAGCTGAACATTTGAGTCCCCTTAAATCCAGCAAAGCACTTAATGAATTTCCCTCCACAGCCCCCACCTCATGGGTTTGGGATTGAAGTCATCCTCAAGTGTTCAGCACCATCCAGGGCTGGGCCCACAAGTAATTACCTCCATGAGAATTTAAATAAAAAGATTAGGGGTGGAAAAAAAAAATAAATGACACAAAGTTAATCTGTTAATAAAAACTAAAGGATATAATTTATCACAGCATGTTTCGATCCTGCAATTATGTTAACAGAATCATGCAGTGACTTACTACTGCAAGACATTCCAAACACACTGTTTATTTCTGGAAAACATATATTCTTGCTTTTCAAATACTGACACTCAAAAATATATGTTTTGCCAAACATATATTCTTGCTTTTCAAATATTTTCCACAGTAGTGGAAGCGATGTTGTCAACACTGAAGTGATCATGAGACACTCCCGCCACATGGGGGGAGTGGGAAACTCGGAAAACTTCACATACATTGATGGCTGCTCAGCAGATCATGGCACCAGTTTAGCACCACCCTCCCCTCCTGCATTAACCAAAAGTCATGTTTTTGCAGGACTGTGTATCAACAGGTTGTCTGCTGCTTCTGGAGAAATCCCTGGTTGCCAAAATGCAACTGGAATTTTGCAGACACAACTTCTAAAATCGGAATACTGAACTTTGCTGCTGAATGAAAGAGCCTCGATTTCAGATTATAATTCAAATAGGCCATTAAGACAAAAATCCTTGTGGTGGCTACAGCATCACTGTTTTTACTTCAAAGATGAAGACTCAGCAGAACTCTGAATTTTTATTTTTGTCCCTGAAGTCTTTCATCTTTAACAAAATTGCCATGTGGCTCAGTTGAGTTTTCCTCTCTCCTGGAATTGGAGAGCAGCACATCTGTCACAGAGCAAGGTGAGATACAGTTAGACAGCAATGCACAAAGCTTTCCAAATTGTCTGCTCTTATTACAGAGCCCTTATCCAATCTTTAAGCTCAGCATCACAATCAAATAAAACTACATTTTTGAGACATCAAGAGAATTTCACTGTGAAGTCACTGACAGCAGGAAAACAGAATTTGGTTTTATTTGATTCAAAACCCGAACTTGAAAATCACTGGCTCTTTGAGTTTTCCCAAGATCATAAAGAACATTTTCTCTGCACACATATTATTTAAGGCTGAAATATTTTTTTGGATAGAAAAGTTCCCAAATTAACCACTGCACTTACTTGATGGCATGGTATAAGTGTCTTCCTCATCTATAATCTCTGCATAGTCATCAGTCTCTGCAAAGGGAGGAATTGAAGAGTTTCGGGAAAAGCAGATGAAAACAATTCTCCAGCACAGCATCTCCAATTTATCAAGGCTCAAATGTCACAACCCCCAAGTTCAGCATTGTTGGGACACATTTACAAAAGCATGGATAAAACTTGCTCATGCATAAATCATGGTATGAGAATGACCCCAGTGCTAATTACGTCACACAGATGCATTCAGACAAGGAAGATTCATCTGTATTCGAAAAATTCCAGTTCTATCATTAAAAACCCATCTAAATTGCTGGCTTAAAATCTTTTTAACAGCAAATTCCATTGCAGTGAGGAGAAAACATTATTAATGGATTAAATTGCTTCAATTAAAAACCTTCAATAAAGTATGAAAAACATTTTTGCTAGTTTTTCATGTCAAACAGGGAGAAGACACTACTGATTTTCCAGGGCAGCATCCACCTTCTGTCAGTGTGGCCAGGTGAGTTATTTACCACAGAGTCTTCTAGAGCACAAAGACCTTTTAAGCCACACTCTCACCTTACATCCATTTTTCTTGCATTAGTCTCAATTTTTCTTAATTAGCGGAAATTCACCCCTAGTTTTGCTGAGGACAGGGTTTGAAAACAACTTCCCAAATTTTTTTCTGAAAAACGGCAGTGCATTTCTTCCTCAGTTTAAAACTTACAACTTTTACATCGTCAGTTCTCAAAATGGTTTAAATGGTGTCAAGTCATATCAGAAGGTCCTTCTCTTGCTCTGAAAGAACTTCCAGTGTGTGCAGATCATCTCCTGAAGGTCAGGTAAATTCCTCCAGGGGTTATATAGCCAGTCCACAATAGTAGGATAATTTTTTACCTCAAGGCTGTTAAAACCCACTTACCAAGTCATAGAGAATTGAATCATTTCAAACCCGGTGTATGCAGGTTTTTGTCGTTGATCACACACTGGAAAGCCCCTGAAAGCCATGATTTACTCCCCCTTTTCCCCCATCTGCCCTGGAGCATATGGATATCCCTACAGCTCCCTGGCCTGATTTCCAGAGTGATGGTTTCTGGCTGGTGAATGGGACAAGGCCACAGTGGGAGTGGGAAGAAGGATGGGATGATCCCTTTGGGCAGCAGCCCCCAGTTCAACCAGTGAAAGCCAACCCTGAAACCAGAGCAAGGCTCATCAATATTTTACACACACAGCTAAACCAGAGGCTTGGTTTTCAGACAAACCCAATAGTCAGCAATTAGGAAACTACAGGTTGCCTGTAAACCTTGGAGTTCAACACACTTCAGGGAGTAAATGCAGTTTTATGATCCCAGCTTTTTACTACCTAAATAGAATTAAAGCTATTTTTCTTCTGAACTCCTCTAGGAATATATACCAGGCCTTCTGTAAAAACAGAATCAGGAAATCCTATGTAACTGGAATTTTTGCAAGGCAATTTCTGTTCAGGACACTGTGAAACAGAGCCACCTAATGAAAATTCAATTAATTATGAAGATGGTGCACAATTTTGAACAGGCAGCACAGTCTTGAGGCACTTATTTCTTTCTTGGTATTTTTTTCCTCCCTTACATTATAATCTAAGGTTTTTGTAGAAAATAAGCCTCAGTTTGATCTAAAAAATGAGAATGTGTTTGAAAGGGATCAGCTGTGTGACACCAATATGATGGGGATAAATCACTTTGCTTCCTTCTAAGATCGTGGTAGGGTGTTTGTAACTTTTATGGTGGAAACCAGAAATTTATTCATCTATGTAAAAAATGGACGGGATGAAAGATATTATAAACATATTTGAGAAAAATTTTAAAAGTCTGGAAACAAGAAGTGATGCCTTTTAAAAAACCCCATAACCTACTTGTCACAGCAGGTTATGGAATAGCGCTTACAAAATGTGATCAATGACATGGCTTGTTCATCACTCCACTTTAAATTAATGAGTTAATTTATACTAAAAGCAATCTCAGAACAGCAGAGACATTTATAAGGTTTTGATCCATTGCCCAAAACCGTCATGAAACTAAAGGAGTCTTCACAGTCAACCCAAATAAATTAAATGTAAGCAATGAACTACACAAATATTTCTTGTTACACATTTAACGCTCTGGAGAGGAATATATCATAAGAATTCAGAAAATAATTCCTATATATATATAACTATCTGACATTGTTTCTGGGAATCAGAGGACAATTCAATCAAGGCATTAACACTGATGTGCTCAGAGTGTTTTTGCAATAAGGACAACTGACCCCCCTCACTCAGGGGCTCGACCCCACTATTAGTCCCAGACTGGGAGGCTGTTACTGAGCTCAGACCAGAGCTGTGTTTGCTGAGGGATATTCCAGAACCTACAAAGCAACACAGAGCCAGGCAAGTGTTGTGGTTTGATCTGGCCTCTGCCTCTCTGGGCAGTCTTTGCCCGCATTCTCCAAGATAAAAGATGACAAGTTCCAATAAAAAGCTATCCAGGGTCAGTATCCGAAATATGATTTATGAGAGAAAAAAAATGTCCCTTCAAAGTTTAAGAAAAGACAGAAAATTGGGGTGGTATCTTTAGTTTATATCTAAAGGATAGCAAAGAGATGAAAAATTATACACTCCCTTTACATCTTACTGGAAGGATGGTCACAAGAAGTGATTTCTATTTCCTCTTATCACCTTCCTTTGCATGCTGCTTTTATGCCCTTTTAGTACCTCCTACTCAGAAGAATAAAGATACACACACTATCAGTACCAGTAGTTTGGTTTTTCCCCCCACCATCAGATGGAATCCTTTAGAAAAACAGCTAAAAAAAAAAAATCTCTTTTAAAAAACCCAAAACCTAGCTTGTTTTCAGAGAAAAAAAAAGACTTATGAAGCCTGCAGAAGTTAAATATTTTGTAATAAGTTTCAAAGTTTTGTAAAGAAAACCCAAAGCATTAAAATCTGTCTTCAAAATCAGCAGTTTGAGTGGCTGAAGTTTGATTAATACTCATGTATCCAATCTGCATTCATCTGTCGTGTACAGCTTCTTTTTATGCCAGGAGCACTTTGAAGCCTTCAAAGCTTTACCTTGTAGCCTCATTTCTCAGGTGTTACATCCACTGATCTCACTCACTGACCACACTGATTGTGATAGAACCATTTCCATCAATCTGGACACTCTTGCAAACCTCTAAACCTTCTTTGCACCATGCCACGAGCCTGATTGCAAACACATGCACAGTCCCCCATCCCCGCGTGTTTGAAACAGTTTGTCCTCTTTCAACTCCAGCTTAGCAGAAAGCATTAGTTGGCACAGCCTGTAAAGTACAATATTTATCAGCTAACACCCAAAGCAGAGTGCTTTTTAACACTAAAAAAAAAAACCTGCATAAAAAGCATTACTGAAATGTGCATTCGGTGGTATATGGATATAAGAGTTGCATATTGCACGTTAGTAACACACAGACTAGAAAACGTATTACCGTCCCCACTAATTTCATCTGCAGATCCAGGTGGCATGCAAGGAGAGAGAAAAACAGAGGGGGAGAGAGAGAAGGGACAGAGAAGGGGGAGGGGAAAATACACTATTAAATTCATGAGTAATCCAAAAGTATTCAGACTGCAGTTATCTTATATACCTGACTCAAGAGAAACCAGAAAAGTAGCAGAATTTAAGACTTCTCACCTAAAACCCAAGGGACAAAGATACGCTCTAAGAAGCTCGTATGATGAAACAGAGTTCATGACTTTCAAACACAAACGTACACAGGAATTAAATTTGGGAGTGGAACTAGTTATTTTAATGCACTGTTAAGAAAAGGCAATTTCTGGTTTTATTCAGTACTTCCAAACAGATCTAGAGCCAGAGGAGCTGGTTCAACTTGACTCTGCACAGACACTGAGGACTTTGGGGAAGCAGAGTTGGCAGAGGAAGTGCGCTCCTGTCACTCCTGTGCTGTCACCAAGACGTGAGTAAGAAATGGAACCATCTAAGTATCAATCACACAGAGCAGTATCACAATTGCAGTTGTACAAAGCTGGGATTTAAACGAGTGGCAAAGGGAGCGGCTCTACGGGGGAGAGGCTCAAAGGAGCACCGGATTCCGCGTGTGCTGCTGCACCCCTACTGCACACCACCACCCACAGCACAAGCTAAGGCACTTTACACAGTATTTATACACAAAAGGAAATTCTCCTTACCCCTAACAAAGCCAAACTGGTCCAGCCCAAGTGCTGAACCAGCACGCAGCCAAAAGCATCGCTGTTTGCAGTGTTTAATTCAAAGGGATCTCAGCCGATGCTTATTGTTGCTGTTCTATTTCATTCATAGGCATGCTGCATCAGGGGTCCAAGAATGAAGTCAAAATATAGTCACAAAAAACCCATGGCAGACAGGGGCTGCATAACCACACAAATAAAATCATTGATATGTTTGCCATTGTAGTGTGTGATGCTCGAGAACAAGTCCCCCTTAAAAAACGGGGGCCAGCAAGCTGGTGCTGCTGCATGGAAATCCAATTCAACAGGAGGAAAAAAAAAAAAAAGAAATTATTCTTGGAACTCTGTTTACCTGAGGCTAAAGTAGTTTACAAACAGTAACTGAGTTAGTATATTCAGCTTTTGGGTTAATAAGGCAGCCTAGACAAAGAGCAGAGCAGTACCCTTGGGCGGCGACTCATGGGCACAGAAGACGAAAGGCAGAAAGCGTCTAGCTTTCTTTACTTTATGCTGACAGTGATTGACTCCTTTACAAAGAGGCAAGAAAAGGAAAGAGAAAGAAAAGAAACAGAAACAAATTATTTGGAAATAAAAGAAAAGAGACTGAAGAGAACATCTACAATGAACGAACGTAAAAGTAAAGGTTTACATTACAATTCTGTATACGAAAACGGATATAGAATGTTGGTGAAACTCCAAAGCATATATGATATTTTCCTTCAAATTCCTTTCTACAGCAATTCTTATTTCAATTTTTAAAAGTGAGACTAGAATCTATTAACATAAAGCCAGCTTTTGTCAATCATATGCACCATTCATTAACAACACAAAGAACATTGTCTATCCCAGAATCCAACCCACTTTTCCAAGTTCCCCATCTAAGTTCTACCAGACTGCTACAGCTAGATTCCAATTTAAGGGGCAGTCACCAGACTTAAACATGTCTGAACCCTTAAAACAACATAAAACATGTATTTCACATAGCAGGGTTACATAGGACAAGGAAAACCATGGTTTTTCTATCTCCTGAAATAGAGCATTGATACACTGTACGATCTGAAATCTGCCACTGGAGTCTCATCCCTACTGCAGACCTGTCTTGCCAATGGATATTCCCGCTCTCCAAGGATCTCTGGGTGAACACCCCATGACATTGTCCTCAGTGTCCCCATTCCCAGTCACCCCACTGCATTTAATTATAGCAAAGTACTTCTCAGGAGCAGAGAGATTTTAGAGTAGGAGAAAATACAAAGAAGCCATGACTGATTTCAGGAGGTGAGAAAGGAGGACACAAGCTGACACTCAGCACCTGTGGATACCTGCTCCTTCTATTTCTCTTGTTACCTGCTTGCTCCTCTCTGCTTTCCTTTTTTTCCCTTTCTCCTCTATCTCAGAAATGTGAGAGGTGGTTTTAAAAAGCCAATCAAACAAAAAACCCAGCATCTTTGCTGCTGGTAGCTCTTCACAGCCAAAACCCTAGAGTGAGGTCCAGCCACCTTGAGTTCTGCAGGCTGGGGGCCTGGTGTTAAAAACTACCATCATAAAATCTGCTGGGTGACTGAACAAACAGAGACCATCAACTGTGAAAATGGACATCTCTGAAAATCACAGAACACTCATCAGACTGAATGCTCAAAACTAAAAGAGGGGAAAAAACCAGGGCAAAATTCTTGACTAAGTGTATCAGTATTTCCGTGTATCCCACGTTACTGCAATCCAAAGTGACTTCTCTCCCTAACATCACTTGGCACAATTTTCAGCGCTGTCATTCTAACACAAACCTCAGGTAACATTCATAGAAAGCTTCAGACATACTATGGGAGAAAAGAAAAAAATACTGCAGCTGTTTGACGTGACTGCTGAAAAGGTGCTGACATGAAAATGAAGGAACCCAACACTCTGTACTGACACAGAAGAACAGGTATAGAGTCGCTGGAAGCAACTCAAGTGATCTAAAAGGGAAGAGCTGCTTCAACTACTGACCTGCCAGCTCAGGATACAAAGCTAATTTAAGGCTGAACTGCTGAAATGCTGCTCACCCTCACACTGATATGTGGGGGGCTGAAACCCAACTGACCCACTGCAGATGAAGGGCACACTGAAAAGGCAAGAGTGTTCTTAATTCCTCATGTACACACCCTGATGCCCTGGGATGTGACAGTCCAGCTCTTCCCCTGCATTTCAAACTTTGCCTTTATGATTTACTGTCTAAAGTTCTGCCAGACTAAGTGGAAGACACTTTGCCTCAAACTTACCCCATCTGCAAGTCCGGCTACTAAAGTAAGATTATTTAGGCAACAAGTTGATTCTAAGTTTAAAAAAAGAAAAAGTTCCAACACTTTTCCAAGAGCTTAGCAAATACCTGCTTGAAATGAATACTACTTAAAAGGATTTCCACCATTACACACTGGCCTCCAGCCAGGATATCACTGGTGTCTACCTGAATGGCCCTAGAGGTCAGAAATGCTGCTGAACACTCACTGTAGACTTGGCCTTCTTTTTTCATTTAGTTCCTCTTCTCAGTACTAAGCATTCAGTAAAATTATTGGGTACCAAAAAAAAAAAAAAAAAAAAAAAAAAAAAAGGGGGAAAGGAAAAAAAAACAGAAAAAAAGAAAAAGAAAAAAAAATCAGACTAAAGGCCAGTTACTACTGGAGCTCCTCATTAGTATTGTATGAGACAACCAGTACTGGAAGGCTGACATTTATAATGCCCATTCTATTTTAGTTGTATATTGCCTGAATCATTTTCAAGAAATAAACCCTAAAAAAAAACCCCAAATCTATAGAAAGAATAAATCTTTTGGTTTTCAAGCTTTTGAACTAAAATGAGCACTATGGGGTTATCACATCAAATGTGTTTCTGCATAAACAACAAACCCCCAGACCTGATCCTGCATGGAACATTTCTTTAGTCATACTAGAGTTACAACAGCAAAGCAGAAGTGTCTGCTCAAATCAAATGAATGGAAAAAAAAGGAGGAGCAGAGCAGAGAAAGAATTCCTTAACCAACACCACAGACTGATGGAATCAATGCAGGGACTTCCTGGACTCCACTGACATGGAGGAAATTTCTTTAGACTGTCACCACAATTCATTCGGGTCTTTTTATGCATGAAAAGAAGCCTTTTAGTCAGTCAGGCTGAAACAGAAAAAGATAACAGCACCAGGCTATTCAACTGTGATGAGAATCTGAAACACTGTAATTTATTAGCATTAAGGGTATTTTTAACTATATAATCTTATTAATCAGCAGAATAGCTGGATGAGTTCCCTCCATGAACATGGAGACTAATAACTCGCTCAAGGTTTGTAAAATTAATTTGCAGTAAACCTTAAGCTTGAATGTCTCGCAGTGCTGCGACCATATGGCAAAGCTACAACTGTAACAAGGTCTTTATATTCCTCAAATTACTTAATAATTTGAATTTATAACTATGTAATTTATGCCAAGACTGTTAGTCTTTCTTTTCAGAAGTGAGCTGTAGAGTAGGACACAGCTGAGCTGGCAGACACAATCAAAAGCGATCAAGATACAATTTTTCATCCAAAAATTTACGTCTCAGCTTTGTCTTTCTGGAGTGACTTGATAAAATGGACACTGCAAAACTTCCAACTTTTCAACCTCAAGCAAAGGACACTTTTTTTCCCCCTACCAACTAATTCAAATGGAACTGGGAAATAAAAAGCCCTACACAAGAAACTCTTTTGATTGCTGAGCACAGGGCAGACCTTCATTTGGAGCACAGCAATCACGACACAGAGCCTGCACTGTGCTCTGCAAGCAGAATGATTTAATCAAATTCTATTTGTCTTTCCATCCTGCTCAAGGCTTTGCTGGGGATTACCCTACACCACTCACCCCTACAGACAGGTCCCCTCATACCCGACATCTCCTTCATTCAGAGCACTTTGAAGTGTTCTAACACTGGCATCAGGTGGATATATTCTTTTTTTTTTTTTCCTCTCCTGTTTGTTTTGTTTTGACATTTGGCTCCTGCCCTATTTCAGTTTGTTCCAGGTAACCTCCTGGAAGTCTCTCTCACAAACTACAGCATATAATTTCTTTTTTCTGCATGCTAAAACCTCACTTAAATCAGGCTTACCTCCTTCAAAACAGATTTTTTTTTCCCCCACTCAAATTGAAATTTCAGCTAAACTGCATGACTAAATCACAACTACTTCAAAAAGGATCTGCTCATAAGTAGCACCTCACAGAACTCTCATGCCATTTCACTGCCACGATCAGGAGTTAACCACAGTGGGATTTAGGTGTAACAATATCAGAAATGTGATTCTAAGGCAGAGCCTGACAACTTGCTGAGAAGTCCCTCTTTCAGGATACTAAAATCTTTCTCAGCTCATATACAGAACTTGCTCCAAGAGATCCAATTTCTCCTTCACAGGGTATGCACTGGGTGTACCTAAGCCATGGGATGGAGAGGCAATGGCACACCAGCATCATGAGAAACTTCTGCCATCACATCACCATGCATGAGCTGGGGAACAAGATGAATAACCAATTTCTCCTTAAGACATTTATTTCCCCCTTGAAAGTCTTCTGTCCTGGGGTTTGTTTCTCAGGTGACTCGAACAGTTTAACATCTGAAACAGGGACTGTATTTTCAAAGACCTTTTAATTTCCTTCACGAAATAAGCACACACTAAAAACCAGCACCTGCTTTGAACCATCACCAATTCTGTGGGACATCCTAAAACTCCCTTCAGACACATCCCTTGTGTTGTCTGCTGCAGGACAGCTCATCTTCTCCCTCACTGTCACCTCCTCACCTACAGCTCCATCCCTACAAACATCTGACCCAGCAGTTCCTGAACATCCAAATGCCAGGAGTGACTGCTTAGAATCCCAGGATCCTTTAAGCTGGAAAAGACCCCTAAGATCACCATGTCCAACAGTTCACCCAGCACTGCCAGGAACCTGTCAAACTTGTTCAATGCTCTGCTTGTTCAACACTCACTGAGACAAGTGGGCCTGAAAAGTCGTATTCTGTGGCATTGCATGGAAAGTATCATTTGAGCTATGATTAAAAAAAACTTGGGAATTCTCTGGGCCAGAGCAGGCCCAGTGATTAGCCACGGATTAGCCACATATTTGTTCTTCCTTGTCATATTTACATTAGCAAGGAAGGGGCAGAAGAAACCAAAGAACCTGTGTCAGAAAGAATTTACATAAGAAGGGAGCCAGCAAGTACTGCTTTAAATTATTTCATTTTATGAAGAACCTTTTATAACATATAACTACCCAGGTAAATTATTATTTTTGGAAATAAGTGTATCAGGAAATATAAGCATCACCTTCTTAAGGCTAATGTTTGCTACTTCAAAACAAAGTGCTGGCCAAAATAAGTTCCTTTAGGCCAGGGTACAGAGTTTTAATAAGGTGTCTCCAAGCACAACAGCGGAAATATAGTCAATAAAATTATAGTTAACTGGTGTGCTACTTCTTACACATTTGATCCCCTGTTTGCACAGAGCAAACAGTTTAGCCTTACCATTTCCTGAGTGCACACTCCTGGCTACGTACAAAGAACTCTTTTTTTAATTTAAAGACAGATGTAAAGGGAGAAGGAGGTAAAAGCTGCAATTACCCATCTAACAGGTCACTGCTTCTGGTGAATCACAGCAAATTCAGCCAAAGCATGAGATGACTCCCAAAGAAGTCTAAAATCCAACTCATTTAATTTGGCTTATTTGTAGTTACTAATAATCTTGCAGACACACAAATGTGCTGAGGGATAAAAATTATTACTGTGCTTTAAGAAAAGGGGAAATCTTGCAGGCCTCTGGCTTGCACACAGTGAAACACTGCAAGGAACGTGGAATTTAATAAGTAAGGCCAACAAATAACATCAGAAGAAACAGAAGCATGCAGCAGTAAGAGGTGTGTGGTGAAATCTGGTTCAGTGAGACACAAGACTCCCATGTCCAGCAATCTCCTGCTCTGGATTCCTGAAATCAACTTCAACCCTTCAGTAGTTTGAAAGGGCCTTTATTTAGCAAGAAAAAAAAAAAAAAAGGATTTAAGACTTCTCTATCTTTGTATGCTTCGGAATATTGAAGCACTTGGAAAGACCAAGTTTTCATTTTACTAGACCAGAAATATTCCAAGGTATGTTAATAAATATTTCAAAAAGACAAGGGGTCTTTCATTAACAGGTTCCTTTTTAAACCTAGAATAAATACCTGAACTTTCAGACCACTAAATCATGTTTCCCACTGGGTTTGGATATTGCTGGCTCCCCTAAATTGTGGTGGGGAACTCACTGTGAAACTTCCTTTTTGAACTAAGAGTGTTAATACTACAAATATGCCTGACTGCTTAATTTTCCTGTTGAATCTGTCTCAGATTTTTGCTATTCAGCTTTAGCGTCAGGAGAGGTCTAAACAAAAGGGGAGCAATCTCACTGAGAGCAAGCAGCAGCGTTAATTTACGATCTGAACTATCAAAGGCATGACAGGCACGGCTGTCAGCGAGTTGTAAAAGCTCGTCTTATCTGAGGCCCGTGGTTCTTGGTTCTAAGTCACACTGAAATGTCACCAGAGAAAAGCTCTTGCTCTGCTCACCAAGATCCCCCCCAGCTGGCTCTGCACTGTCAGCTGTCAGGCTCTGCTGACCTGTGACTCTGGGTTAACTGAGCATCATGTACAGCTGCTGCCTCCCTTGTTCCTCACTGATGGATGAGCCGCCTGTGACAACAGGAGTGACACCTCCTCACATCTACATCCAGTATTACCTCATTTGTAACAAACTCACTCCTCTGGGGACTCACAGATTCTCACAGAAAGCATCTCCTGAGGAAAAGCCTGTATCATGTTAACTTCCTCTCAGCAATCTGCCTGTGGTTTAAATTTATTACACTGACATCCATCACACCCTCAGTGCATTTCAAATAATTTGGGGACAAAAAACCCCCAACAACAAAAAAAGTATGTATGTGTTTTGTGTCACTGTATTAGAAGAACAAACCCTTGAGAATGAATAATAAATGCACTGGCTTGAATGATTTTTCAGTATTATGTCACTGTTTCCAGTGCATCAAGCACAATGATTTTGGAAAGGTATAAAATGGTACTGCAATACAAGAATAACATCTAATCAGTTTTCATTTTGGAAAGAATGAGAATGGTATTTTCTGGTTTAACTGTATTGTTTTGTTTACTGGAGCCAGCTTTGCACCTTACAGTGTCCCTGGCATTCACCTGAACGACCAGCTCACCTCCAGCACTGCAGCTTCTGCTTCTTCTCTGGGGCTACACAAAGCTCTCATTTCCCCATCATCCACTTTTATGGGATGCTCTGAATGCCAGAGATGGGGGCATTACAGCTAATCTTTCTACAATAATATCAAAATGCTGCTTTCAAAGAGTAGAGAAGTGTTTGTGCTCCTTTACACCACTGCACCTCGAGACACATTTTAACTCTATTAACTTCTATTTACTTGGGCTTCCTTTGCCAAGGGGGGAATCTCAAACATCTCTAAAAAGTTGTTAAGGGTGGGGAAAGGAATCTGAAAAGCAGGAAATTAATCAAATGTCTGAGTATCTTTCCTCCTTTTTGTATGAAATATGTTGGGTTTTTGAATATGTGCCACTAAGTGTTAATATAAATGTTCAAGTGGGGCTGAAGTCATGGGTGGGAAATCCACTGAGTCACAGTATTGGTTCCTCAAGTTTGTTGCCAGATACTAGAAACCTATAGAAACATGTAATATAAATACACTTTTGCATTAAAATCTCCTTAATAAATATTATGTATATGGATTTAGAAATGCATTTTCTAAGATCAATCAATCCTTCAAAATGACTTCAGATTTTATAACAGAAAAAAGTTCTCTCTTGATTACAAAAACTTAAAAAACCCACAGTAACTAACAGAAATCTTAGAAGCCTTTAAGGTACAGAAACAACATGTATTACCTCACATGCTCATCCTTCAATTAACTTGTCATTTTCAACAGCAAAAATTAAATGCTTTGATCTAAACAGCAGCTACAGAAAAACAGCTATTAAGTTCCTCCTTTCCAAAAAGCAACAATTAATATTTAATTGCCTATTTTCCCTTCTCAAAGCTGCTCTTCCACAATCAGCATGCATGCAGGTAATTTAAGTTTAGCTGACAACACTCTGCTTTCACCACAAAGTAAAGTGGAAACAGTGACAAGCTTTTGAAGCATCTGAAGGGATGTGGCTATTGCATGGAAGTTTCTCTTTAGGAACTGCTCTGCAAGGGCAGCACAGCTCTGGATTTGGGAAGTTCAGCAGCCACGGAGCAGCACTGAACTGAGTGCGGGTGGAGAACCTGCCCACACCTCTGCCAGCTCCAGACATGAGTGCCTCGTGTTTTTCTGAGCCTTACCTGACACAGAGACCGTGTGTGACCTCACTCCTTGCTTCTCATTGTTGGCCAGCCTGTAAAACAGAGGTTGGAAGCGCTGAATGCTGTACATCCTTCACGGGCACACGCGCTGGGAATTCATCCCAACTGGCACCTACTGCAATCAGCAGGGCTGCTCCACCTCCCACAGCCAGGGGGAGAGGAGTCAGAAAGGAAGCTACCATTTCCAGCCCTCTGCGGGAGTGAGAGTGGCTTTAAATTCAATTAGCACGTGGAGTCACAGAGGTGGAGTCAATTCAAAGGAAAGCACAAAACCTAAGCTGTGTAATCTGACTGTGCTTCTACTTCCTGTATGATCTGCTGGAAACAGCATGAACTGAGGTTCTGTCTGTGAGGTGACTTATCCTGTATGACTGCGAATTAATTTACATCTCAAGTAAAGGAAGAAAACCAATCCCATTTAAATGTAGTTATGAATAAATGTTCATTATGTTATGTATATACTATATATTGTTCACTATGTATAAATGTATTGCTCATTATATATAAATGTTCACTATGTTATATATATCATATACTGTTGATTATGTATAAATGTTCATTATGTTATGTATATGTTACATGTCTGTTATGTTACATATAAATGTTCATTATTATCAGAAATTCTAACAAATTCTCCATTTTTTTCCCCACTTACACATATAACCACAATATTAATGGTCAGAGCACGCTGCACTTCATGCTTTCAGAAATCAGGAATTTTATCTGGCACAGGCAAATCTCCCCAGGTGCAGGATGCTGTTGGCTGGTAGTTTTATGTGTTTGATAAAAGCCCACTGCCCTGCTGCCAGACTCAGAGCATATGTGGTGCTCTTGTTAAACAGGCTCAAGAGTACCAATTTACTTATGGTAAACTGTCCCAAAAATGGGAAGAAGCTTTTCCTTCAAACCTTATTTTACCCCAGAAATCCCTACCAATAAAAAAACTGGGTAAACTTTATGTAATTAGAATGTTCTGTGTTTTTAAGTTGTGTCTATCTAAGTAAAAAGAAATTTTCCTGTTCCATGAGTGCACATTAAGTTTACCAGTTTTACTGCTCCCATCCTCAACTCTCATTTCCTTTTCTTCCCTCAGTTTTAACCTCTCTCTTTCTACACCATGAGAAAGCTGCCTGGCTAGTGAGGACTGACTGCAGCAAGACCTGTGTAGGAAGAGTAACCATTAATTCAGGAACAAGTTGTGTTCCACACTCCATCCACTGGTTAAGAAAGTAATAATAATAACAATAATAATTCAAGAAAAAGGGAGAGGTTAAGACACTGTAAAGCACTAAATGTCATTTGGTCTTCCAACAGCTGTCTCGTGCTACTGGACACAGGTGATGCTGCCTGACCCAGCCACTGGCACCAGGAGAGTACAAAATAACATATAAATAAGAAATTAGAAATGCATTCTTATTTACCTTTATAGTCTGGAAGGAAGAAAAATGCAGAGGTATCTTAGCACCCTTTATAAGAAACATTAGAAGCAGGTAGCATGTCTCCGCACACTTTGGATACAGTTACACCATAAAACCAACCCCAGGAAAAAATGCATCTCCATTTGCCTGACACAGATTAGCATTTTCTACACATCCACATTATCAGAGAAGAGTTTTTCTAGTTTAATGTATTTAAAAAAAAAAAATGTATTTACTATGTAGTTGTTATTCTTTATTACACTGAACCCAGATCCCAACTCAGACTGACCTCATTATGGAAATTTTATTAAGAAAAGGTGACAGGAACAGATTTATGACAAGGGCAAATAAAGTATTTCCCGTATTTCACATAAGCAGAAAAGGGGACAAACAGGAAAAACGAGCACAGACTGACTCACAGATTGAAACCACAATTCAAACATGGTTCAGCACCACTCCTACAATTAAATTTACTCATGGACTCAAAAGAAATAGCCTGAATCTCATTTGAGTATTTTCCAAAACATCCTGCTTCTGTTACTGTCAAATATGATTGATGCATTATGTACTCTTCCCCTCAGATTTTCTTTCTGGTATCTTTACAGTTCAATATTGCTGTGAGGTTTTTGTGCACCACCTGCTACTTGTTCTAGAATCCAAAACTAACATTAAAAATTAGGCCCATGTAAAAACTCCTAAAGCAAAACTATTTTTCAAAACCTTTTTTTAATATATAAGACAAGAAAGCACAAAACTTACTTTGGTATTGATGGTAAAGCTCTTTCACCTTCTGTGTAAACAAGAAGAAAACAGGATTAAAGCTTTAACAAGTTTTCAAATAACCTCTCTCAAGGTGCAATAAATACATGTCTGAAACAATAATCATCACAATCTCTCAGGAAACTTATTCAAAACAGTGTTCTATATATAAATAAAGATCAGTGTTTTCAACACAAATCCTCCTAACCAGTGATACCTTTTGGTAAACTCTGAGGAAACAACATATACAGAATACAAAAGCTCTCTTCTATTCTTAACAAATAACTCCAATAAATCACTTGCAGAAGGTGTGACACTATCTCATCTCTCTAGTAAGAAAATGCTTTTCTTTTATCTTCAAGATGTCCTGAGTGCTAACATATAAATGAAACAACCCAAGCCAACTTGGATTTCCAAGTAAGACACCTGAAATAAATCATTAAAGCACATAACTTATCATATTGATTTCACATTGGGTTGAGGTTATACAATAGTAATGTTTAGTGCCAAAGAATAAGTCAGCTTTTTAGAAAGTATTTTCAAATCCTTATCAGTCTTTCTTTGAGAATGATAATTGTGTATAAAAGCTTGGATGTACATAGTCAAGTGTTTGGGGTTTTTTTTCCTGTTGGATTTGATAAGACAGACACTTGGTATTCATGTGGGGAAAGATGATGGGGAAGTTACTAATTGTTTATTAGAGCACCTTCACAGTAGATTGGAGTATGGAGGGAAGGAGAGAAGGTGGGCAATTAAAATGAGCTTCACTCTCTAAATCACTGTAGGTCTGATAAAGTGACCTGAGATAAAATGGAATAGCCACATTTACAGAAAATATTGATATATACTGTTTACAAAAAAATCACTGTCATTTCTTTCTATGTTAAAATTTCTGGCATTTCCAGACATTAAAGAACTGCAGTTTCACCTCTGTGTATCAAGGGACTGGCCACAGAAATGCCCAATACCCTGAAGCCACTCTCAAATACAGTATTTTGGTACAATTTTTCTGCTGTCTTCAACATCATTTGGCTCAGCAAAGTGACAAGAGCGAGCACTTGAAACTGGAGAGCAGAGGAAGGACAGTAAGATTATACAAGCACCAGGAGGTGGGAGATAAAGGTACTGTGATACCTTTGTTAAGGTAAGTGATACCTTTTGGGGAAGGAAACAAAGGGCAAAGATCCTTAGGGTAGTGTGGAGTGACAAGGATGAGGTCAATGGCGTGAAGGTGGAGCCTGGCAATGAAAGACTGGGGGGTAGGTACCCTAAAAAGAGAGACTGTAACAGGCACAGGATTCAACCTGAATAAAACTGGGCAAAAGACATCAACCTTGGAGAAACAGGCACAGGAGCCCTGCTCAATTAATTCCATGCCGGCCTCCCCAGGGCTGTGAAGAACACTCAAAAGAACCTTAAATTCTACCTAACATTACCAGTCAGTCATTAGTTGTGAAAGCACCCTGTGTTGCGGTTGACACCAAGATTTGCTGCTCCTGCTGGTTATTCCAATGCTATCCCTACATTTGGCAATGGATTTAAGTGTTTAGAGGGTGCTGATGAATCCCACGTGTTACTGGTGGAAGATACTTGCAGTCTATTGTTTCTAAAGGTTTAGAAGGATACAAGCCTCTGTGATAAAAGAGCTTTATTAAACTGCACAGTTAACTTTATCATTCCATATTTTTAAATCAAGATAATATGCATAATTAATAAGCAGCTATTGAAACTGATTTTCCTTGCTCTTTAATATGTAGCTCCATCGCATATTAACTGCACACTATTCACACTGTATTCTAAAGATGGAATTTTAATTTCCTCTAGGGCTCTTTTTTTTGTGTGTGTGGAGTATCATATTTGGGGACTTCAGAAAGATCAGTGAATGATTTCATTACATTTGATAGGAATGATTTCACAATACTTTGCAGGGCCACGATGCTTCATTTGTTCAAGGTACTGCCCTCAGATCAGATCACATTGTTTCTCCCTCCTCCAACCTCTCAGGAAAGGGAAGAAATACCACAGGTGGCAACTGCCAGTGTGTGCTGAAGTCAAATACTACCTATCAAAAAGGATCTAAGGGAGATAAAGAGAGATAACTTTCCAGTGTGGTATTAAATTTCCTTAATGAAGGGAATTTCATTCTGTTCCTGCAAGCCTCCATTCCAGTGACTGAACAGCCTCCCATCAGTGCAAAATGCAAAGCAAAGATCACAATAAACGATAAATCGTAACAAAACAAAATTTTGATTCCATTGTAACTGCAAATCCTTTCTACATGTTCTGTGTGATAAGGAGAGCACAAATACAAGTGGTCTTGTGTAGTCAGTTGAGCACCAGTATGACCCAGTTAAATGAGTGGAGTGTGAGAATGAGGAAAGGAACTGAGGAAAAGGTGAAGGAGTTGAAAGAAAGGTGAAAGGAACTGAAGCTGTCTGGCAAACTGTGAGGAAAAGCTGAGGATGGACAGAGAAAAGCAGAGACTCTGACCCAACTTAAATGAATGCTTGGTTTCAGGTTGGTTGGAAAACCAGGCAGCAGCATACAGGGGTCTGTGCCATCTCATCATGTTCCTTTTCACTGTTCCTCGCCAAATTCCATGGGGTTTGACTGGTTTTGTGCTCATCAGCATCAGAGCAACAGATCTGGACCCTTGTCCTCTGGGTTGAGAGGCCTGGGAGATGTGGACAACACAGGCTCAGCCATGGGAAGGAAGAAGGAGCACCTGGAACCGCTCTGAAGACACAGCCTGCTGCCTGGCTACAGGGACAACATCCACCATCTGGCTGCTGGAGGTGTGTGTCAAGGGCAGGGTCATAAATGGACAGGGACACTGGAAAAGCAAGCAGATGCTAGAAAAAAAGGGCATAAAAAATAAAACCCTACTATTAAGTAGAAACAGAGATGCCCAGAGGCTGTAGGTACTAGAGGATGCCCAGAGAAGCTGTGGATGCCCCATCCCTGGAAATGTCCAAGGCCAGGCTGGATGGGGCTTGGAGCAACCTTGGAGAGTAGAAGGTGTTCCTGCCCATGGCAGGGGGGTTGGAAGGAGAAGATTTTTAAAGGTATCAGCAAACCCAAACTATTTTATGATTCTTTCTGTGATTCTGTGCCTCCTCTTTCACTGGAGAAAATTAAAAAATCCCCATGGAACTACTGATCTTGCAGACGCCTACGTGCTCTCTGGATACAAACTGCTCACTTCAGGCACTGGTTCCCACGTTGGTGCTCATCCTTTTAACAGCTTTTATCCCCAATATTCATAAGGACCCTTGTGGGTCTGAAGTCAAAATTCCTGACTAACAGCATCCCAGTAAAAGCATATGCTGTTTTTCACAAGTTGAAACCCACAACATTTTGCCCAATTCTATATTCTGTTAAAAAAAGAGGGCTGTGTGTGACTGAATTGGGGTGTCCACATCCAGGTGTTCCACTGTGAGGAGAATCCAGGGCTGTCCCATGGCGGACACAGCAGGTCCCAGATGGCTCCAACGGTCCCACCACATTCTATGTTGGGAATTTTTGCTGATGAGGTGAAAGTCATAAAGAATGTGTGATGAATGTGTATTTTAATGATAATTATCAAGTCTGGGTGTCACAGAGGCAATGGGGGAATGGTGTGGAGGCAGCTGGCACAGGACAGCCTTTGTTCTATTCCCACAGTGGCCACTCCAGCAGCCTCATGGCTACCAAAACCATGGTTTTTTGGCTACCAAAACGATGCTCATGGTTAAACACCTCCCAAACTAAAGCTTTAATCAGTTCACCTTTTTATGAGTTTTTTCATTTGTGCTCTTTGCCTGTAAGTGTTAAGTGTGATAATGGAAACATGAGTATTAAATGAAAAGTTTCCACATTGGTCTAAAGGGACCTGTATATTAAAATATTTATGAAAAAATAAAACAAGTTTAATGGAAAAATGTCAAACACTGTCCAGGTCTTAAACATTTCCATGCTCTCACCAAATTAAGAGAAACTGGATCATTAATGGAGAGCGAGGCAGATATCACAAGAACAGGCTCTATTAGTAATTAAAGAGGACTATTTATGAGGAGACTTGCATTAAACATGCAAATCTACAACAAAGAGGGGCTAGGAAAGCTCAAAGGGGATAAAACACATCTGTTGGATCAAGAGTTGCCACATGATTTGTTTCTGATGTGTCTTATACAGTCAAAGCTCACTGTGGGAGGGATCTGGGAACGCAGATCATGGTGGGGACAGCTCTCCTATGAGATGTTTAATTAATAGATTGAGTATTGCTATGAACTTCAAAACCAGAAACCTCAGACAAAAGAAACCCACCATTTATTTTAACCAGAGGGTTCTCTTCATGTATGCATAAAGAGGACTGTTCCCAAAGTGCTCCACAATGTTCCTTTAACTCAAACACCGTCATTTGCTCCGTGTTAAAATTCCACATTATTAGAGCATCACTCCAATAAACACACTGCATTAAATGCACTGATTTATTCTGCATTCACACCTCCCAGCAAACCTCAGTGCAAGGCACAGGGAAATCAGGGATTTGCCCTTCACAGACCTCAGTGAATCGAGATGTAAGAGCTCACGATAAGCAGGTCAGGCCAGAGCAAGACAAGAATGAGAAAAAGTGCAAAGAGAGTGAGTCAATTTTTTTGGCAACCTCAGCAGCAGTAAGTCAGGATCCTCATGCCCAGCTGATGCATGAGATGGCAGCTGCTTGTCTGCACCAGGTATTAAACAGGACATGGTGAATCCTGGAGAGGTTTGGACTGGGAGCTGCTCCCTTGCCTGGGCAAGAACAGGTAAGAAGAAAAGAGAAGCCAGTAACAGCACTGGCAGTGCAGAGTGAACAGACCAGATCTCTGAAATGCCACCAGTGTGGAAGTGGCAAGAACTGCACACAGTCCACATGTGTCCCTACAGGAAAAGCAGAGACAGAGTCAGAGCCATCCAGTGACTCAGTGACAGACAGAGAGGTGGGAGAGGTAACGTGTTAAGATATGAAAAAGTTTTAAAAGCTCAACTGTGGCAACTACAGTTCAGGCTGAAAAACCGCCAGCCCAAGAAAAACTGGGGAGTGAATAATAAGGACTGTAACAAACCCCAAACCATGATTTTGCAGAAAAGGAGAGGCACAAAAGACAATGGCTCACAGGAGCAGACTAGTCTAGAGAAATGAAAATCCTGGTTTGTGATGCCTATTTTATTTTTAGAACAATGAACTATCATTATCACCAGTGTCAGCTTGGTGTCAATTTTAGAGCAAATGCTTCATCATCTCTGGGTTGTGTACCAGGTTGGCTTGAAGGGTTGACTTTGTGTGGAGTGAAGATTTTCATTTGTATGAAGACAAGGCTGCACAACAAACCTAAGTGATAACAAAGCTGCTCGTGTTGGAGCTGAAGGTCAGAAATACCAAACAAACAGGTAAATTTAAGAACAGTATGAACAATTACTGAATGGTGTCATGGCATCTACCACCTTAAAATCACCTTTCTTCATTACTGAATGACCAAGTTTCAGTCTGGGTATTTCCTGTGCCACGCACAGATGCTACAGATGGAGCTGAACTATGTTAACACTCACCCCACTTGAATAACTAAAGAACAGGAAAAACCAGTGGTACAAAAAATCAAGTCCATGGCTAAAAAGGGACTCAGTTTCAGATTGGAGAGATGCTGGGACAGTTTTTGTACTTTCTTGTATTACAAATAGGGAAGAATGAAATAGTTGTTTTAGGAAGAGGAAAAGTTCGACGAATTTCCACATGTAAAGATTAGTACATAAGGACAGAAAACTGCATTCTTAAGCAGCTTTGCTTGGATGTTTTTCCACAACAAAAGCTGACTGATATTTGAAAAATTTGTAATAAAATTTATTAAGATTCTCTCTTTAAATCCAGGTGTACCTGCACCCTCATCTCACTGCTTCCAGCTTGTGAGTTGCTATAAAAACTGACTGATACTCCAAAGTTCACCTCTGCTTTAGTTCTATTTTATGAGAGAAACTCATGAGACTTCTCTTAACGTTGTTATTTTTTAAACAGAAATGTTCTGAGTATCTGGGAGGAAGGCAGAAATTTAAAAATCATCACTAGTCAGGACCTTATCCAAATGCTTTCTAGCCAAAATTTCCACTTGTGTATTAGGGAATTCTATTATAAGATAACACACCCTTGTAAGGGGTACCTTTAACTACAGTTTACTCCTGCTACTTAAGTCTAGAATCAGTGTAAAGCAGTGACTGCTGAAAACCAGTCAAAATTATCAGCCATTAAGTAATTTTCGACTCAGTGACATTTACTATTTCAGAACAAAAACACCTCACAGCTCCTCCCTCAGAGGAAAGAGCCTCCCAGTGAGGGTTTTGCTGCTACCTCGTGTCTTCTATTCAAATGCAAAACAACCTCGGAGTAGACAGGAGTGTAGGAAGCACCAGGCTGAACATCTCCTTACCTTTCTGCTGCCTGATGATGAAGGACTGCGTGGCCCCGTTCACCAGCCGGCAATACCCGTCTATCAGGTCTGCCATGTTCTCTGCAATGGTTAAGGACGGGGCTGTCACAGTCAGAGGCTGCAGAGGGGAGAAAAAAAAAAAAACAAACAAGGCAGGAACAAAGAGGGATTATTGTGGTTGCAAACACCGAGCAGAGCAGCTGTGTCGTTGCATCAGAACTTCACACAGTTTGCAAACAGTAAACAGAGAACTGTGGGCGAGCAGAGAAGCACCAGAGGGGTTCTTTGCTTCACCTTTTCGTGAAAAGGAGGTTCAGGAACTCCACCCACATGGAATACTGATTTGGCCTTATGAAGTGGCTTGCTGGCTGAACTTCCAGTCAAGCCCTGTCCAGTACAACTGCTGTGACTTCGATGGCTCTAATCAGAATTCTGAAGAAGCTGCTCATTCCTTAAAGCCCTTACAGGTGGTATCTTTGCCCCTTCCTTTGCAGCAATTTATTCTTTGTCTAAAAACAACTCTTCCCAATTTGAACAAAGGTTGGTAATAACAGTAATAAAAAAATAAAAGATGCATAGTGGAAAAAGAGATGAGAGACATACAGACAAGCTCTTAATTTTAATACCAGCATTCATCATCCTCTGCACAGATCTGACAACTTCCCTCAGTCCTTCTCTACCACAGTGACTGTTTCCTGGTACACTGGACCAAGGGAAAGATTTGATTTCACCTTCAGTGCTGCCTTCATATGATACCAAAAAACCAAATTCTCTCTTTTTCACAGTTCCTTTATTCAAAAAAATGAAATTGCTCTGTTTCCTCTCTAGGACACGGTATCACACACTGCTATTAAGCTGCACTGAATCACAGCTAATATTTTTATATTAAGCTTCTTTTGCAAATATCAAAGTCTACAAGCACCAGACACAAAACATAAAAAGACGAAATGACCTCTAAATATATTTTAAAACCAAACCCTGAACAAGAGTACAATATACAGAATATCCACATTAATCTCCACCCCTTCCCAGGAAAAAAACCTGTTTGTCACAACTTTCAGTAACATACCTCAGGTGCACCTGCTATCTTGAGTTGCAACATCCCTTTTCTGTCCTTGTCTTCACTGTTTGAATACTGAATAGTTTGCACTTGATTGAAGTCTGCCAGATGAGTTGGCTGCAGAAAAAAACAAAAAAAAAGTGGGGGAAAAAAAAAATCAAAATTACAGCAAAATACCTCACCTTTATCCCTGATGCTGCAAAAGCACATGGAGACTTTGATCTTTAAACTACACTTGCAGAAATCTGTTCCTCTGCTTCTTGCTACAGCTCCATCACCACTGGCTAAGAACACACAGAGTTCTCCAGAGTGTCTGGAAAATTAATCCAGCACCGCCGCTGTGCCCACAGAGGTCACTGTTGAGTAACTCCAGGCACACACCGAAGTGGGAACAACCTCTTGGATGTTAGGAGAGAAAAAACTCAACGGGTAAACCACATGAGTAGCCTGTGCTGCTCAACACCCCTCCAGACTGCTGGAAAATGTATGTTCTTATCCCACACCACAAGCCAATACCTGACCAACAGCTGTATCTGCTGAGCTCTGGCTCTCCTGGGTCAAATCCTGTGTTTAACTCAGAGATCACACTTGTCACTCCCCTCTGTGTGACAGTTCAGTTCACAGCAGGTCAGGGTTGCTAAAGCAGTAACTGAGGAGGAACCCCCCCAAACAGCAGCAGACTTACATTTGCACCCTTGTCTGTCAGGTAACTGATTCCTTCTTCTGGGCCAATTGCCAGTTCCACTGAAATAATCCAGCTGGACTTCAGAACCAGAGGAGAAAAAGACAGGGCAAAATTTCAACATGAAGACAAAACCTTGCTAAGAAATACTATCCTCCATCGTTACAGCTAAAGGTTTCAGTAATTAACAGCTAGAAGCTTTTAAGCTCTTCAGACATTTCAGAAATGTATTAAAATCAAATAATTCTGTAAGCAGCAGAACTCCTCATGACTGGTTTCCGGGGGATCCCTGCTACTCAAAATGCATTTCCATGTGTTTTATCTTAGGTCTACATGAGAACTGTGGATTTCCTCTATTTCCTCTTCTCACAGACACTGATGTTCGAGTTCTAATTTCTACTCGAGTGTCCATTTTCACAGAATTTGCAGCCTTACAGCCCTTCCTCAACATTTTTTTGAAACGGGTAGGGATTAACAGGCATTAGAACAAAATTCACTAAAAGAAGAAGCTGAGAAGCCTCATTTCCTCATGAAAACAGCTGAAAAAAGTGCTCGACTTTCACAAGCAAAGCACCAAAAAAAATATTTAATAGTGAACAATTCTTACCCTACTAATGAATGGAGGGTTTTTTTAAAACAGAAAATAGAGAAAGTTCTAAAAAAAAAAAAATCAATAAGTACATTTTATTGTTAATGAAATCCAATTGTCTCTACCTCAAAACAGGAACCAAGCAAACAATTATTGCAGAACTGAGCAAAAGAAATTAGATTTACAACAGCACGCACTGTGGTGACTGTCACATTCCTCTACTTACACCCAGGGCACACTTGAAGCATTCCTTGTCAAATCTGTACACTGGAGACAGGATCTCGAAGAATTTCAAAATACTTTCTTCTCTATTGAGGTTGGCAAATTGTCGAAATGTTTGCTGGATTAACTTCCGTAGTGTTTTGGCCTGGGAATTAAAATATTTGGAGAACAACTATTTTAAATCTCACCAGCGAGAGGCATTTTAAGTGTTTTGGTCACTCAGCAGCACGAACAGTGTCTTTATCAATGAAAAGCAGACAATTCTCAATTAAGAAAAAAAAGAAAAGAAATTTCAAAATATAAGTAACAGTTCTGCCTTTTAAATTTCTGCTGTATTATAGAGGGGATGTCTAAACTAATAACGTCTTCAATAAATTATAGTAAAAGACAATATGTTACTCTTTCCAGGAATATTTTTTTTAGATTCCTTGTTCCCCCAACTTCTGAACTGAGTACCAATACAAAACCACAGCAATCTACACCTTCATACAAGGTTTTAAACCTCAATCACCCTTCTCTCTCTGGTCTGGTAATAACAAGCCAGCTGTATCTTAATCTCTGCACACAATAACTTAAGACTACCTATTACACAGTGGATTCTTTCAGTCTGACAAGATGCAAAGTAACTTCCATATAAAAAGGTAAAATTTAAATAGTAAGCAAAATGTAAAAAGTAAAGTAAGTAGATTAACTGTTTTAACTACAGTGCATATAATTTTATTGACTGTTTTCAGGGTGTAAATAACCACTTAGAGTAGTACAAATCAACCTTCCAACAACTGGGACAGAGCAAGACACCCAATTACACATCCTGAAAGAGAAAACATGTAGAGGATACAAGAACTACAAGGACAGCTGTACCAAGATTTATGAAAGTGAAGTATCTGTCTGTATAATCCCTGGAAAGGCTGCCACTCATGAAACTAAAACCAGGAGCAATCAGGTATCCAGAATTAAAACATCTGCCTGAAGTGACTCAATGGGCTTAAAATCCCTTAATAATACCATTTCTAAGATACCTTCCAACTAACAACAACGAACAGAAGCAAAACCATCCTGTCTTTGCAAGATGCCAAGGTTAAGACAGGAATTCCCATTGTTCCTGCACCCAAATATAACTGAATGTCCCATTGTAGCAGCAGTGAAACTCTTTTATTCTTTCACTTTGCCTGTTAAAGCTCCGGGCGCCAAACAAATATCAACTTCCTTTTCTCCTCAGCACTTCCAGCCAGATCAGGCACTCATTTTTAGTAAGCCTTAAAAGAGCCTTTAAAAGTCAAAATAGCAAGAATTTTTTTATCAGGAGGGTTCAGAAGGAACTCCAGTAGCAATGATCCAGGGGTGCTGCACATTCACATCCGAAATGATGACCGGTTTTGCAACGATGCATATACAGTTTGAAAAAAACCCTCATCCCTGCACATACTGTAGCTTAACACCTGGCAAATATCAGGACCAAGTCACTACAATATGAAAAAAAAAAAGTCTGCCAGCTGAAGTTGTCCCAAATATTTCAGCCACTCAGTTGTTAAAAAATACTTTATTCTGCCCAGGGTTTGTTTTCCTGACCCGTTCCCACATCACCTTCACTGCCATGGACACTGACATGTGTTACCTGGCTTTCTTCAGTCCACCAAGGAGAAATACTCCTCATTTTAATGCTGAGATCATTAGTAAGGATTAAAGATAGAAAGTCAGTTAGAACCATAGATTGGTTTGGGTTGGAAAGGACCTTAAAGATCATCCAGTTCCATCCCCCTCCCATGGGCAGGGACACCTTCCACTAGAACAGGTTGCTCCAAGCCCTGTCCAACCTGGCCTTGGACACTTAAAGGGATGGGGCAGCCACAGTTTCTCTGGGAAGCTGTTCCAGGGCCTCACCACCCTCACAATAAAAAATGTCTTCCTAATTTTGAACCTAAAACTACTCTCTTTCAGCTTAAAGCCATTCCCCTCTATCCAATTACTTGCCCAAAGTCCCTCTCCAGCTCTCTCGGAGCACCTTTAGGCACTGGAAGGGGCTCCAAGGTCTCCTTCAGCCTTCCCTTCTCCAGGCTGAACAGGCCCAGAAAACACCCCTCCTCCATAACAGGAGGGCACTTATCAGAAATATCTGCAAATGGCAACTTCAAGGGACATGCACTGAAAACTTGCTCTTAAAAGCTTACTTAAGAACCATTTTCTCCCCCTCTGCATTTGTTCATCAAGGCAAAGAGAATCAACAGAAATAAGTAATTTCATATTTCATGGCCATCAGGAGCCCTCCCTTGCCTGCCAGTTCAAAATCATTGGCCTTCACGAAGTGCAAGAGTCATTCTTAAGAATTTGGATCGATCCTAGATTATTTTGAATAGGGATTTAATTTTCATTAAAAAGCAAACCCACTTTTCCTTCCCTTGTTTTTCCTCTTCATACATCCGGAAAAGCTCCACCTCAGCTTCACCTTCTGGCAATTTCTGCCTCTTCTTTCTGCTACTCTGAGCCCCTTTCAGGGTTTCTGAAGAGCAGTTTTCTTGCTCGGTCAGTTTTCTGGCTCCACAGTCCCATTTTTGAGACAGTTATTCATACTTTTACGTCTGCAGCCTTTCACCACAATTTCTCCCCTCAGCAGAGAATACAGTTTCAGATAATTGCTTAAATTAAAATGCAGAGGGATTACTTAAATCCACTTGACTTCATTAGCTCCCGATTTTCAAAAGTCTTTTGAAACAAAACCCCATCATGACAGACCTTTTCTATTTACCCATTTAAATCACAATGCAAATCTGAAGCTGAATTCTATTATTTCTATAAAGCCCCACTGCCTACACCAAAACCAGCTCCAAAATAGCAATTTATGACTTGTACTTTCACGTATGAATGGTAATAGGTATCTTAACCAAGACATTCATATCAAGGTGGCTGGAGCTGTAAAATACTTGGTGACCATTCCTAATCCCCCTTTTCAAAACACGTTGAGAAAAATTTGCATTTTTTACTCTGAGAACACATGGACTTCAATGGGAGCAAGATTCAAGTAACGTTTATAGTCTTAACTAGGATTAACATAAGTAGAAATTACTGGAAATCTTCCTTGAATGAGCTGGATAGAGTTTCAAGCAAGGAAGGCAGAGCCTGTCTTATGAAGTTGCTAGTAAAATATGCTTTTTTCTGTCCCCTTCCTCTTTCTCCAGAAGTCTCACTTATCTTTTGAGGAAGGAAAAAAAAAAGTTATTTGATACATGAGGATCCAAGGACTCGTTTTGCATTTCTGTCCCCAAGGTTTGAGAGGCAGAGCTGTGCCCCTCTCCCAGAAGCTCTCCAAAGCCACGTGAATCCCTGTTATCCCAGTCCTGCCAGATGCACAGCTGTATTACCGGGATTTAGATCCCACCAATCCGATAAACAGCTTGGATGTTTTTTCACCAAGAAAGCCCAACTGCACAGCAATTCCCTCAGGACTATGCAGTGAAAACGATAATGCAATTTTCAGATTTCTGACACTTTTTTCTCTAAAGTAGTATAGGATTGACTGGAACTATAATTACCTTCACTGAATCGAGTAAACTCTTCGGAAAAAAACGTCTCAAACCAACATCCTTCCTGAAAAAAAAAACAAACACGGCATTAATATCAAAAACACGGTGTAATATTATATTGCTCTTTTTCAGGGTGGTGTTTTGGGTCTGTTTTCTGTTTGTTTTGCTTTTTAACTGGCACATGCAATATAGTAAATGATTTAAATTGTAAAGGCCATTGGCAATCTCAAATTAACACAAACAGTACCATTAAAACTCCAAGCACAACTACTCCGTGGCAAATGTGGGACAGCAGCACCTTCTACTTTCAACCCAAAAGGACATTGCATTTAAACAGGGACCTCTGTGGGAGGTCTCTTACTTGAAATGTTGGCTTGGGCACTGAGGAGCTTTCAGAATAAAACCAGCTCTTCATAAATGTTTTAAAAACTATAGTTTAAAAAACTATCCTTACAGCATGTAGTCAGGTGAGAAGGGGGCAACATGAAAGTGGAAATCTGATAAACCCCTATCAGAATGGAGCAGGAGACACAACACAGACTCACAGAATGGTTTGGGCTGGAAGGGACCTGAATGACTATCCAGTTGCCATGGCAGGGACTCCTTCCACTGCACCAAACTGATCAGAGCCCCAACCTGGGCCAAGGAATCCAGGAATTCATAGAGGAGTCCTCATGATATCACCTCACTAAGCCTGTTGACTTCCATTCCACTGCTGATTTACCCTCTGAAGAACTAAAATTAAAGTTTTTTTTAAATTTCTATGATCATTTTTTCCTCATACTGAGCATCCAACATTAAAATTCACAGCTTTTTTCTTCCATATAATCTCACTTTCTGCATCTCTAAGTCAGGATCCTAATTCTGCCTGTTAGCTTGAATGCTGCAAACTAAATTACATCGAGCTCACCTTCACACCTACAAATAGGGTTGCAGCCCTGGTTTGAAAACCAGAGCCATCAAATTAAATATTTGTGTGATGTGCAGCACGTAGTTTGTGTCTAAGGGGTGTTTGTGCCACTACAACTAAACATGAGCTTCAAAATAAGTCCCTGAGAAGTTGCCAGGGATGTGTTGGTGCAGAAGATGATCCCTGTACAACCACTGTGTGACCATGAACTTAGCAAAAAAATTAGCATGTTAAGAAGGAAAAACAAAGTGAGAAGTGTAAATAGGAAAATAATTTATATCCTTTGCCTCTCAAAGGTGTTACTGATTTTTTTCTCTTTAAATTTAAGAGGTTACCATCTCTTTCAAGCACTCTTATCTGCTTCTGGAACAAGTATGAAAGCAAGCTTTCCATGCTTTGAACATGCACAGAAATACATCTGGAATTCTTACATTTGGCAGAGAAAGGAAAAGCCTTTAGCAAGCAGAGATATTCAGGATTTATTTACTGCTACCTAACGGCACAAGAACAAAGCCAACATAAAAGTCAATACGAAAAGGTCTCTCAAAAAAGAATAAACCAGGGTATTTTTAAAGCTCTCTGAAGATGAGTACAACACAATTCCACACTAAAAAACCTCCTCAGCTCAGAGGAGCAGAGCGTTCCTGTGCACACGAACACTGGCATCTGTGCAATGACAGTAAGCTGCGAGATTATAAAACTTCCATAAAATGTTAATTCCTTTGATGCATTTCTTCTCAAATGCAAATGATATGCAGTTTATCATCCCACACAGTTAAAATGAATCTCACACACTATTACCATCTCAGTAATATGCAGAGACATTTTGACAAGGGATATATTAGTTTAACACTAAGCATTTAAGAGAGAGATGGTGGTTTTTAGAAATGGAGCCCCTGCATCACCCTGGTATTCCACATCTTAACTCTCCTGCAGCACCTGGCTGTGACAATCTCATTTGACTCATTACTAAAACAAGCTGTAGAGTGGCCTTTTGTGCCGATCTGAGTGCAACAAACTGAGAAGAAGTTCTTACAAAAGACCACAACTCTTAATAATTAAAATTTATTAATAAAACAGTGTTTGACTGAGACCGCAAATTCATTTACCGGAGGAGAATTTAACGTAACAACCACACAGATTTAATGCCCTGCTCCCCAACAACCTATGGATACCTATAAATAAAGAGACTAAACACTGGATATGGGAACATCCAAGCAGTTATAAAAACACACAACCTCCACCCTCCTGGCCCAGCTGTGCTGCGTGGGGGTGAAATGGCCAACAAGGGAGACACCAACTCAGACACTGGATTCTGATTGCCAGCAAGAGATAATGAGATCCTGGTTCATATAGCTCTGCTACAGCCTTGTGTTTAACCTCATCCACTCCAGCCTTCTCGTGGGCTTAAATGCAGATTCTTTTATTTTTAATGTATGAACTCCAATAGGATTAATAAAACACCCATCTACAAATAGATGATGCCGCTTGTCATGTAACGATAAGCAGCTTTAGGCAATGTATATCTTTGTATTTTTCATCTCAACCGAAGTTACAACAAAGTAACATCAGATTAACATAATACACTTTAACATGCTTTATACCAAATTGTGGCTGCAGCTGTTCCTTCCTATAGCTCCCCTTTCTGTAGTTGTAATTATCCCTGTTCCATGTTAACAGGCTTCACATTTGTTATGAAAGAATTCTTCTTTCACTCCATGAAGGCCCAACTATTAAAGGCTACTTAACAGTTTGATTCTATCTACCATTTCCCATCCAGATCTGGCTTTGTATGACAATCTGATCAAAGACAAATATACATCAAATAGACATCTGACAAAGACAGGCAAGGAGCAATCACACCCAGTGGGGAAAAAAAAAAAAAAGGGCCATTTAAAAATTACTCTCAGCTGGTTAAGTGCCTCATAATAGACTGAAACTAGCGGCCCCCCAAAAAAAATTAACAAAAAGCTTCACTTGAGCAATAAATATTTCTTGTGTAGTTAAATCTTTACAGGCTACCAAGGTGGTAAGATCAAATTAGTACGTTTTGGGAATCACTGGCACTTTTTGCAGACCCTTATTAGGTTGTAATTATCTATACTATAGCCACTTGAAGGTGTTCTCATCCTTCATTTCTCCCAGCTAAATCCCAAACAAATCACATCTTGCTTCTCAAAACCAGGATATTTCTATTAATGACTACAGACCAGAAACTGAAGTCCTTAAAAAGTATCCCTGTTTCAAACAAAACCACGGCTTTAAAATCTCCACACAGATAGAGGAGCACAACAGAAATACCTGGTACTCCATAGATAAGCAAACAATTCATCAAAGTTATCTATTAAAATCAAACAATTTCCTCAAAAATCCTTGTGAATATTGACTGTGGTGTAAAATCCTTTCTTCCACCTCCCAATGTTCTAATTTCACACCTCTAAAAGTTAGCACACACTGTCACTAAAAATAAGGTAAAAAAAATAGAGACCTGATTGCTACACCAACCTTTTATTCCAATTTTATGTTAAACTGCACAGCATCTTTTCACAAAGATAATTGGTAGTGACAAGCATATCACTGGTCTGAATGTCTGAAACTCATTCCACTGTGTAAATACAAATAAACCCAGTTTTCAACCCCTGAAGCTTCTAAAGGAGTTTGGTTTGTCTGAACTGAGGCCATCTCCTGTACTACGTGATTAAGCAGCCAAAACGCTCTCAAGTACAAGGATGCTCCTTGGCCTTCCTCAAATTTGGGATACACAGATAAATCGGGAATCTCTAATTGCAGAGTCACAGCTCAGAAAATGCAAACTGGGCAAACCAGGGAAAACACCACAAACATTTTCAAGTAACTCAAACTTTTCCACAGATGGATGACAACCAAGGAATGCAACTGGGCACAGAAATTTAGCAACAAAATCACCTTAGAACTAGAGCTGATGAACCCCATAAGCATTAGCAAAATTGCTTAAAACCATAGTAAGCCAAGTTCAAACAACTCCAACCATGTTTCACTGGACCACAGTTAAAGATGCTCTTCCTACTTCTACACCTTCATAAGTTCCATCATCATTTTCTTACTTTAAAGCATCTTAACACACTTGGAATTAAAAACTATGTTCTGTTATTGAACTGAATTTAATGTTCCTGATGAAAGAAGAGAGTTCAAACCTGAAGCTAGAACACAATACTTACTCTAACACTTCATAGTTGGACTTCTTTTCTAATGCATTGCCTCTCATCTCTCCGTAGGATCTCCTGAAGTCAGGAAAAATATTTGAAAGCAACAATTATTGGATGATCCAGCCTAAAAACTACAACAGCAATTTAGTCAAATCTTTCACTTACCATCAGAAAACGTTAGTGCCAGAATGCATTACAATATAAATAGCAGCACGTTATTCTTCTGCCTCAACATTTTACAAATTAATTGCATTTTCAGAACCACTTCAAGCCACTGCTGCTACCAAAAGTGACCCAACCTGCCCTTCAGCAGCTCCTCTCCACCTACAGCTGGACCTTTGCAGGAGGAGTCTATGCATGGAACAGGGAGAACCAGAGGAAGCAGGGCACGATGAAAACTGAACTCTTTCAATCCAGGCATATTCACATTAAAAAAAATAAATGAATAAATAAGACAAGCTGCTGCCAGGAGAAGGCTGGGACTGTTGTTTTCATGGAGAAAGTGGACCAGGAACGCTCCTGGTAAGAGAGTTGGTAGTCACCTACTAGAAACGTCTCATGAAAATGCTCTGAAGAGCCACAGCTTTTTTCCACAGGGGAAAGCAGGACTTGGCTGACAACACCACCACGGATTATTACACTCCTTACATGTTTCAAAACGAGGCACCAAGGATTTTGTAAGGAGTTTCCAGGCACACAAAAGAATTTTTGTTTGCTCTGGGGTTACCAGCAAAACTTGTTAACAAAGGCATCAGGTTCTCCTGTGACACCTGGGCAATTTCATAAGCCTAAATTTTGTTTTAATTTGGAAAATGCTGTTCAAAGGACACTTTTATTCTCTGCTAACAAGTTTACATTTGTCATTCATTTCTTATCAATTTCACTTCTTCCCTAATCTCCCTGTTCGAGACATCAGCAGAACTAAAGCAAATGTTTCAGGCTTCAAATTCTCCATAAATCAGCAAAACCCAACACATGCATTTCAAAGCTGGGAACTCTCTCAAGGATCTCTTAATCTGATATATTTATCTTTATTTTTCAGCTGTCTATAAAGTTGACAAGAACATCAAAAACACCCAAAAGGATCCTTAAGATTTAATCATTCCAAAACAGCACATTAAAAATTGAGTAAATACAGAGAGGAAAGGTAGAAGCATTTATCTATAATTACATTCTTTAGCTGTAGGATTTATATATGCAGAATCACAAGACTATTTGCTAAATAACACCACAGTTGCTTTTTTTTTTTTTTGAGCATACTTCAATGTGCTCTACAGGCCTTTGAATTATTCAGATGAAGAATTCACCCAAAAGGCAGTATCAAGATGTAATTAATTAAAATTTAAAAATAATGTTAATTTTAAACCCACTAGAAAATGGTTAAAATACAGTCTATTCAGTTTTTCTTCAAATTACTTTGTAGTAAAAAAAAAAAAAAAAAAAAAGTCTTATGATGTTTTATTCAACTCTACCGGTCAGAAATTGATTAACTATAAGCAGTCCCAAAATTAATGTATATATTCTGTCAGAAAGATGTTGAATAATAAATTAAATTATCAGCTTACCGGATTTCAAGGCAACCTAGTTTCAAAGCAATTTCCTGGTCCACTTGATCTGCTATTTCTAACATATAGTCATTTTTCACCTACAGCAAAAGAAGCAGGTAGGCATCACAGAAAGGTCAGTTCCAGCACAGACTAAAACACTGCCCAAACTACTTTAAAATAAATACATCTAATTTTTTTTTTCCCAATGACTATTCACAGTGCATGAAGGGGAAAAAAAAGAAGTTACTTTCATATTCTCCACAAATGAGCTGCACTTTGGTAAGAAACCCATTTCAACCCCAATGAACTTGATTTAAAAATTCTTTATCTACGTCAGTATTTTCTGTGTTTTATTAAATATAACCAGAATCTTCACAGGAGGCTGAGCAGGGGGTTGCACCTGCATTCAGGCTATGAGAAGCCAGGCTGTGTTCTTGAACCATCTTGGGCAACAGGATTTTATTTTGTAGGTGAGCCTAATCATGCAAATAAACCCGACAAATGCCTGGGCATTACAGTGAAAAATATAAAACCAGAAGTTAAAAGAGTAGTACGTGTAAATTGTACTGCACATGACCTAAAATAATGCCTGAACTGGCAAGGAGAACCACCAAGAGAGAAACTAGATTGTCACCAACTATTGCAGGAAATGCTTTATCACGTCCTGGGCTAGTTTTATTTACCAACATGGATGTAGGCAGAATGCTGCTTTTTTGAGGTAATATTTTCAGCACATTGGAGTAAATAACTTTTACAGTAACAACAAAATTAATTACAACAAAAAAACCCCAGACAGTAAGAGAGAACAGAACCAGCACTGAGGAACATCACTCTTTTGCACAGCAGGTGCTCTTCCCCAGTAACAAATCTCTGCAGAAGTTCAGCTTTTCCTTAACAGCTCATGGTATCCTCTGTGAAATGATGAAGTTGCTACTGAGATCCCAAAGCTGCAGAAAGTCCCAAAATATCACAAAAATCCACATGAGTGACTCTCAGATCAAAGAGGAGATGATACACTCTGAAAGCAACACATTTCACAAAATGGGGTTTTCGAGTGATGACAAGTTGTGAGGAAAACTATTTCAAACTGCTACTGCTCTGAAATTCCTAATTTAAAAGGTAAGGAAGTACAGCTGTGGGTTCAACAGCTGGAAGTGCTCTGGAGTCAGCATCTTGCTCCTAACATGTGAGCATCCACCTCAGCATTCCCTCAGCAGCTGGATCCAGCCCCGGACTAGAAAGCAACAAATCCCTGAGACCTTCCTGGTTCTGAACTGCATGAAAAGTTTTAATTTGTTTTTGAAAGATGTGAAAGAAGAAATATGATAAACTGTGCAAGAGTGAGAAAATGAATTACTACGACAGCTGAAATGTGAGGGGAAGAAAAAATCTCCTTGCATTTGAATTCATCCAGGAACTCAACATGACAAAACAGTGAGCTTTTAGCTCTTCTCAATTCAGTTCCTACAAATATTAATGAGACAGGAGAATAATTGTCCTTCAGCATCATGTAGTGTGCTATTTGTATACACATATGGAAGTAATAATTCTGTATTCCCATGGTAATAGTACACAAAATATGCAGAATTCATAATTCGCCTCTCCATTATGCTCACAATTAAAAACCAAAACCAACAAACAACTTCTCCTGTGCAACAGCCTTCATTTTGAATTTTTCTGGTAACATTTAAAAAGGTTTATCTGATTGAAGGTTAAAAGAAAAAGTCAACCACAAACCACAGACATATTATATATCTGATAATTCCAATGGCTTAAAGTGATATAAACTGAGAGATGCATCTTCCAGGAAGTCAGGATGTTTTGATTATGTATTTTCATTCAGAACCATGAGGGTCCCTGAGTGCAGAGAGTCTTGAATTAGCAAAGTACACAGTCCCTGCTCCAATGGATGACACATCTTCTAACTTCTTAAATAATTTACAAACCACAAGGGATAAATCAGGACCAGAGGAAATGGCCTCAGGCTGTACCAGGGGACGCTTAGACTGGATATTAGGGAAAATATCTTCACTGAAAGGGTGGTCAGGCATTGGAACAGGCTGTCCAGGGAAGTGGTGGAATCACCACCTCTGGAAGTGTTCAAAAAGAGCCTGGATGTGGCACTGGGGACGTGGTTTAGTGTTGGACCTGGCAGGGATGGGTTAATGGTTGGACTTAATACTGGCTGAGGTCCTTTCCAACCTAAATGATTCCATGATTCTATAAATAGTACAACACAATAACCTAAACAATTAAACTATAACTTCTGTTCATCAGCAAGGACATGAACTGGTCCTGCACTAGAACTGTCAGACCCAAGCTCAGAGCAGGGAAATCAGCAGTGCAGTTTTCAGGCTCCACGTTACTGCCATCAGTAACCTCTGCAATCTGGTGTCAAACATCAGCACAGCACTCCTCTTCCTCAGGTCTACACGGGGATATTTCCAAAGGAGGAAACAAACTGAAGATGTGAATTTCTACACCAGTTAAGATCACATACGGATACTCAAATTGCAGAAATTCTCCCGTCCTTTTCTGAGAATTCACCTCCATGTACAGCCTGAGTTACTTCACCTAAAAAGCACACAAGATCCTGTTCACAAGATCCCTAGCCAGCCTTACATCCACCCAAATGAAATACCCATTGCCTACATCACTTACATTTAATTAAACATTATTTTTTTTTAACTACGCTTTCAATTTTTTGAACCATTTTAACAATTTTGCATCACCAGGAAATTTCCAAGCCGTTACCCATCCATTCCTTGAGGGGTTCAGACACCAAAAAGAACTGGCCACAGGAAAGTATTTTTTTAGTCCTGACCTATAAAACCTCCCCTTGCAGAACCGATGCTAATTCAGGGCCCAGTGTGTTGTGACCTGGTGTGTGTTCATTTATCTCCACAGCTCGTTCCTTGTGGATCCCAGTACTCCAGCACTTCATTTGTTAAACTAAACAGCTTAAGAACATCTCCAGTGTCAAGCAAACATGGTTTTAAAACGCTGCCAGCTTCAAAAAACTACTGGTCCATAAATAAATAAGCAACAAACATTACCAAACATTTTGGGGTTTATTTCCTCGTGCCCTCTGGCTTGTGAGCTTTCACAAGTTCCAGTCCTATTTTCCTCACTTTGACTCTGACACCACAGGCACCAAAACTGAGGACTAAGAAAATTTAAAAGGCCCTCCCCCAGTCCAACATTTTGGAAGAAAAAAAATAAGTATTTTTCACTATTTACAGCTATTTATTTTGGTGTTTAAATTCTGGAAGGTATGCAAAGAGACTAAAAGCTTCAGGAAGCCTCTGGCCATAGTCTAGTGGTCTAGGTTGAGCAGTGTCCTATTAAGGATATCAGAGGTAATAAATTGATAGAAGGAATTAATTTTATCTTTTTTTCAGAAACCTGCCCGCACACATTCTTTAAATCTCACTAAGGAAAAAAACCCCAGCAGATTCAATTTCTACTCCCAGAATACTAATGAGAACATCTCTTATCACCTTTAATTTGGCTTGACTATTCTCTTTGAGATGGCATCAGATCCATGCATGAACTAATGCTCGTGCAGAGGTTAGATAAGAATTTTGTAAGAGGTTCAGCACAGCCTACTAAGGAAAAAGCCTGAACAAATATCAAGTGGAAGAGATACAAGAGATAATTTAATGCTAATTAAGTGCACTGCCACAGGCAATTGAATAGTGTTCCTAGAAGCCTTTTGTGTTTGCTCAATTATAACTTTTATTATTATTATTGTTAATACAATTAAACGAGAGAAATGAGAATATTTTCTGCCCGTTTCAGACAAAAAAGGCCCCACTTTTAAGAGTATAAAGCCTATATACACACAAAGACACAAAAATCGAACTCTTACAGGTCTAAAAAAATCTCAAGTTTTTTTCTGTTTATTACAAATTCACACGTTAAGAGGGAATGAATCCTGATCTCTGGGGGTTTGGAGATCCTGTTATCTGAGAGTTTGTGTCACACCTGCAGAACTGCCCTCCTTGGTGGTATGTGCAGACCTTTATTTATTGCTTGGAAATTCAGCTCCCAGTGTGCAAGGCCTGGAGCAAGGCTCATGAGTACATCAAGAGATACATTTTATATACATAAATATAGATATCTACACACACACACAATGATAAAACTACATGAAGTCTGTAGTAATCTCAAATACTTCATGGTCACAATATGACAGCAATAAAAGCGTGCCCAATTAACAAGGCAAACACCTGGATTTACACCAGGATTATGAATTCATCAGCTAAAAGCCTACATACTTTTTATTTGTTAACAATCTAACCCCCAAAATATGATGCCTGGAGTGAATCACTTTGGTGTATGTTGCTTGCATCAACACCTGCTTCCCCTGACTGACTCGTTTGGCATTCCAGCATAACGTGCTTATCTGAACTCACAAGGAAAAAAATATACTGGAAATCAGTTTAAAGGATGAGAGAGACCAAAACAATGTCTTGCTGCAAACTGTGGTGTTGATTTCAAACACCTTTTCCCTATCAAATTTATTTATTTATTTTTTTAATGTTCTAAGAAGTTTAAATCAGATATACAGTCAAGCAGGTGTATGCTTTGGTGGGGGGGAAGGATTAGTGTCCTTAAGTTCTATTAAACATGGTATGATGGAAATGCAAACTGCTCCAGGCTTCAGGATGAGCACTAGGGCAGTGCCAGGGGTAAAGGAAGCAACTCTACCTGCACTTGCTCATTCACTGGCTGGCAAATAAGAATTAAAGTGTGACCTACACCTCCCATTTGGAGCCAACTTCTTGGTCAGGACAGCCACAAAGAGTCCACTACAAGGAAGGGATGCAATGTGGGGAAAACAGGAATGCCAAACATAAATGCACCTCCTGGAGGCAGGAAAAAAAGTCTTTAACGTGTCCTGACAAAATAAAAAGGGAAACAAAACTGTCACCCCCGCCCCCAACATTCAACACCTGTGTTCAGTGAATACATGCTTAGAAAGGGGAAGTATTTAAAGCAAGCATGGATTTAGAAGCCCAGCACAATCCTACACCAAAATATATTTCCTGACATTCAATGAGAATTCACTTTATTCACTTTCTACTCTTAATAATATTTTTAAATTATTTTCTATCACTGTTCTTCAGCTTTTAGCCAGAGCCTAGATCTCTGTCTCCAGTCATTTGGGCATTAAAAGTTAAAAGATATTCCTAAATCATAAGGAAAGAAAGGAAGTGAACACTGAGCCGTGACCTGAAAAGCTTTTCCCACATAGAAGACGGGCACATAAACACAAGCCCCGTTTCATTCCTGATGCCAGACTTGTAAAATATTTGTTCTTTTACTTGAATGGGCAAATTACCGATGGTGCCACATCCAGCTCCTCAAGATTTACTAGGAACTAATGGGCAGTTTCCCAGCTACAGAGACGGGCTGCAAATCCCAGATGGAATAATTTAAAACAAAAACTGGAGGCAGAGGGAAGCCCGTGTTGGTGAAGGTGGAGAAATCAGAGAATAGCCCCACGCCAGCACACATGATTTAAGGAGAAATCTATCACTGGCCTCGTATTTTCTATACCAGCTGCTACTTTCAAAAGCCATCTGCTTCATTTTCCTGCACACGAGTTTTTTATGCAGCTGCACTATTTCAGGGGAAGGTTCACCCAAGCTGACAGGCAGTTCATAAAAACACCACACTGGATTTAGATTTCTTTATTAAGAACAAGAGTAAAAAAATTCTGAACTCAGTAAATGCTTTCCAGGAGTTCAGGGATTTAAAAAAAAAAAATCAAACCCTGTGTACTGTGTCTTAGAAAGATACTTTAGGTTTAAATTCGTTTATAGCCTTAGAAATTTTTAAATAAAATGATCAGACTTCACACTGAGTTTTCAAGCGTAAATGCTGTGGAAATTCTTTACAGTACTATCAAATGGTGTCTCAAAAAGGGCAAATACCAATAATTAGCCACTACACTTGCTTTCCCAGCTCATTTAATGGTACCAAGAAATTTCCCACAGGATAATCTCCAGTTTTTCAGGACAGTTTAAAAATAAGCAATCTATTTTTTGGGGGTTTTCTTTCAATGTCTATGACCTACTTACACAACTTAGTCCTTTTCTATTTTAATTTTTTTCCAAAAAAAATTTGCATTGCTTTGAAAACTGCATTTATACAACCCTTCAGTGACTAAGTACCGCCTGAAGAGTTAAGTGAACAACCAAAAAAAATCATCACAACATATAAGATACTTAAATAAGCAAACAAAGAAACAAAATGTCTTCTGTACTCCATTTAGGACATAGCACATGAATAGTAATTATAACCATTTAATGAAGCATAGAAAACAAAGATTTACATTACATCATTTTCTCATTATCTGTTTGTTCTATACAGATAATTGTAGCTGGTGCTTTTATATATTCAGAAATTACATACTTCTGTTTGGTTGGTGTCATTTCTATTAAAAAAAAATACAACTTCCTCTTAATCATCCTGTATATGCAATAGTTTATTTATTCTCTGTTATTTATCTCAATTTGTTTTCAACAGCTCAGTTGTGTTCTAGCACCTTCTTCTAAACATTCAATTTTCTAACAATGGCAGGTAATTCTGTGTTTGGTTTTGTACGCTGTAATTCCACCTCAGCCACCACAGAATTCAGCCAGGATCTTTGTTTCACACTAAGACACAACACTTCTGGTGACACCAATCCCACCAAAATTTTAAGATATCATTCCTGTGATTTACCATTCCACCTTCTGTAACACAAAAGACCAGAACACCTCAATATATCCATGGGAAAACCTGATCTTCTACTTATAAGGGGCTACAAAAAGATCTACTAATGTGACAGGACAAAAACTGAAGTACAGAGCACATTTGTTTTCATCACAATTTCCTAATCAAAATGAAAGATGTGTCTCTAATCCTGCACTTGCAGCAGGTGCCACACACAAATCCACTACGATCTTCCGTGGTATCCCAGCAGACAGAACACTTTCCAATATTCCATGATTTCCACTGCAATCCTTCCTGCAGCATTACATGCCCCACAGAAATGATGTAGTGTACCCTGGGACACATCACCAGATCACTGTGGAACAGTCACTGTAACTGCTCCTATCTCAACACCAAACTGCAAAAGGAGGTGGCTCCTCCACCCTTGTTTCCCAACAGCAGGTTCTTGCAGGACACTGAACTTTCATCCCTACAAAATCAAAAAAAAAAACAGCTGGAAAGAAGAGGGTCTCAACCCACACTACTACAGCTTCAGAAATCTGATGCAGAACCAACCCTGTAAGATTCGTGCCTCTCATCTGCTCTGAATGAAGCCCCCCCCATGTGCATAAAAGCCCAGGGCCTGCTCCTGATGCCATCAGGATTTTTAGGAGCCACCTTAATGATTGTAATGGTAGTTTTTAAAATGCACACAGGAGGGAAACACATATGTGTTTCCACCCCTATTTACCCATCTGATAATATTAGACTTGCTACAGGAGATAAGTCAACATCAGGGAAAATTAGGGCTTTGGCCTCATCTCGGGGAGTTAAAAGCCCAGATCCAGTATCAGGATAACATTCATCTGCCATCTGCCCTCAGCTGCTCCTCCTCCTCTTTTCCCAAGGTCACAGTCTCTGTATTATCTAGAGGTGATCTTTGACATCTCTAACTAATTTTGGAAGCTCCTCTGTTAATAATAAGGGCATTAGAGATGAAGGGGGGGGGGGAGGGTGAGGAGGGGGAACCAACTTCTGAGGAGGCATTGTTAGGGACAGGCTGGCTAAAAACCACCCCGTCTGTCCGAGTGGGCCGAGCTCCAGATGTCACTGCAAGGGACGCTGCGGCCTCGCAGAGCTTCCACAAAGTGGGACTGCCCTCCTGGGAGCCACTCAGGGCTCAACCTACTAAGCAGGGCTCGCTCTCAGCTAATTTTACACTTCTCCTCTCCGACACGGAATTTCGATTTTCCAGAACAAATGAGTCCAAGCGTCAATATGAATCAACTTTTGGGGGTGTTTGTTTGTGGTGTTGTTTTTTTTTTTTTTTGTTTGTTTGTGTTTTTTTTGTTTGTTTTTGTTTTTTTTTTTTTTTTTGTTTTTTTGGTTTTTTTTTGTTTGTTTTTTTTTTTTGTTTTTGTTTTTGTTTTTCGTGTTTTTTTTGGTTATATACAATCTAATACACTAACTGGAGAACCATTCTGGACCAGAGCACTAACAAAGACACAACCCACACGTCACTACACATGAACCTGTCCCAAGTATTTTAAATTTATCGTGTTGGATTAAGAGCAATTCGTGTAGGACTGCGAAAGAGCCCACAAGGATTATTTTCACCACTCTGGCTGACAGGTGGAAATTTTAAATCAAAGCAGCCTTTTCTCTCTGGCCTGAGCTTGGCTGACCTTTTAAGAGGTGTTAAGGAATAGGAGTAAGTTTTACATTCCTACCCCACAGCACTGCTAAGGGAAGGCAGGCACTGGGCAAACAACATTTGGGAGATACCAAAGTAACTCCACAATTACATAAACAGCAAAGCCTAAAACAAGAACATCAGCAAAGTTTTGAAAGTGTAAATCAACTCTTTTAGGTAAAAAGTAAGTACTTTATGGGGCAGAGTGAATTTCAGCAACTTCAGAAACCCACCCCTGTCAAGGAAATCTCAATTAAAATTGCCTTTGCAAGCTGTAAGGAGCAGAGAGATGCCCAGTTTGATTTATATATATTTTTAAAAATTGTATTTTTTATTATCTTTTTAAGCAGCTGAAATTCTTATATTTATTGCCATTTCCCTATAGGGCACACTTTATGTGTCAGCCATTAACTCTTCCTGAAAGATCTGGTTTGATTTTTTTGTTGTTGTTGTTTTAAACAGGCTGCCAACATCACGAACAACGCCAGCTTTTCTCCCTATGTCCTTGATTTCCCTCAAAGCTTTTCCTGTCAAAGTCATTTGCTTTAGGTCTCCTATTTTTATTAGGATATAAGAGATGTTGTTATTTAATTAGGTTAAAGAGTCTAATTCCCAGCCTGCATTTCAAATTACATCTCAGGCACCTAAGCCTTATAAAACTTTAATCATTAAGTTATTACAGTAATTGCTTGGACTTAAAATTTCCTACATGTCAGGGACAGAGTTATAAAAATAATTTCATTTGTATGATGTATTTATCTGCCACAATATAAAGAGATTCTTCATGTCATGAAATACATTTTAAGTGAGAGCATAATCTTTACAGAAGCTACAGAGACAGAGCCAAAAAGTGCCATATGTCCACAAGAAACTTTGCCCCCTCTTTTTAGAGGATCTTTTTCCTTTTTTTTTTTAATAAGAAAAAGTATAACAGTTTTCCTATAAAAATGAACCTTATACTTGTCTGATCCAGCCCCTGTGGCACAGAATTCAGCTCCATTTTTCTCTTGTGCATTACACAAACTTTGGCTCATTTTAAAAAGCAAATTCAAAACACAGTTCAGTCCTATTATTATATATTCAGTCCTTTATTATATATTACACATATGAACATCTCCAGGGCAGCTCCACGCTGCAGGCTAAACGAGGCAGCACAGACAAATTCTGCACTGATAAAAACCAACCTTTTCTTGTTCGTTGGGATCTAAAAAACCCCAAAAAGTTACTTTAAAAGTCTTCTGTTTGAAGCACAAGGACAGCAACAATGGAACAGCTGATGCCCAGGAGCTGCCCCCACCCCCCTCTACAGATGCTCACTCCCTTTTCATCAAGGGATAAACCATCTCCAATTACTGCAGGCTAACATGTTATTCAAGGATAAATGTGTGCAGGCTCTTGCCCCACAATGAAAGGAAGGCAATTCAAGGAGCTTACGTCTGATTCTCATTATCAGAATGCTTTTAAAAGCTGTGTTCTTATCTCCAGTTGAGATATGGCTTTTGGTCCCCACTCAGCCACCACGGCAAGAGAGAGAAACTCGTTTTCTTTATTTCCACTTCCCAACAGCCACGTCACAGGCACAGAGGGAATGGAAGACACTCGCAGTGAACTTCACCAGCACTTATCTAAAGCAACTCCAAGTGCTCCAAAAAAGCACAACAAAAAGGTGAAGGCCCATTTTCATTACTCAAAAACTACGGTTTTTAATTCTCCCTTTTTGTACCTTTACGGTCGTTTCCTCCGAAAAACATTAAAAGAAATCAAGCAACAACCAGCTACCTTCAGTCTTCTGAGATTTACAAAACAGTCAACAGAAGACACACACACAGAGGATGTTAGTTCTTGATAAAACTCGCAGTATTTTGACTCAGGAAGCCCGTGCAGTTCAGGTTTAAGGGTCTGGGTGTGGGACTGGCGTTCACTTTGGTTCAGGTTTGGGCTATTCAATACCAGGGGACACAACTGAAGGCTGGCACGTAAAATCTGTGCAGTGAGCAGCTGCCAACTGTGCACACAACCATAAATCTGGCCTCTCCTGATTTTTGAATACTTCAGCCTCACAATTCCAACAGCACTGGGTGGGATCCAATTTGCCTAATTTGGCTGAAATTGTAAGCAGTTGGGCCCGAGGGAGTAATGCAGTCGATGCAGAATCACCACCTAAATGCTCCAGTGATGGAAAAAAGAGAAGACACACCTGAAGACCTGCCACTCACTACCCCCGACACCTGCCAGAGAGAGTAGGAACAAAACAAAAAGACACAGTTTTAGCATTAGTCTGTTGATCAGAGCTCTCAGCTGGGATTTAAAACGACACAACCTGAGCACACAACTCCTCCAGTCAAGGGGAATGACCTACACATCAGCCTCTCCCCCATCTCTGAGCGCAGGATCCTTCAGCGCACCACGCGGCACCGATGCCAGCAGGACTGATTCTGATGTTATTAACAAGTTGTGTGGGTTTCTCCCTGCACACACACAAGCACTGACTTTAATCCCCTGCTGTACAGACTGCAGACCAGGGGCACTCTGTGAAAGGTCTCATTAAGTGCCCTGTTTTATACTTCCAATTAGAGCAGCTCACGCCCACCGCAGATGGCAGAGCGGCCGCCGCGATCGCAGCACGTCGAGCCACAAACACAGGCACGGGGCCCTTGGTCTGTTCGAGACTCTGGGAAATAAAGAATATTCAGAAGCAAAGAAAGGTCACAGCAATCCTTAAAACAATCAAAAACAACGAGAAAATAATGACTCGACATATGAAGTCCAGGCTGAGAAGCCTGAAATGCAGGGATTTACCCAGGGCAGTGCTCCCGCTGCAGTGAATGGGAGAAGTCATGCATGTGGAGCCACAAACGTGTGCCAGTTTTGGGTTTAACAGCCTGGTGATGATTGTGGTTTGGGGGAACTGGGTGAATAAACCCTGCCTGTTGACAGCGATTAATGTAACATTTTGTTATCTTTACAAAACGTCCTGTGCCTCTCTGGAAGATGAAGATCACTCGAGGATTTAAACTTTCAGCCTCTCTTTCAAACAACGCTGCCGCTCTGCAGCTCAGATTCAAGAAAATAATTTCGTTTCCAAAATCCCCAGGTGACAGGTCACCCTGTTGCTTTTCCTTCCCCGTGAACTTTTTGATTTGATGCTATACATTTTTAATAAGGCAGACAACATGTGTTGGGATGTTACCAAGGCAGCAATAGGTTCCCAGTCTCATCTTGCAAAGAAAGTCACAGGCAGCATCTGGTCCTCAAAAAAATCTCTAATTTTTTTCTCACTTACAACACACAAGGCAATTTATTTGACTTTCACATCTATAAAAATCAACTTGACCACAGAACACTTTCTGTTGGATTTTTACAATTGTGTAACTTGGTCCTATGTTCATTATCTCTCGCAGTTATTTCTGGGCAGAAAGCTCAAGGTATCTACGTATTCACGTAGAATTTCTGTCCAGTCTGTTTTTCTTGCCTAAATACAACATGATGTGTCTGACTGAGAGCTGTGGTTAGCAAAAGAGGAGGCTAAAAGGCTGCATGGATGACACGGGAGCAAAATGTGAAAAATCATCTTTCCTTGTTTTTTTTCACCCCCCCCTCTGTTGTAGGTCTGGTTTGTGACGCAGTGTCACTGCTGAAATTCTTCTCTTGCCTTCTTTTCATATGTCAGCGGTGCTGCCTTCACACTTTACCAGATAAAAGTAATTGTCCTAATTTAACCAAGAGGCCAACTGAGATTTATGAAGCAAAAGAGAATCATGGAGAGAGAATGACAGCTCTAGAAAGTTCTGCACCTGATTTCCATGACAACGGAGACCCAAATACCTCGCAGCACCCCAAAACAAAGAACTGAATTTAGAAATACCTGATGATAAGGCGAAGAAAAAAAAGGGGAAGAGAAAATAAGCTGGATGGTGTGCAGAGCAAGGAGACAAGAACCTCTGATCTTCATAACAGAACTGGGATTCAGGGCACTGTCAGACACACAGCTCTCAGCTCTGCCTATTAAATCACCTTCACAAACCTTCTTGCTATTCTGAGCCACCTGATCTGTTTCTAATGATATCTCCAAATTTAATTAAAATGTTAACAATCATTCCTGTGGCATTTCAAATTCCTTGCTGGAAAGAAACAGTTCTCTGAGGCAGAAGTGACAGGGCACTGCAGGCTTGCCAAGGATTGGAACAGGTAAGTGGTGGAGTTCAGGAGATCATTCTGGAGCTCATCACCCACTTCTGCCTCATGGGAAACACAGATCTCCTGTGCTTAAAGCCAATATGAAGGAAGCCACTTGCTGATAAAAGGAATAAGGAACATGATTTTGTTTTTTCTACAAGAACCCCTGGCTGTACTACAAAGTTGCCAAAATACAGACATCTTTAGGCTGAACCCAAATATCACAAAGGTTAGTTAAACTGGAATGCTAAGTCCAGAGAAGCAATGCAGAAGAATTGTGTTGTGGGAAGTCAACTGTATTATATATCAATTAAAAATTGCATCACACAGTAAAAAGAAATAAAATATTCCTGTCTTTACCTAAGACAGGAACATGTGGGTACAACTGTGCTTGTTAAAGTTAGGGGACACACTAACCATTCTAGTCCTGACGCCCCTAAAAGATACCCCCACAAAGTTTTACAGTGAGCTTGTCAGCCTAATAGCAGATTAAATTAATTAAGAGAGCCTCAAACTAAGAAAATAACCCCTAACAATACAAGCAGAAAAAATATTTGATGGTTTGTAGTGAAACTGTCACTTATTTACACTCGCAAAAATTAAGAACTTCAACAATTTAATTATGTGTGAATTAACTGTAAGAAGCCAGTGGAACAACAGTCAATTTGATCTAAGTTAAGACAACTGCACGATTACCTTGTCCTTGGAAAATATTCCTTGCTGTTTCTCAAGGAGAAAGGTGTCATGGGCTTTGTGCCTTTTCTGCTTTATATATGCAACTCTAAATTTTTTCCAGTTTGTGTTTCTGCAGTGATGTGTCACCCACAGAAACAAATCCTGAGTCCTCCAAATGGAGCAAAATCAGCAAAAGACAAAGTAGATAGAACTGAACATACCTGCTGATAGAAAAAATTTAGAGTGGGCTTGTCCTCAGTGAACTGGTTTAGAAATCCTTTTGGCAAATACCGAATTCTCAACTCATACCTGAAAAACAAGAAGAAGAGAATTAGAACTGCTGAGTTGTAATGATTAACTAATGATAGTTAAGATTTCCTCACATATAAAAGATGCCTTCAAACTTTCCTAAAAATAAGGATAAAAATCAAAACAAACATATAATTTCTAAGTAAGGAACAATTTCCTCTGCCTAATCAAGAGAATTTACCTGTACCTGACATTTCATAGAGATGTTCACAAAGGACCTTTGTAACAAGAGCAAACAGAGCCCTGCTGGCTTCTCAGAGCTTCAGAGAGAACAGAAACATCAAGACTTGGAGCAGATAAAGCTCCAAATCCATGGGAAGGGAGGCCCCAATTAGGTGACAACAGCAGATGAGCTGCCAGAACCACAACACAACCCCTGGCAACAGCTTTTATCTCTGGTTATCACAAGCAGGTACTTAAAACACTGATCCTGCTGCTCCAAGGGTGACAAACAGTGACACTCCCCAGGGAGCCACATCCTACAGACAGAACAAGGAACAGGACTCTGCTCCACAGTGATCTCTAATATTCACTTCTGAATTTTCCATAGGTTTTGTAGGAATTTCTCTGTTTCCTGCTCCCTTATTAATCATCAGGACACACGCAAAACCCCAACAAACCGGTTTTCAACCTGACAGCCCTACTGCTCAAATTAACAGTACACCACAAGTGAGGGAATTTAGAATGAGCCTTGATCCATGACCTCTGCAAATCTGTGTCCCTTCTCAAACCTAAACTTCTGCTTCCAACCCCCCAATTTAGTATTATTGCTTGTCCTGTGGTAACAGACCACAATGTTTGGCACACTGCTTGCTTCCTCCTCTGACACATTCCTTCAATGAAATTCTGATGATAAATGTCTCCCTCCCTTTGGCTGGGCCAACACAGCACATCCTAAATAGCACTCTTTACAGTCCTTCCCAAAATAAGTATATTTAACGATCTACTCATGATAAGAGCAAGTATTACAACATTTCACTCTGTTGGCTTCAGCAGGACAAGAACCTCTTTTCAGCAAGTGATCTTGGCTGCCTGTAATCAAGATTTATGTGGGGATTGGGTAAAGAGTTACTAGGAATAAGTGCTGCTTAGGATTCCACTGCAAGCAGAAGTTGCAATATTCTTACTGGCTACGAAATCCCTGAAAATAAATTGCCCTGTTAGAAATGGTCAAAATAAGGAAAACATTTGGAAACTGTAAACAGGGGCACACACTGTATACAAGTGAGGAATATTCAGAGAGATGTTTTTTGTAGTATGGCAATTTATTTCACAATTACTTTGCACAGAAAATCTTTTCTTAAATTAAAGAGTCTTCAGGCTATAGGATATATAGGGAAGGTTGAGATTTGGAATATAACAAGGAAAAAATGGTTTGTGATGAGGGTGGTGAGACACTGGACCAGGCTGCACAGAGAAGCTGTGGCTGCCCCATCCCTGGAAGTGTTCAAGGCCAGGTTGGACAGGGCTTGGAACAACCTGGAATAGTGGGAGGTGTCCCTGCCCATGGCAGGGGGACTGGACTGGACGATCCTTAAAGGTCCTTCCCAATCCACACCATTCTCTGGTACAATTAAACAGAAACATTCCAAGTCACAGTTAAGACCAACTTGCACAGATTAGTCCAACCTGTGAAGGCTCACAGAATCACCTTCTATTGCTCATCAGCTCATGAATGTTCCATGACACATTGCAGACATTTAATTATTCCCTAAAATTTTAGATATCAGCCAAACTGTACCTCCAGGTATTTATGTGCCAGTGAGAGAAGGCAGCATGAGCACACTGCCCACCTGAGTCTGCCACATCCACTGAAATCCACTGCTGGACACCACTGAGAGACTGACACGGAATAAAACAGCTCTGTGTAAAAGAATTACTTGCTGGATTTTTTGAGGGGCTCTATAACCCAGTGCATTTTAGAATCATAGAGTAGTCAAGGTTGGAGAAGACCTTTAAGATCACTGAGTCCAACCCTCAGTGCAGCACCACCACCATGTTCACCACTAATTGCATCCTCAAGTGCCACATCCACAAATTTTTTTGAACACTTCCAGGGATGGTGATTCCACCACTTCCCTGGGCAGCCTGTTCCAGTGCATGACCACCCTGTTCCCAATATCCAACCTAAACCTCCCCTGGAGCAAAGGTCTGATGAGGAGCGGCTGAGGGAGCTGTGGGGGCTCAGCCTGGAGAAAAGGAGGCTCAGGGAGGACCTTACTGCTCTCTACAACTACCTGAGAGGAGGCTGTAGACAGGTGGTCTCTCTTCTCCCAGGTAACAAGTGTTAGGACAAGAGAAAACAGTCTCAAGTTGCACCAGGAGCAGTTTAGGCTGGATTGGATATTACAAAATTGGATACTGGATATTAGGAAAAATTTATTCATGGAAAAGGGCTGTCAAACAGTGCAACAGGCTGCTCAGGGAGGGATTTAAAAGACATGCAGATGTGGCACTTGAGGACACAGTTTAGTGGTGGCCTGGGCAGCGTTGGGTTAATGGCTGGACTTGATGATCTTATAGGTCTCTTCCTAACCAAACAATTCTGTGATCCCAGGAAGCAGAACACCATCCCTCTCTGGGATAAAGAGGAAAAGCAACCTCTCTCTCCTTTACGGGGACTTGTCTTCTTACCTGAGCAGCTGTGAGAAGTGCTGCTTTTTGCAACAGGATCTCATGAGGGAATCAGGTTAAAGCAAACCAGCTTGGCTGGGACAGTCACCTCGGGTGACCTTCATTACCTATTTATACCCTAATCTCTGACAAAGCCTCTGGGAATAAGGAAGCCGACTTCCAAAGGCCAGCTCAAGGATGGGCCTGATTTCAACACCCTCTAAATTTCCTGTCTTTGAAGTGCAGCCAAGTGATGAACATGACAAGTCCCTTACAAACCAGGCTTACTTTTGGAGCAAGTGTCTCAGCTGCTGATCACCCCCTCATGTTTGATAAATTATTATTTGAAGATCACTATCCTACTTATTGCCCTGCATCTATACTGGGGTAGAGAAGCACTCTGGCACACAGTGGGCTTCCACTCAGACCTCAGAAAGGTGGGAATCAACATGGTTCACAAGTTGTACAGTGAAGTGACCCTTCCACAGCACTGTGAACATCACTGAGCAGTTCTGGGAGCTTCACTCTCAGTAACAAGCACAACCTGGACAGCTGATGGAGCCAAAAAAAAAAAGGATGGTCCAACCCTTAACACTTTGAGTCACTGAAAGAAATAATCCCATCAGTCCCAACCATGTAGGTTGCCTCCAGCAGGTTCTGATTCAGTTCACATCAACAGGAAAGGAACCAGAAGAGAGAGGATGGGAACAAAAAGGGGTGGAAAAAGGAGAAGCCTTGTGTGAGTTTAATGAACTGGATCAGCTCACTGAAGGATTAGAGAGGCATTAAAGCTTACAGGACTGGATAAGTGGAAGCAAGAGAAGGGAGAAGAAGATAGACTGTGGAGAGGAGGGGGACAGAGTTATTAGATCAGCTTAGTCCACCGTCCTGCAGGTGTTCTGGCCTTTGTGTCTGTGCCAGGGCCTTTGCATCACAGCTACCAAAACTTACAGCCCAGGAATGAGAGCACTGGGGTGTCTTCTATCTGTTAGAGCCAAAGCAGGAATGTCACCTGGTCACAAGGACCTGCTTTTCAAACCTTAACTTTAGAAGCAGGAGATGTCTGCCCTGTGGGAAACTCTGTTCTGAGACACACAACTTGTTACTTGAACCTCTTGGTATCTCCTTTGTGGGACAAAAAAGGGCAGCAAAAGGAACAGTGCTCTGGCACACAGTGATTCTGGGGACACAAAGGACACCACCTGTGACTGCTGTTTAAGGCTCAGTATTACAGAAAATGATGAGGGTTGATGCTATCCATGATTTGAGTCCCTCGTCCTGGTAACTGTGGTTCTCCCAGCTGTAACCTTCATCTGTACCCAGAAATAAAGATGAAAGTTAAGGGTGGAAGGCTCTTCTACCTCTCCTCCTCTTGCCCTTGGCAACATCCCATCATTCAAACAAAAGCAATATTACAAGTGAAGAGGAATTTCCTCAATAAAAATATGAGTTTAACACATGCCTTACTGGCACAAACACTAAAGAGGAAACCTGAAGCAAACCAATCCATTCCAGTCTCTATTGCCTTCCCATTAGAAAGCTCTGGGATTTTGTTTGTATTTTACTTGTCACCTGAGATCACCTCACATGCACAGGTTTACAGGCCTCCAGACAAGCAAAAGTTTGAGTAAGAGCTACAACTTAGGCTACTGAAAGTTAAACCTACCAGCAGCAGGGTTACTGCAGTTCAGTCCTGAACAGAACTCTCAGACTGCATTTGGAAGACTCCGGTTATTCCGAAGCAATTACATGGAATTACACTCAAATTATACAATGCTTCTGGAGTGCTAAATCCTGCACAGCTCAAAGGAGTAAGACAGTATTACCCACTGTGACACAAAGACTTATGTCCTGAACAAACTACTACAAACAAACAAGTAATTATAACTCTGATCATTTCTGGCAGCACGATTTAGACCCATTTGGAATTTTGTGATATTGGACAGGATTATCTTCATACCCAGAGAGTAAAATAAAATGGAAACAGGGTATTTGGTTTGATACATTCATGCTAGGTAATTAGCATGAAGATTCCCAGAGTAAACATAAACAAATAAAGTGCTTCTTTCTGACCTTTGGTGCCCACCTTTCTTCTTTTTAAGAAAAAGCAAAGCTTTTCTGGGTCTTTACTGACATTTATTTAAAGCAAACAGAAAATCCACCACAAGACAGCAAAGGTTCGAACTATCTCATGCTAAACACAAACCTTTTTATACATGAAGAAGGTCAGACTACTACAATACAAAAGCAAATACACTTCCAGGGATGGAGCCACACTTTCTCTAGGCCTCTGACCTGTGCCAGTGCCTCAAAACCCTCCCAGGAAACAATTAGTTCCTAACATCTAAACTAAACCAGGCCTCTGTCAGTGTGAAGCCATTCCCCCTTGTCCTGTCACTTGCTGGCCTTGTCCAAAGTGCCTCTCCAGCTTTTTTGTAGCCCTTTTAGTTACTGGAAGGTGCTCTAAGGCCTCCCCAGAGCTTTCTCTCCTCCAGGCAAGAAATACCCCATTTCTTCCCTTCATTAATTCATCTTCTGCAGGATCACCACCAGAACCAAACAGGATGGATTTTACTCTGCTAACTTTTGTGTCCAGCCCCCTCACAATCCATGTAACTTCTAGCACCTGGATTAGTCCAAGAGAATTCCAAGTTTTAATTTCTGAACACCGTGAATATAAAACTGTTTTAATTTAGATGATTTAAAAAAAGAAAAAAAAAAAGAAAAAACAACCACATGTGACTCAGTTTTAGTGGTTTATTAACACTATAGGAAGCTTTTCATTTAAGAACCATTCCAAGACTACTTCCCCTTTGGTAATCTAAATATTTCTACAAGTACTGTCATATGATCTCAGACACTCTGCTATGGTATTACAAATATGACAGCAGCGTTTTGATTATGCACAGCAAATCTCTCTGGGTTTAAAAGGTATGTCAGGCTGCATGGATTCGATAACACACTAAATGACACTTTGGAAAGGTATTGAATAATTTACACCCTATCACAGCTCTTTCATGAGTGTTTTATACGATTCCTTCCCGCAAACTTCAAAACAATATCCAACTTTGCTTTTAAAAGCAATTAAATGTGTTCTGCAATGTGTACGCTGCACGTTCTACTGCTTAATAAAAAATGGAACTGACACTTGTACATCAGGTAACAAATTTCTACAGCATAAATTATTCACATCTTATCCATCACATGAAAGCACCAACATCCTGGAAAAGATTCAGGCATCTCCTCCTTTCTAAGCTGTGATTTTAGAGTATTATCAATTAAAAATTAGCAGGAATATTAAAATGTAGCATGCACAGAAAACAGTCTGCAACATTTCTGAAACCCAGCTTTTAAACATTCCTAATTTCTTTGAATTTGTGGAATTTGTTAAAATTGGGACCCTTAAAATTTATAAAGAAAGACTGCCAACTGTGACATCTGCTAGACTAAAACTCCATTTGAGAGAAATTAAGTGTAGACTATTTACAGTCATTTTCCAGAAGGTATGTGCAGCCTTTAAAATAACTTCTGCACAAACTGTGGTTATGAACATAAACCACAGAAACAGATGCACAACCTCCCTGCCATGAACTAGTAACCACTAATTTGGTGTTCCCAGGAGAGTTTAGCACCACCTTTAATAGCATTTTGAACTCTGAGCTCCTCATCTTCTCTAGTAGACTATTAATGTTCTTCTGCACAAATAAACTTCAGATTTAAATGTATTTTAGTTTTCTCTTGTCTTTCTACCAGGAAAGTGGACAGTGTTTCCCTCTTTCCTCTCCTGCATGGGAATCACCAGCTCACCTTCCTAAAAAGCTGAAGAAACTCAAATCACACCAATTCTTGGAACCAACCAACCAGATCACGAAAATATCTCAGCAAATGTTATGAAAAAACCCTCAAAATTCTGCAGTGACCTTTTCTATTGTTCATTGCTCCTGGTATAACTTGAGAAGATCAGTCAGAAGGAAAGCAGATGTCACTCACTGCTCTGGGCCTCAATATAAAGAAGTTTAACAACCGAAAAGTTTCTTCACAGCCAAAGGATAAACTGATTTTTGACTGCATTTCACTCTTTTCAAATCACATTTCTCCTACTTATATCCATATACAAGTATTTATATATAGATCTTTATATATATATATATATACACACACACACAAATACAACCAGTACTTAACTATATCTTTTTGGCTTTATTTAAATAACAAGACTTATCCTGTTAACATTGCAGCCGTGTGCTTATACCACAAACAGGACTAGCTCTTCTGTCCTAAAACTTTTAAGGATGACAGAACTTGCAGATTTCAAAGGCAAATAAATAGGAGATTTCTGTTCCTATTTTATGCTTCCTCTAAATCCCAGGTTTCTCTTCAGTTTGCAGGAAACCCTTTGCAAAAACAAAACCCCCTTAAAGCAAACAAAACCCTGCTTACAGCTCTCACTGAAAAGTTTGGTGGGTTTTATTTCCCCTCCATTCCACCACAAAAGGATCTTCCTTAATAAAGAAAATTACAGAATGTTTTCTAAAGACAAGGCCAAAAGATTTCCATGACTCGACTTTTGACACTGAACAGGCTTATACTCTTACTTCCATTCTTCGGGGGGGTGGGCTAATTCAAATTTCTCCCTCACGTTGGACACCCCCATGTCCAGGTGTAGCCAGTGAACTTCCTCAGACTGCAGGTGGCTGAGCCGTAACCCATAGCAGGCCACGTTTTTCACTTTGTGGCTGTCCACAATCTTCTGAATTATGCCCTGAAAGAGAGAAACACACACTCCTTACAAGCTGTGAAATGCAATATATATATAGATTTTTAAAAATTATAATATTACTATCAAATACCCTACACAAAATACTAAGCAATAAATCAGGTAGCGCCTTTATTAAGAATACTAAACAAGCTGCTATTTCAGACAATATTTACAAATTCTGAAGTTTTACCAGCATGGCTTCATGAAACATCAGTAAATATATTTCTGGGCATTTTATCAGAATTAAGCCATTATTTCCTCTATGGAAAACAGAATAACATGAAAGCCAAAATATAAAAAGCAGATTTGTGGATGAAAGCCAGGATGTATTTGTCCAAAAAAAAAAAAAATCACCTTTAATAGTCAATCTTCACCAAGAATTGGAAAATCATCTAAAGACTTTCATCCTCTTTAGTGTCCCAACACCAAGGATTTGGGAGGTCACACCACAGCCCCTGGTTTCCTTCACTCCCCCCTCTCATCTTCTCCTCAAATTCAGCACAGATTCCTTATAAAATGATGCAGAAGACAATTACTTGGGAAGATCCTTAAACAAAACAAATGCCCTGAGTTAATTTCAGAGTTTGAGGATCTCTTGCCCGAGAAAGGAACCTTTCAAACGAAACCTCGACAGGTGCTGTTGCCCTTCTGTGTCAGACACTGGGCAGGTCTGGCACGCAGTAACTCAGAATCTGATGTGTCAGTGGAACAGGGATGAGCAGGTGTTGCATGTCCTGATCTCTCATCCCCATCTGGAGCCCGCAGGAGATCCGAGTGCTGCCTCACAGCCCCGTGAATCGAAGGCTCCTCTCCCTGCAAGGTGGCAGATCCCCTCTGGGACAGAGTTCAGGGCTCAGCAGGAGCAGGGGATATCCCTGCTCCCAGATGATCCTTCCAGGAATTCACAGCCCTCGGCCTGTGAGGATGGAAGGGCCTGAAAATGTCCTGCTGAAAATGCTCATGTGCATCAACTCACATCCAGACACACACACAGTTATAAGCACACAACAATGCACAAGCTGCTGATTCTTCCTCAGAATTCCAGAAAACATCGACAGGTAGCCAGCTGGAAGTTCTACAGGAGCCAGAGGTGGGCTATTGGAGCGAGTCAGGCAGAAGGGTTTTTACAGGATGACACCGTGGGTCTGGAGCACAAGCCTGGTGAGGAGCAGCTGAGGGAGCTGGGGGTGTTTAGCCTGGAGAAAAGGAGGGTCAGGGCAGACCTTATTGCTCTTTAACTCCCTGACAGGACCTTGCAGCCAGGTGGGGCCTCAGTCTCTTCTCTCAGGCCTCTTCTCCCAGAGGAAATGGCCTCAAGTTGCACCAGAGGAGGTTTAGATTGGATATTAGCAAAAATATCTTCCCTGAAAGGCTTGTCAAGCATTGGAATAGGCTGTCCAGGGAAATGGTAGAGTCACTGGCTGAAGTGTTCAAAAAACACGTGGATGTGGCACCTGAGGACACTGCTTAGTGCTGAACGTGGTGGTGACCGGGTTGATGGTTGGACCTGATGACCTCAGAGACCTTTTCCAACCTAAATGATTCTGTGACTGCTTCTTAAAATGTATAATTTTATATCCCAAAGAAGTTGTTTAAGACCCTGATTCCGCAAATTAAGCAAGCAGAAAACTAGCTGCAAAAAAAAGACAATTAAAGAAGCACTAAATCTGAATTGAGGGGGAAGATGACACGTGTAGGAGTGGAATCATGCTGTTGGTGAGGTGATATCAAGCTGTTAAATCAGCTCACACATCTCAAAGTGCAACCTTTAAATAATGTTCCAGAAGCAACGCAGTGCACACTGAAATGTATAACAAAATTTTTTAAAGCCTGCAGCAGGCAAGGAGGCGACACCAGGCAAGCACACAGGGCGCTTCCCAAGTGCTCTCCTAACCTCAGACTATTTTTATCCCAGTGGATTTCCCAAGCCAAGCATTGTTTGTCATTCATCAGCCTTTAGTGAAACTCTTCCAATTACTCATTCTGTCTCCTCTTAAAGCAGTTCACTTTTTGCAACCTTCCCCAGCAATTCCAAAGGTCTGTGATCAGGTCAGCAAACAGCTTTAAATCTGAATTAAATGTAAATCGGTTAAGTTTGTTTCTTGCCCGCATTTGAGGGTCTTTGTATCAAATACTACAAAGGAGAACAGTTGCCTGTATCCCTGGAAACACACAACCACCACCAAGAGCTTGGAGAAGCAACAGAGGCACATTTAACCTCTTCTTCACCCAAGGCACAATCTCTGCTTAGTTGGTAAAGCCTAACATTTTGGCAGGCAAGCTCTCATCTAGAGGGAACGCTGCCAGCTTTTCTACATGCAAACAGAAGAGATTCATTCATTTCCATCTCCCCCTACACTCCGCACAGATCATGTAACTTCAGCGTTTCTTCTTGGAAATCCAGCCCTTCCCCTGTCTCTGACAGTGTCAGTTGACGACGAAAACGGAGGTGCAGGTTCTTAAATGATAGTTATGTCTGCTGTGATAGGAAATGGCCTTGGAGAGGAAAAAAATTAGGGCAAAATTATCTGTGACCCTGAACCACTGAGGCTACTGATGCATGAGGCTCAGCTGAAACCACGGGTGTTTACTCAGGAAAGAATCAAGCCAAACATCTCAGACCCTCTCTAATCTTCAGGCTGGGGTTTTATAAGGACTGAAGAAGCCAGATGTCCTAATTCCCACCAACAGTCAGTGAGATTTTTTTAAGACTCTATGCTTTTTGTTTAATTTATTCATTCTAAACCTATCACAGAATCAAAATTAGGGTAAACATTGTGTAGGAAGGGTACACCATCCCTTCTGGCCAGGTAATTGGTAGCACCCCAAGAAAATAATTAGTACATACAGCAAATCAAGAAAAAGTCAATGCAAACACTAAGGAAACAGCAGCATGGGTGCAAAGGAGGTCAAGTGCAGATGTTTGAAAGTATATCCTAAAACGTCACATATTCTCAGGAAGGAAGAAGTGATGCTTTATGTGAAACAAACACATTCAGTGGCTCCTCTTTTGTTTAGGAAAGCCACAGAAATCACTCCAGGTGCTATCAAAACCACAGCCAGAAACAAAAACCAGAGAAATAAGGAAATCAGGTGATTAAGACACTAAAGACACTGCCTTGGTTTGCAGGGGAGGCCTCTCAAGTAAAACATCTATTTGGTTATTTAACTTTTTTTTTAAATAAACCAGAGAATTCGAATTTTAAAACATTTAGGGGCACACCTTCCATCAAAAGAACCCAGCAGCACAACACACACAGACAGGACAGTGAGTTCCCTGCAGCACCATGGGGTTTGTTTTATCTGGCTGCTCTTTCCAAACAGTCCAAGATTAATCTCCAAGACTCGCACTGGCACCGCAGCCATTGCCAGGTCAGTGTGATTAACCCCCATCAGTACTGAACAACATGTCCAGTATCCTCAAGCCCTGGACATCCTCCACAGACCCAGTGGAGACGCCTGGAATGTCAAACCAAGCCACTGCCATCGCTCCAGGACGGGTGACAACCTCTCTGCCTTCCAGGGTGGCACTGGGAGGAGCGCTGCCAGCAGCAGCCTGATGTTCTCGGGGGCAGTGATCAGAATGCTTAATCACAAGTTTCCAGACAAACAATTTAACTGCTTAACCACTGCACAATAGTGTCTACAGCATCCTGCTGAGACATGTCACCACAATGCTTGAACTGGAAGCTCAGCCAAAGAAATCTGAAATCTCTCCAGACTCTGCTACGACCCGCCTGGTAGCTCAGGAAGCTCCTCAGATGCATTCCTGAGCGAAAAAAAACAGGTAGGGAACATCAGAGTTTCAACCTGGATTACAAACTTCTGACCCCCAATTAATCACAGCCAGAATACTCATCTTGGAGCTTAACTCCAGCAGAAACCTACTCTGGAATGAGGTTTCACTGTGGGTACAGGGGGTGCCTCCATAAATTCCTCTGGGGAGTTTTCACGTGTCTGTTGGCAACCCCCTCCAACTGCAAGGCAGTCACACAATCACGGGCCACTTGAATGCTGTTTACCGTAATCACATTGACTTTAATTAGGTTTCCAAAGCTGACATTTACATCCTGAACACAAAATAGGCTGGTACAGCTGAGCAAGAGAGAGTGGGGAGTCCCTAGAGGAATTTCCTATCAATAACAGGCAAATGGTAGGTCACCTTTCCCTCCCTTTTACCCCAGAGGGAAGGAGGAAAAAGCTTTTTCTGCAGCTACAAAACTGGATAGCACTCATTTATACTCATCTGTCTAAAGGACCCACAGATAGATAATTTGGAAATTGATATTTGTCCTGAATTAGGAGAACGTGGCAAAAATAGCATTTACAGCAGAGTGTATTTGAATGCTGAAAAATCAAGGCAAGAGCAGAGAAAGGCTGAAAGGCACAGGGCACCCTTGGCTCTCCCAGTATGTACCAATACCACCCCATGCTTCTGGAAATGAGGGAAAATGAATTGCTTGCTTGTAAATTAACAGAGCTGATGTGCTACTATGAATAAATTGGAGGTGGAATAATATACTCCCAGTGTGACTACAAACCTAATTTCCTTATTTAGTAGGAAGGAGAAAAGTTTCTTGCACTAGAAAAAGTCCTTAAGTAGCACCTCTGACATAGGGACAGTGTGCTAATGTTTTTGCAGCCCCTCAAATATGTCCAATGCTATTTACATAAAGTATTGTAACTCCTGATGAGAGATTTATGCGGGGAGCCTGAAAAGCTGGACAAAAGCAAAAGACAGAGCTCTGATGGAAATTACTTATAATTTCTATAAAGGAAAACTCCAGAATGTGCTCACAACACCAAAATATGGCTTGTCCTCAGATAACACCACGTCTGACATTCAAAGAGAAAAGCCCACATGCATCTTTTTCTCATTATGGTGCTTTTTCCTGTGCTGATCCAGCAAACAAGTCTCTATATTTTGTGACAACTAGACTGGGGAACTGATCAGGCTGAACAAGACTCTGCCACTGAAGCCCTACTAGTTTATACTGAAAATACCACCTGAATACAGGCTGTGCTGGTACCCAGGGTCCTGTCACCACTCCAGCCCAGAGACACCCCCAGCTCAAGCACCTCATCCACTCAAGTGCCCCAGAGCCTTTCACAATCAGGCCATACACACCATCTGTCATCCCAAGCACCTCTCCACACCCACACAGAATTCCACAGGGAACCCTCCAAGCACATGCCAGCGGTGCTGACAGAGCAGAGCTGGCACAGCCCTGCTTTCCAGTCGTCTTGGATTAATCGGCACTCTCCTGATCCTACTGCACACTTCCCAAATAAACAGAGCAGGGTTTGAAATGTTGACAGTGAGTTTAGTTTTTCCAGAAGCTTAACATCCAAAGCAACGTGGCAGCAGGTCAGGGGAGGGGATTCTTGCCCCTCTATTCCCCTTTGGTGTGACCCCACCTGCAGAACTGCACCCAGCTCTGGAGTGCCCAGCACAGGAGGGACAAGGACCTGTCGGAGCAAGGCTGCAAAGGTGGTCAGAGGGCTGGAGCATCTCTGCTGCAGAGACAGGGTGAGAGTTAGGGCTGCTCATTCTGGGTAAGAAAAGGCTCCACAGGGACCTTGGAGCCCCTTCCAGTACCTAAAGGGGCTCCAAGAGAGCTGGGGAGGAACTTTTGGCAATGCAGTGACAGGACAAGGGTGAATGGCTTTACACTGAAAAAGAGCAGGTTTAGTTTAGATATTAAGAAGTTTTTTTACAGTGAGGGTGGTAAAACACTGGCACAGGTTGCCCAGAGAGGTGATGGATGTCTCATCCCTGCAAAGATTCAAGACCAGGTTAGACTGGGTTCTGAACAACCTGATCCAGTTGATGTCCCTGCTCATTGCAGCAAGGCTGGAATAGATGACCTTTAAAGGTCCTTTCCAACCCAGATTTTTTCTGATTCTGTATTTCACTATTCCTTATCCTCAGCTGCACTTGCAAAGTCTAAGAGCTCCCTTGGGCCCAGTTCTTGTTTGGTTAAGCACTGATGCAGGATGTGCTATTCACCTGAAATCATCTACAGATCAAGGTGTCTTCTGAAAAAACACCAGAGGGCTATTTTTATTGGGTTTAAAACGTTATTTTGCATGTGCATCCCACCCAAGGCTATCAAGAGTATTCTGCACAAGTAAAACATGAATTTTAAAGCCCAATTCTGCTGTAATCAGATAGATTATCACAGTCTCATACACTTTTTTTGTACTATTTACATTTGCAGGTCTGTAGTTTGGAGTCTTTACTTTTTCAGGTTCTCAAAAGGGAGGCACCTCCAGACTAAGAGTACAACCACACCTTGTTCACCTGGTACAATGCAGGCACACAGAAGAGAGAAGGAAGAAAGGTAAATGGTACTGATTTTCTAGCTTTTACACTAAATCATGAATGATTTTATACATTTTTACATATATCTGGTTGATGTTACAATCAGTGCACTCCAGTCTGCTTCTATACATCAAACAGTTCCACTACCTCAAAGCACACATATTACTGTACACCCATAGAAATTGGATTTGAATATGTAACCACTGCTGTCCACAGCAGGCTTCACCAGAAATACTAACCTGCCATGGTTTGCAGTCCTGAGAGTGCTCAGACTCTTTCCACACAACTTTTTCCACAGGTGTGACCAACCTGCTTACCCTGTTACTGTATTAGCATAAGAATCTATTTTTAAAGAGAAATCCCATAGATAAAACCTTTTCTGAGGAATACAACTGTATCTCCTTTACAGACAGCAGTAGATACACTAGAGCAGCCCTACCACATGTTTATTCTCCTATAGCTCTTCAAGTTTCTGGTGGGTTTAGGAGGAACTGAGCAGCAACAAAGCACATCTGGCCCACTCCACAGTTGGGAAGTGAGTTCAACTGCTGGATATCTGGTCAACCAGAACCAGTACAGTTTAGACCAGCTCTGCTCCAGACCAGCCACAGTCGACTTTTGGGTCAAAATAAGGCGGGTTTGAAAAACAGGGACAGACTTGGAGGACAGAGATGAAGGTGAATGGGTGGTATCGTGGCTGGAAGTGAAGTCTCCTCTGTGACTGAGGCTGGACTGACAAACCTGTTGCCTTTTTTCAGAACAGGCAGTATCCCCTTCTTGGGAAATGTCTGGAAACAAGAATGCTGCTCATCAATAAGGCTTTAATACTCTATTCACTAGTGGTGCATGCTACAGTGCCAGCATAAACAGGGATTTCCTTTCTTCCCCCAGCCTTCTCAGCTGTGTCAGTTTGCAAGATGCAGCTAACAAGATTACAGAACTGATCTGGATTAAAGGCAACAGCAAAACAAGCATTCATTTTTAACTTGGACTGAGTCTGCCAAACAATCACACCACCTATGCCAGCGCAACTCCGGTGGTAGCACAAGAAAACAAACAGCAAGAAGGGAGCTGGCACAGCTGCCAGAAGAAACACGTGTCTCACTGGGATAGCATTTGAATTGTAGACCTTTGCACTACACAATTTTTTCCACTCCTCCATCACAAACTGGATCTCCAGTCGAGTACTCTGGTCTCTTGTACTACAAGGTAGAAGTATAGCATGGATTGAACGGGACACAAACAGGAAAAAAACAACCAACAAATACTAACACAGTAATGCAGTGGAATAAACTACTTTAGTGATGACTCAGTTGAATGTGCTTTGGGCCTTCTCCTCCTAAAAAGTTCAACTTAAGGAACAGGCTGGAATGCAGAACCTTCCAACCCTGCACCCATGCCTTCTACCTGGGAAAAGTAAGATTTTGCAGGTGGATGGGGAAGCTGATGAACTTGCTCTGGTCTTTTACTGTGGTGTAGGGATGGGACACAGCCAAATCATGCTCCTTGAATTCAATTTTTTTAAGGTTAGATATATTCTTACCCTTACCTAAGGATGTTGTTCTTTTTTTGTTCAGCTTTTTGAGTTCTTACTCTGTCAATATTAAAGAAGCTGACATTTTGGGGTGGTACTGGATAGAAAGGGAAGAAAAAAACATCCAAATTATGAACAGGTTAAGAGAGCCCTGGACATTGTATCTTTATTTGTTCAGGAGCTCTATCCACACTTGTCTCTAACTCCAGAAATAAGGGCAAAGCTGATAGCTGAAAGTTTTAATGCTGTCTCTATGCAGTTTATGTTTTAGACAGTGTAACAAAACTGGAAGACAATAAACCGGTCCGAGGATCACGGTAGGATGCAAGTCTGGCAATAACCTGGTTTGAGATTTGTTGTTATTACTTCCACATAAATGATGCCACCTTTACTTCTCACACCTGCTAGTCAAGAACTAACTAAGGACGAGCTTTAAGGGTCAGAAATTTCAAAGAAGGTGTAATGGATGCAAAGTGGGCACCTCTGGGGTGGGAAAGCAAGACCATGTAGAAGAGATTTGCACTTCATCAAAAGCCACCTGGCAAGGGCTCACACGAGGCTTCCAAATTATTCTTTTCTAAAAATCCCACCCTTTCCTTCCCACCCCTCAATCTTTTAAATGCATAGTACTAATTTTTTTTTTTTTTTTTTTTGTCAAATATGGCTACAATTCTGCTTCAACCCCATCTTCTGAAACAGAGAGAGGTGATTTACTCCAAGTGCTGATCGAGATGTGGTGGCAGTGTTTACTTTCAGCGTGCACTTGAGCCCAAAGAAATTCCATCTCAGCAACACCCACCTCCTCACCTGCCACACCTGGGGCTGTGAGCAGGGCACAGCATGCCCTGCATTCTCTCCAAGCCCAAAGCCTGGAAATCCTTCCTTGTGCATTTGAACCCAGACAACACATCCCAGTGAAGTCATACCAAGATAAACAGGGAAGATAAACAACCTTTCCTCCCCTGGAAAAGGCATGCCTGTCTAGATACACGTTCACAGGAGGACACCACTGTTTGCACATTCATAAAAGCCTTTCTTTTCTTTTGGAACTGAAGCATGTCTGTAGTATAATGCCAAAGGAAAAAGGGTGAAGGGAGCATGCCAGTTCTTTGAAATCCAAGAAAGCATTTCCCAGAATTGAGAAGCTGCCCTTGCATCCACTGCAGACTTACAGCCTTCATCCCTCCAAGGAAACAGCTGTCCTTGAGGGGCTAAATCCATCCAGAATAAGCAGAGGTCCACAGCCCAAAGTTCTCAAAGAAGCAAAGCCTTCGTGCAGCCACACTGTTGTCTTGGTGAAAGGTATTTTGAGACAAACAGCAAAGGAATCACATTCTGGCCTCTTAACAGACTCCTACAGAAAGCCGAGTTCTGTTCCTCTGAGCTTAATAACGTGAGTTTTAATGAAAAGGGTTTCCTCTCCTGATCAAGGATTTGTGGGTAAGGCATACAGCTAAAGCACTGTTTCTACTCTGCTCTTAGGAAGTAGTGAAAGGCCCTTTTCCTCACTTCTTTGACCGTCAAACACACCCTTTTCCATTCACAGAGTGAACTCTGTTAGAAACAGAAGATGTTTCAAACCACAAATCAGGATTTATTTCCCCTCAATATTAGTACTTTCCATAAAGCTCTCTGCTTTAGCAGCAGAAGTACCTTTAATTGGCTCTTCTGGAGATTTCAGACCAAGTCTGACTTCCTTTGAGTACTGGAAATGTTCCCTCAGCCATCATCCCAGCAGCTGTGCTGACCAGGGAAGAGTCTTAAAAGACCTTTTTTCTTTCAATTGCAGAGCTGTCTCAAAGACATTCACCTCTGAATATTCCTTCAGAGCTCCCTGGAAACAAGCCAAAGGCCAAACCTAGCTCCAGTGTCCTCCTCAGGTTGTAATTCAGAAGAAATGGAAGCTCTGTCTCCTCCACAAAAGGAGGGAGGGGGATAAAACCAAGGCAAAAAAAATCTCCAAGGCTATTTTAATCTTAAATTATTCGGTTTGGTCGAACAGCAGTCATTCCAATGGAATGCAGGCTCGTACTCCAACAAGGGTTTACTGTTTCTAAAATAAATGTCATGGTAATACATCAATGCCAGCCTTTTACTATGGAGTACCTGCACATTCAACAGTCGCTGTCCCAGCCTAACAAAATAAAAAAAGAAACACCATTTGTTAATAGAAGGAAGTTTAACAGCTTCCCATCAGCTTCTTCATCAGGAAAGAACAACACAAAAATCCTATTTCTTTTGGAAAACAACCACCCAAATAAATGTACATATAAGAATTAAAAATTAAGGCAAGCCTCAAATAACTGCTACTTGCCTTTCTTTTGATCCTGCTTTTATAAAAAAAAAAAAAAAAAAAAAAAAAAAAGACACATTCTTGCTTAAAATGAGGATATGTAACTGCAAACTGAACTCAGCACTGAATTTCTTACAGGAGTGTAAGTTTTGTATCCTTAAAGTCCATAACCACAGGTATTTCTGAGCTGGAAAGAACAGATTTAATCTTTGCTTTTGTTATTCAGCTTTTACATACTTCTTTGGAAAAAGGAGCCGCCATTTCAAGTACCACACTAAGAACCCTGGACATTCATTCACAGGAGAGGTTTAGGAGTGGCACCCAAAAAACCCTATTCCAGGTAAAAATAAATGTATGCAGTTGATGATAATGGTTGCTGTTGTTGTACCTCTAATCTGTCTGCTCACCAAATTATCCCTGAACACAGAGATGAGCTTACTGAATTGACAAGAGACAGATTTCCTGATCATCACCAGTGAAAATCCTTGGATTTCACAGGTGTAAGATCAAGGTCACAAGACCTGTTCCACTGAGGAATGCTCTTGAAGCTTTAGTATGTGCAGTCACGGAAATAAACAGCAGGAAAGGAAGAGCAAACATCCAAAACTCTTCAGTATTTTATTATAATTGGTTTTCTGGTGGGCAGAAGGAGACAAGACAACAAGTCACCTTAACTCTGACAATTCTCTCCCTTCAGCAGCATCACGTCTCTGGAGTGGAATCTGAAGTACTGTTGGAAGGAAGGAGCAGATGGGAACCTGCTTCTACAGCAAGAACCTCACTGCAGAAAACAACCCCCATACCACCTACCCCCATGTAAGATTCTGCTCTTGGAGGAGAACTAAAAATCAAGCAAACCACAAAAGCATTTTGACATGTTCAACTGAGCTTCGTTTCAGTTTAAAATACTGCAATACCTCAAAAACTGAAAGAATAAATGTACCAAAAGGTAAGGAAATATCTCAGCATTAAAGATGCTTCAGAATAAACAGTGTTTCCATGCACACATAACATTTCCACATACAGCTAAGATTACAGAAGTTTCTATTCTGCAAAACATGAGTTCTCATTTTTTTTTTTTAGAACAATACATAATCATTAAGGTTTTTTATTCTCAAGGAAGGCTGGTACCACTTAAAGCTTCCGAAGTTACTCACAAGATATAACAGGGGAAGATTCTTTTAAAATAAACCACGAAACTTCTGAGTTTGTTTGCTTCCAGACTTCTACCTCTCATTTTTAAAGTTAAAACTTAACCTAAGGAACAGCACAAGAATGCTAAAAGCAGACTTACACGGACATCAGTAGCATCTCCATGCCGGATAATGCTGGCCCACGTGGTTGGTTCACTGCTGTTTTCAAAGTAGTGGAAAACCTTTAGGACTCGTTCCATGGCCCCCGGGGAACGCTCCATCCCAGTACTGAGGTGAGTCTTTGCACTTGAACTCGGTGTATGATTCAAGTTTGGATCAAGGTAAGCTGCTGCCATGGTTTTGCTGGATGCTAGGTATCTGTCATATTCTAGGAAAGGGAAACAAAAAAGGAATTCATTGTAGTTACACCTGAATTTTACACCGTTTCACATAAGGCATTTACCAGAAAACCTTTAAGACTCCTTAGTTTTTTGGAAGGCAACTAAAATAGTTATGTATCTACAAACATAAAAACTATCCAGATGACTACCAGAGAAATTGCAACCCCCTTGGAGCAAATGATCTGAATTTGAACAACATAATCATTTACAGAAACGGTATCTAAAGCAAAACCTCTTCTTTCAGTTTGCCAGTGACTTAACCCAGGTCCCTGACAAAGCCTTCAAGACCAAATAGCACCTTCCAGTTTTAACAGGAGTTTCCATCCCTAAAATCTGCCAAGTCTGGTCTTATGGAACCTGTCCACTACAAAAATGCACACTAACACCAGGCACTCCTGCTCAAGGCTCAGACACTGTCACATCACTCATTTTGAGTTATTTTGGGAATCAGTGTGAGTGGAGCTAAATTAATTCTTTGCTGAGGAAGCATTAAGACTCCTGACCTTCCCTCATCCACTCCTGAACAAGTTTTATCTTCAGCCAGCCCGATTTCCAACTCTGGTGGCAAAAGGCATGCCTTGGTATGAGTCTGCATCTCAAAGGAAAGAGAAGAAAACTGCCTCTTGGCTACTGCTCCTAATTAGTCAGCCACAAGCAGATGGTGTCTGCGAAATCAGTGCAGTCCAAGAGAAAAAGAGCAAACAGTACCTCCTCCCTGCCTGCCAGTCTTGAGCATCATTCCAGTCTGCTGGCTGGAGAGAGCAAAGAACTGCAGGGCTTTGCTCCAGGGCTTGGACAAGTGCGCAGAGCTTTCCATGCCTCCTCCTCTTCACAGTCAGCAGCCAGCGGAGAGGCAGTTTTGAAAATGTGGGGAAGTTAAAAATAAACTAAACTCGATCTTTTTGGCATAGCGCTCCAAACGCCTTTCTGGTAGTAAACTGAACGCCTGAGCCTGGATTTACTTCACAGTGAGTCAGGAGAGAGATCCCTGATCCCAGCTGAGCTCCCGTAATGCCTGGCTGCCCCTCAGAGCCTCGGCTGCCGGCCTGCCACCCACCACGGTGCTCTGCTTCAGGAAACGAGCAGGGGGGGAAAAACCCAACAGGTGATTTGGTTTTCAGGGCTGAATTTTTTTTATACTATGGCTGCCTGAAGCTGCCAGACAGGAAGGGCAGCAGAAGCAGTCGGTGGTCAGCGTGAGGAGTGAGGGGAGAGCATCCTCCCCCACAGCAGCAGCTGGTGCTCACACCAGCAAGGCCAAACCACGCCATGAGCTCAGCTAACAGGAATTAACACCAGCAGTATCAGGGCTTGAGATCTACAGACAGTAGATAACAACATTCGCGAGGCTAAAACGGGACTAGAAGTCTCAAGCATCATCCATCTGACTCAGCCCACCAGATAAAGAGGAAACAAGAGCCCGTGTCAGTGCCGGCAGGATGTCTTTACCTCTTGAATAAATGGTTGAATTGCATTCATCCAACAGAACTGTGAGAACTCAACAATGGGCAGACAAAAGGCCTGTAATGTTCCTGCCCTCAGGGAAGATGGCGGGAGAAACCAAGGAGACACTTCTCCCGAACACTCCCGGACCACTGAGGGACATTTCCCTACCTGTCACAGTTTCATACCTGTCTGAAAACTCAGGAAAACACTATAGCTTTATTGTTCCTTTTTTTTTTTTTCTGGCCGTCAAGACAAACATCTTAAGCCAACCTTATGTTCACACTGAAGCCTCTCCTCCTCCCCACCTCACCAGATATAGATCTGAAAAAACCGGGAGCCTCTAAGCAACTCTGGACTTCTCACCAAAGGAGCCTGCGAGCTGTTTTCACATAAACACTGACTTTAAAGCTGAAACAGGCACAAAAATCTCCCCTGTGGCAGCTCAAGACCAAGACAACATGACCATACAAGCTCCTGCCTGCGGGGTTCCTTTCTTGTAGGGTTAAAATAGCCACAGGTTCACTCCAAAGGCCCTCAGGGTGGGGAGTTTCACCAGGACAAATTCAGGCAGATGAAGCCCTTCAGTGGTACAACTGGTCAGAATGAAGTCAGTTCTCAAGCTCAGACAAAGCCTCTGACCTTGTGCAGGACGTTCTGCCCTTCAGAACATCCTCCCCTACACACAAGGTCACTGGTGAAACCGCTGAGCTTTATTTCAAGTTTACATGTGAGAACAGCAGGGGAAATTTGGTGCAAACCAAAGTGAGATGAGTCATTTTTTTCATAGAGGAGAACCAAAAGAATGCCTGCTTTAATATTAATTCACCACACTCCATCCACTTCATACACACATTCGTCAGGTTTTAAGTGGCTGAAAAAGAACAGGGAGAAAAGCCACAGGGAAATACCAAAACAAGCATTTAGAAGACCAGAGACTTGGTATGGACAATCTACATCCCTCTGGAGCAGAAAAGCAATGCAAGATACCAGTTCCTACACACAGGAGTGCTCTTATGAGACATAACCTCAATGGACAGGTAAAACACTATTATAATTTTAACCATATTCATCACACTGAGGGGAAACTGGGGAATTAAACACCAGTCTGACAGTACTGGGTATGGGGTCAGTTTTTAGAAGGTTTTATTTCACAGAGGTTTTTAAAGGCAAAACAACCCTCTCCAAAAAATTAGAAAAGCAAGTTTTCCTTCACAATTTGATCATCCTTGGGTTCCTTACAATTTCCTTTAAAAATCCCAATGCTTACTTTATGAAGCACCAAAAGAGCAATAAATTTCATGGCTCAAGGTATAGAAATACATGCCATATCTCTGGTTATGGACCTATTAACATTTCCATTAAAACCAGCCCCTGGGTTTGAGCTTGTAATATGCCTGTAAAACTCTGCCCCAGGCCAAAACTTTGTAAAACACAGCTGCTGTTAAACAACTACTTCACAAGAGCTGCCTGGTTGTTTTATGACACAGAGAAAGCTCAGACAAGACCAGGATGCTTATTTGGGCTTTCTAAATTCAAACCAGACTGGTGTGTAAATCTTGCCATTACAGATCTCGGTATAAATGACCAGCTTTAGTCCTTTTGGTATTAAATAGAAAAGCAGTGTGTGCTACCACGGAGCAGAAACAAGCTACAGTCAACTAAGAGAAGGCAGATTTATATTAGATATGGGTCAGAAATTTTGAGACATATCTGTGGATGCCCCATCATTGGAAGTACTTCAGACTGGTCTGCTGGAACGTGTCTCTGTCCATAGTAGGGGGTTGAAACAAGATGGTCTTGAAGGTCCCTTCTGACCCAAACCATTCTATGATTCTGTGACTTAATTCTACTGTATTTTATTGGATGTTGAGGTAAAAAAGAGCTGGGGCACATTCAGGGCAGTGGTATGAAATCAAGTGTGGTCAAACATGTGCCTTGGAGCTTCCTTATTGTCCTCCAGTGCTCCCCTTCAGAGAAAACAAGTGGATTTCTCAGTACTGCAAAGGATTATTCCGAGCTTGTGGGAAGAGCAAAGCAAACCAGCCCTGGCCTGGTGATCCCGAGCGGGTTTGCTGAGGTGCTGCAGTTGTGACCAGACTATGACTTGTGTTATTGTTCAGATGATTTTCTTTACTGCGGTGGGAGCACCTGAGGGTGAGGAAAGTTAAATCCTTCTAGAGGCCATTTCCTGCTCAGTGTGACTCCTGCTGACAGATCCCCACGTTTGCTAACTACACCAAGAACAAAGTCAGTGCGATGACTTCCAGTAGCACAATCAAAGTTCAAAGTCACGTTTCGCCACCACCTCTGAGTGCTCAGAAATTAAATCATTTCCACTAACGAGATAGTCAAAAGTCATTAAAAAATATTTAAACCAATTAGCTGCAAATTGATTAATAAACTGATAGTAAAGTCAAGTCTCCTCATATGGGAAATAGTTTCAATGCCAATAATGTCTTCAACATCAGCAGTTTGATAATACAATAAAAAAATAATTAAAAAACCCAAACAACAGTTCCTCATATTAGTGTTGGCAGATGGCCAACAACACGGTGTTAACAAGTTCATGTTACAAGGAACCAAGCTCTGATTATTCACACTGTGACTTCAAGTTGTCCTTTGTAGACACCACGAAATTTTATCGTTGCTCAACCTCCATATTCTGACCCCCATCTCAGGCCTGAAGGCACAGACATCTATGGGCTGTAACTTGGTCCATCTCAATTCAAATCCATAAAAATCTGTTAAAACCTAAGAAATCTGTTTAAAAATATTAGAATCTATAAAAAAATGCAAAAAAAATTCAGAGTTCAGTTCTTTCACTGGTTCTGGGGTAATAATTCTTCAGCAAGACTTAAAATACTTTCAAATATTAAAGTTACTAAAATAAATAAACCACTTTAGATTACTTGTGTCCTGGGCAAACAACACTGCTTTAATGGGCATAATGTGACAAAACAGGAATCCCCACTTTAAATATTAAGGGAAGTTTTTGCACTACAAACACTGCAACAGGTTACCCAGATGGAGGAATCTCCATCCATGGAGACATTCAAATCACAACTGGACACAGTCCTGAGCAACCTGCTCTGCCTGGTCCTGCTTGAGCAGGGGAGGAGTCGGACCAAACTATCTCCCTTCCAACCCCTGAAATGTTGTGATTTGGAGGTGAAAAGTAAATTAAGAATTTATTTCACAGTCTTAAGTTCATAAATTATCCATAACACATCTCACATCAGACAGTAAACATCTCATGAATTTCAAGCTCAATCCCTTTTCACAGCCTGCATTAAACCCTGCTGGAACTCACCTTGCAAATTTTCACTTGACTATCTCAACCCCTCAGAAAGTCAGGCTGTTGCCTACAATTTCAGCCACGATCCCCATGACAAAGCTGGGATTTTCAGGGTCTGTGTTAAGAGCCAGAACGTTGCTGACTTCTGGTGTGTTATAAACACAGAGATGCCACAGGGAAGCAACAGCAAACATTGCAGGTGTGCCACAAGGCTTTCCGCACTTCCCTGATGTCAACATCTTGTTACACATTTAAGGATGCAGATTTAAGGGTGAAACTTTGAGGAAAACATCAGGTTTGTGATTTCAAATTATGAATAAATATATAGAGAGAGGAGAAAGGGGTATTTTTTCCCTGAATCATCACTTTAGCCTTCAGAGACAGTCCATAATTTCAGCTATTTCCATAAGTCACGTTGGAATGTCCCTGTTTATTCCCTGCTGAGCTTATTTTACTTGTTCTTATCCTTTAAGCTGATGTTGATGTTCAAAAGCAGAAGTAAAACGCAGCAATCCTTTGTTCTTCCTTCAAGACCTTTCAGCCATATCCACTGTTATTGGTAATATTTGCTATGACTACATCCAAGAACCCAATTTATTTATTTCTCTTACTGTCTCTTCTTTGATCCCCTCCTGGTCACTGCTCTCTCCTCACTCCTCCAGATAAAATAGGTATTTTAAAGTAAAATATTTGCAGTCAAAAGCATTTATCAAGGCTCCCAGGTCAAAGTACAAAGCCAGACACATTAAAATGATTTTAAAATCGAGTTCTTAGTATCTATTTTCGCCTAAATTGACTCACCAAGTATTTCAGTGTATCAATATGAAACAGAAACACAGTGCTGGCAATTACTTTTTTTTTTTTTTGCCTCGGGGAATAATATTGCCTGAACAGTTACTAATTTTATGTCTCAACACAGTTCAAAGGTAATACAGACCAAAGTTTAGCAACAGAAGTTGCCAATATGGGAAAATTTATTTCAATTATATCAATGTTCTAGGAGATTAAACCTTCAGGGGAGCATAAAGGGAAGATCAGAGACTGTGAACTACAAGGCCCCATGTGAACCAAAGCCATATGACAACCCTGGGCCTGTTAAACACACGACAAGTGTAACTCAGCAAAAAAATCAATTAATAAATAAGTGTATTGCCTGAATTAAATGAAACAAGGGCATTTTCCCCATAAAGCTGCTGTGGACAGAGGCTGCTCAAGGACTCGTGAGTGGCTTTTGCCAGGGAAGTGGTAGGTGTTACTTGGGAAGCTTCACCTTGGGATGAAGGGATAGTGAAAAGTTTCAGAGGCCTGACAAGAGGCTGAACTATTTGTAGTGTCGAGCAGCGATTTTTTACATTCCCCAAGATGTCTTGTTCACTGTCCACCCTGTGACATTGAAAACAGTACCCACCCTTCTCACTAAAAATCCCACAGGATTCAGCCCTAGGGTACCTTAAACACTCAGTTTAACCCAATTTTATTGAAACATTGCATAATATGCACTACCAGCAATTCCCTTTGGAGTTGGCACCGTTTTCTATTTTTAATGTTAAAAAAATTTAATAGTGAGGAAACATGAGTTGTATTGGGAATACAAGAAAATCAATGTCTGTACATGCTTTAATTAGAACATGGTATCCAGTTAGATACTTGCCTAATTTCTCAATAGTACTCTGAACTTTCACTGGGGTCCCCTGGCACCACTGAAATCCAAGTAAACACTGATCTTCCCTTGCATTTTCTGTTGTTTGCTTCTAGCAAGCTCTGGAGAATTACAGGGGTGCAGTTTTCTTTCAAGAGGCGCCACAGAAATGAGTAAGCAAATAATGTGAAGTTTTAAAATGAAGGTTAAAATTAAACTCTTATCTATTTTGAAGCTATACTACTGGTTGGCAGCAGCCCCTCCTATGAACATCAAAACAAGAGACCAGAGCAAGCTGGGTGAATTCAAGCAACCTTTTCTAATGCTCCTGACTGAAATGCTGCTCGGTGGAGGCCACACACAGCACAAGCTCTTCTTCCAAACACCTTCAGAAGTAAATACAAGCAGGGAGAATTTACTGACCTTTTGGAACAGTAAAACTCGTGAAAACTGGTGATGATGCAATTGTGGATCTCAGAAATTAAAAACCAGAATTGCCTGAAACCAGCAGAGGCAGTTGAGGAGAGGGGTCAGGTATTCTAGCTATGCACTATCACATTTGGGTTTGGCTACCACTTGACTTGGACCCTGCCTTTCCTGGTTTTCCATTACTGAATGATACTATCCCAGTCTATAATTCAAAATGTTCCAACTGTCTTTTAATGTTTAATCCCCATTAATAGTTTTAACCATCAGATAAAAGGCACTTAAGTGTTCAAGAGGCACAGCAGGACAATGGCCTATTACGAAATTCAATGACCTGTAAAAAGTTTTCCTCAAGCCTATTATGGCTCGAATGTTTTCCAAAGCCAGTAATTACAGCCTTTGGTATATAGGTAGAAATTAGGAATAAAGTGATTCTTATTCAAATGATTGAATGGAAGTCCAGTGTAGGCTGACCATAATAATTTTCCTATTACAAGCTTTTTGAGATGATCCTGCTGTGTATCAACACACACACACAAATATCAGTGATTTTCATAACTGGAACTGGGCATGTACCATTTGTCTCTTTGCATTCTCACATAAGATGCTGAACACCAGACTAGGCAGTGATATTCCCCTTGGATCCCCTTAGGAATCAATTCTCTTGGCTCCTCAAGACTCCGTGCTGTGTTTGAGGACCTGAACACCAGCAACACCATTCACCAGCCCAGCAATCTCCATTTCCTGCCCCCAAGAGAAACTAGCACTGTCCAGGAAAACACCCTTGGCCTCCACCAAAGGTATTTTTCACCCATTTACCACGAGTGTACTAACACAGGATTACTGGACCTTCCTTGAGTTTAAATTAAAGCATGTTTAAAATACCAGAGTCCTGATGTTTGACATTAAGGAAGTCACAATTTTAAGGGGAAGCTCTCACTCAGATAACTCAATTACCATATAAAGTGGGTTCAGAATGTGTGTTGTGGGAGTTTCCTCAATGTGCAGTAAGTGGGGACAGGAACAGACAACCCCTTATCAAAGAACTGATGCTAGAAAAACGATTTAATAATTTTTTTAAATAATTTTTTTTTCCTATAACCATTTCAGATCAGACAAAGATTTGGCTTTTCATGAGATACAAACCATCAAAAAAGGTTAAAACTTCTAAGCTGAAGAAGGTAACACTTGCAATTACGCCATTCTACTTCCAACTGAGTCACTTCTTCCTTGAGTTTTTAAACAAGGAAAAAAAAAAAAGCCATTCCAACTGGTATTAATCAGCTGAAATAGATTTACTTCCTTCAACAAAGTTTTCCTGGAGAGAAACCTAATACCTGAAAGAATAAAATACTGGCCTGTGGCAGAAAAGTCAATTGGAACCTGGAAGACCTGGGTTCAATCCCCTACAGCAAGACAAGTTTTGATACAACGAACCTTCATCAGTTTTGTCACTTCAAATTGTGGAAGGAATCACACAGGAACACCTCAAGAATACTCAGTCATGGGATGTGGCACCATTTTCCAGCCTCCCATGACAGGGGACACCCTGGGTCAGAACCACATCATGCTTTGCAGTGCATGAGCAATAAACCCAACACAACCTTTGCCACAACCAGCGTCAGCCTCTTCCATTTACTGACTGCTCGGTCCACCTCATCCCACCCGAGAAAATACAGATATTCAGCAGTTACTGACAGTTACTTAATTTCAAACAACGTGGAATGGGGTCAGAAATATCAGAAGTATCTAATTCAACTGCTACACTCTTCAGAAACAGCAGCGAAATTCAGCCTTGGCACGTTCTTTGACAGCCCATCAGCGGCTGAACGAGCACAGACATGACCACAGATCCACCAAACCACCCTCATCAGGGAGAGCACCACGGGACATAAGGGGTGACTGATTTAACATCTTCATGGTCAAGAAACTGGGGCAAACCTGGAGACATCAAGTAAGCAGGTTTCACTACCCCCCGCAGGAATTTACTGCATCTTTTTATAATATATTTGATCACGAACAGGTATTAAGAAGCTCATAAACATGAAACTTACGTTATGGTGCATCTTTATTCTACTCAATTATTTCCCTGGAAACAATAAATCAATTCCCACCATCACAGTGATGAAATATGCAATTTGTGTGCGACAATCTCACCATTTGCAGAAACAGCAGGTGGCAATAAATTAAGTTGGTGTTACACAAACAAGACACCTCCATAAGCCAACACCACACACAGAGCTTTCAATCCATCTTCCTTCAGCCCCTATTAGAACATACAGGAATATTAATTGGGGGGGAGGAGGGGCTGCTTCAACACCTGCAAGTTTTTAAAGGCTGAATTGTACTTGGCCTGAAAACACAAAAGGATCTGGCAACTAAAACACCTTTGCACGTGAACTTCAGGAAGCAGAGTTTTTATATGTTGGCAATCTGTGCTCCCAATATGCTTACATTTATCTTGAAATAAAGACTTCATGGTAGCTAGAGAGAAAATGATAAACTGATCTCTTCCCATCTCGTTCCAAACCTCAGCCATGGCCAGGGACGCCTTCCACTATCCCAGGTTGCTCAGAGCCCCATCCAAGCTGGCCTCAAACACTTCCAGGGATGAGGCAGAGCCACAGCTTCTCTGGAAAACCTTCCAGTGTCTCACCACCCTCACAGGGAAGAATTCCTTCCCGATATCTAATCTAAACCTGCTCTTCTTCAAAGCCACAGTGCCATTCCCCCCTGTCCTATCAGTCCATGCCCTTGTAAAAAAGTCTCTCCAGCTCTCTTGGAGCCCCTTCAGGTTATGGAAGCTGCTCCAAGACCTCCCTGGAGCCTTTTCTTATCCAGAATGAACAAGGCCAGCTCTCTCAGCCTGTCTCCAAAGCAGAGGTGCTCCAGGCCCGGGGCCTCCTCTGGACTCATTACAACAGGTCAAATATGACCATCAGTGCTTCCAAAAAGTTCAGCTGAAAACACATGTTTTATAGGCTACATTTATCAAGTCAACAGCTGCCAGTGCAAGAGGATGGTTTCCAAGCTTGGAAAAGACTGACAATCAAGTCAGAAAACTAAAAGAAGTTGAAGTAAAATTTTTATGATAGAACAAATCAGAAAATAAAATGATCCTAGAAAAAAACCACATCTATGAACACATCCAAAAAGCCTACACTGTGTATTCTGATCCTTAAAAAGATTCATATATGTATGAAAAAAAACCCCTCAATAAAGTTAAAGATGTCCCACCACTCATGCAATATTTTCTGAGGGTTTTTTTAAAATATAAAATACTTTCTTGCACAAACTTCAAGTTCTCATGTAGAGTTTAATGGTCAAGAATCATTTTAAGGGAATTTTTCTGGTTTCTCAGATCTGCCTCTGTAAGAAGCTAGAGGATTGATCCATGATTATTTCTGAAGAGTGTATTTGTATAGAGGTTCGAGTTAATTTGTCAAAGCAAGTAAGCTGTCACCACAGGCTGCCTCACCAACTTAATTTGTCCTTGCTGTTGCCAAAGCTGCAGAACTTCCTACCCTCCTTCCCTTCCTGCCAAGAGTTTCCTCGTCCACTCTTCCCAACTATGCAGCCCTTGATTCCCTTCTGCGGCCTCCTGGTGTTGTGTAAATGGTTTTTGAGTTGCTTTTTCTCATAAGACAAAAGAGATCAGTCCAGGCTTCTTGTTTTCTGGCTTTGGTGGGGCTTTAGTTTTGCTCGGTGTTCAACGGTGCAAATCTGACAGCTCTGAGCCCCTGACCCCAAGCTATTTAACATTTACTGGTTTTCAACACCTGGTCAAGATGGGAGGTGAAGAAAGATAAAGGGAGGGCAGAGCACAGGTAGAAGAGGAACAGGAACTATTCCACTGTAATGATTAAAGAAAGCAAAAATAATTTGGTTAAAATACCAATAATAACAATTTAAGTGTCATTTTCAACTTTAACCTTCTTTTTTCCTCTTCCTTTAAAGCCATTTATCGACTATTAGCTGGTACCCAGACAACTCTGACCAACTAAATGGGCAGATTTGGGGAAAAAAAAAAGACCAATAACCTTTGACACGGGCAGAAGGGGATGGAATTCCCAAAGAACAGGACAAACAAGCAGGGATTGTTTGCATCAGATCCCAGGAAGCCGGTGATGAGCACCTGTAATTTGCACCAAAATCAACAAAGCACCTGAGAATTCACTATCAGGGCACCATCTACAGCTCTCCAGCCAGGGACTGGATTCTAAAGAGGTGGTAGTTGCTTTTAACAGATAATGCTTTGCTTCTCTTTTTGGCCAGAGACCATCTGAACACACGGCAGAACGAGCAGTTACAACGAAGCGTAAAGGAAGAGGTTAATTTGAGATATGCCTGGCACAGTCAACGGCAGCATAAGCACAACTAACCTCTAATTATTTCCCAATATTTTGTAAATGTCAAAGTATGGTCTTTAAAGATGCTCAGCATTTGTCGGAAACATGATTCCATTACGTTTTAATCAGCTGCAGAATATTCACGGAGCGAGCGAGTCTGACAGGAATTCAAAGGGAAAAGCTCGCTTAAAATGCAGTTATTTATTTTCTTCTGTCAACGACAACACTACTCGGAGGAAAACCTGAGACATTAAGAGTTAACACGATTTGCTCGAAAGAAATAAGCTGCAAACGATTTTCACACTCCAGAAGGAAATTAGTTTTCCCACTTTGGGAGGTGAACAGAAGAATACTTTGCTAATACAAAGAGTGCAGAGCAGCATACTTGATGAGACTTCATGGTTTACTCTACCCCTCTAGGCAAAACAAATAAAAATTTAAAAATATAAAAATCAAGACCAGCCCCCTAAACAAACACCTCCAAGCCACCATCTTTCACTTACTGCAATTGAAAAATTTTGAAAAGAAAGAGTAAATTCTGACTCATTAACGTGCAACACTAATTCCTTATTTAAGATGTCAGTTAATAAAGAGACTGAAAACATCCCTTTTCCACTCTACTGGTGGAAAAATGTATTTTCCACAGCAAGAACTTGAGCTGCACAGACTGTGACCCTGCTGTCCTTACAGCACAAGTGAGATACACACAACATGGGTGATGCTGGAATTAAAAAAAAACCCTTCAGGAACAGATCCTGGCGTGGTTCCTCAGTGCCAAAGCTGCAGCACAGCCCACCCCCATTTATCCACTCATTTCAACGATGTATTATTTAATGAATAAAAAGAAACTCACAGCATAAAAAGACTATGGAGACAAAGACAGCTAATACCAAAACCAACCAAAAGCTTGGTTCAGTTTCTGTTTACTTCACTTTTATGATATACAGGGTTATTTCTTTATTTAGTCATTGCAATAGTGTTAGTATGAAAGGAGAGAATATTTTTCACTGGAGTGTCTGCCTTCATTGTTAAATTCTGTCACCTGTAAAACCCCTTAAAATTAGAGTTGATGCTTTTATAATTCAGACAAATGTCCAGGGAAAAAAAAAAAAAGACTTTGTTTCTTATTTTTCAGATATAAGTCGTAATTTTAGAACGGAATTTGTTCTTTCAAAGCCTAATTTAAAAAAGGGAACACAGCATATATTGAACTTACTGATTTACCCTAATGTTTTAAAAGGCATTTAGCAAAGGTGTACACCGATATAAAGTATTTACAAAATAATTATTTTGGATAGAGTTTGTCAATTCTTTCAGGACATCTTGTAAGAGAGGCTTAAATTCCTTGTTTGCTTGTTTCAATGCAACAAAATTAGGATTAAAGAGAGACAACAAATTATGCTGGGAGTATTCCTAAGAACATGTTGTTTTGACAGAAAGCTCTGAACTATAAATCAAGTTATTATAACATTTATATAATCTACTCTTACATGCTAAACAAAACAGTTCACAGCGATAAAACAAACAGCATCTCTGTGGCCTGAAAGGAGTTCGAGTAAAGGGAAAAAACCCACAAATAAGTAGTAATTAAACCCCAAAATAACAGGCCATCTAAACATGCAGTGCCAAATTACACCGTCCCACCGATGGCAAAGAAAACACAGGCCATAATTAACAAATCAACAACCCCAAGTGTTCAAGATCCACCCATTTTCCTCAGTACAGCCTTAATTCTGCAAAGCAATGGCTTTCCCTCTGGATTTCTGGGAGAATGTCACATGTGAATCCACAAGATGTTTATGGACAGTGCTGGAATATCCAGTATGTGGATAAAGGAGGAGGTTTCCAACACCTGAAAGGACCTGGCCCTACAAAATCTGCCCAGTCGGTCACAAAGGACAGATTTTATGAGCCACTTTATTGCATTACAGTCCTTGCAAGGACAGGAGGGCGACAGCTCTGATCCTACCTACTGCCTGACCTGAGAAATACTTCTCCTAGCCAAGAAAAGAAGCAAATTTTAGTATTTTTAATCCCATTTCCAAAAAAACTGGAGCAGTATTAGTAAACCGAGTGTAAATTGGATATATAGAGCAAAGGGAGTCTTAATAAAAGAAGGAAAAATATTCCCTTCGAGACTTTTATGTTAGTAACTCAAAAAAGTTACAGATTAACTACTGCTTTGTAGGATTATTCTAGGACTGAAGCATCACATGTACCACACAGAAACAAAATTCACAATTCCTCTGAGCAAGCATCATCCACATCAGGGAAAGGGAATGGCTCCTACTCCCCAAAACGTAGCATTATTCAAATAATTGAAGTTTACTCCAGCACTTGTTTTTATTCTTATCATTGAGCAGGAAAACACTGACTGGATTAAAGCATCACTGTCCGATTGTTTAAAATAAAATTATCCTTTCTGGCAGATGAGAAAAACTGTTTTAAGGTGAGATTTGGTATTCTGCCTTTTGATTTTATGTGTCCAAATACTGTGCTCACACCAAACTTCTCTGAACAGCCCAAAATCACGCTGCAGAAAGAGCTGTGAGTGCAAGTTTCAAAGCTGCCTTCATTTCTCGTGCTGAAGATGCCCAAGCCAAGGCAGCCACACAAGGAACTTGAGACACTTGAATGTAAAAATTCTTAAGCCACTGATTTTGACCTCTCTGTACTCATAAATGCAGACCCAAGTATGATCCCATCTTACAACCAGTTTCAAACACAAGAGGTTTTCCCCTGTTTTGATGATTTATTTTTTTTTTAACTCTTCCTGAGATTTTTTCCATCCAAACCCTGGTTTATTTTACTTTGGTTTGACCGTGGTTTTAACGTAAGAAAAACCAAACTGGAGATAAATCTGGATTAAACAGAGGTGAGTGGTTGCCTTTGCTTTCCTATACTGGATAAACATCAGCGTGCTGTAACCTGCTCAGCTTTTCCTGCAGTATGAAACACGAATAATGGACATGACCTTGTTGTGTATCCAGGAGTATCCAGGGTGTGCTTGTTCCTGACTTCAGATAATTCTTACTCCCAGCTCATTCCCACTCCTGTCTCCAACAGTCACTGCTCCCTTGCAGAAACAGCGCAAATATTTTCCCTTCAGATTTTAGGGATGGGCAATCTCAGAGATTCCAGACTGATTTTGGTAGGAGCAATAAGGACTCTGATAATTCTGAGTAGAAGATGACCTGAAGGAGGGTTTATCACAGAAATTTTGAGGCAGCCCCAACAAGTGCTGCTGTTCCTACTGTAACACCTTGGTTTCCATCAGTGTAGGAGTTCCCAAGTGAGATGTGACAGATGGGAACAATATTCCAAATGAATTTTTACTGCACCTCCACACTGACAAAAGATACCTGAATTATATTTAGATGTGCAAACTTCACACTTCAAACATGCAAGTCCAACACTACTGACCAATGCAGGTCACACAGCTGTTCCAGTAAAATTAGATCCAGTGCCCCCAAAACCAGCAAAAAGTTTGTTCAGTATCAGATAAAACCAGAACCTATACCACTCCCAAAATTACTCTGGAAAAAAAGAACAAGTAATGAGCATTTTCCTTCCCAAGCACTGATTATACATGGCATCCATATATTCAGTTTATATATGTCTATAAAATAATATATTTAGTATGCAATACACGTTGTATTTTATATTATATACTCTATGAAATATTGTGTATATATATAAAAATATGAAAACAAAAACAAAGTTACAAAGGGGAGAATCTTTCATTTCAAGGGCAGAAAAGGAAGAAATTCTTTCCTGAGAGGGTGGTGAGACACTGGCACAGGTTGCCCAGAGAAGCTGTGGCTGCCCCATCCCTGGAAGTGTTCAAGGCCAGGCTGGATGGGCCATCAAACCATTCTATGACTGTATGATATTCTCCTACGGGGTAGAAAACCCCCTAATTTTAGGTTCAGAAACACACAGAGAAAAGCCTACCTTCAGCTGAACCTGCAGATAGTTGATAAAACATTAACTTATTGACCTGACAGGCACCACCACTATTTGCCCATCCCACCTCCGTGCCAGAGGGCACCGTGCTCAGAATAGCTCAGGGGGCAAATCATAATTTATTTCCTGCTCACATGAACATCACACAGGAATTACCACTGGACTAAGGACAGACACACAGCTCCCTGTCACCTGAGTGATGCTCTGACCCTCTGTAAGGGCTTGGAATGGGATCTGCAGCTCAAATATGCTCCCACTGGACAGGTACAGCCACATACAACCATCACATACAACCATCAATCAGAGACCTTTTAATTCTGCCAGGCTGAGTCCAAACCGCTGCAATCAAACACCTGAATGGACAAAAAGCTGCTGTTCAGGTCCCTGGCAATGCAAGTTGTTGCACGGGAATCATTTGTTAGGATCAAATTGAAAAGGTTGCTCTACTCTAAAGTATCTTTGTTGCAGTCCTCCAGATTATCTTGACCAACCATCGTGTCACAGACCAGACAAAACCCCCTTTGTTTGAACACACTGGGATTTCAGGAATATGATTCCTTGTGTCTCCCCACAGCAGCAAGGACAACAGATCATTGCTGAGTTCCAATCATAAGAGATGAAAGCCTATGAGAAGAGCCAGAATCTTCCTGCCCCTTGCCTTCCAAAGTCAGCTGAGAAGCTGCAGGAACACACCCAGTTCCTTCTCACCCTCCCTCCTAGAAATAAAGATTTAGGAGGACTGCAGACCACTACTCGCCCTGCAACCATTTGTGATGAAACTGTTCTTTGCTGCCATTATTTTTATCAGGTTATGAGAAGAGAAACCTCAGCCAGAATGGGGATCCATGACCAAACACCGGCAATAATTAATTCATCTTCAACCAAGAAGGATCGTTCCAGTGAGGAAAGTCTGGTTTTACTTTTAGTTCTGCAGCACACCAGCCTGAAGTTAAAGTTGGGCTTTCGGTCTCCAAATGCCACTCCCATTTCAGTTTATGATGTTTGTGAGCTGCTGATGTGACTCCCTGTACGTCTCACCCCTGACATGCTCAGCTGCTGAGCAGCTGTACCGAGTCATGGCAGAACTCAAAGTCACACACAGTGATTTTCCTCCTGTACTTCCTGAAGGTGAGGACACTTAGGCCATGGAAAAAGCTTTTCCTTAGACATTTCCTCAGTGCAGCATGGAACAATATTTAATTCACAGAGTGAGTCCAATTTAAATAAAAAAGACAACCAAAACCTCTAGTGCCCAGTTTTATGGCTCTGAAATCACTGGCAGAGGAAACACTATTTCAGAAAGCAATGACGGTGCTTGGGAAAAGGATAAGCAATCTCTGTTCTGGCAAAGTAACAAACCTTGGTTATCAAATAAATAAATAGATAAATAAATAAAAAGAGTTTGTTTACAGATGATTTTCAATGAAATGACTCAGCAGGACTGAATGCACACAGAAATACTTTTCCTAACATCTATGCTAAGCTACATTAAATATCAGAAGAGGAAAAATCCAACCCTCTGCCTTTATGCCACCAGTTACCTCCACAACCTCAGCAACCCCATCCTTTATAACCAGCCAGGAAAAACTGGCACCATAAATTGTCAACATGGATTCAACAGCAGATACCGCAGGGATCTCATTCATTTCGGAAGTTGATGAAATCTTCCTGAATGCTACAATATTTTTATAACTGCTATAATCAAATACATTTCTGATGTCCTGTACTTAAGCTTGTTTTAATATAACATTTACAAAGACATTTCCTTATGTCTGGCTTTTGTCTGCTGTTTCAGTTATGGAATTCAGCAGCTTTGAAGGGTTTGCCTCCTGTAATGTTACAGCATATATTAATTTATAATATCTCCAGTTTTTAATAGATCACCAAGAACAAATCCGTATTAGGTCATGAATTTAGGAATACTAGTGAGGGAGTTTTTTCAGACAATTAATGAAAAATATGTACTCTTTGCTGGCACATCAACATTTTTACAAGACACAAATGTGCAATTATTTCATGGAAGCAACACTTCACCAAGTGAAGGACTGAGACAAGCCAAGATATTTCTTAAAATGCAACATAAAAAACCCCATAAAAGCTAATTTCATTACCACAGTCTTTCCCATAAAGGCTGTGCATTAAGATTAGTTGCCCAGTGAATCGTGTTTGCTAAAAACACAAAACCAGGTAAGAGATCATGTTCAGTATCCAAGGATGAAATACTGCAACTGTTGCCAGGCTAACTGGGCAAGGAAAATTATGAATGTGTGTATATGTATTTTCCATACAGAAATGAAATATATATAAATATCCACACACACACAATGGGACTCGTGATAAAAAAATTCGAATATAAACTGAATAAGAAAGCTATTAGGGCCACAAACTCCCCGTTCACTTTTCAGTTTAATGCCTTATTTCCATCAATGCAACATTCACTTAACTGCTGACTCCCACACTTTGCTCCTCAGCCTTCTTCTAATGCATCTTTAAAAGGATACTTAAAACATTTTGTTTCCCCTACTTAAGTTTTAGGTTTTCCCAGGCAACTCAGGATTTAATTCCAAGCCGGTTCACTGGCTCATTACCAGGTGCTACAACCGATAAGATCACACATCTCCATTACCCAGGGAACACCAAATGCTCCCCCAGCCCTTAAAACAATCACTTTCCTTTCTTGCTAAACTATCTCGAGCTCCATCTTCCATTCCAGCAGTCTTTGAATAAGGAACAAATCACCCTAATGGGAATACCCCAGTACTCCCGTAGCTCCATAGCTCCTGGATGTTTGTAAGAATATCAGTGCTACTGCATGCTGTGCTGGAACACCGAAGGGCAGACCCTCTCCTGCTTTTCCAGACTATTTTCCACTTTCAGATATACACAGGCATCTCTGGAATATCACACTGAGAAACCTGGTCCAGTGGAAGGCGTCCCTGCCCACAGCGTGGGGGGAAGGGGGTTGAAATAAGATGATCTTTCAGGTCCCTTCTGGCCTAAACCATTCTATGAACTGTTTTTAAATTTTGAATTAGTTTGATGAGATTAACATTATTTTTTTCTACAAAGACTTAAAAAAAAACCCAACAAACCCAGGCACACAGGAATTCAGAGATGCTGTTCAGGTTTGCAAATCTCACAGCTTAAGACGCTACAAAGTTAACAAAGTTTAACAAAAGTTTAGGCAAGTTTATGATTTGGAAGAAACAGCTGATGTAATCAGAGTAGTAAATCAACAACAGACTGTCAAATGACAGACTGGACTTTTCCAGGTTGCAATGCCCTCAGATACCAAGGAAAAAGCACTTCAGGCATTCCCAAATTACACCTATGGATCCACAAAAAGTTCAACAATGGGTGCTTCCCTCCAGTACCCTCAAGTGAATCCCACTGCAGCAGAATGGCTTTTTTTCCTTTCCTAATGCACAAGGGCAACTCTATTTCTTTGTAATAAGCACAGTGTCTGCATCAGAGAAACAGAAATCTCGGGTTAGAGATTTTTTTCTCTGCCCACCTTCATATCAGCAACCTCCCTCACTCTGTTTTCTACCACCGTGTCCCTCTCAGTGATTACCTCTCACCTAAAAAGCTGAGGGTCTGTTGGACTGAAAATCATCACTCTGCTGGTAGCAAAACACAAAAGACTTTTCACAAGGAGGCAAAGGAGAAACAGCACTGAACTCTTCTCTCATGTATCCAACTATCTTGCTTATACTCAACAGAACAGCAGCAAGTTCCATGGGAACACACCCCCTGAATCAGCAGGGCTCACCAGAAAATAAAACAACATTTAACTTGGAACTGCTTATCTCTTTAAAAAAAAAAAAAAAAAGATTACAACATTAACAGATTGCGATAGACAGGGCAAAACTCTTTCCCAGTGGATTAAATATATTTCATAACGCCACTAGCTTAGATTTTTTAACAGTTATTTTATTCAAGACAAGGTTTTTGACTGAATTGGGCTTGGTTATCCTAAGCCAGTACAGACCTTTCCATGCTGGTCTGAAGGGTAGAGTTCAAGAACTGCCATCACCCTGCACTAAGCTGTGTGACACACTTGTAACATCACGTCAACTAATTGTTCATAAATGACTAAAGCTCTTTAGATGGAAGTCATTCAATAAATTTCCTCCTCCTTGGGGTGGATAATTCACAGATCTACAGCAGAGCTGCCCAACTCTCCTCAACTGTCACATTTAGGTTGCTGTCACCGAGTTACTTCGTAAGGTAAACACGGCAGGAATTCAGAGGGAACACAGGGAAAAAGCTCACCAAAAAAAGTATCTAAGCCAAAGTACAACACATTATACCATTAATAGTCTTGGCAAAGTTCAGAGCTGTTAGTGAATAGTCTTTAATGATCCATGACTACTTTCTAGTCTGTTAGAGGCAGAAAGAAAACATCCCAGTATGATACCAGCACAAAGTTCTAGCACTTAATTGGGAAACAAGTACTGCATTTCCATGGATCAAGACACCCGAAGTTGTGTCTTGAGTCCCGAGCTTGAGGATGTTTGTTCCACAAGACTAGATATTTTAAGTTCCAAATTACTTAAGGGGAGGGGAGGAAGCAGCCAAAAATGCCTTACTCCTATCACTACTGAAGTAAAGTAATACAGACCCACTGAGAAGAAATATGCCAGTAACAAAACACGATTTTTCTCTTCATTCACCCATGGAAATACCCCCAAATCTGGAGTGTGCAGATTCAGACTAAATTACTCAATACAGTAACACTGCTGAGACTGGAGTTCAGCGTGAAGAGGAGGCAAAAACCTGTCAACACAGACTACGCAAGTACTTTATAAATCAAGCAAAGATCTCATTCTTTGATGCAGCCCTACAGACAGAGCCACAGAATTGGCTGCAATTAGGTCATCCCGCGCTATCGCTAAGAAGATTTGACGATTTTAGATTTAAGAACGCTAAAAAAAAGGAGAAGCTCTGTATGAACACAGACTCACTGAAATATTTCAAAGCATTTTTCAGAGAACAAACGTTTGCTGAGATCACACCTGATACAGAGAGAGCTTAATCTGTCCCATTCAAAAGAGAACGGGCCACTTAGAAAGAAGTTATGGATAACAGAACATACTCATCAAGATCACATTTTAAGACGTTATAAAATACTTTTAGAAGTTTTATCAGGTTTTACTGCAGGTAACCTGAAGCCTTAACAGAAAAAACCAAAGAGCCAGCACGAAGATATCCAACTAAATGTTTCTCTCATTAATATATTACCTTTCTTTGACTGCAGATATCTCACAGCCCTTATCAAAGTAGGCCAGATCCGTCTCATTTCCCTAAGGTTAAGCCGGTGAACAGTACACAGAGTAATCATCGACTAAGGCATGGCCACCATTCAATGACAAATATAGCTCAAGCTATTTCTCATCTGTCCTATTTTTTGGGGAGCCTGAGATGCAGCTTTTTCTAGAAATCATCACAACTGGCAGCCGCAAAGACGCCGGTGCCTTTGTCCTCTTATGCAACTCCCGTGTCCCCCTTCTTCCCCCAGCAGGAATAAAGAGAGATTACAGGGCTGCTCTCCGTATTTTGGGGCAGAGGAAGCTGGGTAAGCAATCTCCCCTGAAGTTGTGTTCTGAGAACAGAGGTGACCAGGGGAGGAGGGGGATTATTTTTCATTCATTTTAGTTGCTGGAGTGGGTGTGTATGGGGGAAATCGATACCATTTATCGTGGCCCAAGGCAGCCACCCCAGCCCTGCTTGTGGCATCCTCTGGGGCTGGAGCAGGAGGGGGAAAACTGATACCCCAATACTAGCCAGCCTTAACAACAGATGGCAACTACTTGCTTTTGCTTTAAGAAGATTTTTTTTCCCTACTTTTGGAAGTTACTGTCTGAGAAGTACCTTCATCCTGACCCTCACAATACTCCAAGGAGGCTAATCCGAACTTCATTTAATACTTTTGTTACCCAGTTTATGACACGCAGGATCTGGCATTGTTATTATCCCTTCACGGTAAACAAGTTTTACTAAAAGCAAAGCACAAAGCACACTCTGTTTTAGCTTTGTTTCCAGCTACTGTTTGCACTGTTTATTAACTATTATTCCCCTGAGAGCTGACAGGTTCTGTGCTTTGTGAGACATTACCAGGGCGTGGTGTTCCAAGCTCTCCCATTCCTAAATTATTTCTACTTTGTGTGCTACTATAATATGTCCATGTGTGGCAAATACTAGTTTAGCTGAACAGTTCAGCAAGGTGCAGAACGCAGGCAAGACAGTGTTAAATACTCCTTCATGTGTCCTCCAAACAACGAGACAATAAAAATTCTAAATAAACCTAATGTTATTTTATTCCAAGGCAACTTATCATCAACTCTGCCTACCAAATCCTTAGTTCAGATACGTTTGCCCTGAACTTCTGAAGTAACAGCCTGTCTGTGCTCCAAGATTACAGTGACGCAATACTTCACTGCCAGCTTCTCTTCCAAAAAAGAAAGTACACTGAAATGAAAGCAAGCACGAGGAAAGTTATGCTTACGACCAGCAACACTCAACCTTTAAGTTGTTTTCCATCTAAGGAAGACTTGGTTCTTTGGCTACTAACAGAATTTCGAGCTTAATCCCTGTATACTCACACCCACAACTCCAATACACAAATACCGCCTGGATTATAATATGGTAAATATTAATGTCTCGGGGTGCAAGTTAAAGATTATCACGTGAATGATTTTCCCATGTCCATCTAACTATTGTTAAGGCTCAATTTCAAGTCCAACCCTCTCATTGTAATAAATGCATGCTCTGTGGCTACTTATTGTCTCTGGTATGGGGGTTGGATAATAGGGGTGGCAACTTCCGAGACATCAAGTAAAAAGATGTTATTCTTGCACTGCAAACGCTGCCTCCGCTCAGACACTTGAAAAACTACTTCTTCCAAAAGGTGAGTGAAAACCAGAATCACCCTCGCAGTGGCTTCAAACATACAAAGATCACAAACAAAGCCGTCAGATCCTCACATCAGTGCAAGCACAAACCAAACAGCTCAAGTGTTCTTTCATTTCAAATCATTCTCAAAGGCTGGGAGTGGGGGGGAACCCAACCCCAAAGCATCCCAGCTGTCAGGTGAAGCAGCTCCTGCGGAGGGGCAGCTCCGCACTGCAAGCGCATGACCAGAATATTTTATTTCCTCGCTTTGCTTTCTGCTTTGATAGGGAAAAACCTACAGAACCACAGGTGGTAAAACGTTACACTGGGGGGAGGAGGGAGGGAGGGAGGGAGAGAGAATAAATATACATACATTTATACATTAAATGAATAAACACCTGCACATAAATAAAAGCCGCGTACCTTTCGCCCAGCACATCGGGAAGGGGCTGCAGCCGCTCTTCTCCATGCAGCCCGCACCTGCCCGCCTCGGGGGCTGCTGCCCGGCCACCTCCAGCAGCCACATACACGGACCGTGCCCGATCCCCCGGCCAGCCCCGGCACACAATGTCCCGATTCACCGCTCCCGGAGCCGCCTGGACGTGCCGGATCCCCCGGCGGGGAGGGAGCCCCAGGAGAGGAGGAGGAGGAGGGAGCCCCAGCCCTGCGGCCTCAGCCGGCTGCGGGGGGAGCGCGGTCCCGCAGCCCACCCCGGGCACCGCCGCGCTCCGGAGCGGGGATGCTGCCCCGCTGCCTCATCCTCCCCCGCCCCGGAGCATCCTCCTCCTCCTCCTCCTCCTCCTCCTCTTCCTCCTCCCCGGGTGCGGTGCCGAGGCGGAGTGAGCCCTGCGGAGGAGGGCGGGCAGGGGCGGGAGGCGATTACCCAGCGCCCATTAATATGCTAATCCCCGTCTGCTGCCCGCGCCCGGCAGCCTCCGGTTCACCCGCTGCGCAAAGGCAGGGCTGGAAATCCCGCCCGACCCCACTGCATCACCGGCCTTCCCCGACCAGCCCCTTACCCCACAAAAACCCGCGTTCTGCCATCGCTTTGATACGTTTTTGATCTCCGCTTACTGACATAACTCCAGGCACCCTGAAAGCACAGGAGAACTTCCCTGTAACCGCACGGGAACTTCCCTAAACTTCAGCGGGAATGGGGGGTCACACCCTCCATCACCACCTGCCTCACTGCACAAGATCGCTGATGGAAGAACCCTGGTGCTGATGCTTTGCCCTAAACAGTGAATATCACACGCCACGGGTTACTCAGTGCCACAACCCAAGGTTTCTTTATCTCATCAGAAGGCAAGGGTCACCTCAAACACACACCCCAGATGGTTGCACGGCCTTTGTTTCCTCTTAACTTTGCAGCACCTAACGTCAAAAACTGCTTACAACCCTTTTTCTTTTAAAATCGCGAGTGTAAAAGTCGAAAAAGCCTACGTTTATAAACACGCATCCAGGCAGAATGTGTAGACGGAATTAAAGAAAAAAAAAAATCCCTTTTACACCCAGCAAAAATATTTCCCAAAAATTATAAATAACTTGATTTAGCTAAAATACATATTAATAAAAATTCAACAGGAACAAGACTCACACCGATCATTAAAGCTCTTTATATATTCCACAGTAATCTCTTCTCACTCCCAGCCCTCAGCAGTAAGGCGTGAGGCTTATCCAAGACTAGCACCAAAAGGGAATTAATCTAAAGCCAGCAGCCTTCAACTTAACCTATCTGCCTACTTGTAGCTGCACGCACTCATCTACAGCATATGTTTAATTACCATTCTTTGCTGCCACCTCATTTCTCAATACACTGGCTATGCAGAATTAGTGGTGTACGTCAAAATTCTTGATTAAAAAAAAAAAAAAGAACTAAGCAGCAACTGCATTAAAGTATTGTTTTCTTCTCTATTTAGAGGAGAAAAAATATTCACTGAAAAAAAAAAAAAGAGAGAGAGAGAGAGAGAGAGAGAGATTAGGCCACAACCAGGCCCATCAGATGTTCTGCATCACTGCTCAGGCACAAAGCTCTTTCTGGGGCTGGAGAAAGCCAAAGGGAGCTGAAGACATGCCTGGGTGCCTTCCTCCCCCCACCACAAAGTTTTCAAAGCCCCTCAGTGCTACACACACAGACAAGCACTTTCAGCACAAGGTCGATCGTATTTACCTTCGGTAATAAAGCAAAGAGTGCAACAGTAATCTTTAAAACACCAATTATTGTGTTTGTGTGGGTGCAGAAGAGGCACAGACAGGGCCTCAGTGCCCTTCTGGTTCTGCAGCTCACAGGGCAGGAAAGCTGCTTTTACACACCCAGCTCTGCCAGGGGCTTTCCTTGGTGACCTTGAGCGAGTCAGACTCGTTTCCTCAGAGAAAGGAAAGCTGCAGATACTTCTTCAGTTTTCCTTAAGTTGGTTTGATCTGTGCTCTAGGGTGTAAAATATATATATATTTTTTTTTTTTTTTAAAAAAGTGTTTCTTCCATAAAAACAAAGTGTTTTGTAGAAAAGCTGCAACAAAAATCCAGAAATAAAAAGGAGAAAGTCTAAATTAAAATTTTATTCATGAAAACAAACCCCTTTAAATATCAACTGGTAAGTGCATTACCAAGGAGAGTTTTAATAAACAGAATGCATGGACTGACATTTTTCTTTACACTTTTAACAGATGAGGGTAATACAGATTATCAATCCAAGTGTCAAGAGAAACTGCCTGCTCATATAATACCAGTATTAGCATCCTTCTCCTCAAGGACATAATTTCTTCTTGTTTTATTAGGCTACAAAATGAAGGTGAAAACAAAGTACTTCATAGCATGACAGATCTTTTATTCAATTTTAGAAGCTATCCAGCATTTTAGACTCTATTTATTTTTCATATAAGCCAGGTACTTCCTTGATGCTACGATTTTTAAAAAAAATACTTAATATCTCAATTAAGAACTGTTTCTGTTGGAAGTACCCAGTAGACATGTGCTCGTTCTCTTCTTTCAAATAACATGGTGATTTTTCTTCCCCCCAAAAAAAAAAAAAAAAGAAAAGCAAAAAAAAAAAAGCATAAAATCTGTGTTCTGAAGATATTCAGAAACTTCAAAATTCCAATTTGCAGGAGGGAAGAGGGGCAGAGATGGAGCAGGAGACAAAGCACAAAGTAAAAAAAAAAAAAAAAAAAAAAAAACAAAAAAAAAAAAAAAAAACAAAACACCAAACTTGAAAAGTTAAATATGTCTCCAGTATACTTAATATCAAGTATTTACAACATTTTATAAATACTGCTCATCAAGTAGGTATCTGAGTAGCATTTATGTAAAATAATCTGGTTTTAAGTCATGCCAATCAGATTATACCATTTACTGAGGTAAGAAACATCTGTCAGAAATTAGGACTGTAAAACAGGAACGTTAGTTTTTGTTGTGCAAGATGCATATTGCTGACACACGCTGATAGTATCTGCACAGCAGTCACTGCATAAGCAATGGTGTGAACACCTATCGAAGATAGATCCAAAATAATATTTATTTTAAAAAAAGAACGCATCGGTTTCCACTAAGAACACACAGAAGCACTGGCTATTTTCCTAAAGCAAACACTAACCAGAAAAAAAGAGCTCAGACTACCCCAGTAACAACAGACAGGCCAAGGTCCTCAGCGAAGAAATGGCATTTTGCCTCAAGGAAATTCAAGTTAAGACTTTTCTGCTGTGACCACGATTTTGGTTGCTCAATTTCAGCCTGGTTTTTAAAGACTACTGAAATCGGCATCAGGTTTTGGAAAGTGAGGGGGGGGGAAGTCAGAAGCTTCTTTTGAATTGTATCGAGGCATTTAGTTTTTGTTTTAATTCTGCTTGCAGGATCTCACAGTGAAGTCACCTCCAAAAATCACAAAGCTTCGGGGACAAAGGGTTAAACAAGTTTTGTACAACTGTGAGGCACATAAAAGCTCTAAAGTGCCTGTCAGACACAACTAGGGTTGTGTCCAGAGCCTGAGCTCCTGGGGGGTGTCCCAGAGATCTCATAAGCACAGAGCCAACCGGGGTTTCTCCCTCACTGAAGGGCATCATTAGGATCTCTCGGCTATTCAACTGATTGTTTTCCCATCAGTTAATATCTCTATTCATCAAATGTCCATCAGACTGGCAGGCGAGGTGGAGCACTGTGAGAAGGGCACCGGGACAGGGCCAAACAGAGAACACTTGTCTGAGTCCCACTGCCCTGAGAAACCAAACTGAATTCGGTATTTGCAAACTTTGAAGGAAGCAGTCAGAGCTGTACCAGAGCAGTGCTGGACAGCAGAACACAGATCTGTTTTCACTTCCTCTCCTGCAACACCTCAGCCACCAGATGAACACACCAGCATCAGAGATCTCCAAGAGAGAGGAGAGCAGCCCATTCACTTGTTGTAACAAACCCCACGAGCTGCAGCCTAGAGCACAGCAACTGCATCAGCATGAGGGCTGGAGCAGCTCTCCTGGGAGGAAAGGCTGAGAGTTGGGGCTGTTCAGGATGGAGAAGAGAAGGCTCCAGACTTCAGGAGACTTCAGACTTTCCAGTACCTAAAGGGGCTACAAGAGAGCTGGAGAGGGACATTCCACAAGGGCATGGAGTGATAGGACAAGGGGGAACGGCTCTGGAGTGGGAACAGCTCTGGAGTGAAATAGAGTAGGTTTAGATTAGATATCAGGAAGAAATTCTTCCCTGTGAGGGTGAGGAGGCCCTGGCACAGGTTCCTAGAGAAGCTGTGGATGTCCCATCCCTGGAAGTGTCCAAGGCCAGGCTGGATGGGGCTCTGAACAACATGGTCTACTGGAAGGTGTCCCTGCCCATGGCAAGGGGGTTGGAACGAGATGATCTTAAAGGTGCCTTCCAACCCAAACCCTTCTATGATTGTTTTTACTTTGGACCTGGTAATTTGCAGTCTTAGCCACTTCACAGCTACTGTGTGTTATCTCTCAAATAGTTACTAGAAGCTGAAGAACAAATGCATTGTTTTGAAGGACATCTGCATATTCATGTAGGAAACAGAAAAAATTCATTACATTCATCTTGCTAATAAAGAAAGTTTCCAAACCAGAGATGCCCTCAGGATAAGTGGAATATGGTGGGGTTTTTTTTTTGGTAAAGCCACAAATGCTTTTTACTGAGACATCTGCAGAACAGCCTGTAAAGGTGAGAGTGCCTGATGAGTGTGCTAAAAATTAAAACATGTTTATTGATTGTGTGACAAGCTTCTGCATCCTAATTAATTTGCTTTTCTGTGTTAGTGTCCAGAATTTTGCAAACATCCTCTCCAGGCAATGAAACTGCACTGTAATCTTTGTTCCTCTTCATTTTCTCAAGTTTGGTTTTTATGTGGGTTTTTTTTTGTTAATTACTATTGTTATTTTGCGAGTTTGTGCATAATATTTAAGAGTGGAAAAGATGATCTGCCCTAAGTTTCCCTTTAGCAAGAGTCAAACAAACATCATCTTTATTCACAGGAACTGTTGACAAATGGTTCATTGCCATTACATCAAATCTCAAATTATGGTTCCTGAAGTCTGCCTTACTCTGAGCTCAGGTTTGCTAAGGCTGTCTTGAAAATCTACCTTTGATCACCTGGTCTCTAAATGTCTCATCCTTGCCCACTACCAAGCTCTTGCCCCTCCACCTACATCTTCTCTAGCACAGATTTCTCCTGAAGGAGAACCAGAGTGATGGGTTTCATGTCCTCCAAGGGTCTCTGAACACCTGAGAAGCTCAGTCATCATTCTGCTGCTACCAGAGATGGTCCTTCTTATTTAACTATGAGCATTTCAACAGACAAAACTGAAAGAAAAACGACATTTTACTTGGAGTGTCAAAATCCAAGTCCAGTTCTTCAACAGAGATAATTCAGCACAAGTGAGAAGCAGCATCACCTCCATGAGTTCATCTGACTCTCTGCAGTACAGATGAACTCTAATTGCATGCTCTAAACTAGATTAGGACGCTTTTCTCTTGAAGTTTGAAAAAGCAAGAGATGACTTACATAAGCTCATTCTAGAATATAAACTGCTGAGGAGCTCTGCATAGGACATTCTCCTGTCAAAAATTCAGTCCAATAGTGAATTTATAGTTATCTTCCTCCAACTGGTGAATTTTATAGCAGGATACATCCTGAGTATTCCTCAAAAAGTGCAGAGTTCTACAGCAACACTTCATCACCTTCTGGACCACAGTCACCTATTCAGCCTCAGTATCCTCTGAGCTACATTTTATAATAGGAGTGGTCAGAATTCACTGGTTTTCTTTTCAAATCTCAACCCACTGGTAGTAGTGAGGTGGGGGACAAAACAGAGCAGGAGTAATGCAGTGTTAATGAAGTTTGCCACACCTCCCCTTCCCCAGGGACCCCCGATGCTGTGCAGCAGAGCAGACAGCACCGCAGCCTTCCAGCCCCTGCTGCTGAGACAGCAGATGTTGGAAGGACCACTCAGTTACCTTTATTTTTATTGTTTCATAAATAAAGACTAGCCATTTTTTGAACCCATATGGGTTGTATTAGTTTTCAGGCACGAAAGTTGTAGCAGATTTCCTTGTGGGAGGACTCACCCGCTCATTTTCTCCCACTTCCTTCCATTTATTTTTTGAAGTCTTTACTGTAGAGAAGGATAAAGTCAACACCATGAAAGCCTTAGAATGGTTTAAAATTGCTCCTTCCTTAGGGCACTGATTCCAATTTTCTGTCTCTTCATGTTCTAGGCTATTTACAAAAAACCCCAACCAACAAAACCATTGCTATCCTCAACACATCTTTGAGGAGTTCCTTCACAATTCCAGTGCTTAAAGCTAAAATCTGCTTCGTGGAGACCTGGGAAGAAGAGGTAAAAGAGGAGGAAAAGTGAACCCTACACATGCTATTCCTCATCTTACTGCAACTTAAATTCTGATGATTTGCTCTGCCACAGGTTCAGTGTGTGCACCAGTTTGCACTGCTTCTCTTCAGCCTTCTCCAATGGGGAGGATCAGGGGTGAGACAAAACAACCCAAATGGTTACCAGAACCTTATAAAACTTCCTTTATTTATGGGGAAAACCTTCCATTTATGAGGTGAACACAGCAGAAGGTATCTGAAGGGGGAGGACCTCAATGCTGTTTAAAGGAAATGCATTCTGAGGGGATTACTTTTGTTCGGTGGAAGGGATCCATGAGTGGATCAATTGACTTTTCTTAAGATCCATCTTTATTAATTCAAGTATAACCTGGAAATAATTAGCCACATCTGCTACGAGGGACATTGGAAAATGAAGTTTTTGCTTATGGGTCAGCAAGTCTCTTTAGTGCCTGTTCATATCTGGGCTGATTTCTCACTCATCCAATACCCGTTACAGGAAAGAAAGAAAAATTATTTTACTTTCTATGGCTGCAGTTATCAGAAATGGTGCAGTCTGGACACATCTCCCTTGTCCTGCTTCTCCTTCAGATACTAAAGTTAGAGCAACAGCTTACCAAAAAACTTATAGCTGCAAACACCTTTTTAGCATAAAGTTGCACCTGATTAACTGGAGTTGTACCTGATTCCTGGTGTTACATAAACCACAAATATAACATTGGAAATTCCTCAGACTTCCAAACCATTAAATGCAATTACAAACCGAATAAAAAAATAATCCATGAGCTCACATTATTCCATTTATATATATAAATAAACATACTGGTGGAACAGTTCACATTGTCCTTCTCAGTGAAGGATGAGCCTAGCATAAATCCCCTCTGTATAAACAAATTCTTATAGGCTCAGACTATTTAAGTTTAAAGTTCCAGTGTTGCAGAACAAATCAACAAGCCAGTGCTGATACCCTCCAAGTCTAAGAAAACAGAAAATTAAAAATTAATTATTAATTTTTACAAAACATCTTTTTCAAGTTTTATGGTACAAACATTAGGACTGCTCTAATGACCAAGCAAATTCTGTGCCCGAACTGTCAAACAAAGACGAGTGTATTTAAAAAAAATAAGAAAATATTGTAAAATAGACACAAATCTCCCTTTCCCTCTCCAATTAGCATAATTTGGATTGAAAAATTCCAAAAAACAGTTTGTTTAGGAGAACCACCAGTAGAGGCCAGGTGTCCCTGAGCCTCCAAATCACAGAAAATTCAGTTCTTATTCACTTTAATCAATCTCTCTCCCTATTTTCGTACCAAGAAGGGACATTCCATTTACAAGGGCTCTAACCTGTATCGCTGCTTCATGAGAACAGCAATAAACTTTCAAGGAGCAGCTCCTCAGGCAGTCATTTTCTGCTGTTACAGGCAGTGAAAGGTCATCTTCAGCTAACACAAAACCTTTTATTCCATGCAGAATCCACCACCTGAAATAGCCTCATTTGCTCCTCCAATTACACAAGACAGTCCAGTTCTGCTGAACAAGTTCTGTTTACCTACGAAAATGCCTGCAGAGAGGTATCAAAGAGCTCAGAGAGCACAAGAACATGTTGCTTAGTTTTAAAAAAAAGGCTTCCAGGAGCTCCCAACCAAATACAGCTCGAGCTTGTTTAGGTAACAAGAGGGAACAGCACTCGGTGTGTCAAAGGCAGCTCATACCACCTTTCCTGATGCATAAATTGATGAGCAGACCAATAAAACATCTCTGTAGCTCCAAACTCGACTAGCTTTAAGTGTGCTAAACTTCACCTGTTAACTGGAGGACAAACTTCAGCACGAAAGGCAGGGCTTTGATGAAGCTGGAAACACATGCAAGAATTCTGTGATGAAAATTAAACCAGGCAAGACCAAGATGTACAAGACCAACTGATCCAGCTGGGAAAGAGCTGTTTGGGCACAGCCCTCCTTCAGATCTACAGAAGGGATGTTAAATAAGTATCCTATGTCTTCAAACGGTAAACAAAACATCAAAAAGCCACTTTCTGATGGCAGCCTGAATGACCTACATTAGCAAACATCACAGGAACAACACTGTCAGCATGTAACAGCATCTGACAGGGCCAGGAGCTCATCTCTTGTGCAGTGCTGAGCTGGAGAGCACAGCTTCCAAAAAAAAACCTCTGGGACTGCTCTCCCCAATCCCATTTGATGCATTTCAACCAGGACTCAGTACTAAAGCTTTTGAGTGAACATGAGACAGGGATAAAAATCAGTGACTGCATAACCAGAGGCAGAACATAAACCTTGTTCTGCCACCCAGACGTGGACAACAGGGGTAGCAAACTTTAACTGGGAGTAGGGAAATTCAAGTACCCCGAAAAAAACGCATAGTAAGAATTTTTAAATTGCAGATATTGCCACCATAATAGGTTAAATACCTTCAAGGAATGACTTTAGTCAACTCTGCCTTAGGTAGAAGGACGGACTTCCTTTATCCCCTCAAGTTTGGAAGGATGCAGGTCATTAGACAAAACCTGATCACTGTCCTTAAAATTTCTACTTAAAACTCTACTTGAGGAAGTTCTACATAAAAAAAATTTCCATAATTCAGTTAGTGATGTTTCCAGAACCTCAACCACAGTCACCACCTCTAACATGTTCACTGTATCATTCGGCTCCCTCACCCTTCTCTATCACAAAGCCTCAGGTTTGCTCCACTAAAACTATTAATCCTGGAAATACAGTTCCACTATTAAGCCTTTCACAGAAACAGTTATCACAGATAACTCTCACAAATTACCATAAAAAAAAATAAAAATCAAACCATGTGAAACCACTCCAGTAAGTCATCTGAACGGACAATAACTAGTAACTTTAATTTTAAGGATCTTCTTAAAGGAATAATTAGTGAATGAAGATGTAATCTGGAAACCATCTCTGTGCCAGTGTTAAACAATTTAAGAATTTCTTAAGAAGTTTCACATCCATCTCAAGTGTGATTCCAGCCCACTAATGGAAGCACAGGCATTTTAACACCCCACTTCTGTTATCCTGACCCTTTGTCAGAATGAAGTCTTGAGAAAAAAATGTGCTTGGTACAAAGAACAGACTTTGTTAGTGCTGGTAAGTTTGACCCTTCCTTATGAAAACCTGATAACATCAGCTTTATACCTGACAAAATAACTTCTGCAGCTTTTCATATTCAGGTTATTGATATGCCTGCAGGAGACACCACAGCCATCATAAGGTGATGGGATGTTTTCTTAAAAATATCTTCTTAACCTTCTGCAAATAAAAAAAGGAAGGAGGGAGGAAGCCATAGGTACAATATGCACTATTTTTGTTACTACTTCCCTTTTCCAGTCTTCTGCTGAGCAAACAAACCCAGCACAAATAATTTATGAGCTAAGACACGAGCTGAGCAGTGGAGCTATACATTAAGAGCTGTCCAGGATGTAAAAATAAACTAAAGGAAAGATCATATAAACCCTTTATTTATGGTCATTTTAGGCGTAACTTATAACAAAGTAGCTGATTAAAGTTCAGCTGTGCAGTGTTTTTCCTCTGGGTTCACTGCAGTCCGTGATGTTACTCTTCAAACAAGCCCATGTGTATTTTGGGAGAAGATCCCAAGCCACTCCCAGCCCAGGTCCTGCAGAACAAAACACACACTAACATTTTGTATAAACCAACTGCACAAGATCCAGCTTGATTTTCAGATTCTTGCTCTCAGTAACACTTTCATCCCCACCCTTCCTTTACTCCACAGCTCTTGCTGTGAAAACCTCGGGCACCAACACACTGACACTACAGCAGGGGGTCACAGAAATTTAGGGAAACTGCACTTTCTGTGGAATGCTGGTTTAAAAACTGAGTGAAAATGCACCACAGGCCTCAGCAGAATAGAGTAAAGAACACATGTTTAGGTACCATAATTATCGGTTCCTTCAGTTTGCCAAATTTCATCTTTTCCTTAAGTAATTCTGCACCAGAACAAGCCCCTTTCAGAGACTGCCACTGAAGGTTGTGTTGGAAAGGACCAACAGAATGTCCCTCACAATGACCTGATGCCCTGCCTGTAGCTCACTGCCCTCCATCTGCAAGGCTGGCTCTGCTCCTGGATCTACTTTTTATCTGTAAAAGGAGACAGATGAATTCTCCAGTCACTCTTAGCAGACACCCACCCCCTAACTTGCCTATACAAGAACTTCCATAAACTAAAAAAAAAAAAAAAAAAACACAACCAAAAAACAAACAAACAAAAAACCACCAAACAACAACAACAAAACACACACACACAAAAAAAAAAAACCAACAAAACAAACCAAAAAAACCAACCCTGCTACTACAAAAGTAAAAATCAACCTTGGGAGCTCCTAACCCCTTACCAAATACCCTTTAAAAATCCCTCTAAAATTTGTAGGAAAATGTCCCGTTTTTGCAACCTTGGTGGAGTCAAAATTCTAATTCAGATCTCCAAGTACATCATCTGAATAATCCTTATCAACATCCCTTCAGCTGTTCCTGCACAACCAGCACTGGCCAGTTTGCCAGCAGGAACACACATGTGGGTGTGCAGAGTGGAATGAACTTCCTTCACCTGGGAATCTGAGCTGCCAGGCCCTGGACACACAAATTTATTGTGTGTTCCTCTGGATTCCTTTGACACCAAAACAGGTAAACAGCTTCTCTCAGCACACAAGTACCTGTTCCAAGCCAAACATTACCACAAGTTATTTATTTTGTGACAGCACATAGTACAGAGTTGTAAGTCCCACTGCAATTCCTCTGATATTCTACTGCCAAAAATCTGGAGAATCCCATAGTTTCTGTCCTAGGTGTCCACTTCCCCTCCCAAAAAAAAACCAAACCCCATAGAATTTTCAGGGTTTTCTTCTTTTACATTTTGTCCAAAAGCTCTGTCAAAAACTTGCCTTTTTTTTCTTCCCTTAAGAAGAACACCAACTCTTATTATGTTTAAAATACAGCACTGGATGATCCCCTTTCCCTGCACCCCTAACTATTTGAGACGAATTACCAACCTCTCAAATGGAAGATTAAGAAACCTCTTTGAGGAAAACCTGGCTGAGGAGTGTCAGCAGGTGCCTGCATGACACTGAAGCTCAAGCTACTTCTCCATCATCCTCAGTGAGAAAATATATATATATATTTATATAAATATATTATGTATATAATCTTATTATTTCTAAAACAAAACTTTTCAAGCAAGAAATTAAATGAAGTGAACTATCTAAAATAATGAAGAATATGTGCTGTTGACTTAATTCAAAGCAAGAGTACAACACTGGAAATAAGGATATTTCAGGTTATCCAGAGTGGAGAAGACACACCTTTTTCTGCCACTTGCAAAAAGGTGAATGATTTTCTGTAGGAAAAGCATCCTTATCCCTCTGAACAGCATAATTCCTAAAGACATCATGTGGAATATTAATTTCTAAGGAAGCAGATATAATTTTCCAATTTGTCCTAAAATAGAGATTAATTAGAACAAAGAAAAAAAATCTTAGACACTATCTATTCAAGTGATACAATTTCTATGTGATGCTCCCCTGACTGCTGGAATTCTTCCTCTTGGAGGTGAGTGCACAGGAGTAAGCAAGAACAATCCTCTCAGCCGTGTGGGTGTCCCCAAAACCTTGGGAGCCAGAACTGCAGACAGGAAACAACAGAGGAATGTGGTGAACCGCTGATTTGTTTGTTCTAAACTATCAGACTGTTGATCCAGCCTGATAACCTCCATAGGAACAAGGGGCTTTTCATGTCATCAACTCTCACTCCTTGCACCCATCATGTCCCAGTGAGTGACCAGTGTACCAAATTTCACCTTCTTTGAGCATCAGACTAGAGCAGATATTAAGGGTGGCACAACACTCCCAATACTCCTGATTTATGTCCCGAATTTCTTTTTTTTTTTAATACTACTCTCATTAATCTGCATCGAAACTTCTTTCCTTCTACCCCATCTCCTCCTTTCTCCTCCATCCTTATCCACACTCCCAGAAAAACACCGTCCTCCAGCCAGGGCAAGTTTCTTAACTCTGAACCATTTCACAGGCAGTGGTGGCAAAGGGGGGAATGGTTCCTGAGAGCTGGAAGAAAGCAAAAGGAACTCCTGTCTTCAAGAAGGGAATGTGTGGATGGCTGTGGGCTGGTCACTCTTACTCCACTCCTGACAGGGTGATGGAACAAAGGACCCTGAAAGCCACTGGTGAACAAACAGCAAGGACAGTGAGGTGATCCAGGGTAGTCAGCACGGATACATGAAAGGGAAAACACACCTGACCAACCTAATGGACTTCTGTGATGGAAGTACCAGCTTGGTGGATGAGGAGTTGTCATTTCTCTTAATTTCAGCAAGACTTTCAACACTGTCTCCCCTGCCAACACCCTAATAGACAAAGTGATGAAGTTATGGACTAAATAAATGGACAGTGAGATGACCTGGAAACTCTCGGGACTATCCAGCTCAAGTTTCTAATGGAAAAACACTAAAACTTCAGTAACTTGCCAATTCTTGAGGTGCTTAATACACCTCATCATCTCAGCACTACTCCATAAGTCAGCCTCACTGATAAAAATGTTATTCTTACCAAACCAAGCTGCTGCCATTGTCCTTGTGGGCATTAGCTATAAAATATGGATGGGAACAGGGAAGAGGGCGGCATCAAAAGCACAGCCAAAATAAGCACAGAAAGTTTCATTGGAAAGGCTTGCAAACAGATAAGATTCAATGTCAAGACCTCAGCTGTCACCTCCCCAAGTGTTCAGCAAAAAAAAAAAAAAACCCAGATATTCAACAGCAATAGCTTTAAAAAGGATAAATACGTTGTTTTTCCAAGTATCAGAAGCATTACAACAATGGGAAAATGCATTTTATGAGGCAGAGATGATGAACTTATTAAAGCTACTCCACAAAACTGTAAAATTGGAAGGCTTAGCACACAAATAGCAAGGGAAACTTGCTCAAAGTGACATTTTAAGGGTTTTTTTTCAGCTATAATCTCACCCAGTAGTAACAGGAGTTTTGTGATACGGAATTTGGAAATCTAGAAATATCACTTGCCTTACTGGTAGTGAAAAGAATTAAAACTACAGGGCACATCTGCATCAAAAGAAGGAATTTCTTCTCAAACCTTCTGAGCTGTAAGCAGGCAGCCATTTTAACTGGATAGCACTAATATTTCCTAAACTGAGATGTTTTTACTCTCTCACTTGCAAGAATGCAAATAAAGCCATTACAGCCTTTACAAATATATCAAAATCAAGTTTCCGGCAGCGCAAAAATCAGAATTCTTAACAGCACTTGCAAAGATTCCTGGAAGAAAAAAATTCCTGATTTTCAAAGGGATTACTGAAAATACAGCTTTCAGTGAGAAAGTGCAGGTTTCCTCGTGTAATCCCTTAAGCACCACACCAGGCACTCTGACATGAGAGGGACTGTTCAGCCTTGGTGCAGCTCCTAATTAATTCTCATTCAAAGTTGAAGTGACAAACCAAAAAGCCACTTTTTTGTACCTTTTTTTTTTTAATTTTTTTTTACTTTTGACTACACAGTTGGCTACCTTTTCCCCTCTTTAAGCAGGGGTATTAACAACAGCTCGTGTTACTGAGTTTATTCTCAGCTGCATGAATAATTGCTGCATAATTTATTACCCCACGTAATACATGTGAGCGTTTATTTTGGGAATTCTGCACAACCTCAATTTTGTCAATTCTTGCTACTGCAACTCTCTGGCAATTCCTCAGCTGGTTTTTTTTTCATTTTCCAACTCTGAGCATCTCAGCAAGCACACGAGGCATTGGGGGCTTTTGAGAGTGGAGTTGCTGTATTCGAGATCATCACACAGGCAGGTGGAGATTTGGGATAAGGAAGATGTAAGAGAAAAGGACAGCAGCAGGTCGTTCTGAGGCCCTGAGCTCCCGTGGAAGGTGCCAGGAGCTGAACCTGGATTCATTAAGGGATCAGGTGCACAGAGGAGTGGAACAGAGCAGGCTCCATCCTAAGGAAGCAGCAGGGCCATGCACACCAAGAACAGACTGAATGAGGACAGGTTTGTAATTCACAAAGACCTTCTTCAGGTTGAGCTGAAGTTGTGTAACTTCCTTTTTTTTTTTTTTTTTTTGTCCTAAATGACACTTGGAACTAAAAATAGTTACAAAGCCATTTAATAATGCAAGATAACGATGATTCTGTGTGAATGGTGCTTACCCAAACTGTACCACTGTACATCAAAAAATGTAAACAGAAACAGCAGGTATCAAATATGCTGCATATCTGGGATTAAGCTACACACAGAATGCTTATTTCCAATTAACTTTTTTATACCTTATGCTAAGAGTCAGCAAGATTTTACTTGACTCAGGTGCTGTCTGGAGGAGAACATCATCAAGAACAAACATCTGTACCTAAGAATCCATTCTGTGAGAAGTTTTTTGTTCCATTTTTAACCAAAACCCAATATATGTTCATTTCTTAGGTTTGTCTTTATTTTCCTCTAGTTCTTTGATAGACCTTTTTGCTGCCTTATGATTTCTTGATTCTGTAGTGAGCATTTGCACTACAGGGTCAGGACCAAAGGACCAACTCTGAAGAAAAGTCACTTCCATCACACAGATGCAACAGCTGCTTTAAATTCAGAGTGTGACAAAATCTGGGAGGGATTGTTTCTAATCCCAGCAGTATCAACAGGGAAAGTTTAACTGTATTTACCAAAGGAAACTGGTGTTTCATGCCTCCAGGCAGACTGTGAACACACTCAGGTTGCAAGAGAGCTTCACATACAGACAGGACTGTTCTCTCTACCCACCTTTGAAACTACATTTTAGCAAGTTGCTCTCTAAGCCCTTCCTGGTTCACATTCCAAAAGTTTTCAGTGCTCATCTCTGTGGCCTCCATGACAAGGTGCTAAAAACCCAAGTTGCCCATGAGCTTCAGAGCAGTGACACAGATTAATGCAGGATAACACTCCTGAGTAATGGTTTAGCCAACAACCTCATCAACTAATGCATTCACCTGCACACAAACAGTGCTTTACAAGAAGATCTTGCTATGAAAATAAGTGGTCTGGGTGACCTTGGTGTAGCACTGACTGTACCAAATTTACGTGTAACACAACCTCAAACAAGACACTACAATCGAAACGACTTCAAGAAGCCTCCTCCCTCCTGCAAGGTCTCCAAACATTGCAAAAGCCCCCCCTCTCCCATATAATGATGAAAATTTAAAGTACTAAAACGAGGTGGCCAAAGTGAGAACATTTCTAGTGACATCTATTGTCCACTGCTGAAAGCAGCACCCAGGAAAAAGAGATAAAGTTCTTCCAAACTTGAAATAAGAAAATGCCATTTTTTATTGCAGTGACGAGCTCTGGTGATGAAAACTTTTCATCTGAATGCAGAACCTTATCTTTATTCCATTATATTATATCTTTTATCCAGACTGTTTTTCCAACTTATTATTATTCAAATTTCTTTTGAATTTTAATCCCATCGCTCAACGTGCTCCAACATCATTTTATGTTGGTGTTGCTGTCAGATAAAGGCACATAAAGTCCATCACCATGGTCATTAATAAAAATATTGTAACAACAAAGACAAGTCAGATCCCTGAGACTCCATCCTTCCCTTCTGACAATATTTTAAGCACGTTTTTTAAAACAGGTTTCCTCAGTTCCCTTATCAGTGGGAATTGCCAAATCGTGGTGTGTAGCTTTTATATCCTCCATAAAGGCCTCCTGCCATGCCATGGGAAAGGCTCACCATTCCAAAATCCTGGGCAAACTTCTGCCCTCTCTCAGTGCTTCCAGGACACAGCTAAAAAGCACAATTAGGACACTCCCACACCCATACTCGAATTGAAAAGAATAATCTCACTGTGATTCACACCAGACCAACTCTTCAAGTCCCAAATATAAACCCAGAAAAGGTTTCATCACACATACTCATTCTAGAAGCTGCAGAGAAAAAACCCACAACAATCCTTACCTTGCCATAAGCCTGACCTAAACACCAACCACCTATTTTTCCAATAAGTACTTGCCTGCCTGACAACCACTCTCAGCACTCAAAATAACGCCAAAGATGCCTTCCTTCAGAGAAAACTTGTTTAGAAGTTTTCTTCTAAAAGAAAACACATTTAGAGTTCTCTTCACTGTTTCTTGAAAACATGGGGTTTTTTTTCTTTCAAAAGAGCTGCTCTGACGTTCTCGTGGAAAGACTACAACATATCAGCTCTCAAGCTTTTAAATTAAATTGCCACTTATTTCCAACAGTAAAAAGCAACTACCTCAGAGCAGAGATTACATCTCAGCAGGAAGAAATGAAGCACACACAAAGATACATGAGCAAAAATCACCCAGGCAGAGGGCAAGGACAAAAGGCAGCAGGTCTGACAGTGAACATCCAACGCCTTGATCAGCCAGCACTTAAATCAGGATTCCAGAATTCACAAGACAAACAGATGGATAAATTCCATCTGCCAGGGAACAGGAGGCGCCCTCACTCTGAGCTCTGCATCACAACTTGAGCCCATGGCACAAATGCAGTTATGAAGTTCAACACTTGGTTAAAAACCACATGTAACAAACAATAAACAAAAAAATGCTATTTTTAAATAATCAGGTCAGTGGGTTTTGGTTTGTTTTGTTTGCTTGTTTTTTGTGTGGTTTACTATCAGTTCTTTTAGTTTTTGGTTTAGGGGGTTTTGGTTTTAATTTTTAAACACCACTAATAGAAGGGGCAGGGCCCAAAAGAGCAGGAGGTATTTCCAGCTCTGACACAAGTCCCTTGTGACCCCAGCCAGCTGAACACGTGTCACCTTCCCTACTGCCACCTGAGGAGATTCCTGCCACCCATAAACTCCTCCATCCTCCTTTCCTTGCACATTGTCCCTGTGAATCACCACTAATACTATTTGTGGCTGCTCCTAATCTGTTCCCCTGACAGCTGCACCACACGTTGTGCTGAGTGGCTTTAAGCACTATCTCACACATATTTAACAACTGCCTATAAATACACCTCAGTTACCTCCTCCCCTTGTCAAAATACACTGTATGAGTGGAAAAACCCCTGTACCTCAACAGGTTTTGTTTTAACCTCAGATCCCCACATGACTAAGTACCACGACAGTCCAATAAGAACCGATATTCTGATTATATAAAAGCATGACTGTATCACAGGCAAGCCCTGCTGTCACATCAAGACATAAGTGAAAGAAGAGAACTTACCTGCTGGCAAGGGAAGTCTTGAAATATCTGTAACAATAAAGAAATACATTTAGAAACAGAAGGAAAAAAATAGCTCTCCAATTGCATTGGCCTAATAAATTTTCTGCAAGGCTGTACTTGTTTAATAAAGCACATTATCTGAGGCAATTTGCTGGCTGCCAGGGATGCCACAAGCAAATCAAAAGCATTTTCCTTGTCTCACCCTGTTCATTAACAAGATTACTCTTTGCTCACCTAACTGAAGGACAAAGATTACACTGCAAGGCAATGAGTGTAATTACTGCAGCAGAGTACAGGTCACTATGCACAAATTAGGAGTTACACACAGAATTCTCCATCACCTGCAGAGTTACCGAGCTCAGAGTGTCAAAGATAAACTTTCTGTAGTAAATTCCAAGGCTTCCTTGAGCTGCAAACAGTGACCAGTCTCAGAGTCTAAATAGATCATATTAAAAATTATACACTAAAAAAAATGGAAATGAAGTTTTCCCAAATAGTTAATTATATTAACTGTAACTCATTATATTCTTTCTGCCTGCTTATCGTACATGTGCTTGTCATTTCAGTAGTTGAGGGAGTCATTTCAGTAGTTGAGGTGCCCATTAGAGCTTAGAACAGAAACCAGAACCCACAAAGAACTAGAAGACAAGAATTCCTCAAGTCTGTAAGGACAAGGACTGGGCACACACATCAAGGGGTTAATGAAAATTGAATAAATACAAGGGGGAGAGGGGGGAATGACAAAGGGGAACCAGTAAACTAAATGAGCAAAAAAACCTGAACTTAACCCAAGAAAAAGCTCTACACAGTTATTTAAAGGAAATAGCAATGCTGAGTAATAAATTGTCATATTGGGTACAAAATCCACATGGAAAATGAACTTTAACTGTAGGTGTAGCAACTGAAATAGGTGCACTCCTACTCTGAGGAGATGGTGAAACAGCAACACAGGAAGCTGAAACACACAAAGTAGAAAATGAAAATGGGATGGGACACCACAAAAAAAAAAAAAAAAAAACCAACCACAAAACAAAACCAAAAACAAACAAACAAACAAAAAACAGAGAAAACACTGCCTGCCTCAGTCTGGTAGAACAGGTAGTTTAACAAGACAGTAAGGTACATTTTGGAGATGCTCATCATCTGCTTGGGAACAAAACATGTTACATTTCTTACATTTCTTACATTTTCACATGCAAGAAATGCCTCAAGACAGGAAAAACCAGGCCAAGGAGACACAGGAACTGTGGGGAGCAAAAAAAACTGAAGTCACCTCCTGCACCAGCACCTGCACAGACCAGATCAGCACGTGTGGAATGGAGAGTTCTTCCATCAGGGAGAAGTGTTGCAGCAACAATTAATTTGGAAAGTCACATGAAGGTAAGTGTTGTATATTTTTGTCTGTTTACATATGTTTAATAGTCTCCATGTACTTTTTTTTTTTTGTAAAGTCACCAAAAAATCCCTGCTTGTCACTAAGCTACACAGTATCCACAACTGCAGCCACTTGAGTAAAACACCTAAAGCTACGGATTAAAAACACCATATTTGATTTTCATTATTCTACAGCGATGGCAACTAATCCCTAATTCCCATTAAAATTAACGAACATCTAGAAATTTAAGTTACTACAAAACCTTACGAACTGCCTGAAAATCTTCTTCTAATTCCTGCTGTATTGGGAGTGTTTTATCACAACATTTATTACCCAAAGCAGACTATTTGGTTATGTGTGCCTACACAACACATTTCAATAAAACAACAGTAAACACAACCACCAGAAAAGTGTGTTATCATATATATACACAAAGAGGCAGAAAACACCCATTTCCATCTCAGGATTTGAACACTTCCAGGGAAAGCTCTGCAGCCAAGGCACACTTATTTTTAACTGAAGAAAGACCTGATCATATTCCAGGGTTTGTCCCCAACACCTGAACCGCTGTTTCCGCCGTGATCCGTCCCTGCCAGCACTCACACAGATCCTGTTACTGCACCAGGGCCCTCCCAAGCGGGGCACCCACACCATCAGCACCCTGGCTGTGTTGATGTCACACACTGTACAGATTTGTAACTTCCACGTTCCACTGCAAATTAGTCCCATCAGTGCATTAAGTGAAGAGATGCTGCACCCCTGGGACAACTACACTGAGCAGCTTCCTGCAACTGCACCTTCTTCTGTTACAATTTAGTTTAAGAGACTGTTTCCTATGATTAATTGACACGCATTAGATTTCAAAACAAGTCAGACAGAAGACACTGAAGCCTGAAGGTCACATCAATCTACTCACAATCGCATAAATGCACTTAGCAAGTTACTTGTATCGTATTTTTCAGTGATTTCCATTAAGCACAAGGCTGATGCATCTTAACTCTGGCAAACACCAGCCACTGCAGAAATATCAACTCATAACAGCATAAATGAAATAACCACTGCCACCATTCCAAATATAAAAGTAACAATTCCACTCCTTTGTGTATCCAGACACCACAACAGTCAGGGAAATGTTCATTAGCTCCATGTGCTCCCATCAGCTGCTGAGTCACTTCAGGAACCTCCTCACCCTGGGGTTTACCCCATCTCCCCACCTCACTCTCATCTTTCCTGGCTCGAAACTTCCCAGCTTTAGTCTCCAAATATGGTTTTTCATTTAACATTAACACTGAAAAAAGATGAGTGGATTCTGGCAGCACTTAAAAAGCTCCCTTCACTGAGAGGTAAACTGAGAACAGGGATGTAGGGAGCTACTCATGTCAGATTGCATTTACAAACTTGCCTTCTTTACTGTGCAAAACTCCCCCCTCTTTGAAACCCATGATAGCAATTCGATCTCTAGAGACCAGAAATTCAACCAATGCCGTGACTTGAAGAGAAAAAAACAAAAGTTCGGGTCCTAATCTGGTCTACAACTAAAAGAAAAGCTGGAGAGCATTTTGGGGAGCTCTCCTCTTAAAAGGATTCCCTCACATGATGGGAGGCCTGGACTGCCTTTCCTCCCTTAGCTCAGTTCCTGAATGCTGGGAGTGCTGTCACACAAACCACATTCACAGCAGCTGCACAGCATGAACCAATCCCACATTTCTCTCTGCTCCAAACATGGTTCTTCAAAGTGAAAGCTAAAATGAATCAAGTTTTCATGTGCTTCTGGCTCCTACTGATCCTTCCACGGGATCACTCGTGTTCTGCACTGATGTTCTTCCATATCTCACCGTGCTGCCGGGTGGGGAGCAAACTGCCAGTCTGAACAGGCAGAGAGAAAAATTACTTTCACACCATATTCTTTATCATATTCAGACTTTTACACGGTTTGTAAAGGTTAACCAGTTCTCAGGGAAAACTGATTTTATCCCATATAGATACTGGGGGGATGGAGCACATGGCCCCAAGAGCTCCTTTCCACCCAAGGTTTCTGTAATATCATACACAGATGACTATAACAGACCAGGAAATAAACTGAAATGACATTAGAGGTGCTACCAAGTAGGAAAGTTCCCCAGCCAAAGAAAACTTGCCAAGTAAACCAATTATGTACATGAATTCACTGAGGAAAAAAAAAAAAAAAAAGGACAGTACTTTAATAAAATAATACTACTGTTACTTCTTATTCACTGGGATGGTTTTGGGCAGCACAATCCTCAAATGGGCTTTGTGGATCCCAGCACCAGCAGTTTTTATTTCTGTGATTAATGGATGCCCTGAGGACCAGCTCCCTCTAACAGTGTATTTGCTCTTATGAAACAATGCCTTTCACATTGCAGAGTTTCACCCGATGTTTTCTTAGAAACGGAGCCACAACTTAAACTCTTCCTTCCAAGAGTAACATCTAATCATCGAAAACAGGAGTATTTTGTGAGCTTCCTATTCCTACCTCAAGGTAAAATGAGAATATGGCTCCACTGGACGACTCCAGAGGCTCGGGCTCTCGCCCCATCTGCGGCACTGATCTCCTTCCAGAGCTGTGGTAAGCACAAGACCACAGGAAATTTAATCCAGTTCTCCTGTGGCAGGAGCTGGCTGACTCTACCCTAATGCTATTCCCTTGAAATCCATTCAGCTATTCAGCTCACAATCTCTTTCCAGGGAAAAGTAAAGGCTCACAGCACACGAGGAGCCACAGACCAGTCTCCAGGGAGCTGAGCAGAACGTGTCATGGACAACAATCCAACTGATGAGGAATATCACAGACAACATGAAATGCAGGTTTAATATTTATCTACCAAAATAATTTAGGAATACAGATGCATTTTCAGCTTTGAGCCTTGGCATGGCTGATGCTGAAGGATGTTCTCTTAAAGGTTGGATCCAACCACCTGGGAGTCTCCCTTCCTATACTGTCTGACAGGTTAAAAAGGCAGCTGGATGTTCCTCCATTCTTTAATGAAGTTGAGATCTCATTGTCCGTGTCAAAATATTTTTCTTTTCTTTTAAAGAGCAAATAAGTAAACAGAAAACACAAGGCACCTCTCCAAAAAAAAAAAAAAAAAAGCTTTGTAAAATTCCATTTGTTGAGAAGCTCAAGGATTTACCCATGACCATCCAATCTATTGAGCAAAGACCTTGGAGACACAATGAATTAATCCTGACAGCACACCCATTAAAGGAAAGCTATTAAAAAGTTTTACAATATGATTAAAAGATGGCATAAACCACCGTTTGCATCGTTCCACATATGTATTTTTTTCCCTTCATTACTGGAAGTGCACCTCTTAATTCTGAGCAAAATCTAACCTACTTCTAATTTAGCAATCTGCAGGGCTGAATGTTAACAACCTTTTATTCTATCACTTCACATTAAGGCAATTCTAGGCCAATTTTCAGGAGCGACTCAATAAAACCTCTCTGTACATCAGCCACGTAGAATGAGGTGCAGAAGGGGCTCACTGCAAAGGCCCATTTTTCCTAAACCTTTGATTATCCTTACAAGTCTTTAAATGCTCAGACTATTTCTGCTTCCAGTAGCTCCCCCAATCTGCAAACACCAATACCTGACACAGCCCCCGTACCTCGATCGGAACAGCACTAAAAATACCATTTGCTGATTTAGATGGAGTTTTTGCCCCTATTGACATATTTATTGCATTTGCCTCAGGCACAGCAGCAGCTGAATATCCAGCTTAGCTGCAAATCTTCATCTGTTACCCCGGGGAGAGATGGAACGGGACAATTATAGGACAGACACCTCCATCCACCAAACCCGACTGCAATTATTTTGTGCTCTGGCCAGATCAGGAGAAATTCAGCGTACAAACAGCATCTACAGCCCCTGCTTCACAGGAGATCCACGTTGCACAGGAGTCCTTTATTATCTTGGTTTAAATCTTTGCTTCAGCTGTGAGTATCAGCAGTAATGATTTAATGCTCTCATTTCTGTCTGCTGAAAAGGTTAAGGAGCAAGTGGGTGAGAATGAACTCCTCTGATACCCCCCCCTCCCCCCAGGAAACGTGCACTGCCTGCGTTATGCTTTGGAGAAGTTCTGTCTAACCAGTTATTAAAGGCAAGCTGGTGCCACTGAAACACAAGAGCAACACAAAATTAAGGCAAGGGAAAACGAGAGGACTGACTGAAGTCCTGCACGGAACACCAAGGGCTTTTTCAGATTACGTGTTCTGCTGATAAAACAGGTACTAGGCACAACTACAGCGTGATCACCACATCTAACATACCCCAAATAGCTTTAAATATGCAAAAGTATTGTGGTATTACACTAGCACAACAAGCATCAACATCAGCTAAATCATCCTGTACCTTGGGAACACCTTCAGTTCATATCTGTTTCCTTAATTAGTCAATTTGTTGTCAGTTTATTATTGCATTTTTCTCACTACCCCAATCTTCTCTTCCTACCTGCTTTCCTCTTCCAATTTGAAAACAAAATCAATATTTAGTATCTTAGTTTATAGCACCTACCAAAAAAAAAAAAAAATCATTCAGCAGTTTCAAATCACAATTTCCCCTCTTTTTTGAAACTCCTCCAAAATCACTCTGCTTATGGCTCTTTAATACCAGTTTTTGAAATTTAAAAAAAAAAATCCAGACTCTGATTCAGACCCTGAGAGTAACCCACATGTTTTCCTCCATCTCAGCTGAACTCTGCTCTGATGAACTCTGCACGCACCTGGAAACTTCAAATTCATTTACACCACCTCACTGAGCATGACCACAGTTATCTATCCAGCCACCAGGAGCCAAATTTCATATCAGGCACACTGAACAGTAGGATATTAAATGAAAAGGTTCTGGTGGAAGCTACATTTAAGGAGGTTAAGAAGAGCAGGAGAAATTACTCAGTCATTACTCAGGGCAGGTGGGATCAATCTCATTACACAGCGAGTTACAGAACATGCAGTTTCTAAGCAACTCAGAGAAAGAATTTATTCTCAATACCTACATAAGTACTATATAGACCTCTTGCCTATGAGAAGAGAGGTGTGAATAGGGAAGAGGTTAGAGCAGTTCCCCAAGAACTGGTTTTAATCAGCATCACAAAACGGGTAAGTGAAATCCTCAAGTTCACAGGTGATATCAAGCTCTTACGGGTAAGCAAAAGACACGTCAATGGGAGAAAAAAAAATCAACAAGTATCCCACAAAATGAAGCAAGTTGCTGTAAGTCAGCAGAAACACTTCAGCACAGAGCTGTGATGTAATGCAGCCAGGGAAAAAACCCGAGCAATACCTCCTTAACCAAGTAACACTTGCACTTTCTCCAGTTCCAGCTTGCGGGAGGAAGGCTGAGTCACTGTTTTCTCTGAAATCATCAGCTCAAGCTGCAGTAGCTGGCCAAAGGCAATAAAACATTGTGTCTCATTAGGAAAGGTACTGAAAACATGGTACTTAAGCCTATTACTGTGCAAAACAATAAAGCATCAACATGTTGTGTCCAGTTCTGCACCAGCAGGAATACAAAGCAGAGGTGGAGATGTCTCTGGAGCGGGGCAGCTGAAGCGATCAAGGGATGGAACAGCTGCCAAGTAAAGATAGATTACCAAATTTGGGGCCCCTCAGCTGGGAGGACAGGAGGTTCACAGTGAATAGGGCCACAGCTTACAAGTAGGGGGGGAATAGAGAGAAAAAAAAAAAAAAAGAGAGAGAAAAGGAAAAGCGGATCCATGCAGCTCCACCCTTCAAGATTGGTAGGAAGCATCTGAGAAAACTACCAGAGATCAGCTCCAAAGCAGGGCCTCTCCACAGCTAGCACTGAGCTTCCTGAAGTTCCTGCAAGAGAAAGGTGTGGAGGCAGCTACCATCAGCCAGTTCAAAGGCAGTGTCTTACTGACAAGGAAAAGATGACAAGGACCAGTCAGGGAGGCTCCAGCTGCCACCTCAGCTGCAATTGGGACGCTGAGGAAACACAGGACCAGGTGTGCAAACTCCTGTTGTATGGACAAACACCTACTACTGCCACCAAGACACGCTGCTGGGCTGGAGGATCATCTCCTGTACCAGCAATAGTGTGGCCAGCAGGACCAGGGCAGTGACCATCTGGCTGTGCTCAGCCCTGGTGAGGCCACACCTTGAATCCTGGGTTCAGTTTTGGGCCCCTCACAACAAGAAAGACACTAGGGGGCTGGAGCATGTCCAGAGAAGGGCAAAGGCACTAGGGAAGGGTCTGGAGCACAGCTCTGATGAGGAGCAGCCCAGGGATCTTGGGGGGAACAGCCTGGAGAAAAAGAAGACTCGGGGAGACTTTATTGCTCTCCATAACTACCTGAAAGAAGACTGTTGCCAGGTGCAGGTCAGTCTCTATCCCAAGTAATAAGCAATAAGAAAAGGGGAAATGCCCTCAAGTTGCACCAATGGAGGTTTAGATTGGATATTGGGAAAAACTGTATCACAGAAAGGGTTGTCAAGCCCTGGCAAATACTGCCCAGGGCAGTGGCAGAGTCACCATCCCTGGAGAGGTTTAAAGGCCATGTAGGTGCAGCACTTGGGGACATGGTTTAGTGGTGGCCTTGGCAGTGCTGGGTTAGTGGTTGAAACCAACAATCTTAAAGTTCTTTTCCAACTAAAATGCTTCCATAATCGTCGTGTTCCTAAACTCCCTGCCGTGGCTCTGTGAAGATGTGGAACAGTCACGAGCTGAGACATCTCCTGTGAGAATGTACCTACTCCATCACAAGTGCTCTTCCAGGAACGCCAGCTACATGACAGGAATGTTCTTATCCTCTAATGGCTCCTTGCAAAAGGAGACATGGCTAACTCTGAACAAGCCCAGGAAACTTTAAAAGCACTTCAGATGTTCAAGGGGGGACACGTGTGTGCTGACAATGGTTCAGATCTATCAGGAATATCTCCAGCACTATGGCCTGGGATCACACAATCCTGATGGAAGTATTGTGACATTTTATGAACATAACAATTCAGGCCCTCGGGCAGGCTTAGGGAAAGCTGCAGAATTGCACTCTATACGTGTTGAGCAATCCCCCCTTTTGTACTACAGTGTGTTTGTTCTTCCAAGGGATGGCTTTAGTGGATGCTTTTCTTTCAAAAAACATTGCCCTGACATCGCCTGCTATGATTGAAACTCCCTTGTGGTTTTTCACGATGGACTTGTGACACAGATCGTGCCACCACGAGTCACCTACGCCTTCAAAAGGTGACAGGATTTTGTCGTTGCTGCACTGAAATACAAATTAGCCCTGCATGTCAGAAAAGCTGGTTTGTGCTCTAGCTATGGCAAGAAGTTAGCAAAGAACATGTAGATCTCTCAGAATGTACAATAAAAATGTTCCCAAGTACAGAAATGAATGCCAAGGACACAACCACGAACAGCAGAGAATGAGGAGAAATTAATTCAGGCAAAATATTAAAAAACTCAGAACAGAGCTACACATCCCAGATCACAATGCAAGAGAAAACTGCTTTCTTGGGTGTTTTTTTTAGGGAGGGGTGGGGTTTTGTTCCCTTTTTAAAAACGATAACTAGTTAGAAAGATTTACAGTAACAGACTAACAACGTAACAAAAAAGCCACCCAAGTTTCTTTTTGGAATACTAGTACAGCATTTTGCAAGTTTTGGGTGGGTTGTTTTTTTTTTTTTTTTTTATTTTAAAGATAAATTCTTAGAAAGTTGGGCGAGTAATTTCCTTTCGTGTTTCACCACTGTAAAATTATGCTGTTTCTATGGTTCTGGCCCACACATGGATTCCATTGTTAAGAGCAGATTTTCAGGAGCTAGAATTAAGGTTTTAGGGTTTTCTTATTTGAAGTTGCAGGACATTCAAGACAGGTGAAAGAAGGAAAATGAGGAAGAAAATGAGGAAGAAAAAAATTAAGACCTTTCCACTAAAGAACACACACAAAGCAGTTTGTCAGAAGTTTAACAGAAGGATTATCACCTTTGCACACACATTGTGTTTACCTAAAAAACCCAAGAAAACCCAAGAAGCCCCCCAGAAAACCAACAACAACAAAAAAACTCCCACCCAAAACCCAACCAACCAAACCCCCTGAGGTTACAAAGAACATTTTTTCAAGAACCATCTAGATTGAATAAATTATTTGTCAAAGAACAGAGCAGACACAAGACAAGGACAATTAGCAAGGGGGTAAAGCCAAACATTATTTCTATCATTACACGAGCACACGCAATTCTTTATAAGCTAAAGAGACACAGGGCCTACTTCAGGGTTTAAATGGGAGTTCAGGGACAACAGAAATGAAGACAATAAATCAGGAAAGGGCAAAAGAGTCGTTTTAGAGCAATATATTACGTGTTAATCTGAAATGGCAATTATTTTTTCTTGCTCTGCTCTATGTTAGCAGAAGTTGTGTCCAGTCCTCTCCTCTCCCCACAAGGCGGATGCACTACCAGAAACAGAGAAAAAACTTTTCCCTTGCTTCTCCTCTGCTGTCTGTGTCCCATTTTATAGTTTTCCAGATGGAAGAAACTGAGAACATATTAAGGCAGCAAAAAAGATGACAAGTGAGGTAGGGAGGAACCAAGGGCAGAAAAAACAAACAAACCAAACCAGCAAAAGAAAAATACACACGTACATTAGGACAAAGAAACCCAAAGAGAGATGACTGACAAAGCTGGATTATGAAGGGAAAGAAGGGGGTGATGGGGTAACAAAAGTGCAGACAGAAGAACTGCAGAACACAACACGAGACAGGCTTTCTTCTCCTAATTGCTTCTGTCATGTCGCCGTCGTGACAAGTATAGGAAACCCCCCCCAACACGCCTGTTCTCTGCAGGAACGAGATCAAACAAGAGCCCCAGCTGGCCTGACAGAACACAACACACGTGCAGCTCCCGTGTTCCATTTGCTGCCACTTCCAAGCTGGGCCACTGCTCATCCAAAGGGAAAGGGAACGAGGTAAGGGGTTTGTTCCTAACGCGGCACCGCGCGAAGCCGAGCGGGCGTGATTAATGGATTCTCATCTGACAAACCCTCTGAAAAATTTCAGCTTGGCATCATTAAGATTCTATCAGCCCCGAATTGCAATTTAAGATAGTCTTTTTCGCCTTAATCTGCTGCTCTATTTAATCAATTTAATGCACAGTAAAAACTTAATTTGACAAAACTGGGAGCATTATTTCTCTCTGCCTCTGGCACGCAGCAGATTAAGACCACCAGAAATACTTGCAGGAAGATTTAAGATTCATTACATGTTGGGTGGCAGATAAATATTAGATATGCCATAAAACTCTAAGCCTAAAAGCTGTGGGTTTTAGTTAAGGCTGCAATTACCCCCCAGCAGATAACCCAAGTCACGCTTCCTACACGAGCCACGACGATGATTTTTCAAGTCAGATCACCCAAAATACTATTTCATACAAGACTGACAAATTCCACAGACACCTGGGAGAATGAACAAGGACCATAAAGACAACTTTTGATTTACATATAATACGAATATCCTGTGTAGCTTGCTGGCCAAAACCAGGCTGGATAAGGGCACAGGTGCAAACAGAACATGTTGTAGGTCCAGGCCCTTGACGTTCCAAGTGAGATAACGAGCAGCTCACAGCCCTACCCAAAATTTATCAAGGTTCAATTTAAACTCATTGGATTATCCACAGAATATGGAGAGATAATGACAGAAAGCTGCTGTACAAGGATGTCTGGAGTCCTGAAGCTCCCAGATAACCCAAGTTACAGGAGGCACATCCACAGCTCAGCCCCAGAGCTGGAGGTTCCCAAAGGGTCTTGGGGCGAGGCTGGAGCTGGTTCTCCAAGCAGCAGCTCTTGTCACCCCCGGGGCCAAGGCTGTGGCAATGGCACTGCTTTGCACTGTGAAATGAACACTTGTGCCTTCAGGGCTGTCAAACCAATTTTCCTCACAAATAACTAACAAGCCAATTTTAAGGGCAGCGGCGGGGAAAGGAATCCCGACGTTGACGTCGCTCTCTTCATTACTTCCTCAGCTAAGAATCACCTCAGTCCCTCAGTAACTCTGACTTGCCTCGTAAGTATTTAAGTAGAGTATTACAAGTCCATTTACAATGGATTTTAAGCCTATCCTGATTTTGTACCTAGACTGACTTCTTCAAAAAAATTTATTTTTCCAACACAAAATGCAGCCATTATTAAAAAGTCCTAAATTTACTATTTCTGCTGCTGATGTTGGGAAACAGGGCTGCTTCACTTGAAAGTACAGCCAAATATTTCAGTAACACCTTCTTTCATTTATGCCAAGGGATCACACTGTGTACACACTTGTACAATTACATCTTACTTCAGCTTGCTTTGTTGATATATAAAATGCAATCCTAATGGTGAATGCATACCCTGCTGATGTATAACAATTTCTTATCAGCAAGCCAAGTTAGCTGGAGCATAAAGAAAATCATGATGTAGTCCTTTAAGAATAAACAGAAAAGAGCCACAAATATCCTAATTATATAAGCTTATTTGGTACAGCCCTGTGTAGGTTGGACTCAGTGAACAAATGTTTTCTTGCACAAAGATAAGAATTCAAGACCACAAAGAAGTGTACAGAAGAAATGTGGGTTTTGCCTCAGCAGTGAGTGCTGGGAGGCAACAGAATGTAAATCTTTTGTACCACAATATTATCCATAAGAAAGTACAGCAACAGCACTAAACCAAGAAACACATTGTGAAGCTTTTTAAATTCTTCACTGATATTGTAGTTTATTGTAGTTGCCCCACCATTCCACAGGACTGAAAAAAAAAAAAAACAAACCACCAGCTCACTTCCTTTGTTATTTCAAACAAGGATAAATTATTTGAGGATTATTCTCCAAAGAGCTTTTCCATTTCAGGGAAGACCAGTAATAAACCTATCCTGTTTTCTCTGCTCCTGCTCCAACCTGGGACCAAGTCAGATACCACTGAATCCCACAGGAACAAAGAACTGACTTGGTCTCAGTGATGATCTGCAGCTGAACTGACAGTTGTTTCACGCACTTCCAACCTCAACAACGTGAAGAAGGTGAACGTTTTTTAATTACTCTGTGATTTAGTTTTCAATTTATCATGTATGAAGTGTCAGGGACCCCGAGCACACTAAATTATTTCAGATACGTTGCAACTCTATCTTCTGTCTCCCATAATATGCAGAATACATATGCAAGGCTGATTAAAAAATTTAAATTAAAATACTGAAAAAACATTGTGTCTTCCCTCTCTAAATTGCTGTTGAAGGTATCCTAAAACTCACCCTGGAAAAAAAAAAAAATCATTTGAGTTCAAACTTGAGGTGTAAATGAGAAAGAAAATGGCTTAAGGTTCAAATTAAAAACCTTATTCAAATTTCCAATAATTATAAAAGAGACTCATTTTCAAGCTCTCCAAGATCTAAACAGGTTCAGAGTGGACGTGACCTTAAATTTGCTTGAACAGATTAAAGTAATTCTGGCACCAAATCAGGCAGCTGCTGCACAAGGATTTCAGGAACTTCTGAGCACATCCCTCTTTGCTGATACACAGAGGGAGATGAAATTAGAGAACTGCACTGTGTATTTACCCCGGTGTCAGCTCCGGTACAGTTCATATTTATTTCGTCATCCTGCAAACTAAGCATTTGTGACAGTACAAAGGAATTTCAGGCCTCATATGCAAACAACGTGTCATGGAATTGCAGTTGGAATAATTTCTAATTGAATTTGTCTGCTGCAGAAGAAGAAATGCACAAGTTCTTAATAACAGGCCACAAAGCTCAGAGCAAACCAGAGGAAGTTCAAAGGACCAAAGAATTATTTTCAGCCTAAATGACAGGGGTGTTAACTCTGCTGCCACATGAATGCAGTTTAGCTAAGTCCATTGATCTCCTTCTTCCCAATCCCTGAATCACAGAGCAGTAACAAAGTCACGAGGGCAGAAGGAAAGTGATGGAGTGTGTCTGTTTACAGCCAAAAGAAAAGCTACAGAAATCCTGCAGAAGAATTTTGGATAAACTGGGCAACTCTGACCTCTGAACTCCTCACCCCACTGGAACAGATCTCACCAGATCTGTCAGGTGCCCAAAGCATTCCCAGCACGGCTGGAATCAAAGAATGGTTTAGGTTGGAAGGGACCTTTAAAGACCATCTCTTTCCAACCCACGTGCCACAGGCAAGGGACACCTTCCACTAGACCAAGTTGCTCAGAGCCCCACCCAGCCTGGCCTTGAACACTTCCAGGGATGGGGCAGTCACAGCTTCTCTGGGCAGCCCGTGCCAGGGTTTTACCAACAAAGGCAAGGAATCCTAACAAATTTCTTCCTCATGTCCAGTCTAAATCTACCCTCTTTCAGTTGAAAACCATTGCCCCTTGTAGGCCCTGGTAAAAAGTCTCTCTCTCTGCTCTTATAGAGCAGACTCAGTCTTTTTTTTTCATAGTGCAATTACAGCTCTCCCTGATCAACCTACAGTTAAAAAACCCCAACCAACAACAAAACCCAAAACCAAACAAACACCCCTGCAAAAAAGTTTTCTGCAGCTGGAGAATTAGCTGGAAACCCCTATCTGGTAGCACTTGTCAAGTCCAGAATCCTAAGGCTTTCCCTTCCTCAGGGTTTTTCTAAAACAGGAACTCTGGAAAAGCATTAATTCCTCCTGCTATCCCATTTTGCCACATGAATCCCCTCCTCCTTACTGAATGTGTTTTTATAAGCTTTCAGACTTATTCTTACCTCAGCAACTGTGAGGATCACCTTTTACAGAGCCAATGAGAACTGAAAGCAATGCCAGAAAAGCAAAACTAAGACGTAAATAAATGGCACAGTGATGTGTTAAATAAATAGCATATCCAAGACCACAGGACCACCTCACTGTTCCAACACAATTTTTACCTTCTTTAAATATTAAAACACTTAAATACATTAAATACCAAACTTCAACTTGAAATTGAGAACCTTTTCTGAATAGACCAATAAAGCATTATTGACAACAAAGCCAAAATGTTCAACAGCACAGCTGTGCTCAGAACACCCCTGAGCAAGGGGAAAGCACCACCACCATCACTGTGGCCCCTTTATCCCAACACACCTGAACACCAGCACATCTCACGAGACTCACCTGATCCCCTGAGCCCCCAGAGCCACCTCCTTCAGGGTGCTCTGGATGGTTGAAAGCTCCAAGTGCACCAGGTTTGGGGGACAACACAGATTGTGGGACATCCAAAGGGGAAAATCACAGAACCATCTAGGTTGGAGAAGACCTCTGCAACTGATGATCTCAGAGGTCTTTTCCAACCTAAATGATTCCATGATCCTACGAGTGCACACTGCTGTCGACAGCCTGACATCAGCAGCTCCGCTCAGCTCTGAAGCTTCTGCCTCTGGGCAGTTTGGTAGCAACCAGCTTAGGGTCAAAAAGGTGTGGAGGAGAGGATAACAAATGTCAAGCAGCACGAGTCTAATTATTTAGGAAACCAAGGTAGCAGCAGACAATACTGTCCTGAGTAACACTACCACAGAAAGAGGGAAAGTGGGATGACAGGGGGGACTTGTAATGGTTTCACCCTGTCTAAGGAGCTTCTGTGCAGGGAAGAAGGAAATCACCTGGTCCAAACCACCTCTTACAGAGAACAGACACCAAAGTGTATGTACAGCTACGATCCACCAGCTAAAACTCATTTCGTTCACCTCAGGAAAAGCAACACCCAAAGAGATTTCAGGTTTGCCCCATGTGTACTTTTCTAATGAAGACGTTCTCACAATGCCAACGGGTCTGGCAATAACATAAAACTCCAAAATTCGAAGTCTAGAAATTAGACACTGCTCCAAAAGCCATGAAGTGCAGTTTTGAGGCTGGGCAGGTGGCAGTGACTTTGCTGTGAGTGCTTTGGAAAGAGACCCTGGGTTGAGTCATGGCAAAGTTTTACCCTTTTGAAGCACCCTACATCCAGAACGTCCATTTCTGCAAAGTTTAGCATTTGAAGAAGTTAATACTACAAGATTATAAAGTTCTATCTCCTCCATATCTTCCTCAAAGTACAAAAATACCAAGCCAGACTGAAAAATTAAGGACTTTATTTATTCTTCCAGGACTTGAAAGCTCCACAGGAGCTCCACTGTTTCCCTCAGCCTCCATCTCAAACCCTAACACTCACGCTCTTTCCAACTGCCCTCTGCCAAACAGAGGTTTTTAAAAGCAGGGTGGGCTTTTAAATTTTACATTATGACCACAACTAGAGACCTGGTGACCTCCACCCCAACACCCTTTAAAGACAGGTACTTTAATAAAATAAAAGGCCATCAACTCCAACATTTATTAAGAACCAAATGAACACACATCCAAATACTTATAAGTAGCATAAAACATTAAAAACAACTCATATGGCCTCGTACAGCAGCCAAGACAAATTATTTTTAGGGACAAAATCCTCTCATTCAAGAAAAACATGAGAGATGATGAAATTTATTTAATTCCTGTGTATTAAGTTGTGAGAATAAGCTCCCAGAAACCTAAATTGGGAACATCCATAGACTGGATTTACAGCCCTGATTACTGGCTAAATACTGACATTTGTGATGAAAGCTCCACAAAAATCGAGGTCTTCTGGGCTTTTTGGGAAACTGAATGACATGGGATGGACACTTCCAGTGGTAAGAGAGCGGAATTTCCAAATATTTCACAGGGAAGTAACGTTACATTCACATTAGAAAACTTGCCAGCAATAGCTTATTTCTTATTTTGTTCTAGCCTTATTTTCCCTTCGCGTTCACAAGCATTTCAAAGAGCAAACTGCACAATAAAACTAATCTTGGGTTTGTAGAACTGGTTAAATACGTGAACCACGTATGTAAAACCCAGTAATTTGCATTTCAGATGCCTTGGTCCCAGAACCTCTGTGTGTTAAAGTTTGGAGCTGGAGATCAATTAACCACAACTCAGAAGTGCCTTGAGGCTTAAAAACCAGCAATGCACAAATCAATATTTAATTTGCAGTCAGTGTAGGAGCTAAAAATGTATGAGAAGCAATGTACAAATTATATATTATAAACCACAAAAGGAAATAAACACCCGTGTGCACCATCAACAGCCTCAGCAATTATAGCCCATGAATATTTCAATGTAATTTCTTTTAATACCTCCCGATTTTAACAAAAGTTTGGGAACAACCGCCCCGTTTAAGCTACAAATGGTTCATGTGCGTCGTTATTTGCATAATCCAAAAATCCAAAGCCACATTTTTCCTGCATATTTCTCTTTCTATCACAGGGAATAAAGTAGGCTTGGAGATGTTTCCTTGTCCCTGACTGCTTCCCTTCTGCATTCTTCAAAAATTTGAGATTCAGGGGGCAAACCGAGACATGTCCTTGCTTCAAAAAACGTTTTAGGCAATTTTAATGAGATGAAATAACAGCAAAAATATTTGCAGAAATTCTGCACTGCCCGCACTTAAGGTGACTGAGACAAATATCTACCACACCAAAAATGAACCAGTCTTTTGTCCAGTTTCTGTAATTTCCAGAATTAGCTCTTCTTTCTGAGAGCAAAAGTTCTAAACTGGAGGCCAAGCTTTGGATCCTTCCTACCAACTGCTTTTCAGATGTCCACAGGTTCACATTAATTTGTCTCGAAAAATTATTTTTGAAAAAAACCAGGAAAGAGGTACATACCAAAGCAACAAGTTTAAACTCCAGCTAACTCGCCAAAATAACACAGATATCGTTTTTTCCTGACAAAAATACTTCACAGCTCAGATGCAAATTTAGCTGTTAAATGTTTCTCTAAAAATAAAATCCAGGTGAGGAATTTGAATGAAGTGATTATGCAGAGCCATCCAGCTGAATCCAACCCTCCTTCCCCACCTCAGGGCTTCCACACTTCGCCCTCTAAAAATCCGGGGATACAGAACTTCCAAGAGAAAAGCATTAGATGCCAAAAGAATAATTAACTAACTATGAGCATTTCAGCTGCTTTTTAAATCTGTGATGCTCCCCTGGATATGGCCATCACAGATTTCCTTTGTATGAGGGTATCTTTAGTGGGAGTTTCAGTTAAAAAAACTAAAGCAGCATCTTCTGACCCATTTCTCACACTGCCTGTGTACAGTTACTGCAGTGATGGCAGCAGCATTCTGTGCAGGTTCTCCTGATGTTTGGATATTTGAATACAGAGATCATGAGGATATTAAGGAATTTAACTCACTGGTTTCTTTCTGTCCTTCCTTCTCCTTTACAGGGGGCAGAGCTGCATTTAGGTTCTCTTTTCAAAGCTAAGTGGTTATTACCAAAAGCAACACCAAAAATTTGAATTCCTTGCATTAGTACTGGGATTCAGTGATTTTTGTGTCACTCAAACGCTGGATTTAATATAGAACTCTTAATCTCTCCCTTCAAAAAGCAGAAGAGTAACTGGTACAAGTTTCACACCACATCTCCCAAAGCAAATCTTCCAGGTAGTTTTGGCTTGGCTTCTCCTCAAACCTTATCAACAGGAAAACTCTGAGCTGAAGCCCAGATTTCACCACCAGCATCAGATGTCCTGTTCTTCATTGACTACTTACATCCACACAAGGTCTCCTGCAGAAAGGGGGCCTCAAATTAAAAACAAAAACCCTCCCAAAAAAAAGCCTCCCTGCAAAAAAAGATGCATAAGTCACTCTTTTAACAACCACTTTCATGTGGGGTCACACCTGTTTAGGATTTAGCACAGCACAGACGCACAAGGCTCAGGCTGGATACAAACACATCCTGTGCTTAGGGATTTTTTTTAAGGTGCCAAAGCAGAATTAATAACACCACATAAAATGGAGATTCAGGTTAACATCCTGTTTGCTTGGGGTTTTTTTTTCAAAGCCAAAAATTATGATGCAGAGGCTTCTAAGGTAAATTTTTTACCATGTGAAGAGTCCAGCTTAGATTTCCACATTAAGTGACTTGTAGGAGCCAGCAGACATTAAAGGCAGAGGAATACAACCTGAATTGTTGTGTTTAAAATAACCTAGGATACAGTACAGTTCAGATTCCCAAGAATACTACAACTAGCAAAGACTACGACATGAAAAGACTCCCTGAAACAAGTTAAAATACATAAGTATTACAGTATCAGAAAAATCATATAATAACCATTCATTTTGATATTGCTCTTACACAAGTCATTTAGAATAAAAGAATAGGCAGAAGGAAAAACACCATGATCACAGCTGCTCCAACTCCTTTGGACCTTAACACCCTCTTACAGTTCTGCCAAGCTTTTACCATCCTATCCTGAAAGTTCAGCTGAGTGGACTGATCCTGAAAGAGGGAAATGACAACACAACCACCTGCTTACAATACACACAAAAATAACCTGGAATGCCAAACTTGGAGTCCTGTTGACAACCGTGACTTTTTAAGTGCCCTTTTGCTCTGCACAATCTAAATACTATTTTACTAAAATAAGAAGTGACCTTTTTTCTAATGGGAATCCCAGTCAGCAATTTAAATCCTGCACCGTCCCCAGCACAGCTGGGAGGGGAGTGTTACAATAAACCTCCCACGTGTTGTTAAAGGGCACAGTTTCAGTGGTACCTGGGACAAATATTAACTTCTGCCAGGTGATCAAGGCTCCCTCGTGGCACAGAGCATTTTATCTCATTTAAAGCACTCATTTTTGGATGCAGTCATAGACTGTTATTGCCTTCTCGTGTCCACTTCATCCTCATTAATAAGGAAGCGCTGCCCAAGCTGCTTTTGTCTGGACTCCTGGCAGGGAATTCAAGTTGCCTGCTTTACTGCTTGCCATGGAAAAGAGAGAGTACTGATCCACAGCTCCTGGTCAAAAACAAATAAATCATATCACTTCTGACAGTCACCTACTCTGTACCCAAGACAGCAGTGTGTGTGGGCAGTACATAATATAATAAACAATAAACCACTATTTTTGCCAATTCTGGCTACCCTATATAGATTTAATGAAATTCAAGCCCATGAAAACACAGCATTTTTATTTCAAAAACTCAATGGTTTCAGAAGAAACTGGCACCTACAGAATTATGATGCATTGGGAAGACTTATGCAACTCAAGAAATACAGAAAAACCAAACCAAATTATCCACAAGCATCCAGGCATAAAGGGGAGTCAGGCTGATTGGAAGGGTTTCATACTGGGTGTTCACATATCCCTACAAACACATGAGAAGGAAAGGTGTCAAATCAGAGGCTTCCAACACCATCCCATGGTTTTCCACCAGCTTTACAACTAGGCAAGAATAACCAACCCTGCATAAACAAAGTGAGATTTACTAGCAAGGCAGTAACACCACAGAAAATCTTCAGGGTTTAAGTGAATCAAAAGTGAACAAGAACTATTGAGACTACAGAGAGAAGGGGGAAAATACATAAAAAAGTAATATTATTCTGGGAATTGTGAACAAGGTGTGCCAAACCTAAAGGAGACGAGTAATGCTTTCACTTCACCCAGTGCTGATAAGGCTGAGCTGAAATATCAAGTTCCATTTTGAGCACAGCACGGCATTTACAAGCCCTGAGTTTCCTGAGGAGTGGAATTCCCTGCCTCCCAGGCACTGCTAATCCAAACACGTTTCAGGAAGTGAACTCCAGCCCGCTTCCCTTCGGAGGAAGTTCCCTGTGAGTGTTTGCCAGGAACCAACCCAGATCCTTCCCTCACCACAGCACACACAAATCAGCCTTGGCAGCCCCTGGGTTGTCTCTTGCTGCTCCTGCTGCCCACCAAGCTGGACCTTATTTATATTTTTGTTTTTATTTTATTTTCAACAGATGGTATGTTTTTTGAATGTTTGTATCCACTAATGTTCCTTTTCTTGTGAGGATACTCCACACCCTGCCCCACAACTACAACTCAAGATGCCAGACCAGTAGCAAACACCATCCCAAAGGACATCAGGAAGCCTGGAGAGCCGAACTCGGTTTTAAAGGTAAAAAATGTGAATTTTTGAGCCTCGCTTTGAATTAAATAACAGCCAGTACAGACCCCAATCATTCAAAGGACAATTATACATTACCAGAGAGCAAGTGAAGTGCTCTGAAAGAAGCAGAGCTACAAACCTTACTGCAAGTAATAAATAAAATACCATTATTTGCATCTGCCATTTAAACAGCCTGGAAGGATCAGCAGCAGCAGCACTGCATGGCCACCCCTGGCATCATCAGCACAGGCCCCTCCAAGTCACACTGCAAAGCAGCACTATTTACAGAGTCAGACTTTGTTTTGTGCTTTATATTTGCCTATCCACACATACCAGAAGGATTAACAACCAAAACAAATAACTTGTTTGATATACAGAAGATCTTTGGCACCTCCGGAGGGAAAACTAAAGCTCTACTTCATTCTATCTCGATAACATATTCCAAGATAATCCCGACAGGCTGAGGTTTTATTGAACTCCACTGAGGGATGGGGCATAAATTAGAGGGAATAAATATCCCAAGCACTGAAATTTATTTCCCCCAGCCCACTTTCTTCCCTGTAAGAGACAACAGTTGCTCTGGGGACAGGCTGAGGAATATCAGCTATGCCGAGCAAAGGCTGGGGCAGAGCTCAGAAAGGCACTGGGCACCACATGGAATGGTTTGTGTTTCTTACATCCAAGTTTATTGCTTTTAAAACTCTGTCAGCACAGACAGAGCACAGAGCCCTTCCCAGGAAGGGCCCAGCCAGCGGGGAGAGCATGTTCTGTACCCAACTCACACACGTGGAAGCCCAGCCTGCCTGGAAGCAGCTGATCATAACTTTGGTGGCAAAGTAAATCTTTCTGCCATGACCCAGAAGTCCAGAATAACAAACCAAGCCAGCAATCCCAGCAAAATTCCACTTCCAGAAGCCAGGAGGAGCTATAAGCATGTAGGTGTTACTGGCAAGGAACAACATCCATTAATTAGCTTTACACTTGAGAACAGACTGGTTGTTCTTTACAGTCTTAAGCACCAACTGAAGTCTTTTTAAACAAATTTTGTATCAAGGAGGAAAAAGCCCCAAATGCATTAAAATGAAATTACATGTCTAACATCCAAAATACACAAAAACCCACAGGGATGTGTTTCTAGCCATAAGAGATAAAAAGGAACATTAATTTCTCCATCTGTAATGCTGTATTTAAGCAAGTGTTATGCTGGATGCAACAAGGTTTCTCATCAACTACTAGTGTAATTCCAACTGAAATGGAACCACGCAGATGGAAAGCACCTGAAGTCACTTGCAATAGAGATACAATCCAGAGAACACCTTCTGGAAGCTGCATCTTAGGTGGAAGTGCTGGCACCACCTACTGTCAATGCCTGCACCAATTCCATGCTCAAAGACTGGCCTGAGGAGTAAGTCAGAACTGTAAAGTTCAACAGAACTGCTGGTCATAATCCCTTCCTATTGATAGGTGTCTTCTGCACACACTAATTACGAGTCATGGAATTATTATGGTTGGAAAAAACCTCTAAGACCATTGAGTCCAATCATCAACCCAGCACTGCCAAGGTAACCACTAAACCATGTCCTCAATCTGCATGCCTGTTAAATATTTCCAGGGATAGCAACTCCCTCACTGACCTGGGCAGCCCATTCCAATGCTTAACCACCCTTTTGGTGAAGAAACTGTTCCTCATATCCAACCTAAACCTCCCCTGGTGCAACTTGAGGCCATTTCCTCTTGTCCTGGCACTTGTTACCTGGGAGATTGACCCCAACCTGGCTACAACCTCCTTTCAAGGAGTTTTAGAGAGTAAGAAGGTCTCCCCTTTCTCCAGGCTGAGCTCCCCTACCTCCCTCAACTGCTCCTCATCAGACTTGGGCTCCAGACCCTTCCCCTGCTCTGTTCCCTTCTCTGGACACGCTCCAGCCCCTCAATGTCTTTCTTGTCCTGAGGGGCCCAGAACTGGACTCAGGATTCGAGGTGTGGCCTCACCAGTGCCCAGCCCAGAGGGACAATCCCTGCCCTGGTCCTGCTGCCACACTATTGCTGATACAGCCCTGGTGTCACTGCCCTTCTTGCCCACCTGGGCACACCTTGGCTCATGTTCAGCTGCTGTCACCAGCACCCCCAGGTCCTTTCCCAGTGGGCTTTCCAGCCACTCTTCCCCCAGCCTGGAGCTCTGCAGGGGGATGTTCTGACCCAAGGGCAGGACTTGGCCCTTTGCCTTGTTGAACCTCTCACTGTCGCCTTGGCCCTTTGATCCAGCCTGTCCAGATCCCTCTGCAGAGCCTTCCTGCCCTCCAGCAGATCAACACTCCCACCCAACCCGGTGTCACAGCTGCAAACCTGCTGGGGGTGCCCTCAACCCCCTCATCAGATCATTGATAAGGATATTAAACAGGGCTGGCCCCAACACTGAGCCCTGGGGAACAACTCCACTGGTGACCAGGTAATCAGGGTAAATACCAGCATCAGGAAGGCGACACAACACTGCATGAGCTGAAGCAGCCAAGTGTCACCTCAGCATTCAGGGTTTCTGGTTTAGTCAAGTTCCCTGCAATCACCAAGCTTTTCTTTCATGGACACCTGGGGGGTTAAAGAGATCTGCCAAGTAACTCCACATGCTGTTCAAATCAGTGAGAGCTCTGCTTTGAGTGCAAATTTTAAGTGTTACAACAAAAGAAAGGCATGTCTAAGCAGGGACCTAGAATTGAACTCTTTCATCCCAAGTTCTATGACTCCCTCCAATACAAATATTAATACCAATACAAATACCAATAACACCTCAAGATGAATGGGTGAAGCCAGAACTACCACAGCAAACTCAACAGGAAAAATCCAGCCTGTAAGAGGAGGGAGCTTGAGCACTGCCCTGAATAGACAGGGATATTTTGGGACCAAACAGGTAGAGAGTTCTGTGGAACAAAGCATGAGATCACATAATGGAAAGACTATCGTGACACAGGCAGGAGCTTGAATTTTTGCAATACAAATAAAAGGCTTAAAATAACAGTTTATAAAGCAGCTGAATAAGCAAGAGATTCAGGACATTTTTTTTTCTCTCATTTCCACTGGAACTGTCATTTCAGTATTTGCATATACAACACCACTTTTAAAGAGTGAGTAGCAGTAATCTCTTGCTCCTACCAAATCCCCAGCCAGAAAAAAAAAAAAAAATCACACATTTAACATAAACCCGACAAGTCAAAAGTACTTGCAATTTACATTGAAGATTTTCCACTGTTGCCTCTTACTCTACATTGTAATTCCCAGCCTGGTTGTGAACCCTGGGCTGGTCTTCCATAAAGTCTTATCTAGGCAGGTAGTGCAAGGTGTTTACCTAACAAACTAATAAATACTTGGTTGTCATGGTTTGACCAGGATATGACTCACTTGGAACCACAGATTCCAGAGAGCAAATGGCTACAGTCCACAAAACACACAAGTGTGCTTTTTTGCTTGTGACATCACAACAGTCAGAGCTGCTCCTTTTGAAAGGTCAAACAAAATTAAAGGAAGCACCAAGAAAGCCCTGAAATCACAGGTCTCATTTGGAGACCTTTATATATGAAAAAGTAAAGAGGGGCCTGTCTTGCTCCCACCATCCTCTCCCTTATTCTCTGGATTTCCCACATTATTAGCTCTTCATGTTCAGAAAAGATTTTTTAAGTGTCTAGGTTTCCATATGAATCATAAGTCAATTAATATTAGATATAAGGCAACAATTTTTAGTCTTAATTGATAAAAATATCAGTACTGGAGCTTTTTGTTCCAATTGAAATACTTTGTGCTTTTTCCAATTTAGGTGACGACACGGAAGAGTTTTTCAAGCCATTCAACTTGTTCTTTGGAGTGGTGAGAATAGATGGAATTCCTTGGGAAAACTAATAGCAATCATCATTCCATACCAGAAAAGAGAGAAACTGGAAAGGAGAAACAATTAAGTCACTATACACTTGAAAATTGAAGTTTAAGAAGGACTGGCTACATCCAGAGTGCTCCTGAAGTAAACTACTGAAGAACAAAGATACCTACCCCTGCAAATTAAGATACTAAGGGAACACTAAGTGACCCTCTGCTGATTGCTGAAGATGCAAATATGGACACAAGATCACAGTCTGAAGTGCCATTAGGGGCCCAGTCCACATGAAATGCAAGCAACCACATCTCCTTTGTTCTCAAGTGGATTATAGTCCATGCAAGAACATTAATGTATCCCAAACAGGTGATATCAAAGTTTTAAATTATGTCAATCACATCCACAAGTTAGATTCAAAAGTGCTCTTGAAGTAGCAGATTTTGCTACCTATCGAAGCCTCAGCCATAGGAAAACAAATAATGTTATACAGGCTCCCAAAACACCAACCACAGGGAGAGCCGTAGAAAGGGGGAAAACCAAACCCCAAACAAACAAACAAAAAAATTCTAACAAGTTATTCCAGCCACACTCAAATGTCAGAATATTCCAAATATCCACATATATATCAGCACCAATAAAAGCAGAAGTCAGAAATACCAACTACATCGAGGAACAAAAGTGAAGTTGGCAAATATAACCATTCCCTCTGGGAGAAGGGAGGGGTGGGGGTCAAAAGGAATCAGCAAGAGAGGGAGACCAGAAATAAATTCCTGCAATATAAAAAATACTGTGGCTGTAACTTCTTTACTCCTGCTCACAGCTAATTACTTGAGATTAGGCCAAGTGCCCCTACAGTGAAGATCTTGCCTAAGACAGATTTTCTTATGTGCTACAGAAAAGCAGAACACGAGAACAGATCATTATTAACATTCTGCTTCAAAGGCAGCACGTGGGACTGGTCAGACAATTTCCAGCTGGTTTTGGTAGGCGGGAAAACACCTCACAAATTCCTCCCCTGCACCGTAAATGACTCCCCGTGCCCACCTCTGTACCCTGGGGCTGAGGAAAGGACCAGGGACAGCCTGCCAGGAAAAGGCCACTTCCAGGAGGCTCAGGGAGAAAGACAAACCCAGAAATTCTGTTCTAAGACTCACTGTTTAGCTACCGGCATTTTCAACAATAACAACAACAACAAAATCTCAGCTTGACCTGTTTTACCCCGAGTAAAACTCTGTGTGACAGTGAAATCATGAGGTGTTGTACATACCCTAAGTAGACTTTCCAGCTCTCAGCAGCAGGTGCTCAGTACAGGATGAAACATGAAATCTGAAATAAACATTTAGAATTTATTAGGATATTTTCTTAAATAATGTCAAAGTAGTCAAATATCCAAGAAACTGATACCCAAATAAGTGATGTTCTTGTTATGTAGCCAAGATAACCTTGCTAAGGAACGAGCTGCAGCACACACCCTGCTTTACAAGGGCAGGTTATTTAGCTGAAAGTCCTTAGGTAAAAACAAGCAAATAAACCCCGTAAAACAAAACCCAAAGAAGTCCACAGAAGCCAAGGACTAACATTTGAACTCAAAAACAGACACCTTAAAAAGGAAGTTGCCCGAAATCCTGTTTCACGTTTTCATGAAAGCAAACGAAAAATTTCACAAGTTCTATGGCTTTGTTGTTTTGAAGAAGGGGAAGGTTAAAAGGAGGATTCTGAGGTGAACCTTTAATATTGTTAATATACACTTAATGGCAACAACAACCGAGAGAGCCCTGAAAACCCTGATGAGTGATTCAGAACATTAGCAGCATCCAGATCTAGAATTAGAAAGTGCTTCCCTGGGAAAAAAAAAATAAAATGTGTGGGAGGAACTAGTGAAAAGCATTTATTTCCTCAGGGCATGTGCATCACAGGGCAGCCAAGCCAGTTTTCAGATGAAGTAACAAATATATACAGATATTGCTCAACACACACGTAACACACCGTCCAGAAAGCCGTGATTTTGTCCCTTAAAGGAAACAACTGACCTGAAAGAATTCCAAAGCCAAATAATCCAGTACCTTGCTAATTGTTTCTGTTGTTTTGCCTTTCAAACAAATATATACTACAGGGATAAAGGCAGCACCAGGAGAAAGCCCAAGCTTACATATTATGCACTTGAAACTGGAGTTCTGAGAACTGTTTCTGAACCTTTATTCACTTTAGCTACTCAATTTTCCCTACACACAAAGGCCACCAAAAGGTTTCCATGAGAGAATCCGATGAGATAAAGCAAAACAGAAAGTTTAAATAATCTCTGCACGTTTTCTTTTAAGAGTTCATCTAAGCTATAATAAACTGTAAAAAAAAAAAAAAAAAAAAAAAAAAAAAAAGAAAGCCAAAAAACTTGAATTTCTACATGAAAGCAAAAAGAAGAGTCACAGACACTCACCTGAAACACACATTCATATCCTTGGGAAAAATATCACCACAACTGCTTTTATAGTGGTACCTAAGAGGAATGGCACTGCCTCAAAATACTGATTTTATAGTTCACACAGAATCTGCTAAGTCAGACTGCTGCCCCATCCTCTCTGCCAGACGGAGTGCTAAACGACAGCTTTCCCCAGAATCCCGTCTGCTCCGAAGATTTTTATGGAATTAGTCATGATTTGGGACAATTTGTGAAAACACCAAGGATTAACACAATGGGAATGATATCACGACAAGTCCTTCATGGAAAGGGAAATTGCTCATGAGCTTGAGAAACCCGTGCAGTTATTGACTGAACTAAAGATGTTTTCTGATAAGGCAAAAGCTACTTTTAATTTCCAAGGCCAATAGTAATGATCTTTCCCTGCTCCGGGAAGTCAGGTCATTAACGCCCTTAAAGCATTTGTTCAAATAATGGTGTAATACCAGGGGACTTACACACAACATCCAAAATGCACCGAGCACAAATAATAGAAAAATATTATTTTAATTGCTGAGGCATCAATAATGCAAACACTTACAGGCATGCTAAATTTTCCACACAAGTTATCCCCACCGATTTTCAATAGAACTACCCATGTGTGTAAAATTCAGTGTACAAATGCATGGCACTGTGATTTGATTTGATGCTGGATGGCAACCCCAGAGGACAGATAAAGGGCCTCTGGTTGGCTCATTAGAGAGTAACACAGAGGTGATCCAAACACAGGACCATTTCATCTCCTTTACACCAATAGCCCTTGCCAGGCACACCTTCCCAATGTTTGTTTTCACAGGTTACTGACTGATTTCCTTCGTTTATCAGTTCCTTAGGAAGCAAGTGGTGACAAGAACTCTCCCATCCTCAACTCAAGTTCGACCAGTTGTAACACTTCTTAAAAAAAAAAAAATTAGTCTCTTTCTAATGTGGATAAATGTTGAAAGCTTCTAAAGTGGTCAGAAGGAGAGAAAACATAGAAAATGGTTTGGGTTAAAGTATTGAGCATAATTCAACTTTTTTTTTAAAAACCAAATATATATATATATAACAGATTTTTTTTTTTAAGTAAAAAAACCCAATTACATCTGCTGGGGGGGGGGGAGGGGGAAGAAAAAGAGAGGAGGGGGATTTTTCACAATTTTTGTAATTTCTTTACCTTTCTCCACATAAGGATGGTTTTCAGTAAGGTCACAATATTTACATGTTAAATCTAACACTTTTTTTTTTAAAAAAAAACTATTCCATTTGACACTGGCTCTAAGAACCTGTTTGATGCAGTTTGATTTGTTTCCTTATCTTGTCCTACCTTGTATTTCAGTTAAAAGATAAAGCATCTTATCTGGAGATCTAAATGTCCATATACAAGGCCTGAAATTTTTTAAGTTTTGTCCCCCAGTATCATTCTATTCCCTCTCCAGTTTGCCTTCTTCACTAAGCACACCACTGAGCCATAAGTTAACATCAACTATCCAAAAGTAAAAATCTTAAAATATCTTCTAGGCATGGAGCTCATTCCTCAGCTTCCTTAGGCTTTTTTTCCAGCTACCTTTAAAGCTCCTCAGTCACGCTCTTCAAGAATATTTGTCCCCTTTACTCTTTTCTCATCACTACATTAATTTAGTCTTCACAAATTCTTCTCTCCCAGATCCTCCTCTCCATGTCAACACAGAAATTCTTACTAACAATTCAATGTAAATTCTAACACCTCAGTACTTACAAAGCTAAATATGGACTACCGAAGACCGATATTATTTGTTGCACTTCGCTCTCCTAATTCTGATTTGCAGCAACAAAACAAATAAAGAACTTTATGCAATGCAACATTTTTATCCTTATTTTATCCTTCTTGTCCTGGTCTCTAATGATGCCCCTTTGGCACCACAGTAAGTCACAGAAAAACACCGAAAAGATCACAGGAGACAGGAAAGAACAGAAACAACTGCTGGGCACAAGTAATATTTTCTTTAGCAGAGATGAGACAATTATAACTAAGTTATCTGCAATGCTATTATTCCTGTTAGCTGTGCTCTCCTATATCCTGCACAAACAACTAAATCCATTGAACTTTGGCAGTCACGGAGCAACCACAAACTTTAATTTGTATTAGGGAATTGTACATTGGTCATTGGGAATTATTCTCCAGTCACCTGTTTTAAAGAGGCAGGAAAGATCTAAGTTAAGAAGATAGCAAGTGAAGCATCCCACGGGTCTTTTGAGAAAATGTGGTCTGGATGAACACAAAAACACAAGGAAATGGGATGAAGCTGCATTAGGGGGAGTTCAGACTGGACATCAGGAAAAGGTTCTTCACAGAGAGGGTGGTCACTCACTGGAACAGGCTCCCCAGGGAAGTGGTCATGGCCCCAAACCCTAACTGGATTCAATAATCCTTATGGGTCCCTACCAGTTTGAGATATTCTCTGATTCCATGTACATACACAGCTCCTCCACATCTCAAACAACGGGGGGCACGGACCTGCCCAGAGCACTTTCAGCAGCAGCACCAAAACCACACCAATACCACAAAAGAATAATACACCACAGCCCTGGGTACAATCTATTACCAAAGGACCTCTGGCCTGCAGGAAAAGCCCCAGAACTGCCACTGAATTCTAGACCAACTCAAAAGCGAGGTTAGCACTGACACAGTGCTGTGAAGATTCAGTAATCTTGTTTCAGAGTAACTGGTACACAAGTACTGACTTCATCTTATCATTGCTTAGTGGCCTGGACACCAGAAGAACACAGTCCATAAAGCAGAATTTGGTACAGACTCACTGGACTCAAACACAGATCCTAAGCATCTCACCCCAAATCACACCCATACGGCCACCATCAGCTGCACCACCAGTAGTCCTGCAGAACCTTTTAATCAGGTTGTTGTAACTTAACTAGGGAAAGAAAGGCAAACTTCAGTAAGATCTCAGTTCTGTATCACACTAAAAACACATACAAAAAATCCATACTTACTCTCACCTCCCATTCATAAAACCCATCACAAAAATCTGCTATACAGAGATGGCTTTAACAGCAGAGAACACGAGTTCCACATAACACTCAAAACTGCTGTAACACAGACTCCAAAAAACTATCATATTTCCAGCAACAGCTGTGCATTAAGCACTCACATTATATGCACATGGGCACTGCTCTCCCCCTCCCCACTTCATTTTGACTGTGCTCCAAATCCTTTCTCAAACTCACCCCTTTCATCCTGTCTTTCCAAAACCGACCTGGGCTCAGCCACCCACAAGCTCTTGCCTTGTTTTACTCCTTCTAACAACTTCAAGAGTGAGGTATCATAAAGGAAATGTGCTTTATGTACATTTATTTTCACAACTCGCTGCAGCCCTCACCCTCTCTGTACTTCCACTCTCTGATCTCTCAGATCATTATACCTCGGTATAACATGACCAGTGTTCTACTCCCACTTGGGAACGCTGGGGTTCAGTATCTATTTCAGCAAGAGGTAACAAAGGCTTTTGAAAGAAAGAACTTCAATGCAATCCCCATTCACCTCCAAAAAGCACCACAGATAAATCCATTACAGAATTTCACAATTTGTTACCTAGGAAGGGAAGCTCGTCTCAACACTCTCCACACATCGTGGAACAGTTTAAAGGTTTTGTTTGCCTTCAGGAGAAGAAAAAGCTGATTCAGCTGTAAAATGAAGCCAACGATACACACTCCTGTCTTGAAGAATTCCCTCTCTTCCTCTGATGAAAGGACAGAAAGGCATAAAACTGGCTGTTGAAAGCCTTGGAACAGCGTGAGAGGAGCAGTTCTGCCGTCACACAAAGGAACTCCCCCCTCCTGCCGAGGCTGAACGAGCAGGGGTTTTGTAGCCTGGGACACAACGAAACTTCTGCTTCATTTAAACCCCCGATTACTCTCGTGTGCTGCACACCCTCTTCTTCCAAAGGGGCCTAATCTTCCAAAGAAACTCACCTGGTTGTTTAATAAATTCACGTAGGTAACAAATTCCCATCAACAAGAGAATAAAATCCAGAGTCCTAAAGCTCCATTTCTTATACAAATGAAAACACTGACACGAACTCCAGGCAGGAAATGGAACAGAAGTATATTCTGTGTTACATCCCACTCCTTCTTTTGATTCCATTCTTTGACTAAGTCTTATGGAGGTTCCTACTGATATTTTTGCTTCCATCCACAATCCAAGACATAGAAGTTTAACATTCACAAAGTCTAACATTCACAAAGTGTTCAAGAAGAGACCATGCCAGAATAATTCCACAGATAAACATATGCCATATACTTCCCCCCCCTTCTCTTATAAACTTTAATCTTTGAACTGCATCATCAAAATACACGGGTAAAATAAAAAGAATATTATTCACTTATGGAACTGGATTGATTTTTCCTGATAACCACTGATTAATTAATATGTCTAAAACAATTTCCATACATAAGCACTTAGGAATGCAGTAACACTGAAATCCTCCTCCTTGAAGGAGATCCACGCCTGTGACCAGTCAAAATCCCACAATTTACAAAGAACTTAACAAGAAATCCACATAAAACTGAAATGATTAGATTGTCCTGATAACAAAGAGTTAATATCCAGTCTGACTAGGTGTTCCTATACCTGATTAAACAGAATTTACAAATTACAACAGAGGCTTCTCTTTGCCTCCACACCATACAGGGGTTTTTCTTAAACCATGTTTAGTTGCCCACACCACAGCAAACAGCTTACAAAAGCTCAGACACAGATTCTCAGCTTTACCTTTTAGCTTAAAGGCTCCTTGAAAACTCAAATGCAGCACTGAAGTGTTAATTCCAGCAGCTTCTACCCCTCATGTGTTTTGTTTGGTTTTTTTTAACATAGTGATTAAAAAGCTCCCAGCTCCATGCATTTACTCTTCCATAAGGATCATCTCAAAGGCAGGCTGCTTCACTGGTACTGGTTGCCAGCAGCAGCTGGACCAGGTACAGCCAGCCATGATTACCACATTTTGTCTCCATACACATTTCCACTAAAGATTACTTAATTCTCTTTCCCAATCTCAGCAGTGACTTACTCCTTCCGTGACAAAATGCCGAGAAACAAACCTTAAGTCTGACTTACTTTAAAAGAGATTAATTTGAGTTATGATTAAGAGGAAGCATAATCATCAAAACATCAAAATACAAATTATCATATTGAAGAGCTAAAGACTGACAGAAAAAGATAGTATAGAGTCACCAGAAGTTCCTATTATTCTGAAAACAAAGCTCAGTTTATTAATATATAATAATATATAGTCACTAAGGGCATTACCAAAAGGAATAAGAGAAGTCATCCTAAGGCCACTTTATTAACTTGCTTGCACAGTTTACAATTCTTGCACATTTTCTTCTAGGAAATTTTTAGGGTTATGACAAAATAGCAACTAAGCTAATTGTTCTAATATCAGTAACCAGGTCATAATTCTGTTTTCCAAGCCATGTCCAGGTAACATCTGCATCTACAGAAGAACATGACAATTTCATTTACAGAAAAGTTCTTCTCTGCGTGACCTTTACAGCCCTCCACAAAACAAAAACAAGCTGCTTTGCCTACAACAGATTCACATCAAAGCTGCACAATCTCAGGCAAAAGCTGCCAAGATAACAAAGAGCGTGGTTACAGGAGCTCAGAGAGAACCCTCAGTTGCTGGGGATACTGTCAACTACCTTCTGATTATCAGCACAAACCTGGAAATAACAACCCCACATTCTTTACCTGTTCACATCACTAAGATCAGTGGAGAGAACTTCAGAGGTCACCTTGTCAAGCTGCCACTCCTGATGCAGGCATAAACAGCAGGAATAAACAGCATTCCCTTCCTGACAGATGTCCAATTTGTTCTTACAGACTGTCAGGGACGAGTCCCTTCTCTAATCTACAATGGTTTGTTATTCTTAGCATTACAAGTCTTGCTCCCTAAGTAAAGTAACCAAGTCTTCAGTCCTATTATTTAAATCAACTAATTCTCATTTTAGTCCCCTTAATCCTTTATCTTCTTTATCCTTGTAGTAGCCTAATGCATGTGAATAACTTAAAGACCACAAAGAGATAAGAAGTTAACATCTTGATTTGTTCAATTCTTGGGTGTCATATTCTTGGGCATCTTCTGCTACTGAAAGCATCCAAAAGAGGAAAACCCTTCCTTGATACCCCAAGCTCAACACAGATTTTTAAGTCCTACCAGTACTGAATTCAGCAGAATAACTCCTAAAGCACTTCATTTTCTGCACCAGCTGAACAAGGTTAACCACAAACTGAGCACCCATCAATCAGTAACCTGCACACCCCAGTCCACTCAGCCCTTGTACGACTTCAAAGGCATGTTTTGAGCAGACATTTGAACAACAAAATTCAAAATGCACAAAACAAGAGGAACAGAGGCTGCAGAGCTGAACAAGTACAGGAAACAGCCAGCTTTGTGATTTATACAAACCGAAGTGGAAATGACAAGATAATTAATAAACCAATTGAAATCTAGAAGCCTCTAGGATATAGTGCTTAAGCCTGAAATAGAAAATGAGAGCTGATAAAAATTCAGAATTACTTCTTTAGCCATTAATTAACAGCGTTCCCATAATGGAGCTGTTAACACCAGAGTAAGAACTGAAAGTGTAATTTGTAACATTTGCAAAGAGCTTCACTAAGATCAAGAGACTAGCACATGTCAGCAGTGTGTGAGGGTTGGCAGTGGAAAACAAGTTGAAAATGTAACAATATTAAATAGTGTTCAATACAATTAAAAATGGAATTTAAGACATTAAACCCCTCCAACTTGTGGTTTATTACCTGGGACTAACATTTTTCTGTACATGTTATCAATCAGCCTTTTTTCCTACCCTATCTGTAAAATAAAACGCCTTTTCTTTAGCAAATGCAGTTCTGAGCGAGGCATCATGAGCACAATGACCATGTGCATTAACTTGGCCATGCCAAGGCTCATTCCAAGCACTGAGATGGCACCTTAAATTAACAACTCAGATCCAACATCATGGTTTCTGCTTCTCCTTGTGATGGGCACTTGAAGCCCCCTTCCCAGAAAGCACTTCAGAACTGGCACGTGCTCCTGTGCCAGGGTTCCCTGTCCTCATTTTAAAGAGGAATAAAAACCAGCACAGGAGCTGAATTAGTTCTGCCACCAAAAAGGAAAAGGAGAAGCCACCGAAGAAATAGAAACAAAATTCTCGTCTCAACTTCCGATATTGTGGTTGCATCAGTGTTCCCCATCTCTCTGCACCACTGGCTGACCAAACCAGTGCTATCAGGCATGAAAGGTCCTGGGCAGTGGCAAAAACACAAGAATACCTCCATCAGGCTCTGGAACTTGCAGGGGGGAAAGGGGGAAGAACAAATAGAAAATTAAAGCGTGAAGTTCATCCCTTCACACAAAGTTATTTCCGACAGCTAACAGTGAAAGTACCTGTCATACATTACTTTTGTGTGCTGCTGTCTAGACTGTAAAGCCCATTCTGAACCTCTGCCTTTAAACATCTTCCACTACAGAAAAGCATCAGTAAAGCAGCAGAGAGGATAAAGGAGGAGACTGCTAAAACCTGAGAACACACAGGCATAAAAGAACCACAAGAGCATTCAGCCACCAGCAAAAGGAATTTCTGCTTGAGAAGTGTATTAAAAACAGCAGGGGAGGAAAAAAAAAAAAAAGGTAAACAACTTGGTTGGTTAACCAAAAATAAAAAGGAACTGTACTCTTTTAAACACTAACTTTATTTTTCTTTCTGTATTAACCTTCACTTGAAAAAAGGGAGCAATAAAAATTCCAGTATTCTAAACCAGAACAGAGACAATTTTCCCTTCAAAGGACAGGAAGATTAGAACTGCCTAGTTCAAAAAAAAAAATGGAAATCAAGAAGCGATACCTACGTGCAAATAAGAAAATGGGGATAGATTTTATGTTTTCATGCTGTCTTCCACAGAAAAGGAATTTAAAAGATTGCCTAAAATCAGTAAGAGGAAATTCTCTCTTGAAGATCACAGAATTTCTGAATCTCAAAGCTACCGAGTATTACTGAGAACAAACTTGCCTCAGCGTTCACACCGAACATAAAACCTACAAAAGACAGGATGAAACAGGTATTGATTGATGTAAATCTCCAGCACTGGGTGTAACTCAGACACTGGGATTTATAAGTCTCTCACCAGTACTTTCAATAACAGTAATGCTGAAGGCACTGCTAGGAAATTATTTATCAAATGCTGATGGAGCAGAAACCTCACTGGCTACTGTAGATCCCATGGATTGTATCAGTAAACACTCCATGCAGTGTGAAAGGCCTGGGAAAAGAAGTAGGTACTTGCATTCACAGCTGCAAAATATATCATTTAACTCATTTTGAGCTGCTGCTAAACCAGACCTCTGGTACCCCCCTGCGACCCCATTATTTGCAGCAAGAAAAAAGGAAAGAGCAGAAGCTCCTCCTTCTCCTATTGAGAAAAAACAAATAAAATAAAAAAAAAAGTCATCTGCTGCTTCGAATCCTTCCCAGGAACTTCAGTGGGACTAAAGGAAAACTTATCTCTGCCTTCCAAAGACACTTTAGAGGCTCAGCTGGTTTGCTCCCTCTTGCCCTCCCCCAAACCAAAATAAAACAAAAGCAGGAATTGCACATTTTCATGTGTGGGTAAACAATGCAAGGCCCGGGGTTGGCAGCAGGAAGCAGGAGCAGCTCAGAGTCAGCAGAGCCCTCTGACCTCCTTCTCCCTGTCCCGGCTCTGGGAACCCCCTCAGCCACTTCGACCTCTGCAAAGGCAACAAGTGCCGCGTGCAGGGACTCCTGACACACACCCTGGCTAAATGCTTCCAAAATTTATTGCTCAGTGTACCTGGAACCACAGCACTGGCACAGAACGTGCCATGTCCCACTGCTGTCTGCAGGACACTGATGCACACGTTTTGCTTGTTCATTTTTGGGCAAAAGGAAGGAAATTAGTGCAGGGTCTCAAAATGAGTTAAATTACAGTTCCATGGGCAGGGAAAGGGTCTAGATTAATCTTGAGGATTAACTCTAAACTGACCTATATTACATTCTACCAAGTTGGAAGCCTGAAGCAAAAAAGAAACGGAGTTGAGTGTTTGTCAGGTCCCCTTCCCGGAGGGAAAACAAAAAGCAATGCTTCCATGCAATAAGAAGCTAACAAAAGCTACTTAAACATCTTCCTTATGCCCCTTTTGCACTGAACACGACAAAAAAGGGCAGAGAGAAGGTGGGGGAAAAAGTCTTGAAGTTACAGGGGACAAAGGAAATCCAGTCCAGGAGAGTTTTACCAGCTCAGCCACGACCTGCTACAGAGCTGAAGAAAATTTAAATGCCCCAAAAATTCACACTAATGCCAGTGAGTCAGATGTTCTCTAACAAAACCTGTTGCCTTCAGCATTTGTTATTTACATCTTCCACTCCGATTATCAATTGACACAAGTTGCATCCAAACCTTTTAAATCACATTTCAGAAACTGTTCTCTAGTTTCATCTTAACTGAGGAACCACTGATACCACCACTGATCTGCATCTCCATATTCTGAGCACCATCAGAGCCAGAGAATATCAGTTTCTGTGCTTCTCCTGCCACCTCTGACATGCTGAAAGGTGCGTGAACTGCTAAAATTTGCAAGGGGATGTTTGGAAAGCTCCCACACACCTGGGTAGTCTTGTGTCTGCTTTAAATACAAAGCCAGAAAAATCAGACCAAGCCGCCTGGAGTTTTTTGTGCTTGTTTGATTATTTTTGTGATTTGCATTTTTATTTCTTGTTGTTGTTGTTGTTTTTCATAAAAGACCTAACATTCTGTCTGCCCAAATACAAGACTTGCATCCCAGTATCAGGAACACTTAATGCTGAACAAACAGCAAACTCCTGTCTTAAGAAGCCTGCACGGTGGAAAGAACACAAGTTGCAAAAGAATGGGATTGGGAAAATAAAAGTATAAGCCTGCAATTCCAAACCTGCAGGTTTTTAAGTTGTTCAGTCCTGAAATAGCCACTTTCTTCAACAGTTTTTCTGATTAGCCATTAACCATTGTCTCAAAATAGAGAGCAGGTCATGAGAAATGAGAGCTTTCAGAAAGATCTACTTGATCATCTCCACTGAAGTTCCTCCTCTCCTACACCAGAAAAACCTACTAAAAAAACTGAGTTACTCAGATATCAGGTTTTCCACTTAATTCCCTTTCTTTCAGCTTTATGGTTTTGTTGCAGACACAATAAACCACACTCGTGGAACACTGTGGTAGAACACACTGGATTTCCAAGGCTCCTGAGTGGCAGCTATATACAAACCAAGAGACACACTTGAAATTGCTAACAATTTACAAACTCTAATCTTGCATTGATCTGCATCCTGTTCTGGGGTTTTTTTTCCCCAAACATTTAGAATAAAAAAGACAGCTTTTAGCACACAACTATCCTGCAGGAGTTACTATTCAGGAAGACAAGAATCACTTTAGCTCAGGTGCTAAATAAATGCATTCAAAACTGACTTTTGGAGTGTTCCTGTACCATTTCTGCTCTCTTTCAAAACACAAGAGCTCAAAGTCATAAAGTAAGTCATACATGCTGAAGTTTTTAAAATCCTGACCTCTAATTAAAACCTTCCCAAGAAATTAAGTCAGTATGTCCATGCTTTCAATGGCACTTGGAACTTTAGAAACTGCACTGACACAAGATAAGAGGAAACACACATTTAGTCTGGAAACCACATCTGATGGAGCCAAACGTCAGTCAAACTTCCCTGACAGCTCTCCCAAATGAGGACTCAGAAGCTTTCTGGTAAGAAGTAAATAAATCCCACGTTTGCACTGCTACCATCCCAGAGTGGCAGCTGTGACACAGGGAAACAGATGTGGAAGATGAATTCCAGCATAAGAGTGTCCTTTTGAAGTACCTTCAGCCCATTTACTGAAACTTAATTGATCCAGAACACGGAGATACACTTTTTGCAATAATCTGCATCAAATGTAAAGGTACAAATGTTCAATTAAAGAAAAATAAATGCAAGACTATTTGTGTCTTGTATGGTTTTAAATAGATTTAACAGCAAAATTACAACTTATTAATAGTTACCAGCATTCTTCAAAACTGCACTTTGAGAAGACAAAGTTCTCTTATAGTGAAAAGAACTTCTCTGTAAATCCAAAAAGATATAAAATGAATGGGAATAGCCTGTATTGTTACCATCAATGTTATATCAAAATAAAGAACATACTGCTACACACAGCAATGCCTACCAGGGGAAGAAAAACATGATCATTTTGTTATATAAATGGCGTGAAATAAAAATCTTATTGATTCTTGAGCTACCCTCTTGCTGACAAAAACCTCCACCACATATATAGATGCATTCAAAAACAGAAGACAATCTCCTGACCCATCAAAGCCACCTGTTTTACTACTTAATCTCTAAAAAGCACTCCTGCTTTTTTCTCCTGTCATCCCCCAAAATATCTGTTAGCTCGGTGGAGCTCACAAAACCAAGATCCCCCATTCATTAGTCATCATGTGGTAAACAATTGTATTACCAAAAATAAGCCCTTTCAACAACAAGTAACGTGCTCTGGAGCAAAGATACCAGATCAAATCACCAGATACCCAGAAGTCAAAACCATTTTCAATGCTCTTTCAGCAAATTACACATTCAAGACACAAGAGTGTTGTTCTAAGAATATCCCCTTCTGGATGAAGTATTCCAATACATTACTAGTTGATTGCTGTGTCACTACATATACTTAGTACCTTTAATAACACCCAAGGCTGAGGCCAAATAAAGCTTAGAGCTTCTGGCAAATAAGCACGATGTCATTTTCCTTTTCATGTGTACATTTTAACCTTCCTGAAAAATAAAAGGTCAACCAACACAAACATCAATCCCAGCCATGTTCTACAAAAACTGCATTTAAGACATAAAAGCACAAAAGACAAATTAATTTCAGAACTCTTTTTCTCTTGTTGAATTGCCTGCTGAGTTTACAGTCCAGTTTAGAGTCTCCTCCTTCTTTGTTTTTTTTTTTGTTTGTTTGTTCTATTAACAGGACACCTGATTTTAGGTCCACGAAATTTACTGCCTGGATCGATTTCAAAGGTACACACACACAGATATTCCGTATAGAATCTCAGCAGAACTCCAAGTGCTGTGGTCCCCATCCCAAATCACACCACACAGGCAAAGGTGTTCCAGCAAAGACTGAAGGTAGGATAACAACCTGATTTAAAGGGGCAACAAAAAAAGGGGCCAGGTGGAAAAAGGAAGTGGTGGAATTTTGGACAACATCAGTGAGATAACAAACTGTTCCAAATAACTATATAACTTCTACTATTTCTGGCCCCAATCCAGTTGTGCTCTTGACCTTACCCAGGTTTAAAGGAACCAGAGACCATAAAGGCAAATTAGCTTCGAGGAATGTGGGACTTTCCCAATTAATACAGTGGAAATAATAATAATAAAAAAAACCTAAACAACAAAAGGCCAAAGGAGTGTGGATTTTAAAGGGACACTGCAATACCACTCCACTTTTAAGCTAACGTTTACATTAAATAATTCAATATGAATCTCCAAGTGTTTCTCCTTTCAAGTGAACTTTTTATTCCATGCATTTACTACAGCACTGTATCTCAGCCCAGCGAAATTGCCAAAAACTGAGCTGCAGGCTGATGCTGCTCCAATGCCAGGGCCTGCAGGATACACTCAGCACTGGAATAGGATTGACTGCAAGCCAGCTAACACAGAAACGATACAGGGAACAGTGTTTCAGCCAGCAAACAACAACAAAAAAAAGAACGGGAAATCAAAGAGAAAAGACTCCCCCTTGTTCCAAAAAAGCATCATCTGAGTACAGGAGGTCTGGGAAGAGAATGGATGTGAGAACTGGCAATGTACAGCACATGCTTCAGAATTAGTCGCGGGGATTTGAGCAGAACGATCCCCTGTTACAGCTGCGGGAGTGCAGTTCTCACTGCACTCCAAAAATCAGGTTTACAACCGGATAAAGAAAAAATATCAGATTTCTCCAAGAAGTGCAAAGGCTCCTCCATCTGACCCAACTTGTGTGGCACCACCGGGTCGCCCAAAAGCCACGCCGAGGGAGCACTTGGTCCCCTTCCCCGCTCCAGACGCCGAGGGCTGCGCCCGGGTCAGGGGCTGGGGACCCTTCCCTGATCACACCGTCCCAGCGAGAGCAGCAAGAGGGCAAACCAAAAATAAACCCCTACACACCTAAAAAAAAAAAACTAACAAAAAACCAAACACCAAACCCCAAAAAGAAGGAACCTCAACCACTTCCCCTGCGCTCCCACCCCGGCTCCGAGAGGCAGCCGCGGATTTACGCGCCCGCCTGGGGAGGGGAAGGGGCAAAGCCCGGCACAGCCCGGCTCCAGCAGTGAGGGGACACCTCCTCCTCCTCCTCCCTTCCCTTTCCCTTTGTTTACTTTGCGGACCGTCCCGCTCCACCTCGCCGCCTCCCGACACATCCGGTGGGACCGGCCGGGAATGCGGGGCGGGCAGGGCGGAGGGGGCGGCCGGGTCCCCCCCCGGGAGAGGGACGGGGCAGGCGGGGCACCGATGACCTCTCCCCGCAGCCTCCTCCTCCTCCTCTCCCATCCCCTTCCCAGCCTCCCCTTCCCGGGCGAGGGAAGCGGCTCTGCCCGGAGACCCCCCCAGCCCACCCTCCTGCGCCCCGGTGTCCGCGGCGGCCCCTCCCTGGGGACACGGGAACGGGCGGCACCGGGGACAACCTTCCCTTCCCTGCGGAGCCGCCGCCGCTCCACGAGCCCGGGTGGGTGGGGGGGAGACAAGGAAGGAGCCGCCGCTGCCCCCGCTGCGCCCCCTCCCCGCGATGCAAAACCGGGGCCGCTCCGCCCGCGCCCTCCCCGGGCAGCCCCCGCCGCCCGCACTCACCGCGCTGCGGGCACGGCCACCTCCGGGGCCGCGGCCAGGAGCTGGAGCAGGAGCGGCGGCGGAGGAGGAGGAGGAGCAGGAGCAGAAGGCTCCGGAGGGTCTGCGCGGCCAGTGCCGCCTCCCTCCCTCCTTCCCTCCCTCCTTCCCGGTCTCCCCGCCCTCCCGGCGCGCTGCACCATGGGATGCGCCGCGGCCCCCCCACAACATGGCCGCGGGAGGGGCACGGTGCCGCCCCTCAGGGAGCGGGCGAGGGAGAGGTCCCGTCCTCTCTTCTCCTCTCGCGGCTCTGCTCTCACCCACTCCCTCCCGCCCTCCCTCCCTCCCCGAGGCAGCGCGGATCCTGGCGGAATCTGGCGGATTCGCTCGGGAAGAGGCAAAGTTTAACCCCTCGCCCTCGCTCGGTGGCACCGGCTGGGACAGCGGTTCTCTTGTTGCGACACTGGGATGTTCCAGTTGAGGAGTTTCCCTCGCTGGAGACATTCCAGGACCGTCTGGACACCATCCTGTTCCGTGTGCTCCGGGATGACCCTGCTGGAGCAGGGGAGTTGGACCAGATGACCCGCTGTGGTCCCTTCCAGCCTGACCCATTCCGTGATTCTGTGACTTCAGACTTAGGTTATACTTGATGACCAATGATCACTCAAACTTTGCGTTTAAGCAAATTTTCCTCGAAAGAAAATGTCACAGAATCACGGAATGAGTTGGGTTGGAAGGGATCACGGTGTGTCCAACCTCCCTGCTCAGGCAGGGTCAGCCCGGAGCACACGGCACAGGATTGCGTCCAGTCGGTCCTGGAATATCTTCCAGTCAGGGAGACTCCACACCTTCTCTGGGCAACGTGTTCAGTGCTCTGTCCTTGCACAGAAGGGTAAAGAAATTCTTCCTGATATTCAGGCGGAACTTCCTGGGCATGAATTTCTGCCCGCTGCCTTTTGTCCCATTGCTGGGCACCCCCGAGCAGAGCCTGGTCCATCCTCCCTGCTGACACTCACAGACATGGGGGAGGTCCCCTCTCAGTGTCTCTTCCTGGGACTGAACAGCCCCAGCTCCCTCAGCCTTTCCTCATGAGAGAGATGCTCCAGTCCTTTAACTGTATTTAGTTGCCCTCCACTGGACCTGCTCCAGGAGCTCCACGTCCCTCTTGTACAGAGGAGCCCAGAACTGGACACAGTGTTCCAGGTGAAATTTGGGGGTTGTCCTCTTTTCCCAGGCAACCAGCAACAGGACAAGAGGAAATGGCCTCAAACTGCACAAGGGAAGGTTCAGGTTGGACATCAGGAAGAATTACTTCATGGAAAGGGTTGTCAAGCATTGGAAGGGGCTGCCCAGGGAACTGGTTGGAGTCACCATTCCTGGGTGTGTTCAACAAATGACTGGATGTGGCACTTAGTGCTGTGGTTTAGTTGTCAAGGTAGTGATCAGTCACAGGCTGGACTCGATGATCTTAGAGGTCTTTGACAACCTGAATGAGCCTGTGATTCTGTGAAACAGACATTTGAAATGTCTCAGTCTATCACTTACCTCTAGAAGCAGCTGAACTTGGGTTTTGTTCTCCTGAGATCAGGACATCTCAAGCCCCCGGCTGCTGGAGCTTGGGCGGATCCTGTACCTCCACCTCTGGAAGCTACAGGGTTTCTGGAAACTGGAGGGACCCACCAGGATCATAAAGTCCAACTCCTGGACTGCATCTTGCTTTGGTTTAAGCCCATCTGCAGCTGAGCTTTCAGGGCTGCCTTAGGGTTGATGGAGAATTCGTCAATATAATCAATGGCATTTGGGATTTCACTGGTCAAACATGGGCAGTTTACTTCAGGGTAACCAAATCACACTCCTAAACTTGCCTACGTTTATAAGTTTTCCAGCACTATAAAGAAACTCAAGGTAGAGATGCAAAACAAGCAGGGACTTAGACTGTGAATACAGTTTTTCAGTTGAATCCCACCTAAAATCCCCCAAGCCCCTCCAGGAGAGAATCCATTAGGTAAGCTCTGGATGGGATACAAATGCATTAAGCCCCATGTAAAAATAATTCCTAGAAACTCTCTTTTAAACAGCAGTACAGTATTCCCATCAATCCCTTACGGAAATGCTGGGCCATTAGAGGAGAGTCCTCCAACCAGCAGGCTGTTGGATATCCTGGAGACAGGACAGAAAATACACTCTACCCTTTCTACTGAAGCTGGACCACTGCAGAAATGAAGGAAGGAAGGAAGAATGATTTCAGTTATTTTATAATTATTGGTCTTGGGATCACTATTGATGCTCCTGCCAGAAAAGATAGAAATGTGCTAATTAAAATTACTGATGACAGAAAGTTGGGTGACATCAATAAAGAGGACGTTCATGGTAACACACAGGAAAAATCAAATGCTCTTGAGGATGGGATAGCAAAAATGGAAGGAAATGCATGAGTAAAACAGGAGTCTGTGCTCTGATTAATATACGGGGAAGGGGTGGTATAAATACTGGAAATACAAAATAAATAGAGAAAGTAGATGGGAAAATGGAGTTTCATAAATTGCATTAAATGACCCTTCCCAGCGTTTGATCCCAATTACTGATCATTTCTCCTCTGTCTCAGCCTTCAGCCAAAGATGTCAAAGTGCTGTAGCCTCTGAGCAAATTTGTGAAGAAGATAGTTGTCCCCATTTTTCACACTGGAAGGCTGAGACAGTATTTGAGTTGCCAAATTCACACGTTATCCAGTGGATGAAGAGGCCTCCTCTCCAGAGCTGTGTCCTACACATTCAGGAGGGCAGCAATTCCTCCTTTGTGCTGTGCACAGTCTGTCCTATTGGTTTTATATGCAGCTTTACTAAACTTTCTTCATTTAGGTGTCTTTTCAAATGTCCTTTCTTTAATAAATAGTTATTATTGCTGTGTTCTTAGAACTTCATGCTCTGCAGTTTCTCTGGGCAACATCAGCGTACCAATTCTCTCCACTTTACAGGTGGAAAAGCCATTCAGAGATATTCAGGTGATTTATGGAGGAGACAGAATAAAGCCAGAGCAATGGTAGAGCTGTGAATCTGATCCTTAAATTCTGTTCTACCTTTTATTCTTACAGCATTTTCATAGGGGAAAGAAGCATGCTGCCTGAACTCCCTGGAATTCAGCTTTCCCATTGGTTTTGGCATGAGAGCAAGCCCAGAATAATCTATCAAAATGATGGTTTGTAGCAATTCCTGAAAAGTCTCTGTTTCAGGTCTTGGTGACAATTTGTTGTTGGTTTCTTGTTTCCTTCTTTTTTTTCATCAGCAAAATGCTTGTAAAAGCAGAAACCTTCAGCAACACACTGATAAAAGTGCTACTGAATCTTTCTCATGGCACAGAATGCAATTTTTAGTCAAATAAAGAGAAAGTTCCGTAAAAGCTGATGAATTGAGCGCTCAGCTGGGAGAGGGGAGCTGTGGTGATGTCCAGTGAAAAGTTACTTCATTATCCAAAATGTTCATTTCAGCAGGAAGTCAGGAGGCACGAGCAGGATGATTGTCACAGCTTCTGTAAGGACTATGAGGCATCCAGATACAAATCTCTGCCTTCCTTCCCCCCCTCCAACTTCAGGACCTCATCCAAACTAACGAGAAAGGCACTTCCAGTAGCTCCTCCATCCGTCCATCCATCCTACTTATTGAGAATCCAGTGAATCACTCTCTGATTACCCCTATTTTTCTCAATTAACTAAGGGAAAGGTTTGGTAATTAACCTAAATCTTTACACAGCTAAGCTTTTATAAGTTGTGACTTATCCCCTTGTCTTCCAAGATTCCTCTTTTCTTCCGATTCCTGAGAACTTGTGCAGAAAAGTAAAATAATTTTCTTGCCTGCCCTGTCTACCCAGAGGTTGTTGGTTGGTGGAAAAGACAACTATCCCCTTGAACTTATTAGGGAATGATTAATATTGAGGTAAGACATTCAGTTTAATAGTAGTGGTATTATTTGTGCAGTCCATGCCGTTACCTCATTTAATTTACAGTGATTATTAAACTTGGGCTGCACTGCTATAAACAAAAAGGTAGAAAATTTCATTACAGTGTGGCATGTATTGTCTTTCCTTTTATTAAGTGCTGGAACTGGGGGTAATGGCTCTGAAGACATCGAGTCCTTTCCGGTGTTTGGGAGCACAGCTGCAGCCAGGCATCCTTCCCTCTTCTGCAGGATGGGAAATATTCACTGAAGCAACCAGAACGAGCAGGTAGCTCTGAACTGCAGGGCTATTTCAAGCTGTGCTGATGAAATGCAGGGGGCATTTGGGAAAATTAAAAAAAAAAAAAAAAAAAAAAAAAAAAAAAAGGAGGAAATGGCAAGCTGCTAAATATTTCAGAAAATGCACAGTAACATCCTGCGTCATAAGAGGATTTGTTTCTTTTTTTTTTTTTTAAATCATCTGAATCAACCTCAAATGAAGAAGTCAACTGCATATGTTAGGAGTCTGCATAGCACTCTGGCACTGGTGAAGGAAAAGTATATAGTAAATACAATTAAAGGCACCAGAATGTGAATGTTGATACATCTCTGCTTCTCTTTGAATTTAGGAAAAAAAAAGGATTAAGCATTATTACATCAGCATTTCTGGGCAGTGTCTGGAGTAGGATCTGGATGGAAAGTCACCAGTGGAGGCTTTTCTAATTTATTAAACAAAACAAAACAAAACAACAAAGAAGTTCTTAAGAAAAGCTCCAAGGGAAATGGGCAAACTTACACAGGATCAGGAAGGAATTTTCAGGTAGAAAATTTGGTGTGGAAAAAACTAATTAGCAGCTAGGGGACCCACTTGATGAGTTGCTGTTATTAACTAAGACCTCCAAAGCAAATGTTAATGTGTTAATTAGAAGCAGGGTAATAACCTCCTAGATTTCCCAGTGGGAAACAAAACAAAACAAAAACAAGGCAATTTTTGTTCTGGATATAACTGGCTAAAACCAAACATGGCAGGAAGGGAACCCTCCCAGTGCTGCATCTTCATTTTCTGATGTGGGTTTGCAGCATCTCTGCCCTGAAATTCATGTACAACCCCTTCCCCTGCCCTGCAGGACGGTGTCCAGGTGGAACCACGGGATTCAGGAGTTTATTTATCTTGGTTTTTTCTGGAAAACCAAACAAAATCCCTGTCCTGACCGGTAGCTTTGATTTCTAGAAAGAAAGGAAAGATCCCACGCTGGCTTAGTTAGACTTGTCCTAAGGAAGAACTGAAGTCAGGACACTCTCAGATGGAGTCCTGGTACAACAACAGGGGAAGTAAAATCCATGATCTGTCCTAAAGGGCTGTGCTTCCCAGCAGAGAGGCTTTTCTTCTCGTTTTATTTTGGCCTCCCAGATTAAAGTCAACTTCTTGGCAAACCTCGGGCAAACTTGCTGCTGAGCCAAATCAAACCATATCTTTTGAAGTTGCATTCTCGTGAGACCCAGCAGCACGGAGGGACAGAGTTCTTAAGGACATTTAGAAACACTTGAATTCTTTGACTCACCTTCTGCTCTTTTCCACCGTGTTGCTGCACTGAGCTGTGGTGCCCCCTGCCCTCAGAAAGGCTCAGGAGAGCAGGAGGGTGCTGAGGGTGTTCAGGAGTGTGCCCTGGCAGTGGGGATTGGAGCTGCAGGGCTTACATTCCAGGAGTGCACTTGGCTTTCCCAGCAAAGACACAGCCTTTAGGCTCATTCAGTTCTGAGCCAACTCCAGATCCTCCTATTTTCATTTATTCAAACTGGTATTGGTTTGGGTTTTTTGGTTGGTTTTTTTGTTTGTTTGTTTGTTTGTTTTGTGTTTGGGTTTTTGTTTGTTTGGTTTTTGTTTTTGTTTGTTTGTTGTTGTTGTTGTTGTTGTTTTTGTTTTGTTTGTTTTTTTTTTTTAATTTATTTTGTCCTTACACAGTTCCAGTTCTTTGTCTTTAATCAGATCAACCTTTTTGCAGGAATTGTGACAGTCACATCATCATCACTCTGTTCCCTGTCAAATCCCTCCCCAAACCCCTCCAGCTGCTTTGGAAGCTCCCGCTTTTCCGTGGAGCCCCTTGATGTGTAAAATGTGTGCGATGTTTTGATCAAAGGAGTTCTTGTACTTAATGCAAATTTCAGCACACGTACAGCAGGCAGATGGGAATGTATGGATCCAATCCTCTGGATCTTCACTGCCCCCCTGGGACACCAGTCCAGCAGGCAAGGAGGGCAGGGATGACTGGGGAGGAGAGGAATACTTCAACTTCCTTATTTTTAAGACTGTGTTAAGCTTTCTCCATTTATGATAATTTGAGCTAATATTCTGAACACCCACCAGCTAAGAGGTTACAATGACCACATTTGGGAAAACTTACCTTTTTAACTTACATATTAAAAAAAAAATCTTTTTGCAATTCTTTTGGCCACATCAAATGACCTTTTAGATTTAGAGAATCGTTTTCTGAAGGTTTATTTTCAAACACAGACCCAAATACATTAAGAAGGGACTGTTATCTGTGGGAATTATTGGTCCTTGCTGAGCAGTGTCATATTCAGTGAATGATTTTGAATGTATGTGAATATTGATTTTTGAATGTATGGGAATATTGATTCATCTGAAGTTTTCTTTCTTTTCCAGTCTCTGGCTATTCATGTGTACTATCTACAAATTTGTTATCTACCCAATTTTTAATTTTAGTTGTAAGGAGTTCTGAGGAGACAAGGTGCCCAGTCATTTTGGAATCTGCCCTAGAGTCATGAAGACTTTGATACTACTTTGATTTGGATGTTAGGAGTGGGATACAGGACTATCCTGTGTGTAGATATAGATATATATATATATATCAGATCCTTTCACAGAATCACAGAATGGTTTGTCTTGGAAAGATCATTAAAGCCCACCTTGTTCCAACACCCTGCCATAGACAGGGGCACTTTCCACTATCCCAGGTTGCTCCAAGCCCCATCCAACCTGGCCTTGGACACTTCCAGGGATGGGGCAGCCACAGCTTCTCTGGGCAACCTGTGCCAGGGCCTCACCACCCTCACAGGGAAGAATTTCTTCCCAGTATCTAATCTAAGCCTGCCCGCTGTCAGTGTAAACCCATTACCCCTTTTTCCTATCATCACATGCCCTTGGAAAAAGTCCCTCTCCAGCTCTCAGGGATGTCTTCCTGTCCTGTATCCTGTTTCAGGGACAATCCTCTTGCATTCCATTTCCCTCCTGGTAAAAAGAGTTTCTCTGAGTTAGAGGCAAGACACTGCTGACCTGTATGAATTCATTTTGCAATGGCTGCACAGAGAGAGTCCCTGCTGTCCACATGAAATCATTCCTTGGGAACCACTGAATGAGTGACCTCAGCAGTCCAAGTCAGCCAGCAGGCACAAGGCTTCTGGCATTCCTCTGGTTTGCTCATCCTGTGCTGCCTTGACAAGTGGAACAACAATGGAATAAAAGAGCACTGTCATTTTCTTGAGCTCAGGTCTTTGCTCTTTAGTTGCCTTAATTAAAAATTCATCGTTTGTCCTCATTTAGGATTCTGCAGAAAAAGGATACTGCTCTTGCACAAAGTTTTGGAATAGAGCCTCTGGAATGGGTAAAGTATGGAGGTAACTACCAAACCAGACATGGTTAGAAGACACAGTCTTCTTTTCCACGTCGCACACACCGCTCTGCCCTCCTTTTCTCAGGGCAGGCACAGCCACTCTGTGTCTCCCAGAGGTGTTCCAGGTTTGTATCTGAGTGCCTCAGTACCTGAGCTGGGGTTATTTACTTTTTAGGAAGAACATTGCACACCAAAAAAGGTAAGAGAGAACACCTGTGGTTTGACTTAAAATCCCAGCATGTTAAGGCTTGGAAGGCGCCTTGCAGACCCTCTAGCCCAGCCAGGGGCATTTCAGTTTGCCCTGAATTTTAACTCTTCGTGGCAATCTAACATTCTTGCACCAATGTCACTACTGGCCACGGCAGCTGAATCATCTTTAACACAGCTTTTAAGGGAATTTGTTCTTGAAATGTTACTCTATTTATTTAGAAACATTTTTTGCATGTCACAATATTAGCTTTGTAAGAGCATTACATCTGAACAAAACACATATACAGGGTATTTAACTGTCACATCATTTACAAGTTCAAGCAGCAGTGCAGTGTTAGATCTGCTCTGAACTTCGTGTGGGGTTTAATGTCATTTAGAGTTTTGATGCCTCTGGTTCTAGTCCATAAAATCAGTGTAGGGATGTGATCGTACAGGAAGATATCAGGAGTTACAATTAGGAGAGGTTCAGAAAAGAGGCTGAAGCTGCTGAACATTTGAAAACAAAGTGTACAAGCCAAGTTTTTTCCCTTTCTTCATACAGTTGTTGTTTTTCCAGCCCTCTTATCTGTATCCTAATAAAACCCCTCCTACAGTTTCAGAGAGGAACTGGAGTTGTGTGTGACAGAGAGGCAAAATTTCCTTGCTGTTTTGTTTTGATGTTGCTAGATCAGCTCTGGTGTCAGACTGTTTTGAAAATCTGTTTATTTTGAGCTAGTTACAGGCTGAGCTGCTGTGTTTATTTACCAAGCAGGTGCAGCAAGTGTAGAGATTTCTCAAGCTCCTGTTAGTTTATCCCAGTGCTGTCTTTCACTGTGATTTAAAACAGATTAATGTGAACCAAGTGTAATAAAAAGAAGCAATAAATATGTTACAAAATATGTAATAAAAAGAGGACTGTTAAGACATTTGATAGATTTCACCCTTAAAAAGCAAATTGTTGTCTGTAGAGGTGCACATTCCTAGAATCATGGAATGGTTTGGGTTGGAAGGGACCTTAAAGATCATCCAGTTCCAACCCCCTATTAGTTTAAAAACGTTCATGGTATAAATTAATGCTCTTCTTTTACAAAACCTTATCCTTTCATAAAATGAGTTATTAATTTTATAGTCGTTGCTATTTTGATCTCGAATGCATGTGTTCAGTCTCACCATTGGGTTGATCTTTGTGGGTTGGAAAGTTTCAAGACAATTGTTTTATTTTTTTTTTCTAAGTGTGTTTTATCCCCTCCAGAAAAATCTGTTTTGTGCACAGAGTTGCCATCTTCCACTGCTTGTTTTAATGTGGTACCTGAGAGATTGAACCACAGAGCTATTGGAAAGCAGTGTTGTCGTGGAAAGATAAAAAGATGAATTTTAGATCCATGAAGTTTGGCAACAGAGCTTCTGGAATTTCAAGTTTATCTGTAATTTCCCTGCAGTGCAGACTACACCTTTTCTCTAGGGCTGCTGAGGAGTTGCAGCAGTTTTATTTATATCCAGTGGAAATCATGAGAAAGTTCTCAGCACTAGTTTTTCTGTGCATAGATCAGTCCCTGCACCACTTCCAGTCAGTCTCTGCCTGAGAAATAGCCCACAGGCTAAAATTAAGAAGAACAAATTCAATAGCAATAGGAGAGTTATTTTTTAAGCTACTGTGCTGAACAATGTCCCCTCAGAAAAATAGCACAAATGCATGACTATTGACCCCAATAAATGAGGAACTGAGGCTGCTGTTGTCTTCCTCACGCTGCAGCTGGAGTGTGAAGTACTGGAATTACCGGAAAGTCACCTGTGGAATATCTGACATCCTTAAATACAGGCTTGATGATGTTTATTTTTAAGTACACAGAGCAACAATCCTTCATTATTTCGCCTTTTCACTCTGAATTAAAGTATTTGTCTTGAATTTCAAGAGACAACTCGATACATTCATTGGTGAGCTAAAATAAACTGCAGTGAGCCCACAGAGGAAGAGATTCTATAGGAGAATGGCTTTTACTCTCCTAGACTGGCCAAATATTTGCAGCTTTGCAATGACTCATCCTTTTTGCTCTCTTCTTCAGCAGAATTTTGGAAGGAGATAATGGTACTCTTAGAACAAAAGAAGATCAAGTCCTTTCTTGGTGCTTAATTTTATCAGAACCAAATTTTTCATTACCACAGAAGAGAGCAGAGCTGCCCCTGTTCATCCCAACTGAGGACCAAACCTTTTATCTTCTGCTTTTATTCATATTTATTGTTTATTTTACAATAAATGCAACTCTTTAGCATCCATTATTATTATTTTTATGCAAGGAAATACTCAGGCCTGGGGATGTATCCTGATAAAAGTTTGCAAATGTATGGATTTGGGCCATCCTGAAGGTTGGGATTAAAAGGAAGCCCGAGTCATCGGTGTGGTGTCCTGCTGTCACCAACCACCTCATGGCATGAGGTGAATTCAACCACAAAACTGCCTGTGATGTTGTGTTTGCCTTTTCCCCCAGGTTGTACCATGGGTTTAACAACTCTTTTTCTTTCTCCTCCCTTCTTTTCACCTGTTCCTGCCCTCCTTGCATAGGGATCATCTGCTGTGGCAGACACATTCCTCATCCTTGGTATTCTCAGGGTTGCAGTTTCCTGATGAAAGAGAGTTCTTTGGGACAAGGTTTTAAGAAGCTGAGTCCTCAAAGCAATGCCCAATAAAGTGTTCTCATTCCTGGCTCTTCACTCCAGCCCTGGGCACTACAGCAGGATCAGTCAAGATGCCTGAAGGGCTGTGTTGGGAACTGGGCTATGGAGTTTGTCTGCCTTAAAAACACGTGTTTGGGTCCTCAACCATTATACAGTTCTTAAATATGATTAAAAGTTGTAAAGTAAATGCCCATAAACATGCACATCACTTATGGAAACCAGAAGGGAGGAAAAAACCCTTGAGACTTACTTCCATTTATTTACTTTTTGTCTTGTCACAGTTAAATGGAAGCACTGTTTTCTAATAAAATAAGGGAATATTCACAGAATTGTAGAATAGTTTGGGTTGGAAGGGAGCTTCAAGATCATTTCCTTCCAACCCCCTGCCATGGGCAGGGACACCTTCCACTGTCCCATCCAACCTGGCCTTGGACACTTCCAGGGATGGGGCAGCTACAGCTTCTCTGGGCAACCTGTGCCAGGGCCTTCCCACCCTCACAGGGAAGAATTTCTTTCTGATATCTCATCTAAACCTACTCTCTGTCAGTTTGAAGCCATTCCCCCTTGTCCTGTCACTGTAAAATAAATATTCTCTGCCTGTCTTTTTTATATCTCCCTTCACATATTGGAAGGCCACAATTAGGTCACCCCAAAGCCTTGTTTTTTCCAGGCAGAACAATCTCAGTTCTCTCAGCCTTTCCTCATAGGAGAAGGTTCTGTCCCTCTAATCACCTTTGTGGCCTACTCTGGACTTTCTCCAACAGGTCCAAGCCTTCCCTGTGCTGACAAAACCCAGAGCTGGAGGCAGCACTGCAGGTGGGTCTCACCAGCGTGGAGCAGAGGGGCAGAATCCCCTCCCTGGATCAGGCCATGCTGCTTTTGGTGCAGCCCAGGACACAACTGGCTCTCTGGGCCATGTCCACATATTCTGGGCTGTATTCTCACTGCTGATCCACCTCTGCATGACCAAAAGAAAAAAAACCACATTCAGCCTCTGTGTGCAGGGTGTGCTGAGGACAAATCCTGCACACAGGCAGTCGAGTCTGTGAGCATCATTTCCAGAAAGGTGTTTTCATCCACGGCTTGTGCATGTTTCAGTAACACCTGCACTACTGGAACGTTCCATCTGAAGGGCTCAGAGCACACTGTAGGTTCAGGTTTAGCTAATTGATAGCAGTCACTGAAAGGCGGGAAGGATTCCCATCTGCAGGCACACCAGGAGGCACCTCAGCCGATAAAACATCCTGCTCAAGGTCAGAAAGACGAGTCGGTGGCAAAGCTGGAGCAGAACGTGGAGAGGTGAGTTAATACATCCTGATGGCAGCCAGCTGCCTCGCTGCAGCTGTGCCCACAACATTGATCTGATCCTTGGTGAGACCCAGGGAACTTCTCTGGACAAAGAATCTCACATAAAATCCAACCATTTAGCAGCCCTCGAGAGAAGCGAGAGGTGAAGGGTTGGGCTGTCACCGCTGTGGTGCAGGCAGCAATTGCTAAGCACTGAAGTGCTGATGTTTTCCCTCTCCATCCTTGATGCCTGTTTCCATAAGGCCTTGGTCCTGTGTAAAACTATTTGCTAGACTCTCAGCCTGGTGAGTGAGTCCTGTGATCCCAGAGTGCTTCAGCCTGCAAACCCTTCACTGCTCAGGCTTTTTAAAATGCAGTATTCAAGGATCTCCCCATTTTGACTTGCTAGTCATGTTTCTGGAAGCAGAAGCACCTAAATCACAACTCAGTTCCTGGAGCCTGAAAAGAGAAATGCAAACCTTCAATGCCTGCAGTGAAAGTGCTGTGCCTTCAGAGGCAACCTGCAAACTAGGGGTAAATCAAAAACCAGTGAGTTAAAAAACTTTGGACAGTGTCCTTAAGATAAGCTTTAACATTGGGACAATCCTGAAGTGGTCAGGAAGTGGGACCAGGTGTTCCCTATCCCATGTGGGTAAATATAAAAATGACTGCAGGAAGGGGTGAGCAGCATCTCACTGCCCACAGCCAACCAGAGCAGAGATACCCCAACCTTCCCTAACTCCAGCTGACAGGTGAATCTTCTTGGCAGAGCCAACAAACCCCATCCCACCGTGGGGTCACACAGGGGAATGTGTGATGAATGAATAGATCATCAGGTCTGGTGAAATACCTCAGACAGTGAAAGCTTACTTCCCCATGGCTGATCCTTGATTTTATGTCATCTTGAGGTGCCTTTTTTCCTCATCCTTTCTTACACAAGACCACAAGTAGCTTCATCTCCCCTGCAGGGACCTGAACGTATTAAAAGGTCACTGCTAGATCAAAATGAATATGCTTTTAAAAAGAAGTATTTCCCTCGGTTCCCAGTCCTGCCATGGTAAAGCTGTAATAAAAAACATCCACAGTTTACCTGCATGATTTTTACAATTTATCAGAGCATATTGAAAACCAGAGTCATTCTTCTCCCACTAGTCACTTGTTCTTGCTGGTTTTACACTCACTGAGGCAGCAATTGTGCCAAAGCTTGCAAGGAAATATTTAAACACTAATTAACTTCTTAATTCTGTGTGTGGGCAGGCCCCCTGTTCCATGTGGAGCACAACTGATTTTCGAGATATTTGTTTGGGATTTCAGGGTGTTTGCATATTGTGTATGGCTCCTGTGTATGTGCTGGTATGTGTGTGGGATGCCTCTGGCTGTGTTTGCCTGCAGCTGAGCCTGCACCACATTCCCCTTAGAACAGGCAAGTTTTCCAATATGAAAGTTCAAAAAAAAAAAAAAAAAAACAAAACCAACACTCTCCTATTTTATTTCACTCATGGGATAAAAGGCAGCAAATTCCTTTTGGAGCTGCATTGCAGTGGCACAATAAATGCTTGTCCCTTCTGGCTGTGGGGTTCTTGGGGAGATCAGTTTTCAGCATCTGTCCAGCAGCAGACCAGCCTGGAGTATTCACCCTCCAAAGAGGTTTTCCTTTTCAGTTTTTCCAATAAACGGATCTGCATGGTGTTCCTGCTAATGCCAGTGTGATTTTCTCTGGGAGGTGGTTAAGCGTGTGGCTAGAAATTGTACTAATGGTGACTAAGATTGCTGGTGGTTCCATATTCCCTTCCCACTCTGCTTCCTCTTCACAAGTCCTGGTCTAGTGGGAGGTGTCCCTGCCCATGGCAGGGGGTTGGAAATGTTTGATCTTTAAGGTCCCTTCCAACCCAAAGCATTCTGTGATTCTGTTAAGTCACCTCTGCTGTGGCACATCAGAAATGGCTGGGAGAGCAATACTGAGACTCTGCACTGAACCTGAATAGAAAATACACCCAGGCTGTTTGTTTGTGTGTGTTGCATGAGAAACCTTCACAGAAAGCGAGTTCTTAATGCAAAATTCGACCCCAAAGCATTAAAAAATTCTGCTACTATGAAGAGACTTCAAAATGGTTTGTTTTGAACAACTGTGGCGATGGCTGTGACTCAATAATCCAGTTTATAATGTAGCCCTTTCTTCCCCAGAGCTGCCTGGACAGAGCAGGGGTGAGACACAACTCGTGCACACCCGTTTGTAGCAGTTTCTTCTCACCATTCAAGACCAGGGAACTTCCAAGGGGGGAGAAACAGGTCGAGGTTTTGGAGCCAGAAATCACAGAGAAGCCAGGGACGTTCACACACAGCTCAGGTGGAACTGCTCTCACTGAACTTCAGTGCAATAGTTTCATTTCCTAGTACTGGGGGAAAGGTGTAGGTGCTGTAGGGACAAGAAGACCGTGGGGAGCACCTGGGCTGCAGACAGCTGAATCTGGGAGGCGTGAGTCCCACCCTTTGGGACTAAACCCTGTTTCCAGCCCCAAGGAATGCCGGGGTAGCACTGAAGGACTTGTTGCTTCACGCCTGCTGGAGGCACATGAGGGTAGATTAAATCAGCCCAGCTGTATTATCTCCTTCGTGATTGCCCTCGGAGCAAGAGCGAGGTGCTGCAGGGACCCTCCTGTTCTGTTCTACAGAGACTCACCCAGATGTTCCAAGGTACAGATGTGCCCTTTGCAGGGGAGGAAACACCCACCCAGGACTTTTAAATCAGTTTTCCCTTTGATTTGCTGCCTTCTGTGGGATTTGTCTTAACACTTCCAAGGGAACCATGTGTGTAACTTGGGTAAAGCTGAGAATTAACCTGAAATGTTTTTTTCTCTCTATTATGTTGCACTTAATAGTGTTGCACTTACACTTCCCATGTGCTGAGAGAGCAGGGAATTACCCAGTAAATGTTAGCAGAAGCCAACATTTAGGCTTTTATTATCACTTGATAAACCCATGTAAACCCCATTAAGGCTGAGAGGAGTTCTGTGTGTGTATCAGGGGAAAAAGGGACCATTTGCTCTCCAGTGCATGTCACTAATTAAAAATTTAAGAGCATATAGTACATAATTATATTAGACTGTAGGTTAATGCTCCTGAATGAAAAGTGCCAGATGAGCTGAAATGCTTGTACAGAACAGGAGAAAACCCTGGCTGCCTCTGTGCAGTGAGATGGTGTGCTCTCTGTGAATAGTCCCAGTTATTCCCTGCTCCAGGGCTGGGGGCTGATGGAAACAGGCTGTGACCTTGGTCAGGATCTGCCAGGCAGGAAAACAATGCAGGGAAAGACAAGAGGACAAGTCCTGGCACCTATGAGCCCGTTCCATGTCCTCTGCTGAGCCCGTTTCTGGTGGTATCTTACTCTCCAGTGCCAGCAGCAATGTCTTACTCCCCACCTTTCACCTTGGGACAGCCTGTGGCAGCCATCAGATAAGCCTGGGTTTAAGGCAGGCTGCTCCCTTGGGAAGAGCCCAGTGCCATCAGACCCTAAATTCCCATTGATACCAACCTCCAGAGCCATTCCAGAGATGTGTGCCTGCAGGAAGGGTGTCACCTCCCTGTGGGCACAAAGCCACCAGCATGGTCCAGACAGGATGCTCATGGGTGCTCACCTGGAGTAGGAAACACAATTCCATACCTTCTGTCCCTGTATAATTATAGTTCAATGCACAACACTATCTTAGAGCCACATTAGAGTTAATGTGACTGTAAGTAGCCAGTGATCTTTGCTAAAGACACAGATAATTGAAACAATTGCAGCAGTTACACAAAACCCCTGTCCCTGCCAAGACAAAGGCGTGTGCAGGACACCTGGATGGAGAACGGCTTCTATGGAGCTGAAAAAAGAAGTCCCAGCCTCTGGCACAAAGATGATAAGTACAGTCCCAAGGAAAAGGACCATGAAAGAGATTTTTTTTATTGATTCTTCTCCAGGTTAAGGAAAAGAAACCTCCAAAGTTCATGTAAGTAAAGAGAACAGGACCAAAGAAACACCCGGCTCTGCTAGAGGTTTCCCTCAAGCTAGAAAAAAACTCACAGGGAATTGAAACCTCATATTTCAGTTAATATGCATTTCTGACAATCCTTACATTTTATGGCAAGATGAAAGTCCACGGGAAAGTGCACAGCCCAACTTTTTAGTGCGACTATCAGCTTATTCCCATTTCCTTATAAATCTTCTACAGGCTCAGAAAGTCCCAGCAACACACACACACAAAAAAAACCCAAACCTTTTAAGTTTCTGTCATGTGATTTACAACCCTGGTTTGCATTTCACGTCCCTTCTGGAAGTGAAAGTTGAGCTGATTTTTTTTTTTTTCTTTCTCCTTTTTCTTCAACGAGAAAAGAGCAGCCACTGAATTCATAGCGGGTCAGTGTGAGATGCATCAGGGCGTGGTTTGGCATTTATGCCGAGAATCTCCTGCCGTCCCCCCACCACCCACAGCCGCCATAGCAACCGCGGCGCGGAGGGGCTCGACCAGCAGAACGTGCTGGTCCATGAATGCGCTGGTTGTTTCACCATTGTGCTCGTTCTCTGAGAGCTTCGTTCCCGCTGAAGGCAAAACAAACAAACAGCTCAGACTCTGCCGTTTTGGAATGTGGCGGAGGATTCAGCTGCGTGGGCAATTAGCGAGAAGAGACCTCAAATGATAACGTCACCTTCGCACTTGCACAGAAGCTTTTGGAGGTGCTGCGAGGAAGTCGTCTTTGCAGTGGACACGAGGTTCAACCAGGAGAAGCAACAGTTTGCCGAGAACTTCATGCAGGACAATACTTGTTCATTCATCTGTGTTTGAATATTTAAGTAATTAATGCCATTATTCTGAGGTACAACAGCCTGAGTTTCGCCAAGGCTTGTGCGAGTCAAGAATTTGCTGCAATTAAAAATATGCAGCTTGTAAAACGCAGGAACGCTGTTTTTAGCACATTCTTATAATGTGTTAAGGACACTTTAAAAGTGTGCTAAAGCATCCAGCTTGTTCTTCAACACTTACTTTCTTCACAGTTTGTTCCCCCATGAAAAGCTACCTCCAACGGTGTGGGCTTTTCTCAGCTGCTGCTGTGATCCCACTCTGTTCCACCCACTTCCAACTTCCCCATATCCCTCTGTATCACTTCCAGGCACTAATTACTCCATACTCCTTGTAGGGATCATTAGTCAAATATTTCACTCAAAAAACTGCCTTACATAGTGTCCATAGACAGCTCTAAATCCAAGAACAAATTGTTCCTGTTACGTATTCACCCTTTTTGCGTTTTGTTTTTTTTTTTTTGTTGTTGTTTTGTTTTTTTTGTTTTGTTTTGTTTTGTTTTGTTTTGTTTTTTTTTTCCCCTCATTGTGCTTCCAGCCATCTCCCAGTAGAGCTGAGCAGAAAACCCCCACACAAAGGGAGGGACCGCACTCCAGGCAGGATCTGCAGCCAGATGGATCATCCTGATGTGAACCACCCCTGTCTGACCTTTGTGCAACTGTCGTCTTTGGCTACTGGCCTTTGAAGTGATGGGATAAGAGGTCTCCAAAAGGGGCAGGTGAGACGAGGGAAATAAATGCTACTGAGATATGAGCCCAGCAAAAAACTTATTTTTAATGTCTCTCTCCTGTGCAGCATTCCCACGTGTTGCTGCTCTCCAGCCTTTCCCTTTTTCTCTTGCTCAAGCTGGTCAGTACATAATCCTTCCTTCCTTTTGAGGGAAAAGGCACAGCAGTTCCCTGCCTCAGCCTGTGATCTCTGTCCCTTGGTTTAGCCTCTCTCTTGAGAGATCAGACAAGAGCCTTGGAAGAGCTTGTCCTGAGACAGGCTGTGCCACCAGATTCACATCTCTCAAACAATGCAGCATTTCCTTGGCACCGGGATCAGAACAGAGACAGAAACCACAGAATGAAAACAGAGCTGGAGGATCCCAGCCCCAAATTCTTTGGCCACATTCACACTCAAAATCTGGTGCACAACAGGCTCCTAGTCCTGGCTTTGTTGGCTGGGAGGACCTGCCAGAGCTGCCGTAGCTGTGGTCGGACCAGGCACCTGGATTTCTCCTGGAGAGAAAGGTCGGTGTGTTCCCCATCTAAGGTGGCAGGACCTGACCAAGGTGTGTACGTGGTGTGGGAACTTGGACTGTGGCTGATGACATGGGATGTTCCTGCTGATGAGGCTGAAGACAACTTTGGATATTGGATTTCTCCCTGAAGGTTCTTGGATCAGTGTCCAGCCACCCCTTCGCTTTCTTTGGACAAGCTAAATGGACTAAGCCCCGTAAATCTCTCCCTGCAAGTCATCTTTCTCAGACTCGTGCACATTCTTGTGCCTCTTTCTTGAATTGTCTCCAGCTTTTCAACCTCCCACTTGCTTTGTGGACATAAGATCAGGGCACAATGGGTTGGCAGCAGTTTTGGGAGACGGGGAATACCCAGACAACATTATCATCCTCTTCTCCCTGGATTTCCTCTGCTTATACATACAAAGATTAGGTCAGTTCATGGACAGTTGATTACTCACTTTTACTTGCAACCCTTTTTTGGTCACGGCTTTCCAGTGTAGAACCACCACAGCCCCCACCAGGCAAAGCTCTTCTTTCTTTTATCTTGTGACTTGGTTGCACTTTCTTACCTTCAGATTGCCAATTAACTGTTTGTATCAGTGACCTGATTTCCTTCTTTTAACCATTTTCCCAGCCTTTTTCATCCGAAAAATCTGTTGATAATGATTTAAAGGTTTTTTTCCTAAGCTGCTGATAAAATACAACAGTGTAGAGCCAAGAACCAGTCCCTGCGGGATCTGTCCAAACACACACCCACTCAAAGAAAATTTCTCTGGTTATAATTATATTTAAGACCTGAAGTTAGCCAATTCTTAATCCATTTAATGTGTTTCACAGTGAGTTTGTATTGTTTTAGTTACTTCATCAACTGTTACAAGACACATTTCTTACAGTAGAGCTGTAAGACCCAGCATCGGTTCCCTCATCAGCCGGACTTGAAACGTAATGCAAAACTCCCCCGAGCTGCATTAAAAATGGGGTAATGGGAGACACAGTGTTCAACTGCCACATTTGGGTACCAGCAGCAAGGTGGGTACACCAGCACAGCACTACAGAAATTACTTTTGCCCCCACAGCCTTGCTCTTGGCAAGGTGAAAAGCTGCTGCAGATGGTGCTGATGGTTCAGGCTCTCCCTTCCGAAGGTGATTATACGATCCACCGAGCGGTGTCCTGGAGGAGAGTCTGCTTTTTTTGCCACCCCTTTGAAAACAGAGAATCTCTTGTTTGTAATTCCATAAAGGCTTTGTAAGCTGAAGGTGTTCAAGAACAATTTCTGATGTGCTGGAGGTAACCTCAGCCTTCCGTTCGGGTATCGACCGAGCGCAGTCCCTCTGTGGCTTCTCAAGCACTTGGAGGGCAACGTGGGTAAAATGAGACTTTGAGGCAGGATGTTTATCTTCTTCTCTCAGAGTGTTTGGTGTGATTTTTATCAGGGAATGAGGTTAATCAGACTGTCTTTCCTTTCTCCAGCTATAGCAGCATCTGCACAATATGCTCCGAATGTATTTCCCTTGTTAGGAATGGATAGAAGGGGGTTCAGGTTTTGGTACGTATTTTAGTGACCTGTAAATGGTATGGTCAGTACCAATTCAGTCATTTCCCTGGATGCAAAGTGGGTAATTCAAAAAAATTTCCTTTTCAAATACACCTTTTAACCTCAGAGAAGGGACTTGTGGAAGATGCTGGTCTGCTGTGGGAATGAAATTCATCTATTTGCATTAGCCTTGGATGTCTTGACTTCACCAAAAGACAGACAACCCACAAATTATATATACACACAAAATGAAACAATTGTTATCTGGATTTAGATTGGAGAATGAACAGGATGTTAATGAGATAATGTCTAGGCATAACATGTTCTCACACCTTGGCACAAGAATGTATAATCATGTCTTCTACACTGCCTGTTTAAAAGGACAGACTCCAGGGACAGCTTTTCAGGATTCCATACCTATTTATTTCTATACATGTGTTAGGATTAGGTTATATATAATGTCAACGTTTCTTAGTGTAACTAAATTCTGATTTAATGCTTACAAATAAATGTAAACCTTCAAGAATAATGAAAAAAACAGGAAGCCCTGTCAGAGGGAGGGTAACTCAGCAAGGGCAATGCTGTCCCACTGGAAACTGTATCTGCTGCCTAAAATTAACTCCTTTGTGGTGCAGCCCAACAGCACTTTCAGGCTGGGTTTCATTGCTGAAGTGGGGATTTTTCAGCAGCAACTGCCAGAACAGAAACCATTGCAGGGATGAAACAGGGAAGCAACATCCCTGCAGCCAGGCTTTAATTCATGCTAATGTGCCATTAGGGCAGGCTGTGATTGCAGGACCGACCACACACAAATCTCGTTCCAGCTGCGGCAGCCGCCTGACACGAGGTGGGTAATGGATGATCCGAGTTCTTATCACTCAGCAAACTGTTTGGGGAAGAATTTCTTCACAGAAATAGCAGAAAAGAAAAGGAAGCTCGGCTCTGAAGGGGTGGGTCACTTGTGAGATGGAGCAAATCCTCTCCTGGTGATACTCTCTCTGCTCCTGTAGCTCCCACTGGTGTTCCAAGAGCCCAGCCCTGCTGAGAGCATGGAACATGAGGCAAAAATTCTGACTCAGCTGCATTTTTTCTCCTCCCCTGATCTTCAGAAAGGACTGAAAAAAATTGTGGCTGCTGCTAATCATTAATCACTCTGAAACCAAACCTGGCCTTGCAGAACTAACTGTGGCAGTCAGAGCACCGGGGAAACTGGAGTGGGGAAGAAAGTGTTCAGCTGGTTTCTAGATGTCTCTAATTTGGGGGTTCCCATGTTTCATTTCTGTGCTTTATTTTTAGTGCTGTAAATTACACTGTTGAGAAGCTTTTCTTTTTGCACCATCTGCATTTTCCTTTGGACAATTACATCCAAAATTAAATGTACTATTCCCTGCTCACCCCCGATTTTAATGGTGTCCTTCTACTGCCTTGTCTGTTTGCTGATTCCAGCCAGGAATGAAAGAGCCTGCATCGTGCTACCTAAACCAGGAGAAAAGTCCTGGCTGCCAAGCCTCCAAGCTCACCACCAGCACCAAAGCCACTTCACTGGGGCAGGAAGGGAACCATCTAGAAGGCAGAAAGTCCCAGTATAAACTGGTGAATGCAAACTAAAGGGTGACAGTCAGATGCTGAAATTTATCTCTGGACCATTGGCTTTTTACACACTTTGTGTCCTGTGGTTCCTTTGCAGAAGTATCACTTAACTGGAGCATGAGGTTCCATTTGCTGATCCCTATCCAGGCTCCTGAAGGTGGGGGGAAAATCACCCAGGTGGTCAGTGATGCTGGGAAATGTCCACGAGGCAACTTGTGCATGGCACAGTCCTGTTTTGATCCCACATTTGCTGTCAGAGGGAAGGTGCTGGACCCTCAGGACCCCAGGTCCTTCCAGACCCACCTTGGGGGCACACTCCTCACCTCCACACTCAGCCTCAGGCTCTTTCACTCTCTAGTGAAGATTGGTGAAAAAAAAACCTCTTTGAGGTTTTCAAAGCTGTGAAACCAAATCCTGGCAGCTGAGTTTTCCTGATGCTAAAACTCCTGAATCATCTTTCTTAAGGTCCCTTTAGCTGTCATTTTTATACATCTTTTATGCATCTTTTTGGTTTCTCCTTTGGGTCTTTGCACTGGTGTAGTGTTGCATCAACCAGCAGCCGTTCGTGGCTGGCACCAGCACGTGTGAAGGAAACAGAGAGGAACCCTTGTTTGGAGAGGAAATAAAGGTGAACAATCACATGGACCTTACAAACATATTGGAACACAATAAAACACAGATGGTTTCATCTTTGGCAGTGAGGGAGCAGCATTGTTTAAACACAGACATTTAAAGACCATACAGATAATTTCCAGAGAGGAGAAGGACGATCCTGTGGTCTGTTTTGCAGCTTGGACATGCCTCAGTCCAGCAGCAGCCCCTCCCTGTGTGTAGGGCTGCCTTGCTGTTTGGTATCTGGCAGGTGAGTCGCTCCCTGCACTGGGCTGCCTGTGGGATTTTCCCAGCTGTAACTTTGAAGTTGGCTGTTTCGCCTGTTCTGCGATGTGGTGATGTATGTTTATAGTTTGTGAAGCACCTCGGGGTGAAAGGCCTTCTGTAAATGCTGTTATTCATCCAGGAATAACGGGGCCTGTCCTTTAACTGTGAGCTGGAGCCGTTCCCACACCCCACCACCACACTCAGCTGTTTATTATTTTTCTTAGAGCGGCGCCCAAGGATGAAATGGGAATGGGGGTGCCTTGTGCTGAACGCCGTGCGGATGGAAATGTCATCTTCTCACCAACCAGAGAGGAAAGGGCTGTGGGAAGGGAAGTGTTTTACACTCTGGGCCTGAGAGTCTTTCTTTCTCAGCTCAGCAAGGATGATCAGAGGCCAGAAGGTCTCCACATTTTTCCTCAAACTGAACCTAAAAGCGGGGCCCTACAACAAGAACAGCCCCACCCAAGCAGATGGACAACCCTTTCCACTGCTGATGGCAGAGACTCGTGCCAGGGGCAGTTCACCCAAGCAGGTTCAGACACCAAATTTAAGCTGAGATGAACCACATCCTTCCTGAACCTGCGTTTCCCCCCTGATTAAAAGAGCAAATCATAAACCAAACCCAGATGTGGGCACTCACAGGTGATTTGCAGGTTGGGATGAGAGGAGCACCCAGGGAGAAGACTGGATGCTCCCTGTGGGCAATCACCACTATTCCTTTCTGTACAAATGGAAAGGTCCCTCGAGAGACGTTGTCCCAACCTCGGGGCTGAGCCACACACTGTCCCCTTTTCCTTTCCTTTACAGGAGGTGAAGGAATCAAAGATATGAACCCTCCCAGCTAGAGGGAGCAGTGGAATGGTGGGAGTGTGTACATCCAACCAGAGGGGGATAAGTAGAAACACTGCAGTGAATTAAATGTTGTGTGTCTGACAAGAGACCAGTCAAAGCTGCAACAAACCTCCGTTTATGCCCCTGGGAATGGAGCATGTCTTACAGGATGCCAAGGACAGTATTCATGTTAAAAACAAATAAATAAAGGTCTTCTGTGTGAAATTCACACTGAATGTGTTTGTTAGTGCCTCACAGAGGAATTTGGACTTTCAGGTTTTTGGGCTGTGGGTCTCTCAGGGCGATTTGTAGCCTTGGTAAAAGTGCACCTGCTTAAAACTGTGACAGATCATTCTGGGTATAAAGTAGATGATGAGGTAAAATCCAGCTTTCAGAGCCTGCACTTTGGGGCTGGAACTTGTGCACGAACAGAAGTGCCTGTGGCTTCCCTGCTTCCTGGCTCCTACTGACTCAGAAAGGTTCCAGCAGAACCTCTCCTCCTTTAGGCATTTTAACATCCATTTTTGGCAGGGCTCCACCGTATCAGCAGTGTATAAAGATACAGAATAAACCAAACCTAGCAGAAGGAAATAATTTTGAACAGCACATGAGGCCCTCCCTATGAAAACACTGGGAGGGACACCTTGTTTAGAGATCTCACCTCCAACCCTCTTACCTGGTTCTGCTGCCTTTTCATTTGGGTTTCATGCACGGCCAAGCCTCTTCACTAAGTCGAGACCAATTTCTTTGGAGTCGGGCCCAGGCTCTTAGAAGCTGGTTGGAAAAAATGGAGATATTAGATAGGTATTAAAAATTAGGAAGAAATTCTTTACTCAGAAGGAGTTGAAGCACAGGAACACATTTCCCACAGAGGTTGTGGGTGCCCCATCCCTGGACACATTCAAGGCCCAGTTGGACAGGACTCTGAGCAACCTGATCTCGTTGATGTCCCTGCTCATTGCAGGGGGGTTGGACTGGATGAATTTTAAAAGTCCCTTCCAACCCAACCAGTTTTATGATTCTACGAACTCTATGAGCTGCAGTGAGATTTTAACTCTTCCTGGGCTGGTCAATGTTTTTTTTTCTGCCAAGGGGGATCCACTCCCCAGCAGGGAGAGGAATCTCAGTACATGGCACAGTTTGAACCGGTCCCAGTCTCTTCTTGCTGTGGTTATGAAGAGTTTTTTCAGAGAATTTAAGGAAGTTTTGGTTATTTCAGGAATGGCTGCCTCCTACTCCTGGAGCAATTACTGCTACACCCCCTCCCTGGCCTGTTTACATCTGCCTGGACCAAAAAGCCATCATTAATAAGGTGGTGTTTTGTACCACCGTGTGTGTCTTTCCTCCTGTAAATCCCATGGACCTGCCAGTGCTCAGCTTTGTGAGCAAACACCACTGCACCAGGTGTATCACCAGGCACAGACTTGCCCTGTTACCCACCAGCTTTGCAGCACTAGAATTCGTTGCACCAGTACAAAGTGACATTACCTTATTTTCCCACTGCAGTAATTTATTCTTGGGACTTGGTGCTGATATTTAAAACACCCAACAACCCAATGTAAACACACGCTCTGACTCAGTCCTGGTGTACTTTAAAAGACACAACCTATAAACATCCCTTCCTGCCGAGGCCCAAACAAAGGCAGAGGGCTTTCCTCCGAGCAGGAGCTGCAAGGTTGGCTTTGAACATCTTCTGCAGATGCTGCAGAGTCCCCTGCAGCTCTCTGCTTTTATCCTGTTTCTTCCATGAATTTTATTTATTACTCCCCAGACTGACAATGTCTAATAGCACCCCTCCATCATGCTGTCTGGTGCAGCAGGGCAGAGGCAGTGGTTTGCCTAAAAGCACCTTCCAAAATGCCACTGGCAGATTTGTTTTATCCATCGAGGCAGATCACGTGCCCAAGCAAATTGTTTAATTTCCGGTGGCTGTACGAACACTTTCCTCCTTCATTCTTCATGTTTCTGACAACGGCAGGAATTGAAAATGTTTGTGAGCTAAAAGAAATCTGATACAGTTGCCCAAGGGGAGTGAGGGGAGGCTGATTTGTATGACTGGAGCATTAAAACTGCTGAGTACAACCCGTGTGTGAACAGCAGTTTGTGCCCAAGAGAAAAAGTAGAGGGGAAAAGAGACCGTGACCCGTTTAGCTGTTAAATATGGAGATATTAAAGCTCTGACTATAGAAGTTGGGGGGTATAGAGAGAGGTGAGTGTGTGGTGCCTGTAAAGGGGATTACAGACCATGGGTTCACATTAAGAGGTGAGCTGCTTCTGGAGCTTTTATCCGTAATAAATGGAGAGAAATACCGGGTAATGGGAGACTTCAATCATAAAGATGTATGCTGGGAGTCTCATATAACCAGAAATAAATCTCTTTGAAGTTTCTCAAATGATGTGTGATCATTTTCTAGCCCAGGAGATATTACACCCAACACGAGATAACAGTATTTCAGATTCCATCCTGACAGATTGGTCTGTGTGTTGGAAGCTGACAGTGTCTGAGGAACATATGGCTGGGACTCGGATTCAATAGAGGCAGGAGAGAGGATAGAGGATGGACCAGCACAGTAATGAATATATTGGGTAGCTCTAGAGGGATAATTTCCCAGGACTGAAGCAGCATAAAAAGAATGAAAGCTGGGCTTTCTATAAGAGGATTTTACCAGCTGACCAACCACCTTGATTTCACAGTGATGTGAGAGGGCAATTTCCATTAAAATCCCATCCTTCTGAAAAGGGAGACTGTCACTCACTGCAAGACACTTGACTTAATAAATTGTTTTGGGCAAATAAAATCTACCTGAAAGTGGAGGGATGCAAAGCTGTGCTGTCCCCACACTGCCAGGGTGAGTTGGGGGACAGCCTGAGGGGGGAATTTTGGCCTTTGGTGGCTGAAACGCTGCGACCTTTTTGTGTGTTCAGGCTTAGAAAGTGTTGGAGGCTGGGCTGAGCTGGTGTTGGTGGGAGGGAGAAGCTGGAGACAACCCAAGGGCTACAAAAATATTTCATAGCCAGATGTAGGAGCTCTGTCTGTTGGGTTTATCCAAAGAAGATCATGGGGTGACCTGGTGTCTGTGGGCTTTGTGGGGGAAGCACCAGGTCACTGGGTCGAGAGCAGGGCTAGAGGAGGAGACTGTGCTGTGTGCTGTCAGGATTGAGCTGGTGGTTCTTCCTGCCTTTAAAATAAAACCTCTGAATCTGCAAAATGCTGTAAGGACACTGGTGATATTTGATTATACAAGCGGTGTTCCACACCATTTTCTGGAATGATGCAGCATTGTCTGCCACAGGCAGCAGACTGGGCAGGGTGCTGGGAGAGGCTGGTTCCAGCAAGACACACTTTGAGAACAGTATTCAAAGGCTCTCTGCTTTTGGATGGAGCCTCATGAGCTATCAGCCCCAGGCTCGAGCCAGTAGATGGGAATTTTGGGTCCTGGAGCCCCGGCATTCTAGCAGGAGAATGGGAAAACTAAGTTCAAAATCAGAATTACTGTGAGATGGCAAAATATTGTGGAAAAGGCTGAAGGCTTTATGCAAAGCTGACTTTAGCTATGCCACTACATCCCCCTCAGGGGACCCATATCCTCCTCTTGCAACAGGCAAGTCACTGCCTTCCCGTGTGTCCACTGCCTTGGCTGCAATACAGTATTTCACAGAGCATATTGGCACCTCCAGTGCACAACAGCTCTTTAAGTGCTTGCTGTTACAATTACATTATGATTCCAAAGCAGGAGAAAGTAGTTTCTTTCCCTTTGCACCAATAATTGAGTTTATCTAGAATGACAAATTGATGGGCTCTGGAAAGGGAGCGGGAGTGATGCCTAAACTGGCCTGAAATTCAGTCAACAGCTTGTAGCATCTCTGAGAAGCCTCTGAGTACTTGTTACTGTGTCTTCTGTCTTCAAAATCATGAAGGAAATCAAAGACAGAAATCTGTGAAGTCTTTGCAAGTGGTCAGATGACTTTATTTCTCAGGAGTTCTCTGGTAACCAAAGCTTTCTTATCTTTGTTCCCCCCCAACTGCAGCCCTCTTCTTGAACTCACAGGTAAGACTGGATAATCTGCCTCTTACTGCAGTGCCTTCCTGGGGAAAGCAGGGATAAAAGGACATTTAGGATCTACCTGGCATTTCAGAAGGACCATTTCCCAGCAGGTTGACAGGTCTATTTCAGCAGAAAACTGGAAGAAGAGCCTTGACCTCGCTGAAACTCATCCATCTGCAGAGCTCTGTTCCTGCAGGTGTAGGAATCAGACCTGCACTCACAAATCCCTCAAGGTTCTCGTGCAGAAGAACCCCTGTGATGAGGGGCAGGGAAATCCTTGTTCCCAGCCCTTCTGCAGCTGCCCTGGACTTGAGAGAGAGGGAAGAGCCCCAAAAGACTGAAAACACCAAGAAGTGCAGCAGGGAAATAACTCACAGGAAAAGCTCAGCTGTGGCTGTGAGATTTAATCCATTTGAACTGCCACACACTTGTTTTGGCCTAACACCACTTTTAATTTCTAACTCGGGAAGGGCACGGGGGCTCTTTGTCTGTTGTAAGTATTATGAAAGTAGAAATAAAAAGGAGAAGAAAGACCCTTTCAGCCCCCCGTGGCTAATCAGGTATTCACCTTGAGCGAGTACTGATGAAACCAGCACCACATCAAAGGGGAAGCTGGCCCTCCAGTCGAGAAGGTTATTAAAAAATTGAAGAGTACCAGGCAGCCCCCAACCAGCATCAGTGACTGCACTTCCCATTCTGTTTTGTACAGAAAAATGCAGCCCTGTGTTTGTCCTCTCAGCTGCCACCTGCTCCGGGGTTGTGGCCATCAAAAAGGGGCACTGGGGGAGCCATCCCTGCAGGCAGGGAGGGTTTTGTGTTCAGGGACTTGGTATTTCTATTCCATTCTTCACACAGTCCAGTTACCAGAAGGTACTAATGAGAGCCAAACCCACCAGGTGCTGACTTGATTTTGGATGTGATGGCAATAGCAAGCTCCTTTCTGTCACAGAAGTTAAAATATGTTAAATATTCTGAACTAGGAAAGAAACCAAAACAGCCTAACTGGGAACACAGCAGAAGAAAAATAAACAGAATTTTGTGATAGCAGTTCTCTGGGAATGGGATGCTTCTAGTTTGGCCCCCAGCTTACACAAGTATAGGAGATGAGGAGGGAGTCCTAAGGTGGGATGGAGCCATTCCAGTGCTTGTGGGTGGCTTTGCTGCCGCTAAATGGGTGTTTATATCAAATAGTGCCACGGGTGGTGAGCCCAAACTGCCTCTTTGCCAGGGGCATCTTCACATCCCTCCATCCTCAACTGCAGGACTGTACTCCAGACCTGCTCTTTCAATGACAAGAGCACTGAGATTTCCTGCTGTATGGGCATGAAGGAATTTTTTTTTTCTCCCATCCCAGGGGGATTTTTCACTCGACTTGGATAGCATAAACACTTACCTGCGTGCTTGTACACTTGGAAACTGAGATAAGAATTCTTCTCACATTAAAGACTTAAAACCCTTCATTTTTCTACCGTTTTGGACTCCTGTTACCTGACACAAGGCCCTTTGAGTGCAAGCTGAAAGCACCCAGGGTTTTATCTACAAATAATGGCACAGCCACCCACAGCTAAAGTGATGCCTAATGTTGGGCCATTCCTTTAGCCAAAAACTCCCCTATGGGTCATCAACATCCAGATCTCAGAGTAAGCTGATGCCAAATGAATCCATGAGAATCTGCTTCAGTGCACATCTGAATCACGTGATCTGACAAAATGACAGACTCACAGCAGCCAAACACCTCTCAGCTCCCAAACAAACCCTCTGCCATTGCTGTTTTAAAGGGATGAGTTCTGTGCCTGTGGAGAGAGTTGGGGTTATCCAGCCTGGAGAAGAGAAGGCTTCAGGGAGACTTTAGAGCGCTTTCCAGTACCTAAAAAAGCTGGAGAGGGATTTTGGATAAGGGCATGGAGTGACAGGGCAAGAGGGAATGGTTTTATACTGAAAGAGGAGAGGTTTAGATTAGGTGTTGAGGAGAATTTCTTTACTCAGAGGGTGGTGAGGCCCTGGCACAGGTTGCCCAGAGAAGCTGTGACTGTCCCATCCCTGGAAGTGTCCAAGGCCAGGTTGGACAGGGCTTGGAGCAACCTGGTCCAGTGGAAGGTGTCCCTGTCCGTGGCAGGAGGTTGAAACAATATGGTCTTGAGGTCCCTTCCAACCCAAACCATTCTATGATGATTTTATGAAATTGGTTCTAAAAGAATATGCACTTGGAAGTGAAAAAACTGTGTATTTTATCTCAACAAACCCAACCACTCAAAAGCAAAAAGCCAAAGCCATTACTAATCCACCACTGGGGAAGATGTGCGTTGCCACAGGAGCTCAAAAGAGGGAAATAAGAACATGGTAAGAAAGAGAAAGGGGGAGCTCTACTGTAAATGGGGAGGCAGAGAGAAGTGCCCTGCTATGCTGTTTGCAAGGAGAAATGCCTTTGGCTCTTGCTGAACTCCCACCATGGAAGATTCCAGGGACTGAAATGATAGTCTGAGACTGTGAAGTCCCTCCCAAGTTGCACAGCAGAAGGAGATGCCTCTGGTTGTGGTGGCTGGTTTGGGGGTTTTGCTCTATTATTTCATGAAAATGCCTGTGAAAGGGAGGCAGGAAGAGAAGGCACCAGGCACCACCTTTGGAATGGACGAGACAGAATTTCCAACAAAAAAGGCATTTTGGCACTGAGTGACAGGGAGGAAATAAAACCCGAGAGAGCAACCACAGCCTGCCATTTCTGCCTCGCCTTGCTGGGGAGAACAGGAGTTTAACTCCACAAACACTCTGGATTGTGCCACTTTTACCTGGCTCTGTCATGGGTTTCTTCTCCTGAGTTTCAATAACCACGTGGTTTGTGTGAGCTGAGCATTCTCTCACTTCAGTCTCCCCACGGTGTTGTGGTTTCCGTGGTTCATCGTTTCCGGAGTCTGGCTGAGGTGCAGAGATGTTGATGCTCCTGACCAGGAATAAACCAGGCCAAAGTGCTGCAAAGCAGGTAATGTATTTATCCACTCGGCATCCAGCGAGGTAGATAAATGGGTTTTCCATGTTAAAGAGGGGTGTGGAGTCCAAAGGGAAAAAAAAAAAAAAATAAAAGTGTTATTGAGTGGTGCAGAGCTGCACACAGAATATATATTTGTGCATTTCTGTATGGGTGAGTTTTCCTCAACTGGTGGATTTGGCTAAGAAAATGTTGTTTAAAAAAATCCCCACACAGCCAGGAAGTCTGAAATTGTGGCTTAAAAATTACTTTTAAGCAGAGAAGTCGGATTAGAGTGGTGGAGGGAGTCCCTCAGCCCAGGACTAGCATGGACCTTGGTGGAGTCAACCCCTGCTGCCTCTCTGCAGCACGAGGGGCTGAGTCTCACGGGTCTGAGAGCACCATGAACCCCATCCTGCAGGAGACCTTGTGATTCCTTCACCCCTGGGCTTGGTGAAGCAGCTCCCACAGGCTGTGGAGTGGAGAGTCTCACCCAAGAAAGCAGGACCAGCACAGCCCACGGCACTGACCTCAGGGAGGGTTACGGAAGGAGCCCTGACCTCAAGCATCCCTTCCCCAGCTGTGAGACCTGCCTTTGTTCGAGATCTTTATTGTTCAAGTCCTGCAGAAGAATAGGCTGTCCCCGGGAGCGAGAAGAAAATTGCCACACAGGCAAAAACCGTCCTCGCGTCCTTTTTCCAATAGAACTGGAATTTTTTTGACTGCCTGGTTTCAATAAAAAGCCCAGAAAGGAAGAATTGAAGGGGGTACCGCTTTTCATGGAGTGCCAGCAAATAATTGCAAAAAGTTGCTTGTTCTCAAAGAATTGCACGACTGGGGACAATGCAGGGTGCCCAGACACGCCACATTTGCACCAATCCCAGATTAAATTCTGCTGCTTACTCTTCTTGAAAATTCCTGATCTGGGAATTTATCTTCATCTCTTAAAGCTTCTCCTGCTGCTGGCTCTAGCAAGGACATGGAGAGTGGAAGGATGAGATACAGATCAATGCTATACATAAATCACGTTGGGTTTTTTCCTCATAATTTACCCCTTTTTTCCCAGGGATCACTGTTTGCTTTGTATTTATCTAGATGTATTTGTACAAGGTTAAAGCATTCTGGGTTTTGTAGTCACTGTCACTCAACTAGCAAGCTCCTCAAACTTTTCTGCCTTGCACCCCATGTTAGCTCCTGCCAAATTCCATTTCCATGTCTATTTGTGCCACAGAAAGTATCACACCTGCTGGCCTCTGGAATGTGTTGGTCATGGGATTAAGGATCTTAGATTCCACAATATAGGATTTATTTTTTTTTTCATTCCAACTGCCACTCTTTTGGAGCTCTTAGTCCAGACTTTACGAGCTATAGACAATGTGCTGACACCAGAAGCACTGGTGTGGATTTTTGCCGCTGAAATTCCTTCTGGTAGGTTCACTGTCCCTGCTGGTTCCCTCGAAGGCTCGGCAGGTCCCACGACATTGGCAGTGCCAGGACGTTGTACCCCATATCCTGCAGGATGCCCTTGCATAAACTTATAAAAAGACTTTGGAGGAAATTTTCCATCAAATCTCTGTGTTCCATCCTACAGCAGCTCTGTTTTTGTGTCTTTCTTCCACTTTGCTTCAGAGGCCTTGATGTGGAGTGGCTGTCTGAGCATCCTCTGCATTATAATCCCAGGAGAACACAGTTTGTTCTCAGCAGGACCAGCTGAGAGGTTCCTGAGAGCAATGACAGGAGAACCTACAAATACCACAGGCATTTTCCCAAGTTTGGGGCCAGATGGGGTAATGCAACCCCCTCAGAGCCAGTGCAGCTCTTCTTCCTCTGAGTACAAAAAGCTTTGTCAAAAACCCCGGAAAAACTTTTCAGAGGCAGAGGAGCAGAGGGATTGCTGCTGGGGGCCTGCAAAACTGCTGTTCCCACTTGGTGGGGAATTGCAACAAAACATACCAAAGTCAGTTGTTTTGAGGAATCTGTAGCCACAGGTGCCATTCCAGCTTTCCCACCCACGGCTCGTGGTTTCCCACCCATGATTTCATCACGAACCACCCTACAAAACACACCCTCTCTTTAGAACAGCCCAGGGGGAGTGGGAGAAAGGCTCCTGCTGTGTACCCTGGACCATAGATAAATTGAGATGATAGTGATAAATAGTGATAACAGCAGTGGTAAATGGCAAAGAAACTGGGCCATGGGTAGGTGGTAACAGGCAGCAGAAGATAATTCTGTGCTCGACCTTTCCCACCCCGGACACAGAGGAATGTGGAAAGCCTTGGAGGCAGCACTGCTTCCTCCACCACTCACAGAGTGCAGTCTCGGGGTGCTTTTACCCTCCCTGCTCAGGAAGGGGAGGGCAGATCGTCGGAGCTGGGGTGGAATATTCAGGATGGCAAATTGCTGAGCTTCTCAGAGGCAATCGTGAGCCTTAGGGATGGGTAGGCTCGTAGAGGAAAGGAAGAAGACACGTGAAGGAGCTTTGTGAGTGGCTGGACCTCGTCCTGCTGCGCTCTCAAAAGCTCTGACTCCAGGGAATGGCGTGGGAAGGTGTCCTGCCGTAACGGGAGGAACAAGACAGCTCTGCCTTGAAATGTCTGGGCAGAGAATTAAATGCGACTTTGCTGGAAGAAGAATCGCTGTGATATTGTGCCAGCGGGCTGCTCGCGTTCGGGTGGATTCTCCCCGGGATCGGCAGGGGCCCCGCGCCTGCCAATTTAGTGAGTTCGGGGGACGCATCCCGCGCTCCTCCCCGCTCCTGCAGCTCCCTGTGCCGCTGCCCCTCCTGGGGCTGGAGCGCGTTCTGCTCTTCCAGGGGCCGGGAACTCATCGCTCCATTTTTTTTTTTTGGTAACATGATTTTCTTAGTTCAAAGCAACCAGTGCTTGTTTTAATTATCGAATATGTTTCTCTTTTCTCGCTTCTTGGCTTCCTGCCTGGTCCTGCCTTTCCGTGCCTCGAGAATAAAATGCTTCATTCAAAACAGAATCCTCTTTGTCCCTGTGTGGCCGCTGCTCGGAGAGGTGAGGGAGCTGGGGAGGCGGCAGCGGTTTCGAGTTTGGTGGGTGGAGGAGCAGGGAGGGAGAAACGGGCCGGATTACAGAAAAACTGCCAAGAAAAGACAAGTTTTGTAGCACTCATCTCACTTAACTCTTCCCATTTTTTTTTTTTTTCCCGAGAGCCGTGGCAAATCCTATTTATGCAAATCCTCACCTAGCAGCTTTCAAATATTCTTAGAGCCACTGGTGTGAACGAAAGTGGAAATTGGAAGTACATAATCCCAGCCAAACCCTGCGTACCTGTGGAGCTCACTGCAAAACGCGTGAGTAATGATGTGGCACATTTCACTGGTGTTTGCTGACCGCTGCCCCCGGCACCAGCTGTTTTTTCACAGCTCTGCTTCAGCTTATCAGCCCTCCCTGATATTGGGCTAAATTCCAAATAAAGCAGGCGAATCAGCTGGCAATTCATTGATGTGTGGCGTTTTTTTTTTCCCTCCACGCTTAATTGAGCATTCCACTCCGAGTAATCCTCGGCATTAGATTAAATCTCTATTGATCTCGCTTTAATGAGCTCACCACTGTGACCAACAGCCCCTTCTCCCGCCGCAGGTGGAGACGTGGCCATCCAAACGTGTGGCAGAAACACCTTGTTTAAGAGGGCCGACACCTTCTCCTCTGCACAGCCATCCTTGGCACCTCTTTGCCCCGGAGTCTGCAGACCCAGAGCCAGCAGATACACCCTGTTTTTTGCACCGTGCCTTTGTGAGATTCCTATCGCAGGGAATTTCTGGATAAACACTGCCAAGAGCTTCCTGCCTGGAGATTTCACCCCTGAGCAGGCAATGTCCGTGTCCATCAGTGTGAAGGCAGGGAGCTGGAGGCTCTGTGTGAGCTCTCTCCTGTGCCACAGGGAAACCAGGAATACTGGAGTGCTTGCAGCTCTCGCTGCCTGCTTAAGGGGAAATATTGCAAATTCAGGTCTGGGGCAAATCAATCTTGTGAGCTATAAAATTGATTCCAGCCTTGCATTTAAATTTCCACTTGAGGTTAAAATATAAAAAGAAGGAAATCTCCCTTTCCTTCCTCTTGATGAAAAAAAAAAAGTGATTAACGAGCGTTTAAATCCTAATGACAAACACATCCTAATGACCCAGCACTTCATGATTTGCTGCACTGTAGCATTTTGTAGGCTTCATGGCCCACCTGATCTTTAGGGTCAGCTAATTGCAACTTCTACCTGGCAAAGGTCATGGGCATTTTCTGTGTGATTTTTGCATACAGCCCAACAGCTTGTGTTGGATCTGAGCAGTTTAACCCTGCTTGAAAAACCCTGATGCACAGATGGCAACATTGGGGTGTTCTTGGGGAGGGGGTGGGGACCAGTATAGTGTTATGGAAGAGACAGTTTAATTGAGATCTCATTCCCACATGGTTTTAAGAGCTTGTATCATCAAAAGATGTCATATACTAAATGATGTATTAAAGCTCCATGCCCAGTTTTGGTGGTTTTGTGACAAGTGGTGTTGCTCAAGCACAGCTGAGATGCTGCCACTGAGGCCAAGGATGTTGTCTCATGTATTTTAACATGGAGTCTGCAATGTGAATTTGCCAGCACTGCCCATCATCATTTTCAAGTTTGGTTGTTGCTCACTTGCTTTTTTCCTCTTTCTTATCTACAAGACACAATATGTCTTGCATCAGCAGATTGTGATTAATAGTCATGATGTGTAATGACATTAATTAGCAATAGCTATTGCTAATGATTAATAACAGCAGCTAAGTGAAACCTTGGCTGCAGTGATTTATTTTGGTACTTCCACTGAGCTGTGCATCTGGTGATACTGGGATGCTGTAAGGGCTTCAGGGGGGAATGTCTGTGGGGGGATGTGAAGAGCTGAGAAGAAATGCTTTGAGTGAAGCAGGTGGGAAAATTGGGTGCTTCAGTGGGATGGAAGATGGAAGCTCATCAATGCCATGAGGCTTCAGCACAGGTCATAGGATTAGCAGGTCCCCTATTAACCGTGAATTCCAAAAGTGTTCAGAGAGAAAGCTGTAATTACTCATGTTGGAATGAGAGATGGGATCACCTCTTGTGGGGTCCCACAGGATTTTTAAGACATAGAAACCCTGTCTGGGGTGTAAGAACTTTTGTCTCGGTGCCGAATCTCTGCGTGCCTACCTGGAGAGGAATTGCTCTTCCCTTCCATGAGACATTGAGGCCTCACTTCAGGAATGATGAGCTGGAGCCAGGTTTGGATTCCTGATGAAGTCCTGCCTCAGAGACCAAAATGTAAGTTGTGTTGTACAGATTTTATGCAGCTCCTTTACAGGGAAATGCTGTTTTAATGCCTGTAACTTACTTTGACATTGGATGGGAGACAAGCCAGGAGCACAGAGCAATAATCTCCACTGTTGCTAGGAAGGACCTGAAAGAAATTCCATCTTGAACGTCCCTGCACTTTGGTAAAACAAATTGGAAACCAGAATTTGCAATACGGGCACATAATTGTTGTTCCGTACCCAGCTGAACAGAATGGGCCTTAGTGCTGGTTCCACCTTCTGGGAGACCTAACTTGCGTTTGGATTAAATACAATTATTCCTTTTTTTTCCTCCTGCTCCCTATTAATTATATGCAATTTACTCTGAAAAGATCTGTTACTGTGCTAATCTTAGCAGTCGCTGTACTGCAGAGAAAACATTGCACAACCCTCTACGTCTGCAAGCGCTTCCAGAGATGAAATTTCAAATTAAAAAGCAGCAACAAAAATATCCTGGACCACTGCTACAGTTTCCCTCTGTGGCACAAAGGTTTCTAAGAGAAGCATTTTCCTTTATTTATAGCCACTCCTGCTGCCGCTGCCGTTGTTCCTGTGGTCTATTCTTTCTAATTTAAGTTGCAGTACCCTGTTATTTGATTTGTCTCGGGTGAGCCAGGCAGAGGGATGATGCAGGCAGTGTAATAATAGTCTGTGCTGGGCAGGGACTGACGGTCTGGGTCGCACAGAAACGTCCCACAAGTCTGGAGGAAGTGTTGGGCCAGCTGAGAGCTGAGGGGCTGGAAACCTTTCAGTGAAGAGCTGGTGGCTGGAGTCCAACTCCAGGTTAAGCGTGATGGAAAGATGGTTTCTGAGCATTGGGAGATTCTGTAGTGCCTTGAAAGGTGCAGATGAGGAAATGAGCGTAGAAGGGAATGTGAAGGGGTGACAACCCACTCACAAAACCCCCAGACAAAAACCCCAGAGAGCACAGCTGCCAAAGTTTGACTGACAGGAGTCAGAGGTGGCTCCTGCACCACAGGCTGATTTTCTCTGCAGGCTTTGTGGGAGACAAGGCTGTGGGAGGGACCCCTGACCTCCTGTGGGCCATGACAGAGCATTTTCAGGAGCACTGGGCTGGCAGTGGTCAGGTAACTGCCACCCACAGACCTAAAGGAACAAGATGACCTTCTCCTCTGACATCCAAGAAGCAAAGGCCTCAGAGGGCCCTACTCTGGAGCCAGTAACTTGCAAGCCAGTTCAATCAGCTATTTTAGAGCAAGGCACTGTCTTTGTAGTGATCTTTGTCAAGTGATTTGAAGCCCATTATAGGAAACATCCATTTTTATTGCCATCCCAGCAGGTGATAGTCTGTGACCCAAGGGATTCAAAGGATCAAGCCAACAATGAGATGAAGTTAGAACAATGATCCTGGTGGAGTTGCAGTCCAGCCAACCTGCCCAAGCAGCTACCACATCCTGAAAAGTCGCAGGCATGGGATCACAGAATCCCAGAATATCCTCAGCTGGAAGGGACCCACAAGGATCAACAAAGTCCAGCTCCTGTCCCTGCACAGGACAGCCCCAAGGATCACACCTTGTGCCTGAGAGCAGTGTCCAAATGCTTCTTTAGCTCTGGCACTCTTGGTGCTGTGACCACTGCCCTGGGGGGTTGTGTTACAGTGCCAGGATCCATCTGACTATATGTGTAAGTACAGTGTCACTCGGGTCACTTTTGTAATCAGTAGGATGAAAGGCACCTCTCAGTTGAACAGAGGGGCTAAATAATGTCCATTTTGCAGCCCGTGGGCTGCACAGAGATCACAGAATCAAAGAAAAGGTTGTGTTGGAAGGGACCTTAAAGATAGACTGGCACAGCCATGGGTTTTGTGTTTCCTGTTGGTTTATTCCATCCAACCCCCAGGTCAGTGCCCGTGGTGTCATTTTGTCCTTACAAAAAGCCTTGCTCTCCCCAGGGACTGCAGAAGGATTTTGGCATCCCTCACTGGGCTTTTGCATCCATGGTGGGACCAATTTTGCTGAAGGTTTTGTGACACTTAAAAAAAGTTCGTGCCAGCAACAGGGCTAGAACTGGAGTGAGAGTTTGTGGGGCTGCACATTCTCTGATCCAAGCCTGATGATTAATGAGAACATGAGGCTTTGCACTGAATTTCCATACCACGATGTGTCTGGTTGACCCCCAGAAGTAATTTGAAACCAACTTTCAAATTTATTCCCTTTTGCTCCTGGTGCAGCCTGATGTGCAATTTTTCAGCGGTAGCACTGAGCTAAGTGGAGTCAATGAGGGTTAAAAGGGCTTCAAGAAAAAAAAAAACAAACAGGGAGTCATGTTTGGTCAGGTTATTATTATCCCAGATCGATCCCTGCAGGATTTATTGGGCAGCCTATGGAAAGTTGTACTGACACAACCGAGTGGGCAGCACGAGGAAATGTTGGGATTGCTTGAATTGACATAGTAGCTAGAAAAAGTGTTTGACAGCCTATGGCATGAAGAGAAAGGACTCCTTTAAAGTGAAACTCAGTGGAGGGACTTATCTACTCACTGACTTATCTACTACTGACTTACCCCCAAAGACCCTAGGGCAGTAAAACCAGACTAAAAATAGGAAAAGACCAGGTATTTTTTAGGTTTTGTTGGAAACAACTCAATGCACAGAGGAGATCTTAATGGAAATGCATTGAAGACTTTTTGGTGGATAGTACTGGAAAACTATTAGTAAATTCTTCAGCACAGTTCATGTGCACAGAGATGGAAAATGAAAGGTGGGAATGAAAGGAAGGCAAAGCAAGACAAAACTAAATACCTTAATGATTAGTAAAGTTTCAGTATCAGGAAGAATAAAACAACCTTAAAGCTTGTGTTGAATAACTGAGAAGTCAGAACTCAGCTGGTTCACCCAACTGAGACGAGCTGAGAGAGATGGGGTTATTCAGCCTGGAGAAGAGAAGGCTTCAGGGAGACCTTAGAGACCCTTCTGTGCCTAAAAGGGCTCGAAGAGAGCTGGAGAGGGACCTTTCACAAGGGCATGGAAACACAGGGAAAGAGGGAGTGCCTTTAAGCTGGCAGAGGGCTGGGTTAGATTAGATATTAGGAGGAAATTCTTTACTATAAGGCTGGTGAGGCCCTGGCACAGGTTGCCCAGAGAAGCTGTGGCTGCTCCATCCCTGGAAGCGTTCAAGGCCAGGCTGGATGGGGCTTGGAGCAATCTGATCTAGTGGAAGGTGTCCCTGCCCATGGCAGGGGGTGGAATTGGATGATCTTTAAGGTCCCTTCCAACCCATGATTCTACCTGAAATAGGTGATCCCACATCATGGGGGACTTCTGGGAACTCAGGAGCTCATGTCTGTGACTCTCAAGGGAACTAAAGAAGTAGCTTGGCATCTCCTTTTTCCACCAAGCAAAGTGCTGAGCCCCACTGGCTGCCGTTAAAACCTCAGCCTGTGTTTCTTATTACCACTCTATATGGAGTGTAGCCCCAGTGTAATACATTGAGTTTATTATCCTCATTTTGCAGCACAGCAGAACTGACTGCAGTTACAAAGCCTCTTAGAGGTGATTTGACTATGCAGATGCTCTATAGCCTGCTGCTTTTGCAGCCACATTTAGCGCCTGTTGAAGAGCAGAAATCCTTCCAGGCTGATATTGGAGCCATCTGGTGATGTCTTTTTCAGTCCAGTAAACACTTCTGGGTTCAGCTTCGAGGATGTCAGTATGTAACAGCTTATTTATGAGCCAGAATGGATGAGCAGAGACTGGGTGAGTATGAAGAGCACACACACCTTGGGAATGATGCAAGTGATTATTCCTGACACTAATGATAGACAGGAAAAATCTGAATTGTTTCTCTCTGAGCGGGGGATAGGGGGTTGAGCAGAACTTCAGTGGCATCTCTGGAAACGACAGCAAGCCTCCTATTTTGTGGGATGACTTGAATGTAAAAGTGTGTCTGCACTGAGTGGTATCCTGCTGTACTGCTTGGAGCAGAGTAACACCAGTGACTCAGTGGGCTGCAGAGGGAGGTGCAGCACATAAAGGATGCACAGTGTCTGTTATACACATGATTAGGCCACGTTGCTCCCCTGGAGGTGTTTTGTATCACCACACAAAGCTCCTGGCTCAGCACCATGTCTGATGGAAGCAGGTCACCCAGTCCACCTTCTTCCCACACCCTGGCTTTTCTTTAGACCATTCCCATCCATGATGGGACCAGCCTCACCCCACGGGACTGGCAACCTCTCCTGAGCTCATACCTGTGGCTGGCTTTGCCCTTGGCAGCTCCTAAACTGTCTGTTATAGGCCAAGGGAATTCATGCAAACAACATGACTTGGTTTGGACAGTGATTTAGAAACAACCCTCTTCTGATGGTGTTCCCAAAGAACAGAAAGGTCTTTTTGTTACTGGGTTTTTCTCTTCACTGAGGTGCCTCTCTTTAACCTGTATTGCAACCGTGACGGTTCCAGGAGCCCGTTCACTAATCGATAGGATCTGTGCTCAGGCACCCTGCTGCTCTCATCCCTCCCTGTGCCTCCAGGTCAGTTGTTGAGGCAGCAGATGTGTCCCTGTCAACCCTCCTTTGCAGGCTGATTCTCCATGCTTTGCTTTCTGCACAGCGCCCTCAGGAGCCCCAGCCCGAGCAGATTCTCTGGCAACTGCCCTTTCCCCATGTGTATCCACAGGGGGAAGCAACAGGGAAAACTTGCAGGAAACTTTCAGACAGATATTCCACTGGTCCCCTCCCTGCTGGACATGAGAGGTTTTCCATCCTCCCTGTCCAGCAAACCCCTCCACTCTGCCCGTGACTGAGCCACGTTGCCATCAGGAGCATCACCTGGTGCCCTTCATTTTCTCTTTTCCCCAGCGTGGCCCTGGTGCTGCCAAGCCCTAATGAGATTGCAGGTTCCCCTGGTTGCAGCCCTGCCTGTCAGGCTGAGCTGTGAGGCATTTGCTGCTTTCAGGTGGTGTCAAGCCATAACTAACAGTTTTAAAACCAACTGCTAGAGGAAGTTTTGAGATGGTTCACAGACATTTCATATTATGAGCCATATTTTATGGCAGAAATTAATTCTCACAGTCATTCATGAGTGCATGTTTCTTCCTCTTACAGCCCTTTGCTTCTTCCCTGGCATTCACTGTTGTTCTCTGCATGGCACAGTGGTATTAGGAGATTGAGAGTGAGATTCTATCATATTTTTGATCCTAATTAATGGGTAAGTGTTGTTGGAATGCATGGTCAGGCTCACCAGGCTGCACATTTCCACTGTGCCCTTTGTGTTGGTCCTGCTGCATTCTGGTGCTGGGAACTGCACCAGCAAAAAAAACATTTGTGTGGCACAAAACCCAGAGGGCTCAGTGCTGGTTCAGCTCCCTGGGCTGGCACTGTGTGGGTCAGGGACACAGCAGGGAGGTGAAAGGGAAGTTGCAGGATGCATGCTGGGGTCAGGGACAGCACCAGGGAGCCGGACATCCTTCTTGGCAGTGCTCAAAGGTAGGTTGGCTCCAGTGTGTAATATAGTCACAGTTACCCAGACCCCTGTGGAGCTGCATATCCTGTAACAGCTGCCCTTCAGTTCCAGTGTGAGAACTGAGCTACTGGAATCTGCTCAACAAATGCGATCTCTTTCCTTCTCCAGGAGCTGGTGAATCAGCTGGTGTTCAGGATACCTCTGCCCTTCTTAAGGGAATGAAATGAGTTGTAAAGGCAGTCCTGAGGTTTGCCAGCTTTTATCTCCCATCTCCCTCACAGCCTCCCATGTCTGTCCTGACCTCAGGAACCTTCAGAACAAACCAGAGGCTTCTTGATTTGGTAATCAGGGAACATCCCCAGGCTGCTGGGAGAGAGGCAGGGGGCACGGTGGGCAAGCTTGCCTGGCTTGCCTTGGTGCAGGCAGGTGGAATCTCCACGACAGGGGACAGTGGTTCCCATTCAAAGCACTGGGAAGCCATAGCACAGACCCCTGAGGTCACCAATCCGAGGACACAGGGGGTTGCACAACCTTATGCATCACACCCAACATGTCTGTGCCTTCAGGTGACCCCTGTGCTCACCTGAGTTACTCAGCCTGACAAAGGTTGGCTTCCTGCACATCTGTGCTCCTGCCCAAAGCACTCTGCAGCGTGAGTCACTCTGCAGTGTGCCAGCAGCTGGGTCCTACTGGTGCCTGCTAAAATCTTTGCTCCTCTTCAGGTTTCCCAGAGAGGTCAGTGCAATATGTGGGAATGGGTTTTGTGAAAAGACTGAAGGCCAGATGGAGATCAGGGCTCCAGAAAGATCTCTGCTGTCTATACAGGTCCCAAAGGTGCTGGTGTTTCACTTCATTCTAAAACTGTTCAAACCTAAAGAGGGACGAGATGTTCTCCTCATGGGAGGGGAGAATGCTTGTTTGCCTTTTGATGGTTTATTTTTGAGGAAATGACCTTTTTTGAGCTGTTCAGCAGCTGCTCTTTCTCCATCATTTATTTTGCTTTCAGTATTTTCCAAAATGTAAAGAAGAAGTCTTAACCCCAGCACCCCAAGAAGAAGAATGGTATGAGACAGCTTAGATGATTTAGCCAGTCCTCTGCTTTCCCAGGCAATCAGTGCAGACAAATTGATTGACGAATCTGCGCCCTCAAAACCAAAAATCATCACTGATGTGATCAGGAAATAATTAATTTTGTCTTTTTCGATGAAGCCAGACTGTTGCCTGCGTGAAATTCCCTCTGAAAAGGGAGGGAGGGAGGGGTTTTGTCTGTCTGGGAGCTGTGACCGTGCTGCTGATTCACGGCACAGACTCATTCCAGCACACTCCAAATAACATCTTTCCCTGGGGACTGACTGCAACGGGCATCTGCCAGCAAACAACTTGTCTGGTGCCTCCTGCCCTCCTTGGCAGGACTCCCACCCCCAGGTTTTTAGGGGACGTGGTGAAAAAAGGGGCATTTCCTGCCCTTTGGAGATGCAACCAAAAGGAAGTCAGTGCTCCTCCTGCAGTTCTGACAACACGGAGGGGTCTGACCACAGCAGGGAATTTTGCATGTAACATTTTAGAGTGGGTAGAGGAATCCTGACTGAAACAACAATAAACACCAAGAGGAAATTCTGGAAAAAATATCCCAACTCCTGCTCTTCCGGCACCTGAAAGTCACGGCCTGGAAAATACAGGTCCAGTGGGAGCACCTTTGTCCCAGCCTTTCAGCTTGATGTGAGGCCTCACTTCTTTCAGCAGTGTAAGAAGCTCAGTGCAGGTTGGTATTGTGCTGTTGCTTTGTAGAAAGTTGGGGAAAAAAATAAAAATGGAATTAGTAGACACAGGGGTAATTGTGATTTGCTGTGGAAGTCGGCATGGCTTTTATAAAGGGAAGTCCTGCCATATGGTCCCACTGGAGTTTTCTGAAGGTGTCAACAAGCCTCTGGATAAAGGATATCCTGTTGATATAACCAGCTTGTATTTCCTGAGAGCTGCAGACAACATCTCTCACCACAGGCTTTTAAGGAAAGACAAGGCGTAAATGGGAAGGTCCCTGGATGAATGAAAAAGGAATGAATAAAAAACCCAGGAAAGAGAGAGTGAGAGCTCATGGTCAGGTCTTGTGGTGGAGGTTGACCAGCAGTGGTGTCCCCTGGAGATTTGGGCTGTTTGCTCACAGAATCATTCATGAGCTGGAAAGCAGGAAACAGGGAAGTGACAAGGTTTAGTTATGATTCAGAACTACTCTGGGTATTAAAGATGAAGAAAGACTGGGAAGAATTGCAGATCAGCTAAGCATTAAAACAAATCAAATGTTGGGAATTGCCAGGAAAAGGACAAGAGAGAAAAGCAGAGAATGTTACTATAGCTGTATAACTGTGGCTTTTCTAGCTGGAATCCTGTGTGCAGCTCTGGTCCTCTCCCTTGAAAGGAAACAATAGATGTAAAAAGATTCAGATGAGGATTAAAAGGCTGATAAGGAGTCTATAACTACTCAATGTAAGGGAGAACTAAATAAGTTACTGCTTCAATCTAAGTGCTAATCTATAACATCATGAATATCACGGGGAAGGTGAAGAGATTGATTTTTCATTGCACTTTCCAATAACAGAAGAAGGAGCCAGTGATTTTAAGTAGGAGAGGACAAGCTCAAAGCAAACGGAAGGAAGTGACTCTTCATGCCTGGAGTTAAACTTTGGAACTTCCTACCACGCTGTGTTGTGGGAACTAAAAGCTGATGTGGCTTCAAAAGCATCCCTTCAAGCAAGAGAGAGATTGAGTGTTATTAATATAGCAAGCCCACCTTTTCAGGAAGGGCCTGAACTGCAAATGATTGCAAAATGGGAGTCTGCTTTGTCCAGTTCTTACAGCCTTCCTGAGCCATCTGCTTTGGCTGATGTCAGAGAGGGATTCTTAGAAACAATGGACGCTGGTCCTTGGGCTGCACTGAATCAGGGAATAAGCTCATGCACTGACCATCAGCCCCTTCACAGTGGTTTGAGTGTTGCACACTTTTCTCAGCATTGCTGTGTATTTAAGACCCTGTCGTGGTTTAATCCCAGCCAGGAACTCAGCCCTACACAGCCCTTGCTCAGTCCTCCCTGGTGGGAGGGGGGACAGAACTGGAAAAGTGAGAAAACTCGTGGGCTGGGACAAAGGCAGTTTAACAGGGGAAGCAAAAGCTGTACATACAAGCAAAGTGAAACAAGGAATTCATTTGCCACTTTCTACAGCAGGTGTTTGGCCGTGCCCAGGAGATCTGGGCTGCAGCACGTGCAACAGTGACCCTGGAAATCAAACACCATCGCCCTGAACGGCTCCCCTTCCTTCTTCTCTCCTCAGCTTTAAATGCTGAGAGTGATGTCCTACACTCTGGAATATCCCTTGGGCCACTTGGGGTCAGCTGTCACAGCTGTGCACCCTCCCAAATTCCTGTGCACTCCCAGCCCACTCACTGGTGGGGTGGAGTGAGGGGCAGAAAAGGCCTTGACTGTGTGTAAGCTCTGCTCAGCAACAATGAAAACATCCCTGAATCACCAACGCTTTTCATCACAAAGCCAAAACACAGTCCCATACTTGCTATTATGATGAAAATTGCCCTGGCCAAACCCAGCAAAGACCTCAAAGACCCAACCTAGGAAGCAGACAAAGCAATGATATCAGGCATTCTATCTCATTTCCATGAGCCTGTGCCTGCCTTACTGTCCTTCAGACTGTTATCTCCAGATTTTCATTTCTCCTCTTATGGGAACACCATTTGCAGTCATTATCAGTTTGAGGATTTTGCAACTATCCACTGCATACAAAGGTAGAATGATCACAAAAGATGTAGATTCTTAGTATATTATTATTTCAAGTGCTATATTTAACTAAATTACCCCCTCTTTTAGAATTGTTTGTTATTCCTTTGGTGATAGAACAGCATCCTGTTTGCCTGCACATACTGCAGCTGCAGATTTTTAGTGAAATCCTCATGGGTTTCTTGAAATAGCTTTAGAACTGAAACCTCCCAAACACTGCACTGCACTTCCAATTCACTTAACCAGATCCCAGAGTAAAACAACTGTTCCTATCCTATTGTTGTTCCTCAGAAGGCATGGACATGGTGTTTGTTCAGTGCAAGTGCTTAAAAATACCCCTGCAATTATACAGCTTTCCCAAACTATGTGACTCAGATTGGGTAAATTCCAGAAGGTGTGTTTGCTCCCATAACCTGAACTCAATTATGCTGCACATCCTACGTGAATTATCCATTGTCAGCCACAGGAAATGCAGATCTCGTTGAACTACTACAACCTGATTACAGACAATGATCCATAAACTGGTAGTTCTGAGTAATATTAATGACTTTCCTGAACATTTGATTCAGATATATGGCTAAGTGATTTAGATATATGGCTAAGTAATTTAGATACATAGGTAAGTAATTAATTCAGCACTATAAATTTGCAGAGTTTGTAAGTGTTTAGTTGTGCTGCTGTTAGGACAAACAGCTACGTGTTCCAGCAATATTCCTTGCTTTCCAAATTCTACAAGCATTTCTCTTCCTCACAGGGAGCTGGGATTGCTAATTACTTTTCAGAGATGTGATCTTCACATGAAGGTTTTATTTTGTAAATACAGAATAGGACTGAGTCCAACCTAAAGGAGGCTTCTGGATTAAGGTTGCTGGTGTTAATTATGCCTAATAACAACTGGGTAGCTTTGGAGAATATTCAGAATCTGAACATCTGCTGCTAAATAACAGCCGAAAGCAGAGTTGAAAACCTGGCTGGTAAAAGATCCAGATGAGGAAGCCCCCAACTAATCCCTGGGAGATGGGAGACAGATTGGACAAACTGCCAGTGCCAGAGGTTTCACAGTCTTCCCAGGCACCTGTCCACTACCTGTCCTCTATCAAACAGGGTTCTGCCATCTTTAACTTAACTCTTTGTTTTCAGTTTAAACTCCTTGCCCCTGACCCTCCCCAGGGGACATGGAGAGCAGTTCACAGTCTCCCTTTCCACAGGCACCTTGCCCACTGTCATATAAGATTCTCAGAGCAGGTCTGGGCAGGAGAACCTGCCTTCCCAATAAAAAGAGAAATGAGAATGAAGATGTTGGCTGCAATACACTGACTATCCAGCATGTTACACAGATCTGCAGAGTGACAGCTTGTGGCTCTTTGGCTAATGGTGTAAAGCTAAAATTCAAAGCACAGGTGTGGCCTATCTTTAATCCAGTCTACTCTCCTTACCCAAGATGATGTTTCTCAAAGGTATCTGGACACTGGAATGATCTTCATGCAGAGGCTCAAAATCGCATCGAGAGTAAAATTAATAAAATTACCAGTATTATCTGCCTGAAGTCCAAAAAAATGAACAAGGGTACTGGAATTTTGAAAGTCACCAAAGAGCTCTCTCCATACTGGCACCATCGTGGCAAATCAACATGCTGGGTTCAGCGGCAGCCTATTTCATCCAGGAGAGCAGAAGGACTTCCTAGAAAGGGGAACTAATGACGGTGCCTTCTGCGTGACAGATGATCTCACATATGGAATCCATTTGGCCACGGGCAGCACCACCCATGGAGCAGATTACACTGATCCTCTCGGCAGCCTCTCTGCCAGGACAGACGCGTTTACACCGAGCACTTAAATATTCATTACCTCCATCCAGCAGATTAAAGGAAAAAGAGCAAACCCTGGAGATACAAGACTCTAAAGCAACAGCTGACAATACAGGAGATGCTTTGCTTGGTGCATCTGTTGCACAGATTATGGATAAGGAGCTGTGCTGCTGAGCCACAGCTTTTCTAGAAATTCCGTGTTGGGGGACGTTTCCCATGTGACAGGACCAAATCCTGCATCTCTTTGGGAATGAGGGAGCTTTCCCTGTTCCTTCTGGCACCCTTTTGCAGTGCTCAAAGGTGTTGTTTGGGGAACAACAGTGGAAACCAGAAAGACTGAGAAGGCTGCTAGGGAGTCTTGTTGCACTGTATACACAATCAGGGCACTGTATATAAGATATATATATTCAATATATACACAATCAGGGCACTGTATATATGATATATATATGCAATATATATACAATCAGGGCATTGTATATATGAGATATATATTCAATATATTCACAATCAGGGCACTGTATATATGATTAGGGCACCACAGCCAGTGAAGATGAGCTTCTCTGTATATTCATATATAAATCTCTTAACCTTATTGCTCATCTTGCCCAGTCACTTGTTTTTCTCGATGACACTGTGTTGAACTTTGTGCTTTTTTTGCGTCTAATACTTGGGGGTTTTTCCACCACTGACACCAGTGTTGCAGAGCAGGAAACCCCAGTGAGTGCTGACTAATCAGGATTAGGTGGCACCTTTAAGAGGCTGGTAGAGACACATCTGCTCAATAATTCACTCTACACACAAGTGCTGCCCTTGCCTCTGACTGAACTTCTAATGAACTGCAAATTGCAAACAAGGTTACCAGCAGCTTACCGCTTGCTGAGGATAAAGAAGGTTGCAAGGAGTTGCTAAAAATACAGGAAGAGGCAGAAAAAGTGTTCCATTAAAACAAATTGAGGTCAAGGAGAGACAGAGACTTTGGTTTCTGGGGTTACCCTAAAGGGCTTTGATGAACAGCAGCTCCTAAAGAGTGGGATCAATTATCTACTTCTTGCCTGGGCAAACTGGTTGCTGTGTCATCAGCTCAATGCACTGACAGTTCTTCTGATGTCATCTTAATCCCCTTTAGACCAGTCATCTCTTCCTTCTCCTCTTCTCCACCTCACTCCTCCCCTCCTCTCACCAGCACAAACCTTTATTTACACTCTGGCTTTTTTTTTACTGATCTTTAACTTTTCTCTCTTTCCTGCCCCTCCCCTTCCATTACCTCTGTATACTTTCAGTCCTTTCAACCATCTTCCTCCTGTCCTCCTCTTTTGGTCGTGCTGTCCCTGGAATCCTTCCTCTGTCACAGGCCATATCACAGCTATCTGAGATCATTTTCTGTCTCTTCAAGTCTTTAATGCCACATCACCTCAGGGGACCCTGCCATTTGTCAAAAAGGGAGAGGGCAGCAGGTGAACTATAAGGGTTGTGCTATCCAGAAAATCTAGTGGTCATTTCTATTTCTGGTACCTTTCTCCCTCCACCTTCTCAGAGGTCTTGTCCTCTACATCTCACAGTTTTTCTCTTGCAGGTACTTCCTGCTGGCACTCCCATCTTGTATCAGAAAGAAAAATTTCCACTTATTCTCTACCTGCTGCCTTCAACCCCTCTCTTTTGAACAGTTCCTTCCCTTGATACTCTTCTCCCCTTACCTCTCCATTAGTTTTCTTTTCTAACCATTATTCTTACCCATATAACTTATCCATCTTCCCTCCATCACCCTTCTTCTTTTATTTAATTTTTTCAATTCAATTTTTTTCGATGTTCTATTTTTTCCCTTTGTTTCTTTCTCCACCACCTCCCTACTTGGTTCTCAATTAATTTGTTAATCTAGATGGGGTTTTTCTAGATGGGTTTATCGAGGGATACCAAAACCAGGAGAGCCACAATCTATTTTTTTCTTTTCCTGACGATTTTCAGAATAGATGTTCAGTTCACTCCTTCCTCATATTGATTTCCTCAGCAGCTATTCACAGGGTTTATTCTGTGAATTGATTCAACATTAGGGCTCTGTTATTTCCACTTATTTGGAGAAGTAATGTGATGCTGTTTTCATTCCCTGCATATTCAAGGTCATGAAAGATCAAGCATGAATATATGTCAGATCTTAGCCATTCATCCTGAATGTGAGATGTGCTCCCTATCAATGCTTTTACCTGAAAATAACATTATGATTTTCAGAGTTACCGTCTTAGACGTTAAATATAAACACTGACTTTTCCACTATTACATCCAACATCGATTAAAATTGGAAAGAAATATTCAGAAGCAGTTATTTTTCATTCTATTCCCTTAACTGTAACTGCTTCTTTCTCTACCCAGTCAATAAATCCACAGCAGAGATGACAGTTTCATGATTTTCAGGCCACAGACACTTCCTTCCCATGTATGTGAAAGAATTAATAGAAATTGGGCAAATTCTGTGGCTTTCTTGCCTAAATCAGGTAGGTATGAGCTACTCTTTGAATCTCGTTTACCTTATACATAACAACCTTAACTATCCTGATGTGTGGACTGGTTACTAAGGAAACAACTGGGAAGCCCATGTTGGGTTGGACAGGCTGAGAAAACAAAAATCTAAACCAAAGCTTGTGTTTAGTCCTAATGACTACTTGGTCTGAATGTGTTTACCAGAAACATCTCAGTGGGATCCTTGCCTGCAGCCACTCTTCAGTTCCACTTTGCCTCTGGGTTCCCTCAGGCTGGGCTGTCACCGTGGTGTCCTGACAGCGAGTGTGGAGGACAGTCAAGCTTCCAGCTCTGTTGATTTCCTCTACCTGTGTTTCCTCCATGAATCTCTTTGCTTGGATACTTAATGGTCTCCAGCTTCTTCTGAGCTGGACAACCCATAATCTTGAGGAGCATCCTCCTACCAGTGAAACAGGATGTTCTTATTAACCTCATTCTATTAATGTGAGAGTTAAAGTGACTGGCCCATGGTGACAGGTTTCATGTCCCTCACAGAACAGGGACATCAATTAAACCAATCAAACTGGTGGACACAGTCCCTTGGGAGGCAGTCCTGAAGGGCAAAGTTGTCCAGGACATGCTTCAAGAAGGAAATCTTGAAAGTACAGCAACAGCCATCTCCATGTGCCAAAAGACAAGACAGTGGGGAAGAGGACCATTCTGGCTGGATAAAGAGCCTTGGCTGGAACTCAGGGGGAAAAAAAGTTTATGACTTTTGGAGGTTTTGTAGGGAGAAAATTTCTAACTTGGGCCGAAGTCCAACTAGAACTTGATCTGGTAGGGGTTGGTCTCTTCTCCCAAGCAACAACCAACAGGAGTAGACAAAACAGCCTCAAATTGCACCAGGGGAGATTTAGCTTCAATATTATGAAAAATTTCTCAAGCCAAGCTGGTCAAGTATTGGAACAGGATGCCCAAGGGCAGTGGGTGAGTCACCATCCCTGAAGGTATCTTAAAAATGTGTAGATGTGGCACTTAGGGACAAGGTTCAGTGGTGACCTTGGCAGTTAATTAGGTTAATGGTTGGACTCTGTTATCTTAAGGGTCTTTTTCAACATAAATTATTCTGTGATTAACTCCTATGATGTCCCATAATCTCAGGATTTAGATTGTGGTTGCATAAATTTGTCACCAGAGTTTTGTAAAACCTTGGGATTGAGGGAGAAACTTGGCCACTAAATACCATCCTTTAGAGCAGGATAGAACAGGGTCCTGGTCTGAGGGGCACCAAGCACACATAAATCCCAATGAAATCTATAAATGGTGCGGTTTCCCAGTTTCATGTAACTCCCAATGCAACTGGAGAGCAGTGGTGTGCTGGGTAGCAGGAGTGTATTCACTGTTCACTTTCTTCTGGGATGGGTTTGAACTGCCTGAGCTCCCTCTGCCACTTTGTCAGGGCAAATCTGAGACATCCACCTGGGGGAAGGAGGGCCCCGCAGCCAGGGCAGCTGCCACATGGCACAGATGTGCATCTGGACTAAGAAAACTCAGCTCAAGAGGTCTGGGCTGGATATGAACCAATGCTAAATGCAGGAAGGAGCAGTCTGACCCACCCTGCAGCTGCTGAGTCAAACTGGTGCTCTGGTTGGTGTCTCAGCAAGGGCTGCAGAGAAGCCTGAGGAAACCCCTTGGAAAAGCTGCCCTGAAATGAGGTGCCTTCAGCATCCCAATGTTTCCAGGGCAACCAGAGATGGAATTCAGATCTGACGAAAGTTCACCAAATCTGAGCTCTTTCAGACATAATATTTTTCGCTGGTTGAACTGGCATCTTTGGAAGTTGCTTGTGAACAGTGGCTCCAGTGTGCACGGCCACGGCGAGGATCAGCAAGGGCACAATAGGCAGACGTTACACATTCCTGGAAACAAGAGGCAGCTCCTTTGCCTTCAGTGCTGTTATTGTTCCTTGGGAACACAGACATCACTGTACTGTTGGATCCGTGGCCATTTGGTGGGATTGCTTGTTTCTGAGAGGGTTTAGTAATGGAGACATCAGTAGAGGGTGGAAGCAAGCCCTGACATCTCTTCTTCCCTGATGGTGTATTATCAATCCCCTATATACAACAGATACCAAAGTATTTATCTCCCTTCTCTTTTTTTTTTGTTTTATTTTTTAGCTTTTCAGTGTTGCAATGTTATATGTTCCTGTTACCACACTGAGATTTCCCATGTTCTGGGTTTTCAGTAAATTCCAGAGCTCTGTGGTTTGTAAGGATGTCGAGCAAGGGCTGCTGTAAAATTGTAATTTGCTATTTCTCATCTCTTCCAGTGACACTTTGCTCTTTTATTATATGAAAGGGGAAAACAGGCATTCTTAATCCACATGTCCTAGACCGCTCATGGTTTGATTTATCACATCTTATCCTTCCTTCCCAGATAAATGGCTCCAGTCATTCAGGTTTTTTTTGTTCATCGCTCTAAGAACACTGCTTGTCCCTGAACTCCCCAGTCCTGTTATTTATTTTTGAAACAGACTAACAAGCGCTGGAGAGCGTCTTCCGATGACAGCAATCACATACATTGTGTAACTGAATTATGTAACCCTTCAGCCCATCCTTTATATAGCCTTGTCTACGTTTGCTTTTCGGATGCGGCCACGCAGCGAACGCAGTTCTCAGCTGACCTTTCTCCAGTAATAGCCAAGGACTTTTCCTCAGTCAGTGCTTGCACTAATTTACTGTGGCACAGAGGCACAGTGAACTATGACAGCTCGGTGGTGCAACTCCCAGCTGTGCACACGGATGCCACAGCAAGGCTTTCCACGGGGAGGAGTTACCCCAAAATCTCTGGAACAGTCTCTCATGTAGATAAGTCTTAAATTAGGACTTATCTACACATTCCAGTCTCTAGAGTCAGTTTGGGAAGAATCACGGAGCTGAGTCAAGGAAAAATAAATGTCTGAGCCATGAAGGTTGCCATGGATAGAGGAGCAGGGAGAGTACAAGGCTGGTGTGACAGGGTGGCTAAATAAAGTGGAAGTGACACAGTCAAAGACCTTGAAACATGCAGCACAAAATAAAATATTTCCCCAAAAGACAGATCACTCAATTAAAAAAAGAAAAAAGCCCCATTTCGAGGCAGAATGAGCTGTAAATCTCTGTGAGAATAGAGACGGCAACGCTCTTCTCAAGTTACTGTGAAGGGCAATAAATCTGCAGGTAATTCTCGCAGCGGCCGTTCAGCACCATGACGGACAGAGGTCTGCAGGGCTCTGCAGCCTGGCTTGCAGCTCCTCCTGCTCGTGGATTTAATTTGGGGAATTCTACACCAGGTCAGGCTCCTGGGATTGCCTTGGGGATTGCAGGCTGGAGACTGCTGCCTTGGCAGATGGGGCCTGTGCACTGGAGATGCAGGTGATGACAAACATTTGTGTCCTGCCAGTCCCACCAGACCGCTCACCAGAAATTGAAGAACTGAAGGCTTCAGCTGGAGCATCCCTGGTGAAACCCAACAGAGCTTTGACAAGCACTGTAGCTGCTTTCACAGCATGTTTAATTATCAGACGTCATTTAAATGTCTGGGGAGCTGCAGCTGGAGGAGGAATCAGTGAATCTCAAGCAGACAATGGGGTGTTATTTCCATGGGAGCTGCTCAGGACTGAATTTTTCTTAGCACTTGTTAAATGTGCCCAGGACTGCTGGAACTCAGTGTTACCACACTCCTCTGTGTTGCCCTCAGACTGACAGCAGGACAATCCTTTCTTTCTACTGTAATTTGGAACCTGTGTGGAAATTTTATTTTTCTGGGAAGATGCAAATGGTGGGGTTGGTCCCTTACATTGCTGTAAACCAGAGGTGGTCTCTGGGGTTGGGGAAACCCCATGTCTGGGTCCAGGGGCCATGCCAGAGAGAGGAGAGGAACTGATGAACCTGGAGGGTTTCTTTAGGTGACATCTATCAGCCTTGCTTATTGGGAAGCTCTCGGTACAGCAGCATGTCCTTCAGCAGCTGCAGTAATCCCATCCCAGCCCATATCTCCAACACAATCTGCTCCTAAAATAGCCTGTTTCTCTGCACAGAAGTAGGAGATCTCATTTTCAAAGCATTTCCTCTGCTGGTAGTCTCCCAGCTTTTACTCACAGCGCTGGTATCCAGTGCTGCTGCAGCGGATGGGCAGCGATGCCTGTGCAGAGGGAGGAAGGGAAGGCACCTCAGGAGAGTTAAAAACTGCCTCCCTCTGTAGTGTGGGAAGCAGGGAGAGGCCCAGTGCTGAAGAACCACCACACAAAAGGCAAGAGGTGCCACCTGAAAAGGGTGAAGGTGGGGGCTGGTGGTCTGGCGGGTACCTCAGCCCAGCCCGTACAAGGTGCTCCTGCACTTCATGTGGCAGTTCACAACCAGCAGCATCAAGTGCTGCATCCTCCGGGATCTGTCTGAAAGCCACACAAGGGGTGAAATGGGGTGCTACAGGCACAGAATTGTTCAATGTGGGTGGAAAGAAACACATTTGCTGCCAGGAATGAGCCCCCACGCTTACAGCAACAGCTCAGGCAGGAGGCTGCCATCCCAGCTGCAGTGGAAAGGGTAGTCATGCTCAGCCATGAAGTCTCCCAGGCCTTGTCGTGATCCAGTGTCTTTTCAGGATCTCCAGCTCAAATCCTTACTTTCAGTCACCTCACTCAGAGGTCACCTCTTCACCTTGGTCCAGAGTCGTTCATCCTGGTGCAGCCCATTTCCCTCACTTCTTATTTTCAGTTCACTTCATTATAAAGTTTAAGCAATTCAAAGCTATCACAGACTGTGCTTGCCACCTCTCCAAAGTGTCAGTCTTTATACATATTTAGCTGTAGGGTCTTGTCTGTATGACCACATAGTTCCTGATTTCAGCCCTGAATTTCAGGAGCGAATTCCCTGGCACTGCACAGGACTCTGGTAGATGCACCCCAAACAAGATTTATCTCAAGCCCCTAAAAAGCACAGGCACACAAATTAATATTCATTGCTAAATTAATATTAATGTTCTTCCTCTGTGATGATTTATCTGCACAGACCTGGGCTTGGCACTGTCCGTTTCCCTCACTCTGGGATCCGTCCCTTGTTCTCCACCTGATTAATGTGTTGATGAGGCTCCAGGTAAATGGCCAAACTTTAGTTTATCTGTCCTTTAAACTAATTGTTCCTTCATGGCCAAAATTCTGCCTTTATTACGAAAACCTGGTGGTATTCTGTGCTTTTGGGACATCACTGCTGGCTAAGCTTTGCCTTACCCCATAACACCAAAGAATGTTCCTTCTTCCTTTTGTATCTGAGCTCCCGTGTCCTGGTCCAGCAGGATCTCACCTGCTCCTTTCCCATCCACCTGCACTGCATGTTACAGACAGTGATGGATTATTCTCCATGGGGAAGACAGTGTGAAATTTTGAGCGGGCCTTTTTTCTCGCTTCCTCTGCTAGAATGATGATTTGAAGTATTTGTATAAAAAACCAGCTTATTTCCTCAATGGGTTTGTTTGTAGCAGAAATCACTTTGCAGCAAAACACATCTTTAAAACTGAGTTAAGGTTGTGCCAGGCTGTTCAAAACCGGTCCAGCTGTCAGAAAACAAACCTTTTATAAAACTACTAAATCCACCACCTCCTTTCCTCCTTCAGAGACTCTCTCTGAGCAGCATCTGGAAACAGTCTAATTACTGGCCCTGAACATAACTCAGTGAAATCCTTCCTTGGCAGAGTACTAGAGCTGGACCATGAACTAAAGGCCCTACAGTCTTCTTGTTGGAGCCACATCCTGGCTCATCCCACTGCCTGGGCAGGGCTGATAGAGCGGCCCAGTGGCGTTTTGCTCCCTGTAAAACCTGAGAGCAGCCTCAGCAGCTCAGCAGCAGCTGCTGATGGCACTGGAGGAGGACGAGGAATGGCTTAGGAAGCAATGGGACTTCCACCTTGCACCAGAGCCATCTGCAAACCAGGGGAAATCCCACCGGGGGTGAGGAGGTGATTTCCTTCCTGGAAAAATATCCTGCTCCAGCTGCACGAGAGGTGAGAGGTGGACACCTCTGGCACTTGTGTGAGTCTTTTCAACCTCATCTGTGTTTTGGCTCACAAGGCCTCCCCACAACCTATGACATTTCCCTCTGGGTTTCCTTCCCTATTGTACCTCAGGAGGTAAGGACTTTGTTGCAGACCCACGCAGCAGGAAAATGTTTTAGTGATATAAAAATAGACTGATGCAAAAAGAATATACCTCAGGTCCTCAAAGATTCCCTATATTAGAGGTAGACATGGACTTGAACTGAATTTTCCAGAAGAGAAGTGATTAGTGCAGAAATCATGGAAAACAACTGGGGTGTGAAGCACTCCAGAGCTCGTGGTTGAAGGGAATATCCAGCAACTCTGGCTTTCAAAATGTAAATAGGAAACAGCCAGAGAATCTTATCTGTACTTTGCAGCTAATGAAAACACTAGTCTCTCCTGGGAGCCAAGTCTTTGCTCTAATTTTAATGCATTTTCTTAGGTTTTCCTTAGCTGTGACTAATTTGTGCTGTCAGGTGTGCCTTTTTTGAAGTTAAAAAGCATATCTGAAGTGCTGCAACCTCTGGCCAGAATATTGAAATAGTGAGTGTCCCCATCTCAGAGCCTGTCAAGTGAAGGGATAGCACTCAGCTCCCCTCATGCTCTGCTGAGCCATGGGTTCAACCAACCTCTCCCAGCAGAGACTGGAGGGAATTCTTTCCAGATGAAGTGTCGTGTGCTGTGCTGGCCCCTTGCACTATTTGGGATGTGCACAAACAGCATTTGGACTGTCAAGCACAAAAATTTCACAGCCGGATCTTAACAAACTCCTAGAATGAGTCTAAATATCTATAATTACATATATTTAATTATAACTCTATTATAATATATACCTTTAAAGACTTCACCCACCTGCTTACTGTGGCTGTGTTCACATCATGTATTAAACCTGGCCCTGCTGATTATACCACAAGGTACCTTTAGGGTCAAAGGTTTTAGGAGACCCCCTGTCAGAGCCTGGTGGGGAGGGCTGGGATGGCACTGAGCTGCCTCTGATGGCTGTTCAGCTGCTGCTTCCTCTGCTTCAGCTGACCCCTGTGCTCAGTGATCTGGGGACTGAGAAATGGGAGGGATGGAGGAACCCACAAGCAGAGCCCAACCCCAGCTGGGCAGCTCACCCTGCATGGCAGGGGTAATGTAGAGGGTGGGCACCCCTTGTGGTGTCAGGGACAGATGGAACAACAGGGTGTCCTGAGCTCAGGAGGGAAATTCAGGCCACCTGCTACCCGTGACTGCTGGCCCATGGGGGCCAGGCTGTGCCAAGCCTGGTAAGAGGTTTGTAGAGGGTCTGAACTGTTTGTAGAGGTAAAGATGGTGTAGCAATGTAGGAAGATGCTCAAGTGTGCTGCCTTCTGCGTGTCATTTGGGACCAAGAGGGCTGTTCCCACCTGTGCACTGGCAAAGACCAAAGGAACTGTGGTCTGTTACTTCAATAAACTAAAGAGAGTTTCAGCTGGAGTGGCCAGTGCCGCCTAATGCTGTATGTTTGGATATGGGAGGGAAGACAGGGATTTGGACAAGGGCCAGAGATGAGATTGCACATGATTTACACTTAATGTCAGGCATGTGACTTGCTACCCACAAGAGGGGGAGTTGTTTGCACATAACTGTGTCTGCATTGTCCCTGCAGCTGAGCAGAAACAAATGATTGTGCACTTGTCTGCAGACATTAACCCTGCAGAGCAGGGAGGGTTCCACCAGAGCTGGGTCTGCAACAGCCAGTATGAACTCCTGGGAAAGCACAGGGAGGGTGGATGTGTGTGACACAAATAACACTGTGACAGTGAATGTATTCCTACTGAAAATGTAGCCAAAGGAGGCTTCGTGCTGTCTCCAGAAAGTTGTCAGCCCTTCTCTCCATGCCCCCTCAACAGAATTTATTTTCTCTAAGTAGGGAAACAAAAAGCAGATTTTGCAAATTTACCTGTCTATTCTTGCTTTTTTTGCCACGGAGATCAGATAAAGACCTGGGTGCTTCCTGAGTACAGCAACAGCTGTATGGAGGATGAGCAAAAAATCCAGTCAGTGCTGGATTCCCGAGGAAAAGGTTGTATTTGGATCTTCTGTGCTGCCTGGAAAGAGACCTGTACAGAGAGTGAAAGAGTTGTTATTTTTTTACTGTCAGAGCATTTTCATTCTATCTGATGACAGCTGTGCCTTCCTGTCTTTCTCTGATGCTGGCTGGAGTTTAATTCCTTATTTTCTGATTGGTTTCCTATGGAGATGTGCAGAACCACAGCTCCCAATAGATTTTCCCATTCTTTCTTCTCTTGCTAATAACATTTAAATCTCTTTTTAGTAAAATAAGACAGAAGGGCAAAACACTGAACAGAAGTTCATGCCACCTCTGTGAAAATAGCAAGATAGGTAGAAAAATAAAGCACCTGTAAGCAAAGCTACTGAAGCAAAGGCTGGAAACTGATGCATCATTAGAGAATTCCAGGTGGGAAGGACATCTTGTAGGTTCTGCTGTTGTGGGAAAAGCTTCACTTGGTGACTTTACTTGGAAGTCAGTCAGTGTGTCAACACTACATGCTACAAATGCAGACTCATCTTTGAAATAATTCCTGTACTACTTACCAGAACATCCAAATTTACCCCTTCAGTCTGAGGTTCTCAAAGCACTCGGTTTCAAACCCACACCCAAACTGCACACACAGGTCACCCTCGTGCCACACACTTCACTAAAGATGCCTTCAGTGCTGCTTCTCCTCATGCCTGTTTGGCTCACAACTGTTGAACTCTAAACCTCATGGGACTGAATTTCATCTGCAGGTTATTCAGGTGTTCATCGAGTGCTGCTTCTGTACATGAGAAGTGCCCAGCGCTGCAATCCTGTGGCATCACACACAAATTAAATACCTCTCTAAGTGTCAGCTAATTAATCCTCCTTGTTCACACCTGTAGTAGGCTGGGAAATGGGAGATGATGGCTTTCAGCTTCCAGGGAGGTGGCCAGTGGAGCGAGGCTGTGGAAGTTGCTATAATAAACCACGCCCATAACATCTTCAACTTTGTATATGCAATTTTAAATGAAGATTTGTTTATTATTGACTTCCTTGGACAGTGAAATGGTGAACAAAAAGTTTGGCTTCTAAATAATTTTCAGACTTGTGTGTGTGCAAACTGGTTAGACTGGACAGAATTTGATTGAGGAAAGTGGCAAAGATCAGTTCTTTTTGCATTAAGCCCTTCATATTTTCAACCTGTTTGGTAACCTGGCAGTGGACAGACATTCCAGTCATTCTGCAGCAGACCTGGCTTACTATCCTAGAGGCATTTGGGATATCTGAGCTTTGAAATGGTGAATTACACAGGAGTACAAAATGCTCCAAGAGACACATTTCAAGCTTCGGGAGAGCAAATATTTAAAACAATCAAATACCAAATGTCATCGAGTTTTCAGGCAAACTGAAGGCAAAAAAGTGTATATTAACTCACAGCAATTAACAATCCCAGCCAAGCCATGTCTGCCTCTGCTCCAGAACTTTGTAGATCCAGAGCTTTGTGAAAACAGGATGGGGCATTGATGAAAATGGGTCTTTCAGCTGAAGTGACTTCCTGAGAAGTCAGAGTTGTAGCTACAAACCCCTCTGGAGTCAGAAATGCCTACAGCCCTCTTTGAAATACTGCCAAAATTTCTGTGTAAGATTCAGTAGAACCACTTTCCCTCCCTGCAGCTCTGTCAATAGTGGCTGTCTGCGCTGAGTGTGGTGGGACTGCACTGGGACAGCGAGGAAAGCCAGACTGGAGGTAGAGCATGAGCTTTAGGCTCGGGTCAGGCTGGGACATGTCGAGCCTTCCTGGGCATCTGGAAAGCTCAGCAATCCCAAACACAAGGATGGATGAGGTGTAGGTGATCACAGCATCTGGCAGCCCTGGGTGATGGAAGATCTTCACTGGCTGGACTCGACTTGGAGGTCTTTTCCAGCCTAAACGATTCTGTGATTCTGTTCCCCTGACCTAAACGCTAAAATTCGCCAGGTCGTTAGAGGCGGGAGATGGTGTGAATACGGCTCCTAGTGGTTAAAGACACCCATGACACGTTTTATGTGAGCTTAGCTCATTTTTATATGAGCTTCTGGAAAACTGGAGGAGTTACTCTTCCATTTCCCTAGAATTACCCCTCATAATCTTCCTTTTTAATTTGATTTTTCGTCCTTGCTGGAATGCCTGGACTTCCTCTTTGAGGAGAAGGATGACAACTGTGAGAAAAAGGATGCAGACACAGAAAGATGAACAGTGCCCTGGCTCCCAGGACATTTTGAGCATTTTGCCTTTCCCTATCTGTCTCCCCATTTGTTCACTGCTGTGCATGCTGCATGTTGGATTTCAGTCACAGAAAATGATCCCACTGTGACTGAAGCAATAAAAGTCTGAAATGAAAGGCTAATCCTGCCCCCAAATTGCTTCTGAGGTGTAAGACACGAAACAACAGATGGGTGCAGTCACGGAGGGGAATTTAAGGCAACGGTGAAGCAATCCTGATGAGTGTGATGGGCAGCCAGCTCAGGGCAGGAGCTGTTGCCAAGGCTTCTCTATTGTGGCAAAAGACATTTTAATGAAGGATTTGGAGAAAAGCTAATGAGAGAGCTCTGTAGATATTTTTGTAAGCCCAGAGCATGAAAGAAAGTGTGAAATTGATTGTTTGAGCATCTAACAGTAACTAATTTGTGTAGTAAGTATGACACCCATGAATCCGTAATGGAGGTTATGAAGGTTAATTCACGAGCATGTCTAAGTGCCTTTGAATACCATTGAAGAGTGTTCTTAAATGAATCAGTCCAGGGAAAAGTCTTAAAATCATTTTAAAGAAAGGCAGCATGACTTTAGACAGGCAGTGAGTGCAGAAATTGGAAGCTGCCAGGCCATAACCTTCCGATATCAGCAGAGGAGGTCATTGAGATGAAAATTGCCAAAGGGATTTTTTAGCAATTTCAGCCTCTGCCATATCAGATTGGGGTTTATTCTCATTTTCAGTGGCTGAAATACTGATGATGCCTGCTCTGACTTCAGCACAGTGTGTGTTGATTTTGGGAAGTAAAAGACATTTCACTGGGGGTGAGAGAACTCCTTATGTGTGTTGGCATGGGGGGAACTAAAATGCACAGCAAGACTTCGAGCCTGCTCGTTCCTGTCAAAGCAGTTAGCCCTTCTCAGCACAAGTGGGGAACTGTAATGAAGGAAGCATCATGGCCAACCCCACATAAAATTTCATCTTGAAGCTATTCTTTGGGGAACAGAAAATAAATTTTAAAAGTGAAAAGAACTCCCAACTTTTAATCTCATAAAGCTCCTCAGAGGCAATTCCTGACACAGCCCACTGACCGTGAACACTCTTTGCTGTCTGCAGTGAAGACAACTGGGAGAACCACTCTGAAAAAGGCTTTGTATGAAGTTACAGTTATTTGTGATATGCAACAGCAGCTAAAGTGTATTTCCTGAAAAACAGATCCTCTGGGTTTGTATCCTTTTGAACTACTGCAAAGATTTATCTGTTGCAATTTTTTTAAACTTACGAGATTTTCTCTGTCCCAGTTTGAAGAGCTGAATTTGAGGCTGTCATATCTGATCTCTCTCAAGAAGCCTTTAGAAAGATCTTTTTCATGTGATTTGGGAGAGATGATTCAGGCCTGAGCAAATGTGACCCCTCTGTGCCCTGTTCCTGCCCAGACAGAAGCAGTTGCCTGCAGCTGTGTCTGTCTTGCCCTCAAAGGGTTTTTAAAGTGCCACTTGACACACTGGATGCATTGGAATGAATATTTTCTGTCATTACCAATTGAAGTGAGTCCTGCCTTCTCCTCATGACCTTCAGAGCTGGAGCCTGCAGAAGAACAGAGCTGTTCCTCTTTCAGACAATTTATGTGTCTGATCACCCTATACCAAAAAGGAAGTTTATGACATGGGAAGTATTTCCCTGTCCTTGAAGGGAGGTGGTGGGTTAGACTGATGTTGAACTAATTTAACAAGTCCTGAGCTCTAGTTTTAGGCAGGCTCAGACAGGAGCTCACTCTGTAGCTGTGGACACACGTGCTGAGGTATTTTATCAAGTCAGATTCTTTAAGTCTCTGTGAAACCTGAAACAGGATTGTTGAGTCTCAGTGAAAATCAACAGACAGTTTTCCCGGGGAATCTGGAACTAGGCCTACGAAAAGTTAAGTGGCTGTGGACAAAAGGAGCTGGGGTTTTCTCAGCTGGAAGACACTGCACATAAAAAGGAAGATAATAGGAGTACTTTGTGGTGGGGGAAACCCCAAGCTCAGTTACAGGAAACAGTTCACTCCAAGTAGATCCTTCAGGGAAGGCAGGACTTTGATTTCACACACTGGCAGGCACAAATAATTATAGCTTTTTCTCCTCTGTTATCAGCAGTGGAAGAGAAGGGATGGGAAGTCCACAGTTCACCACATTTTATCTGACTTCTGGTTTTCAGAGAAAGGGTAAATAATTTTCCCCAAAGCTTCCTCAGAGGTGTCTTTGGCTGCCAAGAAGCTGTGATGGCCATACACATCCAATTTACATCGAATACAGCCACAGTCAGAGATACAGCATTGCTGAAAATGTCTAGTAAGCTACTTCAAACTCAATATATAAAAACATAGTCAAAATGTTCTGAAATTCCTTGCTTCCATTTAGGATGTTATATTCCAAAGAAAGAATGAAAGAAGAAAGTACGCTCTTCATCTGCCCCCGAAAAAAGTCCTTGGTCATTAAATTTGAAGATCAGGAGTTGAATAAAATACAAGAGGTAATTACCTCTGTATACATCCAGTTCAGCCTCTCACCTGCCCTGTTCACAATGTTTGTTTGCTTGGAACAGATGGAGCAAGGTAAATAAGCTGGTTAAAAATAAATCCCATGGAGCTTCTGTACCTGCTTTTTCTGCACAGAGGTGAAACAAAGAAGGAGGCAGCTCAGATTCTGAATGTCAAGCCATGATGGCAGCAGGTACTGTTGGCCTGACAGTGAAGAAAGCTGTGCACTGATTTTCCCCATGTGGTCTTACAGAGATCAGTCATGGGGAAGAAAATATTTATTTATTTATTTAATTATTTATCTTTATTTATTTATTTATTTATTTGTAAACCAGGGGAACCAAAAAACAGCATCATACAGAAAATGCTGCTGGTTCTGTTCAACACGAGTTGAGTGGCAGGGAAGGGAAATCCATCTTGCTGGGGTTTTTTTCATCTGAGTTATAAACTCAGGACTAATCTTTCAGGCAGAGTCATTTGCCAGCCTTAGTAATTGATATCAGTCAATAAAATGGTGAAAAACCCCTCCATAATTATCTTATTAATCATTCCAGTGACAGCCTAAGCAGTGAACGTGCAGATGACATCGAGTGTGGGATTTTTTTGCCTCAGTTGTAACTGGAAAGATGCAGACATGCAAATGCTTCTTGAGAAATTTGCAACTTCTCATATGTATTTATTAGTCATTCTTGTGTCTCTGTACCCTCATTACAACAATTAGTCTGGGGTTTATCACATCAGTCTTTAGCACCAGCTGAAATACCTAAGCTGAAATTCAGTCTAAGCTCCTTCTGTTCTCCGTGGTGTTGTCTCACTATCCATCTGAATCCTGGTTTAAGTTTCTTCACAGTTGTTACAAGCAAGAAATACACTTTCAAAACCAACTGATCATCTTTATATACTATATCCTATATAATTATCTATCTATCTATCTATCTATCTATCTATCTATCTATCTATCTATCTATCTATCTATCTATCTATCTTATATAGATAACGTTTATATCCTGTAAGCAGTATCTACAGGCTGGAAGGAAGACTTGCTGTGGGTCTGCTGACACAAAAGATTAGTGGCAGTGATGCTCAGAAATTCAAATGCTGTGGAACATCCTTACCTGTCACCAGCTTCTGCACAGTTGGTTACTTCACAGAATCACAGAAGATGCTGAGTTGGAAGGGACCCACAAGGATCATCAAGTTCCACTCTTCTCCCTGCACAGGACCAGCCCAAAGAGTCACACCATGTATGTGCCTGAGAGGGTTGTCCAAACGCTTCTTGAGCTCACCCACCACGTGATGTGTTTATCCACTGTGGACTGGACAGTTTGTCCAGAAAGCTCCTGTGAGAGACAGTGCCAAAAGCTTTACTGAAATCCAAAAAGATCACATCAACTGGCTTCCCCTGATCAGCCAGGGGGGTTACCTTGTCATAGAAGGAAACCAGGTTTGATAAGCATGACTTTCCTCTCTTGAAGCTGTGCTGGCTGTGACTGATGGCAGCCTTGTCTTTCAGGTGTTTTTCAATACTTCCCAGAATAATCTTCTCCATTATCTTCTCCTTTACCAGGCCCTGAGGTGAGACAGACAGGCCTGGAGTTTCTGGGGTCCTCCTTCTTACCCTTCTTGAAAACTGAGATAATGTTCACCAGCTTCCAGTCAGCTGGGACCTCTCTATATTCCCAAGAGAGCTCAAAAATCACCGAGAGAGGTTTTGCAATGCTATCAGCTAGTTCTTGGAGGATTCTGGGATGAATCCCATCAGGACCCATAGATTTGTAGGGATCCAGCTGGAACAGCAGATCCTGCTGGGATCTGGGATCAGGGTCTGGGAGTTCATTCTCGCAGTCATGGTCCTCCATCTGAGTGCAGTGAGACCCCCTTGGTCTGTCATCCACGCTGAAGACAGAGGCAAGAAAACATTAAATACCTCTGCCTTGTCTCTGTCTCTGTTTGTGAGGTGACCCTCCCCATCCTGTAACAGCCCAATGACATTTCTATACTGCCTATTGCCATATCCTCAAAAGGATGGGGGGGGAGGAATGAGATGGAAAAGCTCACAGGTCAAGATAAAGACAGAGACATCCCTTTCCAGTTACCATCATGAGCAAAACAGACTTGGGGAAAACTATTTTGATTTATAAGCAGGATGGTGAGAAAAAAAAGATAAAACTGAAAACACCTTTCTCCCGCTCCCTGCTGTTTTCCCAGGCTCATCTTCACTTCTTCCTTCCCACCCTTGTTGTCCCTCCACTCACAACACCTGGACGTGGCCACCCGATGAACCTGCTCTTATGAAATGTAGGATCAAAGAAAAACTCCAGCTGGAAGGGATCTCTGGAGGTCTCCAGCCCAATCCTCTTCTTGAGGCAAGGCTAACATGGAAATTAGATTAGGTTGTCCAGGAATGTGAATTTCACCACTTCTCTTTATCAATTAGAAGGAATTAAAACTGGATGGATACATGATTGCAGGAGGGGAGACTAGGACCGACTTTGCAATTCAGACTTAACCATTACTGAGGGTGGCTGAATGTCATGAATTTAGTTCTGTGAAGAGAACTCAGTGTTGGCCTCCCCACAGTTTGCAGTGGGAAGCGTTCACCTGACAGCAGTCATGTTACAGGTACCACTAACTGATCCCACTCGCCCCTTGGGGCAGAACATGCAATGAGGGTGAGCAAAGCTGGAGAGAAAACATTCCCTAGGGCAAAGACTTCAAGTTTATATTGAATTTAGCAAAGTCTGCATCCTGATGGCTTTAGGTACTGCTGCAGTACAATTACTAATGACGTCTGTGGGAACCATTTTGAGCTCCATTGTCAAAGGTAAGGGCCAGGCAGTTTGTAAACTCAGTGCCACTGAAAAACCTGACGACCTCAGCCTCCTTCCTGACCTTTTGCTTTCACTGAAACCTGGCACGTTCCCCTGCTGCAAATCAGAAAATGTCTTGTACACGGCGAAAGGAAAAAATGATTCACTAGGCATTTCCATTTCATGGTGCTACAGCCCCAGGGTGAAAGACCAAATAGTAAGCACTGAAACCAGGGGATTCCTATAAAGCCCCTGTTTTTCAGGCACAGACAGTTCAGGATTGCTGTGGTCACAGGCAATCTGGACCCTGCCATCCTAAGGAGTGAGAGCAGATGCCTGACTGAAATTAAGCAGGGAAACAGGAGGAATAGGTGAAGGAGAGGACCTGAGGTAAGGAAACTCATGGGAAAGCTGTGAAGAGCTGGGCATGCTCTTTCTGCAGCGAACAGAGTGGGAAAGCAGAGGTCAGTAGCTGTTGCTTATGCACGGACAACCTCACACACCTTCTCCTTTCTTCTTGCTGGGTAAGCACAGCTTTCCAGAGCTCTGCCACAGACTGCAGAGGTAGTCATGGATATTCTGTTACCACACAGCTGGAATGTGCTGGAGTTGGCTTTGCTGCCTGAATTGAGACAGGTAGTGAAAGATAATAAGGAGCAAACGCTGCCTGACGATGGAACTGAGATGCAGGCAGAATTAATATGGAAGCAAGGCCGCAAACTCTGCATATTTATGCAATCACTTGTCTGGAGGATGTGCCTGTTATATTTAAGTTCTGATATTTATTTTAACTCAGCAGAACTGAACGCCATCTGTACTCAGAGAATAAAGACAAAACAAGTCCATGCTGCTTGGCTCTGGGTTCTGGGAGCTCTTTGGAGAGAAGACTGGGGCTGGAGGGCACCAAACATCCAGGGTGTTACAAGCCCAAAGGGATATTTAGGTGTTAGGAAAAATAAATTCAATAGTTGGCTCAGTGCTGAATTAAAAATTCCGCTTAGTGCCAAAGCTTTAGTGCTGTTTATGTTTAAGGTTTGCTTTTTGGCTGAGCTGAAAAACAGAAGGCTTGGCTGTTGTTATTTGACAAGATTTAGAAAGGTCCAGATCACTTGGAAACCCGAATGTTGCTTTCTCCCAAACGAAATTTGCTGCTTTTTAAAGACGTTAATTTTGAAATAAATGCAGCCTTTATAGCATATTGGAACTATATACTGCAGCACAGTGCCCTGTAGCACTTTTCTCAGCACTGCTTTATTAATAACATCTTTGATTCCCTCCTGGTTAACTGATTGATCTTGTTACAGTATCTCTAAAGACTTCCATATTGAGATCCAGGTTTTGCTTCACAAGAGACTTAATGTTTCTGGACAGTATGTAAATAAATTACCTCCTTTCCTTTGAAATCTTTATCATAATTACATGATTTGGAAGGGCAATCATGCATGTCATTATGAAGAGGTATCTTGCTCAAGTCAGTCAGCTCTCTGGTGGTGCTGCAATACACTGGCTGTAAGAAAGCTTCTGTGAAAAATCTTGATAAACCTGGGAGAAAAACCAGGGAAATATGAATTATAGAAAAGGCTTGGCAAGAAAATCTGTTCATAGATTCTTTTATGAACTCTGCTGACGGGCTTTCTCAATCAAACAATGTTGCCTTCCTGTAACTGCAGGACACAAGGAATTTTGTTGAACCAGCTTTTACGAGCAGCATGTACTCTGGTCATGAAAAGCATATGGATTCTATCAGTGTACGATCCCTTTTTCACCTATGAGCAAATTGCACAGGCCTGAAAGGAAACGCCTAACATGGTTGTGCAGAACTACACATTCCTAACATGCTTCGAAAATCACCTCTCCTTGAGTGCAACAGGGACAGCGCAGAACGACCGATTTCCCATTTATACCAAGCCACGTTTGGTGAAGGGGCCAAAATGCAACCTGCTGAGAGATGCAAACCAACTCTCCTCTAAAACAACGGAGAACTTCAGCAAGGAGATGCCAGCGAGCAGTCGGTTATTGCGGTGTTTCCGCAGCCTTGGATCGGTGCCTGGCTCTGCAGGGTAACAGCTCCACGCTCGGAGAACGCCTCCCGCCCTCGGGCATTCCCAGTCTCAGGTTGCGGTGCGATAATGAGTTGTGTAGGCTTGATCCTGAGGAGAAAAAAAAAAAGAGGAGCTGAAGGCTTAGTTTTAGAAAAGGTGCAGCAAGTGAAGTTGCCGATTAAAAAAAAAAAATGTAGTTGAGAACTGAAGTAATAAGAAAACGTTGTTGTTTAAGCCTTCAGTTTGCATAATAGGAGAACTCGAAAGAATCTCTCTGTTTTAGCCAGGATTTAAAAATAAGTACTATTCTCTGTGGAAGGACTAATAAATTTGTTTCCAACTCAAGCTTAGGCTATATCTATTTTTAGTTTTTCATACAAATGTGCTGAATACAAACTCTGAACATTCTCTTTATATTTTATATTACCTCCTTTTCCCTCGGTAGGTGAACAGTTTATTTATGACAGACAATACTATGGAAGCTGTGAGCGGTGTTTTCTGAGTCACTGCTTCTCCTAAAAGGAAGCTTTTCCAATTCACATAACAAGCTCCTTTTCTACTCCAATAATTGCCTTTTCCTTTGTAACAACTCTTGATAAAAGAACTTTTTTTTTTTTTTTTATAGTCACCACGAGCACTCCTGTAAAATATTACAACTTGGCAGCCGACCAGACTGGGCTGCTGGTGTTGTGAGAGCTCTGCAAACACAGAAAAGTTAGAGGCCCCTTTCAGAAGGATCATCTTGCACTTAGGAAGGCCAGATGTCATAAGGGGTTTGCTCTTTCTGGCTCTTGAAAATGGGACATAAGGTTAATTTTTGTAGAATATGAACCCCCTTTTGTAATTTCCAGTCATTTCTGTTTATGTCAGGTTATGTTATGTCCCCAAGTTGAAATGTGATATTTTGGTGGGTTTCTCCTACTTGGAAGATTTGAGGTGAATCAACTCTGAAAAATTCTCCAAACACCAATGAACAATAAATTGAAATAAGGAAAGACAACATTAGATTTGGCTGTGCCAGAAAAGAAGGCTTAAATTGCTCTAAAATTATTTATTAATATATCTTTGATGAATAATTCACCTTGGTAGGTGAGATATTCTCTCTGCTCTTCAACTATCTGGATGCCCTCCAGAAAACTGAAATAGCCATTATGGAGGAATAAATAAGAACCATAGAAAGCAAGACAAGGGAGACATGCTGCCAATTAAGTTTTGCAACCCAAAATCTGGTAATTTTTTTAACATTAAGAGAAGTGCAACATGGAAAACAAGCACAGACTCTTGGGTGGTGTTTGTACAAGTGCCCTTTTCTCTACATAATCAGCTGTGCAGAATCCTCCTTGGCCTGCCCTCTCAGCAGAAGTTGGCCATGATTAAACAGGAGTTAATGATTTATGAGGTTATTTTCTGTCCAGTTTCAGTCATACATGACACAGCAACATGTGCCTAATTACTGTATTTGACATGCCAGGCAATATTTAAATACACTCCTTTTATAGTGCAATAGCAGTACACCTAAAAGTAAACGGTATGTTTAGCCATGCAAATGGTTGAACTTTGTTCTCTGTCTGCTGCACTGCTAAATCTCTAAGGGCTCTTGGATGCAAATAGAGCAATATGGGCTTAATTAATTATAGAATCAAAGGCAAGTGTTGTTTAAAAGGGACCTTTGGAGGTCTCTAGTCCAAGTTTTTGCTCAAAGCAGCAACAACTTCAAAGTTAAATCCTCAGGTTGCCCTGCTCCTCATCCAGCCAAGTTTTAAAAACCTCCAGAGGAGATCACACTGGCTCCTTGGAGAACCTGCTCAAGTGCTTAATCGCTCTCAGGGTGAAAATCTTTTTCCTTGTAATCAATCAGAACATCCCTTTCTGCAGCTTTCAAGTGTCGCCTCTTGTGCTCTTACCGTGCGCTCTGAGCGGAGTTTGTGTTGCTGTTCTTTATCCCCCCTCTTCAGGTGGATGGCAGCTGGATCCCTTTGTGCATTTTTTTATCTGGAGGTGAGCAGAGGTCACTTGGAAGCTAGTTATTTTAAGTGGTATTCGGGCTGGATCCAAGCCTGGATTAATCTTCTTCAACAGACTTGTAACGTGAATATTTGAAAATGAACAACCTTTTCATATATAAACAGATCCCAAGCTTAGAGAAGATCACTTCTTGTATAACAAAGCACTTTTTTTTTTTTTTTACATATGCTGTTTTTCATAAAGAGACTGAGGTAGGGGCAGCTACAAAAAGATCAAGAGGAAAAGTTTTTGTCTTTTAATTAGTGTTTTACTAAGCTAAAATGAAGGATGGAGTTTACTTTACTGTGCTTTTATCGAGCTATGAACTTCTGATAGATCTTTTCTAAATACAGTGGAGCATCCTAAGAGATTGTCCAGATTCCAGGGAGAAAACCAAGCATACTTTATGAAATTAAGAAAAAATAAAAAGCAGTTCATAGTTATGGATGATGATATCTGTGCTGATGTATTTTAAGATTTCTTTCAGTGACGTTTACAATAAGTTATTACACAAAGACTGTTCTATCTGAACTTTTGTTTTCTGTACATGACATCTTTGTGCAATAACTGCCCTCTCCTCTCTCTTGTCCCACCACTTCAGGAAGTCTGAATCTGCATTTCTTTTACAGTAATGCTGTAAAAGAACAAATGTTATGAAATCTTAATGCTACTATAAAAAGCAGCTGCAAAATCTCTTTGGCTGCCTGAGATTGTGCCAGATGGTAAAGAATTGGAAGTATAATAAATGTCATGTTAAGCCAGTCAGATTTGAGGGGCATGTTATGCATCCCACATAAATAAAACACTGCTAAAAGTGCCCCTAGAGTGATGGGATGTAGGAATAAGCTCTTCTGTAGCCTCAGGAATATCTCACAGCTTCTACAATGCAAAGTGTTTCTAATATTCTGAGCACTCACACTGGTCTGGTTCTTTGCCAAGGCCTGACAGCTCAGTGTTGCTACATTTCTCTAGATGCAGGTGCTGTGATAAAGCTAATCTCTCTTCTTTTTTTTTTTTTTCCCTCCTAGGATTTTGAACATATTATTTTTTTCTCTGGCATATAAAACTACAGCCAGCCTCCTTATCAGAAATACAGAGATGATGGGGAAGAAGTGCTGTTTTGACACCCAAAGCTGTTTCCTTGGGACTCAGTTATCCCATCACAGAAAAACTGTGTTCAATTGAAAGGTCATTGACTGTACAGCTGGTTGGGGATTGTCCCTACTTTGTTGGCTGTAATTCTAACATTTTGTTCCCTTCACAGACAAATTTTTAACCCCCTTGCCGTGTTTGTACACAGAGACCCTGAGAATGACAGGATCATCCAGGCTGGAAAAGACCTCTGGAGATCTCCATCCAACCTCCTGCTCAAAGCAGGTTCAAGCTTTGTTCTCAAGGAGAACACAAATTCCATATGCTGGCACCTTAAATGCTGGCATTTAATCTATGTATTTTTAAAGAGATGCATGATAAACGACAGTTAATGTTGCAGAAAATTTGTATCCTGTAATACCTTAAATGGTGGCAGCACAAACCAGACCAGCCAAGTAAAAAAGAAAGAAGATGCAAATGAAACTGTTAATAGACACAGATATCCCTGAACTGTCCTCCTTCCCCCCCGACATGTTTATGCTCAACCTGGTGACCTCTCATAGAATAATTTTGGGGCCAGAGTCATAGGATTAAATTGGATGATACCTGTAACAATAAAGAATTCTCATAGTAGGTTTTTGTAGCATTATTAAGAATGGGAATAAATTCCTGAGGCACACTGAGAGAGGAATTTTAAGCCTGTGCAGGGCCCTAATTTGAAAATCATTATTTGATTTGTACAGTCAGTGGTTGTTTTGTTGCTAATATTTGTATAATTTTAGAAAGTGAAGTGTCCTGAATGAAAGAAATGTTATGTCTGTCAGGAAAGATCTTTCTCTGCAGATTCACAGAAGTCTCCTGCTCCATTACTCTGGAAGAAGGAATATGAAATGAGAAACGCTGGAGAGAATATGTCAAACTGACTCCCTGAGATTTATTCAGAATAAATCCTCCCACTTGTGAATGACCTTGATGACAAGAACTGGGCTTAGAGACAAGGGGTTTAAAATGTGAGATGTGGTGCTTTTTCACTGACCTCCAGGCAGCAGAGAGTTGTCTGATATGTGTTAGAGCGGCACAGTTCACGCTGTACGTCCTGTCTTCTCTCTGGCTGGAGCACACCCTTCTTACCAGACAGAATAAAGCCTTCTCCGTGCTTAGCACAGACACAGAGATCAGAATCACAGAATAGTTTGGGTTGGAAGTGACCTTTAAAGGTCACATCTTCAACCAGATCTGGTTGCTCAGAGCCCTGTCCAACCTGACCTGAATGTTTCCAGGGATGGGGCATCCACCACCTCTCTGGGCAATGTGCAGTTGTGTGAGCCAGGCAGTGGAAGGAAGCAGCACTCTGAGTTTCAGTTCTCACCTGCAGATACTGCTGTGCCACAGCCTGAATCATAAGGCAAGGACAGGGTATGTAACTGAGCCACAGCATCAATAAACCTGCAGAACACAAGTGATGTCCATATTCAGCTTCAGAAGGAAAATTCCTGCAGTCTTCACGCCCATCACAGTGAAACTCTGTGAGAGTTCATGTACAAGCCCTGAGCTGGCCTGGGTTTAGTTCTCAGCTCTGTTTGGAAAGGTGCACAAGCAGGAGTGAAAAATCAGCCTTCTTTATGTTTTTCTCCTGCTCTCCTGTCTTATTTATCTCTCTCTGTGAGTGGAATCTTTCTTTGATAATGTCATAGTTCTGACTTTAGCAAGGAATTTTTCTTCCCTTCCCCTCCCCCTGTGTGTGTGTGTGTGTGCAGCACACCCATTTAGGTGAAAACAAAAGAACTAGCCGGGGCGCTAATGGTCGAACATTAGTTGCCTAGCAACGAAGGGGGAGGGGTTGGGGCTGGTGTGTGGGCTGGAAGGAGGTGTGGGGGGGGGAGTCGGGCTCGCGGGGAGGAGGAGGGGCTGCTGTGAGCTGGCAGACGCTGGTTCATTTGGGTTTTTTTTTGTTGTTGTTTTTTTTTCCTGTTGGAGGGAAGTTTTTTTTGGCTGCTGCGGTTCCTTCCCAACTATTCCTGTTTGTCGGGGCCCCCCCGGAGTTCGTGAGTTTTTTCTTCCATTGAGAGAACTTTCTGTGTTGTCGGTGTTGTTTTTTTTTTTTTTTTTTTTTTTTTTCTTTTTTTCGCTTCCCCCTTCCCCTTCGCCCCCCCCCCCCGCCTTCCTCCTTTTCCTCGGGAGGGGAAGAGGAATCAGTTTTTTTGTTTTTTTTTTCCTCCGATATACCCGGGGGGGGGTGTTGTTGTTTTTTTTTTTTTTTTTTTGTTTTCTTTTTGTTTTCCCCATCCCACGTGGCAGTGACCAGGGATCCCACAGCGCTGCCTGGTGACAGGCACTGGTGACAAGCTCTGCTCCTGTAGTGATCCAACAGCGCCACCTGGTGACTACCATAGGACACTACAGGTTCTGCACTTCCAACGACCCAACAGCGCCACCTGGTGAATGGTACAGGACATTACAAGTTTTACACCTCCAGTGACCCGACGGCGCCCCCTGCTGACTGTGGTTGGAACTACACCAAAGGGTGCTAAAAATTGAACTATTTTAAATTTTCCTTTTGCCGGGCTATCGGTTTTGTTCTTAAAGGGGATTATTGGTGGGTATAGTAGTATTGCTTGGTTGTTTACTTGGGTTCTTTTTGTGTTCTTGTTAATACAAACATACCTTTTAATAAAGGGCTGTTATTTTGTTTTCCCTTTTCCATAATTTGTTTTTTTTTCCCTTCAATCAAAGCTCCTTAGTTTTGGATTAATAATTGCTTAGGAAAAAGTTTGGGGTCTTTTCCTCCTAATCCATCCTCAGCAGAAGACCCTTGTCCCATTTAAACTGGGACATTTTTGGCGCCCAACGCGAGGCTTTGAGAGAGGAAAAGTGGAAAAGGAATAACTGCCCTTTTGTGACTTTATACGTGTTTGTGAACCTGTAGGCACCATGAAGTCTAAGCTCGCTGCTTTTCTGTGGTATATAATTATGCCAAAATCTATGTCTCACCTGTCGATGTTTTTCAGCTCAGACACTATGACCCTCATTGTAATAAGTATGTTTGAGATCTCGCATTGGGTTCATGACATAGCAAACTCAGCACCTGTTATTTTCCTTCGGGACATGTTCTCAAGGATATATTACTGCTCTAGCCTACACTGTCTCCTTTGGGGTTTTAAGGATAATGGCACCTATCCCTATGGAGAAACACAGGGAGGTATATTTACCCAACCCCTCCTACATTTTCTCTTTGGTTCTAATACAACGGCCTCTGAGACATTTAAACTCTCTTTAGGTGTAAGAGACGTTTTCCTTTTGGGTTTTTTCGTGCAAGCTTGTGCCACGGTGTTATATCTAACATTTGTAGTTAGGCCCATGATTAACCAGGCACGGGCACAGAAGCCAGCCCCAGGGGTGGGAAACTTCGAATGGCATGGGCCATGGGAAGACTTGGGTAAATTTCTAGAAAGTGGTTCAGTTCCTACAGCATGGAAGTTCGCTCTCGAAAAACTCCCAGACCCTACACAGATAATAATAGCTGCAAGGGAGAGGAGTCATGGTAAACCCATAGAGAGGCAGGTGGCAGATGCATGTGGGGCTTTAGCCGTTGCCTACCAAAAGGTGCTCGGTATGGTGCAGCCTTCACAGGGAAAAAGAAAAGATGAAAACGAGAGGTCTGATACAAGGGTGACTCCAGATCAGGCCAGTTCCAAGGAACCAAACAAGTCAATGGAGGTTGCACCTATCCAAAGGAGAAAATATAAGACCAAATCAGCCCGCCCAGTTGATGATGATGAGGAGGCAGGACCCTCACAGGCAGCCAACCCGGAGCCAGAAATCATCACTGAGTCCTTATCGTATGACAATCTCCGGAAATTACGGGAAGACGTCATTCGTCAGCCGAATGAGTCCATACTAACCTGGATGATCCGAGTTTGGGATTCCACGGGTGATGCCATAAGCCTTGATGGTGGTGAAGCAAGGTCCTTGAGGTCTATTGCCCGAGATGCGGGCATTGAAGAGGCATTTGTGAGAGAATCAAAGCCCCTGTCTCTCTGGGCACGGCTGCTGGATGCTGTGAGAGAGAAGTTCATTCACAAAGAGGCCTTCCAAGCAGACCATCTTACAAAGAGCTGGAATACCATGGAGGAGGGGATCCGACGCCTGAGGGAAATGGCACTGTTGGAGGTACTGTTTGGAGGGGATATGCAAGCTAATCACGATCCCGACAAGGTTAGATGTACACCATACATGTGGTGGACCCTCATACGTATGGGGCCATCTGCACACATCAGTTACCTGACATCATTGGAGGCTGGGGAAAAGAGAGAGCCAGTGGCGTTTATAACAAATAAACTTCGGATGTACAACAGTATGGTCCAAGAATCACTCCAAGCCCGCGTTTCCTCCGTAGAGACCTCGATCAACAACCTCACTACCATAGCTACAAAACTACAAGATCAACAGGAGAAAATCCTAGAAAAGATGGAGAAGAACAGCTCCCAGGTGGCACCAGTGAGAACCAGGCGCCCCCCAGCCAGAGAGGGGAGACAGGCCTCACGAACCGAGCTGTGGTATTTCCTAGCTGGTTCTGGAGAAGACATGGGACAGTGGGACAAGAAACCCACCCATGCCTTGGCAGCCCGAGTACAAGAGGTTAAGGACCAGAGAAAAACAACGTCCGTGAAAGTGAGTGCAGTGCCGGTATCCCGTGGGCAGGGATCTGACCCACTAGAAGGTACCTCCCGCCGGTATTTGCAGACGGAAAACTGTGACGAGCAAGACAGAGACCAGTATTAGAGGGGCCCTGCCTCTAGCCAGGTGGAGGCACGGGACAACCGTGTCTATTGGACGGTGTGGATCCGATGGCCTGGCACATCAGACCCACAAGAATATAAGGCTTTGGTTGACACTGGCGCTCAATGCACGTTAATGCCCTCAGGACATGTGGGACCAGAGGCTATTTCCATTTCTGGGGTGACCGGAGGGTCACAGCTGTTGACCGTGTTGGAAGCTGAAGTGAGCTTGACCGGGAAGGAGTGGCAGAAACACCCCATTGTGACTGGTCCAGATGCCCCATGTATCCTGGGCATTGACTACCTTAGGAATGGGTATTTCAAAGACCCCAAGGGACATAGGTGGGCTTTCGGGATAGCTGCTGTAGAGACAGAAGTGGCTAAGCAGTTGAATTCACTACCTGGCCTCTCGGAGAACCCTTCTGCTGTGGGACTGTTGAAAGTTGAGGAACAGCGAGTGCCAATTGCCACTACAATAGTGCACCGTCGGCAGTACCGAACGAACCGAGACTCTGTGATCCCCATCCATAAGATGATCCGTGAGCTGGAAAGTCAAGGAGTGATCAGCAGGATCCACTCCCCCTTCAACAGCCCCATCTGGCCTGTGCGTAAGTCTGACGGAGAATGGAGATTGACTGTGGACTATCGTGGCCTGAATGAAGCCACCCCGCCACTGAGCGCCGCTGTTCCAGACATGTTGGAGCTCCAGTACGAGCTGGAGTCTAAGGCGGCGAGGTGGTACGCCACTATTGACATCGCGAATGCGTTCTTCTCCATTCCCTTGGCGGCAGAGTGCAGGCCGCAGTTTGCTTTCACGTGGAGGGGCGTGCAGTACACGTGGAACCGACTGCCCCAGGGGTGGAAACACAGCCCCACCATCTGCCACGGATTGATCCAGGCTACGCTAGAGAAAGGTGAAGCTCCAGAACACCTTCAGTACATTGATGACATCATTGTATGGGGGGACACAGCAGAAGAGGTCTCTGAGAAAGGAAAGAAGATCATACAGATTCTCCTGGATGCTGGGTTGGCCATCAAAAGAAGTAAAGTCAAGGGACCTGCCCGAGAGATCCAGTTCCTGGGAGTAAAGTGGCAAGATGGACGTCGTCAGATCCCGACTGAAGTCATCGATAAAATCACAGCAATGGCCCCCCCAACTAGCAAGAAAGAAACCCAAGCTTTCCTGGGTGCCATAGGTTTTTGGAGGATGCATATCCCCGAGTACAGCCAGATCGTAAGCCCTCTCTATCTGGTAACCCGCAAGAAGAATGATTTCCAGTGGGGTCCTGAACAACAGCAAGCATTCGAACAGATTAAACAGGAGATTGCCCATGCTGTAGCCCTTGGGCCAGTCAGGACAGGACCAGATGTGAAGAATGTGCTCTACTCTGCATCTGGGGATAAGGGCCTCTCCTGGAGCCTCTGGCAGAAGGTGCCTGGTGAGACCCGAGGCCGCCCACTTGGGTTCTGGAGCCGAAGCTACAGAGGGTCAGAAGCCAATTACACTCCAACAGAAAAGGAGATCCTAGCAGCTTATGAGGGAGTACAAGCTGCCTCAGAGGTGATTGGCACAGAAGAACAGCTCCTCCTGGCACCTCGGCTACCGGTATTGAGTTGGATGTTCAAAGGGAAGACGCCCTCTACACATCATGCCACTGATGCCACCTGGAGCAAATGGATTGCCCTGATCACGCAGCGCGCCCGCATTGGAAACCCAAATCGCCCTGGGATCCTAGAGATCATCACGAACTGGCCGGAAGGTGAGAATTTTAGTCTAGCAGAAGAAGAAGAAGGGGAGCAAGTGGTACGGGCAGAGGAAGCCCCAGCATACAACCAACTACCAGAAGAAGACATACGCTATGCACTCTTTACTGATGGTTCCTGCCGTATTGTAGGAATGAAACGTAAATGGAAAGCAGCTGTATGGAGTCCCACACGACAAGTTGCAGAAGCTATAGAAGGAGAGGGTGAATCAAGCCAATTCGCAGAACTCAAAGCCGTCCAGCTGGCATTGGACATTGCTGAACGAGAGAAGTGGCCGAAACTTTTCCTTTACACAGACTCATGGATGGTGGCCAATGCCCTGTGGGGGTGGTTGGACAGATGGAAGAAGACCAATTGGAAACGTAGGGGAAAACCCATCTGGGCCGCTGATATATGGCAAAACATTGCTACCCGGGTAGAGAAACTGATTGTGAGAGTCCGCCACGTAGACGCCCACGTGCCCAAAAATCGAGCCAATGAAGAACATCGCAACAATGCACAGGCAGACCGAGCTGCACAAGTTGAGGTGTTACAGGTGGACCTAGATTGGCAGCACAAAGGCGAACTGTTCTTAGCACGATGGGCCCATGATGCCGCCGGCCATCAGGGCAGAGATGCCACCTACAGATGGGCACGAGACCGAGGGGTGGATCTAACCATGGATGCTATCTCTCAGGTTATCCATGACTGTGAGACATGCGCTGCCATTAAACAGGCTATAATTGTACCCGTATTTGTACCTATATATTTATGAATGTGTATGTAGTTTAGAATAATGTATGTATGTATGGAGTTCAAGAAAAAGGGTTCAATTTGATAGATGTATAGTGGCATGGGAATGGGAAGAAAAATTAGGGGTGGATAATGTCATAGTTCTGACTTTAGCAAGGAATTTTTCTTCCCTTCCCCTCCCCCTGTGTGTGTGTGTGTGTGCAGCACACCCATTTAGGTGAAAACAAAAGAACTAGCCGGGGCGCTAATGGTCGAACATTAGTTGCCTAGCAACGAAGGGGGAGGGGTTGGGGCTGGTGTGTGGGCTGGAAGGAGGTGTGGGGGGGGGAGTCGGGCTCGCGGGGAGGAGGAGGGGCTGCTGTGAGCTGGCAGACGCTGGTTCATTTGGGTTTTTTTTTGTTGTTGTTTTTTTTTCCTGTTGGAGGGAAGTTTTTTTTGGCTGCTGCGGTTCCTTCCCAACTATTCCTGTTTGTCGGGGCCCCCCCGGAGTTCGTGAGTTTTTTCTTCCATTGAGAGAACTTTCTGTGTTGTCGGTGTTGTTTTTTTTTTTTTTTTTTTTTTTTTTCTTTTTTTCGCTTCCCCCTTCCCCTTCGCCCCCCCCCCCCGCCTTCCTCCTTTTCCTCGGGAGGGGAAGAGGAATCAGTTTTTTTGTTTTTTTTTTCCTCCGATATACCCGGGGGGGGGTGTTGTTGTTTTTTTTTTTTTTTTTTTGTTTTCTTTTTGTTTTCCCCATCCCACGTGGCAGTGACCAGGGATCCCACAGCGCTGCCTGGTGACAGGCACTGGTGACAAGCTCTGCTCCTGTAGTGATCCAACAGCGCCACCTGGTGACTACCATAGGACACTACAGGTTCTGCACTTCCAACGACCCAACAGCGCCACCTGGTGAATGGTACAGGACATTACAAGTTTTACACCTCCAGTGACCCGACGGCGCCCCCTGCTGACTGTGGTTGGAACTACACCAAAGGGTGCTAAAAATTGAACTATTTTAAATTTTCCTTTTGCCGGGCTATCGGTTTTGTTCTTAAAGGGGATTATTGGTGGGTATAGTAGTATTGCTTGGTTGTTTACTTGGGTTCTTTTTGTGTTCTTGTTAATACAAACATACCTTTTAATAAAGGGCTGTTATTTTGTTTTCCCTTTTCCATAATTTGTTTTTTTTTCCCTTCAATCAAAGCTCCTTAGTTTTGGATTAATAATTGCTTAGGAAAAAGTTTGGGGTCTTTTCCTCCTAATCCATCCTCAGCAGAAGACCCTTGTCCCATTTAAACTGGGACAGATCTTTACAGTTTTGGCCAACATACCTGTGGAAGCCCTTACTAATTCTCCACAGTCTGTGACAAATTCAGCTTTCCTGATCCCATCCCTGCACATCCAGGCAGTGTCACTATATTATTCCCAGGATACATGTCCCTTCTTCCACTGCTTGTGCCATTTCCTTCTTACACTTTAGGTGGACCAGGAGGTCCTGACTGATCCGTGCCCGTCTTGTCCTTTCCTTGCCTAATTTCCTACACATGGGAATTAATTGCTCTTGCACTCTAAGAACAACGTCCGTAAAGAATTGCCAGATCTTTCCAGCTCCTTGAATGCAGTTTCCCAGGGGGTCCCATTCAGTAATTCCTTAAAAAAACTGAAATTCAGGGTCCTCACTCTTCACCTGGCCCACAGCCCTCAGGATTGGGGAGTTCACAGTGGAGGCATCTGCGACTCAACAAGTCACTCAGAGCCATTTTATCACATCAAAGAAACACCACTTGAGAAATTAATTTCTCCCCTTAACAGAGGCGGTCTGGCTAAAACAGGAACACTGTATTTGGAAGGTAAATTAGATTTCTATGTCAGGGGAATCTTTAATTATTCAGATATGGCCCTGCAGGCCTGATAAAGCAGCCCAGTACCACATCAGATAGTGAACAAACAAACATTTACTGTATTTGTGATCTTTCAGAAAGAAAATACACATTAAAAGCTGATATTTCTTCTTCAGTTGACAATTTTCCCTAGGAAGAAATCACTCAACTTCATGAATCTTTTTGTAGCACAGAGGGATTCTTCTCACTGTGAATTATTCCATCTCTTACAGTGACCCCATATAACAGGTTCCCCACTTCCAGGGTTCTTAAGATTTTATCAGATTCACATTAGTACCTTTCATCTCGTAGTTCTGTTTTGATAATAACTTCATCCTTGCTTTGAGGGCTACATTAATTATGAACAAGAATCATCCAGTATTTATCATTGCAGATAGCGTAGAAATCAGAAAATAATCATGATACGGATTAATTAACTACAGGCTGACCTGAATTGCTTAAATGGCCTCTGTTCATTTGTTATTTTCTTTTAATATCGTCAAATGCTCAGTCACAGTCATAGGTCAAGCAATGTAAGATGTAGGACTGTCATGTTGGAAGTAATAACCCTAAAAAAACCATACAGGGTTGCAGTGGATAACTAATTAAACACTACACCCTTTCTGAATGATTCATGTATCTGTCTGTCTCTGTTTTAATTAGGTGGGGATATCAGTCTGAAACAGCAATGTGATTAACCTCTGTATATTCAGCAATAAGGCTTGGCTTTGGCATTCATAATTCAAAAATAATATCGGAAAATTCTGAGAAAGGATGCACACAAGTGATTAGGAAAGGAATTTTAAATGTATGAGTTGTATAACCTTTTAGAAATAGACATTATTAATAGACATTAATAATCTTTTTGTAGTAAAGGGTCTGTTCAAGCAGCAGCCAAAGTAATGTGATACAGTGACAAAGAGGTGAGCTAAAAATGTGAAACTAAAAATGAGATGCCCAACTTTTAACAGTGAATGTTTACAATTCCAGTTGCATGGCCTCAGCCAGAAAGTTACAGAGATAATACAGGAATCACTCTGATTCTGGGACCTGGGCTACACAGGCCAAGCAAGATCATTTTAACAATTCCTTATGACCTCAGTGTTTATGAACATAAATCTTTCAGCCTATGACCTTCTATCACTTTGAAGAAGTGATCCCTGAACTTCCAGGTTTTCAAGAATTTCCCTCTTTTAGTCACTGCTATATAAAGAGTTTCCTACATTCTGCATATGTGTCTTCCTCTAAATCTGAGAACACCAGAGGCCACATAATCCTGAACTTAAACACCACAAGAAGTCAGATAATAAAATCCCCATGAGACCATAAAATCCCCACGTGCTTTGTGCTTTTTGAGGAAGTCTGTTCTGACCCCTGGCCTGAGAAGAAACTCAAGAAAGCCTGGAACCATTAATACCGGGATTTTTTTTGCATTTAAAATACGTGAACACTAGTTCACCAAAAAAAAAAAATATCTGTGGCTGTGACGAAACTACATCTCGTACCTTCGGTTTCAGAGAAACCGCTCTCTAGTTTCACGTACTGGTCCCAGAGGAAACACATTCTCTGAGTGAATGTCTGCAGAGAGCCAATACATACAGAGTGACTCACGGTGTTTTTAGATTAAACAGCTCAAAAAGAAAGCCTGGAGTTCCCTGTGCTGTGTCCCTGCTTTGCAGGCAGCCCCATTGCTCTGGAGGGGAAAGCATCAGCTCTATGCCTACAGCCCATTGAAACTGTGACCCATGGCAACATAAACAGAAGATTCTCACGTAGTGGCAGTGACACAGTCCTGCTGAAGTGACACAGTCCTGCTGAGTCACCTGGAGCAAACAGGAGTGAAGGGCTGCACTTATGCAAGTGCCAGCCCGTGACTTCACCCGGGTCTGACAGGGCGACCAGCAGCCCTGAGGCACCTCAGCGCCTTGGGGCCAACATCCCCTCTGGGAAGACAGCCCGTGGAGAAAAATTAACTTGCCCTTGGGTTCAGGAAACTTCTTTACCTGGGGCTGTCCTGGTAGGGCAGCGAAACGAGGTGCAGAAAGAATCACGGAATGGTTTGGGTTGGAAGGGACCTTCAAGACCATCCAGTTCCAATCTCCTGCCATGGACAGGGATACCTTGCACTAGGCCAGCTTGCTCAGAGCCCCATCCAACCCAGCCTTGAACACTTCCAGGGATGGGGCAGCAACTGCAGATTCTAACTTCAGTCTTCCACTTGTTGCTTAAAATTAGCAAATCTTATAGCCCCTGGTCATGCCAACCTGTAAATCACACGACTGTAAATCAGGAACCACATCGCTAGGGTCTTTAACGGGCCTGCATCCTCAGCCTTCAGCCTCTCAACCCCCAGCCCTCATCCCTGAGCCCCTCATCCCTCCAGCCCTCAGCTCAACCTTCAGCCTCTCATCCCTCAACCCTGAGCCCTTTACCCCTCATCCCCTCAGTCCTGAACCCCTCATCACTCCAGCCTTGATTCTCTGCCCTGAGCCCTTCATACCTGAGCACTTCAGCCCCTCATCCCCCCCAGTCCTCAACTCTCAGACCTCAGTCCTCCAGTCCTCAGCTCCCAGGCCCTCAGCCCCTCATCCACGAGCTCTTCACCCTCTCAGCCCTCAACCCTCACCCCTGAGCCCCCAGCCCCTCAGCCCTGAACCCCTAAGCTCCTCATCCCTCATCCCCTCAACCCTGAGCCCTTCTGTTCTCAGCTCTCAGCCTCCAGCCATGAACTCCTCAGCCCCAACTCCTCATGCTCCAGCACCGAGCCCCTCAGCCCTTCAGCCCCTCAGCCCTTCAGCCCTTCAGCCCCTCAGCCCTTCAGCCCCTCAGCCCTTCAGCCCCTCAGCCCTTCAGCCCCTCAGCCCTTCAGCCCCTCAGCCCCTCAACCTCTCAACCCCTCAGCCTCTCAAGCCCTCAGCCTCTCAAGCCCTCAGCCTCTCAAGCCCTCAGCCTCTCAAGCCCTCAGCCTCTCAACCCCTCAGCCTCTCAACTCCTCAGCCTCTCAACCCCTCAGCCCTGAGCCCTCAGTCCCCGCTCCTCAGCTCCCAGCACCGAGCCCCTCACGTCCCGCCCCTGAGCCCCTCACGCCCCGCCCCTGAGCCCCTCACGTCCCGCCCCTGAGCCCCTCACGTCCCGCCCCTGAGCCCCTCACGTCCCGCCCCTGAGCCCCTCACGTCCCGCCCCTGAGCCCCTCACGCCCCGCCCCTGAGCCCCTCAGCTCTCATCCCAAGGCCCCGCCCCTGCCCGCCCCGCCACAAGAACTCCCGTTCTTATTGGTCAGGGCTCCTGAGAGTGACGGGGGAAGCGATCAATCAACGTACTAGGGGCGGGCACTGTCCCCGCCCTTCCCGCGGCCCGGCCCGGGCGGCGCTGAGGGCGGGACGGGGCCGCCGTCCTGAGGGGCGGGCGGAGGGAGCTGCAGCTGCTACCGCCGCCGCCGTCCCGGGGGAAGGAGCTGCCCCGTGCCCGCCGTGCCATGGAGGACGTGCTGCCCTCGGGCCTGCTGGAGGTCTGCCTGCTGGTCGGTGCGCCCCGGGAGCGGGTGCGGGCGCTGCTCCAGGTGAGGGGGGGTTTGGGCGGTGCCGGTGCGAGGGGCAGCGCCTGTCAGCGGATGAGGCTGAGAAACCTCAGCAAAAAAACTTGTTTTGTCGGGCGGACGTCAGCAGAGCAGGGGGAGTTTGGTAGCGGTGTGAGATGATCTCACTTTTCCAAAGGTCCGAGCATAGATGGAGAAGTCACTTTATACAGTCAGGGACTGCAAAACGCGTATCCTCGGCTGGATGATCACCCTCGTCCCGTTTTCCTCTAGAGGTTAAAGGGATAAAGCCTGGGAACTCGTATCCCGAGGAAAACACGAGTTCTAAACCCCCGTGAGCTCGGTGCTCTGGGTTTGGCACAACCGGCGCCGCTCGGATGCGGCGGGAGCCGATGGGGTTCGGTTTCCGCTTTGAACGTGCGAACAATTATAATTATGTAATTGTTCACGTGCGAGTTCACGGCGAGAGCCCTCCCTCCCGACCCTGCTGGGCTCAGACGTGCCGAGGGGGGAAGAGCGGTGGGAAAAGCTCCGGGAACGGCCGCGGGAATTGCCGCGGAGCCAGCACGTGCGGGAAAAGCCAAAACAGCTCCCGGGGATCTCTCGGCTGTTCTTGCTTGAGCTTGAGTTTGATTGCGCGCTCTAATAGCGTTAGATAAAGAGGTCTTTGTTGGGCTCGTTGCTTGCTGGCCCGCTCAGGAGGCGGCTTTTGCTGATGTCAGCCTCTTAAGCGATAACAGCCGAGCAGAGGTTCGCATTCCAGGGTCTCATTCGTGTGTACGTTCAGCACAGGGAATACAGTTCCCATATGTCACCACCGGACTTTTGAAATCGCGGGTGTATGCGGTGTTTCGTCATCTGCCTGAGAAGTGAACCCAGAAGAAGGGGAAATTCTTATTCGTACCAGTTTGCTCGGTTTGATCTCACTGCTCTCAAAAAAAAAAAAAAAACCTGTGGAACAACAAATAAGAAACTGGCTACAGAAAGTAGAAGGCATTCTGATATCCTGATATTTGAATGTTTCTTTGCTCAAGATCCAAAAAGGCATCAGAAAAGAAAGTAGTCCTTACTCCTGTCAATATTAACTACAGTAAGGTCCCTACAAGCTGTTACACCACAGGGGTTTCAATCACTGTCTTAAGGCAGGCTTATATATTTACTCCACTTCCTTTTCCTTCTGCAACACGATGAGGAAAGGGTGGAATATGTTTTATGTCTAATTTTAGTGAATGTGGAAAGAAGAGACCTTCTTGACAGAAAATGAGAACATTTCAATGGAAAGTAGTGGATCTCTGATGATATTTACAGTGGGTAAAAATCTTGATAGTGCTTCAAATCATGGTCTTGAAAGCATGTTTGTGCATTCTTAACTTTATTGCAACACAGAGTGGTGAAGTCAATGGGAATATTATATAACTCACTTCCAAAGTAAGAAAAGCCTTCTATGACTCTCCTGTTGTCAACAGGGATGCCAGGAAAAAAGGTACAGTTTTGCACTGAAGCTCACGAAACAGAATTTTCTGGGCTTTCATCCATCAATTGTCCTTATTGCCAAGAAAACTGTCACCCTGAGATTTCAGTTCCAAGAGATCAAAGGCCTCTGTTTTCAGGTGGAGGTTTATTTTTTTAGCGTTGAGGGTGTGTATTTTGTAAGAGTGAAAATAGACAATGTGAAGCCTCTTTCCCTTAAGCCACCTGCAGCTCTAAAGCCGGGTTTTGATTTGGCAAGTGTCATGTACAAGCTGTCTGTGACTTGTCTCAGATCTTCCTGTCAGCTCCACCCTTGGGTTCTCTATCTACCCACCACAGTCAGTGGTACAGGGCTTGTCTCTAAAGTAAAGGAGGCTCATGAAGATGATTAGAGCGGGGGGAGCACCTCTCCTGTGAGGAAAGACTGAGAGAATTGAGATTGTTTAACCTGGAGAAGAGCAGGTTCTGTGGTGACTTCCTTACAGCCTTTCAGTACATGAAGGGGCTATGAGAAAGCTGGAGAGGGACTTTTGACAAGGGCGTGTAGTGACAGGACAAGGGGGAATGGTTTTAGGCTGGCAGAGGGCAGGTTTAGGTTAGATATTAGGGAACTGCTGACAAAAAGGATGAGACCAACATAAACTGAGCTATGTGAGGGCTGGGGCATGAGAGGGGAAGAATCTCCTTCCTAAGGGACTTCTGAAACTTCCCTGTATGAGACCCAAAGCAACCTGATCCAACTTCAACATTATCACTGCTTTGAGCAAAGAGTTGCACTGGAATCTCCAGAGGTCGTCCTAGAGTGGTTTGGAGTGGAAGTGACCTTAAGGATCATCTTGTTCCAACCCCTGCCATGGGGTTCCACTTCTACCTTCCACTAGACCAGGTTGCTCAAAGCCCCATCTGAGGTGGCCCTGAAAGCTTCAGAGATCGGGGCATCCACAGCTTCTTTGGGCAACCTGTGCCAGTGCCTCACCACCTTCTCAGGGAAGAATTTCTTCCTAATATCTAATCTAAACCCTCCCTCTGTCAGTTTAAAGCCATTTCCCCTTGTTCTGTCACTACAACCTAATTGTTGAGTCTAAGCTAATTTTTCTAAGTCTTTATACTTTTCCCTATCCAATTATTCCTTAAAGATTCCAATTCTTTCATGACATTCAAAGTGAAATTAACTTCTTCAGTCATGGGAAGAGGAAAATGAGATCGAGGAAACACCAAAAAGCTGAGGTCATGCTCTGATCTGTGATTTCAACACACTCCTTGTTTGTGTCTAAATACTTCAGTCATTGTAAAAGTCTGTCTCGTGCCCTGTCCTTTACAGCACCATTGTTACAGGAACACAGCCAGTAAATGGGGATAGAATGAAATCCTTGACTTTTGGGATTGTGCAGAATTGTGGGAAGGAGAAGGCATTAGTGTTTATGGGATGTGTGATGCAGGGAGACTTGATAATAAAGAGCAACAGAAGAGAAACATTTCAAAATGAAGAAGTAACAGTAGAAGCAGAGACAAAGAATAGCAGAAACAAGTGGATATTGTTCTGGTGCTGCCTATTCACTGTCCCTGAAGTGAAAGGGTAAGGAAAAGTGACTTTGGCTGAGACATTAATAGGAGCTGAATTGAATGCTGGTGACTGAGTCACTGGGTCAGAGACTGTGCTGACAGTGCTGTTCTGTGGGAAAAAAGTGGTGTTTAATGCCTCTGCTGTAGTTCAAGACATCAAGAACCTGCCATTTCAGGAGCTGTTACGCTGAGGCAGTGAAGTTGCTGGCTGTCATCCAGCACTCTGGAGCACAGAGATGCCCAACAGTGTCAGTCAGGGATTGCCCTGTCAAAGCAGCTCTGTGTGAAACCCTCGGCAGGGCAAATCTGCTGAGCTGAGATTGCTCCTGTTTGAGTGGGTCTGTGCTTTGCTGGCAGAACAGCCTCAGGGGTGAGCCTTAATTCTGATTTCCTCCTGAAATATTTAGCTGCATGTTAGTTTGATGGTGATCATGTTGGATTTATCTGTGTTTCCAGACCAACTAAGGAAAATGACAGGTGGAGTTTTTAGCATATGGATGTGGATCTCGGTACCCCAATTTGTGACGTGCTTTTTAAGGTCATTGCTAACTTTTGAATATCTCAGTGGATACTTATCTGAACTTTTATCTTTTTCACTCTGGTTTATTTCTAGTTCACGCTCCATGTGTTCATTAAAAGAGTATTTTTTCACTCCTTATTTTTAGTGAAGTAGTTTCTTTTGAGTATCCTATTAAAAATACAGTGGAGTTTATGGAGCCTAAGATACAATAACTAATATACCATGAAGTATTCCTTCTCATTTTTCCTATGATGCTCAAATGTGAAAAAAATTACTGGAGGACTCCTCTGTTAAGATCTATGAGCTGAGACTTCTGTTTCAAAACTTGGACAGTGGCTTCAGTGAAGCAATAGAGCTTTGTACGTTGTAGCGATTTTAAAAGTTATGGAAATGATGAATGAGGCCAGCACTGGTTCTCAAGGAGCATCTTGCATCATGTCTGAAGGTAAAAGCAGCATATAGGCTTCATCTCCTCCAACTTTGGAGCTGTCAGCAAAAGGCTGAAACAGCTTTTTAGCCACAGTGGGACTCGCCTTTCCTGTTTCCAAATATCCGTTGGTGAAACAAAGCTTTTATTTGTTGTTTTGACCTTGCAGGAAGAATTACAATTGCAGTGAAGTAATTGAAAAGGCAGCTCCTTGCCTCTACTATATGGTCAGGAATACAAAAACTGCTCCTAAGCACAAGGAAATCTCTGGTTGCTTCCTCCACAGGTTTCTTGTTGCAAGGCTGTAGGGGCTTTCAGGCCAGTTGTAAAAATGTTGTAATTTCAGCCGTGCTCTTGGGATGCCACTCAGTTCTGGTTCCACTAATTCAGCAGTATGTGGAGAGGTTTTCATGGCTTCATGTTTTACAGTGTCTTAAAATTGTGTGCATTGTTACAGTGATTGTGGTTTTTCGTTGTACTTTCTTTAATTAGTTAAAAGTTGTCTTGTAAAATCCTGTGTGGTTTTTTTTTCCTTTTTTTTTTTTTTTTTTTTTTTCACTAGAGGTTATTCTGAGTTAAAATGTAGCTTTTCCTAGAGTTGAACAAAGACTCATCTGGGGAGTTCTGCTGGTTTTCTCTGTTTTCATTTATTTGCTGCCTGTTTTCTTTTACTGCCAGAGTTTATTTTAAGTATAGTTGAAGTATATCCTAACACTGCAAAGGAGGAAATACTGTATTTCATGTTTGTTAGTTTCTTTTGCCCAAGGCATAATGTTGTTGTTGTGGTCCATTTTGAATGATGAAAATGATTCCTTGCCTATTGAAAATACGCAGACTATTCCCCTTGCATTAACATAGGTAAAGCAAAGAATTAGAAGGAAAAATTAATTATTTAGGAAGAAGAAAAAGTGTATTCTAAACCCACACTTTTAGAGGTGGAGAGAAAAGAGGGTTAAAAGTAATTTTAAAAAACACATGAGGATGAGTGTCAATTGGCTGGTTTGTTTTTTCAGCAGGGCACTCTAAGAAAACCCAAAAGCCTCGATCCAGAGGTCCTCTCTGTATTTGTGCCTCCGTTTATCAGCAGAGATGACGTTCAGGTGCTTCCTGGTGGCAATAACTTGAATAAAAGTAAACGCAGGTCTTTCCGAAAGAAGAAGGAGAGACCCAAGTTCGAGAACGTCAAGAGCGTCAACGGGGAGCAGAAAGCACCTGACCCAGAAGATGTCACAGTTCCTAAGGACATTGACCTCATTGCTCTGCCACAGCTGTGCTTCCCAGGTATTCCAGGGCTCACTGAGAACTGTTTCAATGCATGTATTTGTTTTACCCAGTTGTATTTTTTAGCCCTGATGGGGAAATCTTGCTTTGAATGAAGTGCCCGCATGCAAACACTTTAAAGATTATTTTTTTGCCCCCCCCCCCCGCAATGGCTGAGTTCTCCCTCACTTTTCATTTGGTATTTAGGTATATCTGAAGTAATGAATGTTCCCTCCAGGTTTAATTGCAGAAATTTTAATCTGCACGTCACTATTACAGACATTATTAACATCTTGAAAGGAAAAAAAAAGGGGGGGGAGAAATCCCATTCATTGCATTTTGCCACTGAAAATGCAGAATAATTCTGTTTTGGCTTCTTCAGTAATGTGCAGCTTGCAGGCTCTGTAACACCCCTTAGATCAAATGGCTGTATATGTTGATTTTAATCCCTTAAAAATGAGACATTTCTCTTGAAATTAAGTGGCCATGTGCAGTATTTGTCATGAACTGCTTTTCACAAAGCTGCAGTTAAGTATGCAATTAAAAAAAAGGTTTCTGCCTTCATTCCAGGAGGACTTTATGTAACTTCTGAATCAAAAGAGGACCACATTCACTTCCTGGTCTTCACTGACGTGTGTGGTAACAGAACATACGGTGTTGTTGCACAGCACTACCAGCCTATGCAAGTATGTTATTTAACTCACGCTTTTGTTAGAACATGTGAAAAGATACAAGATGAAACAAAGCAAAACTCTTGGAGAATAATGTCAGGTTTAATTTAGGCAATTGGTTAACAGATATGTTTTTATGTTAGAAAGAGCTCAGGACAAATCATACTTTAAATTGCCATTGTGGATTTAAGTACTTTGGAACATGCTGCATTAGGTAAAACCTGTTACGGATTTCATTTAGGAGATTTGGATATTTAGGAGCAGACTTTATCTCTTAGATTTTTTTTTTTTGTTTGCTTGGTGAAGACTGTCCCCTTTCTAAATACATTTTGTTCTTTCTAAATACAATTTGTGCCGAAATTCTTTTTAATACCTACGTTTCAGTCCTGTAGGCCGACGTTCTTCTGAAGATCTTAAGAGAGACAGACATCCAAATCCCTTCGAAATTTAGAGGGAATTGGGTGTCATACCTCCAAAGTTCTCGAGAAAATATCAGACATAAAATAATGATTGCCATAAACCCGTTAAGGTGTAGTTTCCTTGCAGGATGTCTGGATCTCCTGGAACGGGCAGGCCCACCGGGAATCGGCGCAGACTGGGAAGGTGCCTGCCTGCTTTGTGCCATTTGCTGTTTGTGTTGTATCCAGATATCCATATTTTAATGCCCTCAAGGATTGTCTCTCTAGGTAAGATCTGCTATCCCATGTGTTTCTGCTGGAAATTACTGGGCAGGTTTTAGTGCGTGAATTTGCACGATGTGGTCAGGAGAGCTGTGCAGTGCTAAAGCAGTGGTTAGTTTTATGCTAAGGTAGTGTGGGATGTGTGGGAGAGGAAAAGAAGAAATTCTGTGTGAATATTGTCCAGACAGCAAGTGAAAATTTTAAATGCTGTCTCTGTGTTCTTTGAGGTTTTTGCTAAGTCTAGAAAATAGCAACGTGCAGGGAACAGATTTCTCACAGGTACTGTTTTTTTGGAAGAGGATTAACTGTAATTTTCACACACTTGTGAAAATCACTTTCAGTCCACAAAAAGCTCTTTATAATGCACCAGATAAACATCATAAGAACATGAATATCTGCATTAGTAAACAGGTAATGACACTAAAGAAATAATCCAAGTCACTTGAGGAAGTACAGTGGTTACTTGGAGAGAAATTCTTGGGATACGCTGGTAGAAACATTCAAACACTGCAGTGTGGATGATTTGGTGGGTGAGTGAACGTGGGTCTATCTTGTTATTTAGTAACTTCACTTATTTTTAGGTTACTTTATTGTTACATTGTTAAATCTATGTGCATCTATTATGGATTAAAAATCCCCTGACACCAGGGAGCTTGTCTGTGTGCACTGGATATTACTGGGTGTCTTAACTCGAACAGAGGTTTTCTTCACTAAATTCCAGTCAAGCTTTCTAGAGCCAAATTTGAAGCCAGGTCTTCTCTTTCTCACAGAGTTGGAATTTGTTCTTATACAAAAGCTGAGAGATGTTGGGGTTTTAGGTTGGAGCTTGTTTATTCCCGTTTGTTGTGCCAGCGGTCCTATCCCGAGGAGATGAGCCAGGATGTGCTCCCTGGCTGCTGACTGAGGTGCGTCACTAGCCCCTAACCTGGCTCCACTGCAGGATGAGACCTGAGCACTCATTTCCTCCCTCCACACACTGTGGGCTGGGATCTGCTAGAGCACTGACTGGCTTTCCCTGGTGCAGAGAGCCCTGGAGGAACAAAGCAGTGCCTTCCTTTTGGGCAGCTGGGATGTTGCCTCTGGAAAAGCTGCGAGATCAGCAGTGACTCACTCTGGCAGCCCTTAGGGGCAGGGACCTCTGCTCTGTCATTTTCAAAGCATTAGTGCAGGGGTTTGATGTGGACAAAGGACTCCAACGTGATGGAACATTGAGATGTTCAGCGAAATAAAAAGGAAATGTTTGTTTTCCTTTCTCCTTTCCCTCCCAGATCACTTTTTCCGGTCTTTATATTTAAGTCCATTACATCAGCCCTTGGTATTGCAGGAACTGATTCATTACCTTTTTATAGTCTCAAATCTCAAGTAAATGCCACTCTGCACGTGGAGCTCTTCCAGCTGTGTACCTGAGCTGGGGTGCTCTACTGTTTCTAACCGGCTCTTACAATGGGATTCCTGCTGCTTTTATTCTGTGAGCTCAGCTGTGTCAGGGCTCACCTCACACCAGCTTTCCACTGGGTGGGAAATAGTATGGATTCAGCTTTACAGTTCCAGTGCTCATCAGTGGTTTATGTGGTATAGTCATAAATGAGCAATTTGTCCTCTGAAGTGAAAGATCCCTGAGCTGGGAGAAGCAGTCGGTTGGCAAATGGGTTTTTAAAGAGGCAGCTAAAGGAGAAGTGGGAAAATGTTCAGGAGAAGCCTGGAAAATTCCAGAGGTTATAAAACTGTTTCTAGGCCTTTTATCTATTTAGAGCAGGCAAGAAGCAGGTGGAGTTAACCCTCTAGAGGTGCAAGCTCCTACCTCTGGGTGGGTATTTTAAATATTACAATTAAACACCACTGCCTTGGTCACATACACTGAGGTTTGGCATCTATCTAAGGCATTAATGTCCAAGTTTACTACCATGGATGGCTTTTCCCTTTTAACTGAGTCTCTGCTGGGGAGCTCACATAGATCAGTACCCTGCCATCTCAGCTTTGGGTGATCTGTAAATATGTGAATCATTATAGGGGAGTTCAACAGGACAGTCACCTTCTGTGTGAGTCCTGTGTGTTGTCCTGGTCTCTTAACAGGGGAATCTGTCACACAACTGCACAGCTCTTTTGCTTCTGCATCTGTCCCGTGTGTGTGACTGGGAGGAGAGGGGGAGAGCGAGTGACCAAGCTGAATTTGGTGTTGCCATTTCCCACTGTACTGGAAACTCAGCTGATGAAGTTTCTATTAAAGTTTCTTCGTGTTTTTTTTTTTTTTTTTTTTTTTTTTTTTTTTTTTTTTAATTTTTTTTTTTAATACTATTTAGTGGACAGTTTCAGAGTGTCTGCCCTTCTGTTTTTAACATTTGGGGTTTTTTTGGGGAGGGAAAAATATTCCACTGTGCACTTGGGCGGAGGGAAAGGAAGGGGTGGAGAGGTACCATTTTTCCTTTTTTTGGTTGTGCTCCTGAAGTTCTTCCATATGGCACAAAACAGCTGCTGGGATGTGTGGATGTTCTGAATGCAATGTAAGTGATTAGAGCAAAGCCTGTGATATATTTTGAGTGCAGTGCCCTGTACAGTTGGAAATGTTTCAGCTTCTTGTAACATTACAAAGCATCGACATTTCGTCTCTGTAAAGCAGAAAGGGAATTATTGGCTTGTAATTTGGGATTCCTGAGCTGTAATCAGGTGGCCAGCAGGTTAAAAACCTAATAAGTGTTTTCATTGACTGAGTGTCCTCAAGCAGCAGTGCCTCCTGTACTCAACAAATAATAACACCTCCAACAGCACACTGGAATCCTTGGAATGCTGCAGTGGAGATGTGCAGGAATGCTTCTACCGATTAACCATTCCTAAGTCAGGGGATTTGAAAACACTTACTGGTGAACCTCAAACCACCCTCTGTGTAGCCCTTTCCTTGTGAGAACTGGTGGAAGAATGCTGTTGCTCCTGAAGACCTGATGCTGAAGTAGCAATTAAAGGGGGTTCTGCTTCCATTCAGGGCTTCTTTAGCAGCAGAAGGTTTCCTTTTCCTTCAGAGTTCTCCTGTGCATAGATTATTTTCTTCAGGACCTGAGTGCACAGAATTGCTTGTAGAGGGGGTGGCACTTGTTTTTAGTCAGAACAGTCATCAACGTTGTTCTATTGTCATCATTATTCCCAGATAAAATCCAGGTTCCTAAACTCTCTCAAGTGGCAAAGTGTGGTAGAAATCACAACTGAAAACTGAGGTCAGACTGAGATTTAAAACTGAAATGCACAGGCAATATCAAACTGTAAATCCACGTAGGTGCTTTGAACTGGAAGGGGATCTTGCAAACTGTCATCATGGTAACAAAGGTCTTTGTATTCAGTGCCAATTATTTTATAACTAATTCCCGTTTTACTAGCACACAGAGCTTCCAAATCCAGAACAGTTGGAATGGAGTGTGTCTGCCTGTCTCTAAAGCAAGCAGATGTGCACATAGACCATTTCACAACACGGTGGCTGTTGGATTATTCTACATTATTTGAAATGTTCAGTTTTAACTTGAGAGGTTTTGGCACTTTGCACAGGTGGTTTTACCTCAATCTGTTGCACTGCACGAGAAGTGAAATATTCCTGGCAGTAATCTCCTGGATGAACTCCTGTCTTGGATGGATGAATAGGCTGCATTCAAACAGTAAATCTTCCAAGCTGTGTTTTAGTCCTTGCCTTCAGAAGAGATGGGAGTGTGCCAACAGCTCCCAGCACTGAGGCAGCACAGGGAGCCTATTCTGAGCTGTCCTCGCTTCCTGAAACACCTGTCTGTGGACAGTTAATAGCAGTAATGAAAGGTCCATAAACTCCTCAGCTCTCCACTTGAGTGTTTCAGAGATTACTTCATTTATTTCAGCAGATGTGTGCAGTGCAGGGCTGTCAGCTGCTGTTAAGTTGCATTAATGGGCCCCAGGTCCTGATTAGGGAGCTCTGAGTGCCCTCTCTGACATTTACTGCATCTCTTGATACCAGATTTTTGTCTCAAAAAAACCCCAAAACAGGTCTGCTTATTCTGTTAGGTCACATCTAAGGCATTAAATTGATGACTCTGTCTGTTTCTCTTTGATAATTCTTAATTTCCCCTTCTCTGCCCCCTCTGCACCCCTGAATAGCTGATGGGCTTTTGGGGGATATATATAATATATATATATATAACAGCCTGGTAATTAGCCCTGGGCTTTTTCCAGACAGGAATATAGTGAATTTAAATATCTCATTTAAAAGTGCAGTAATATATGACAGAATATTCTGGAATCTAAATGCTATACACTAATAGGGTGTCCTGGATTCACATCTATCTATCTGTCTGTCTGTCTGTCTGTCTGTCTGTCTATCTGTCTATCTGTCTATCTGTCTATCTATCTATCTATCTATCTATCTATCTATCTATCTATCTATCTATCTATCTATCTATCTATCTATCTATCTATCTATCTATCTATCTATCTATCTATCTATCTATCTAATCTATCTAACTTTTGACCTATTCAGTTACTTTCTAGACCACTTTCTTCCTGAAGAGCAACTATTCTGCAGGAAACCAGTAAAACTGCAAACTGAAGTAAAACCTCAAGGGAGAAGAGAACCATATTCAGTTCCTAGTTTCTGTATATATAGGCCTGCAGGCCAAGGTTTCTCATTTTGTAAAGATTTGGGTTTTTTGCTACTAACGTATACCTGAAATTTATGTTGTGTCACAGCTGTGGGTGTTTGGTTCCTCAAGCAGCCTCTGTAAGACACTTCCTTCAGCTGCATCTCACCCTCTCATCTCACATGTGGTTTTCTTTGGCCACCACGGGACCCACTGTGCTGAGTCCTCTGATGGATGTGATGCAGCAATATTTCATGCATGGATTTAAAACAAAACAAACCCTGCTTCTGAAACAGCAGCATCATTAAAATTAAATGGAGCCGCTCAAGTATCAAATAAATTAGAAATTAATTAGCTGGGATAATAGCTTCATTGCCCCTAATATTTTTTTTCTAAATTATCAGCAAAAAGGCTTTTTTGTGTTTGCATGTTGCTATTGATAAGTGATTTCCTATAATTTAATTACAGCTTACTGGTGCATCTACGACCTCTCAAGGATTTAGATGTCGAGGAGCACATAAAAGAATTTGCAGCAAAGCTGTTTTTAATCCCCAGCCCGCCACCAGGACCACTCCACTTGGTAATTACTCACCCTGAATTTCATAACCACTTCACCATTTTGTCTTACAAAATATCAAGGTGCTGTTTTCTATAAACTGGGCAACATTCTTGAGTGTCAGGTCAGAGACTGCACCTGTTGATGTGAAACTGGTGTTAATACCTGTGCTTTCAAAATCAAGATCTGAAACACTGGGAGAGCTCATTCCTTTTTGGATTGTTTTATTTCCTTAGTGAGACCACCTAAGCTCACTTATTTTGTTCATGCTTTTTCTATTTTCTGTGTGACTTTTGTCAATAGTTTTGGTTTCCCAGTTGTATCTTCAAATGTAAATTCAGTTATTTTGTTGTGCTTTACAACAAAGCAAGTTTAATTCTGTTAAAAGATTTTGTTTATTGGCCACACACCCCAGGAGAATGAGAGGAGACAAGTCCATATTAATCTTTCAAACCAGTTATTATATTTTTTAATATTTCCCTCTTTTTTATTTCACTTTTCTGTAGTATGCAAATACTTGTCTTCTTGCTCCCAATTAACATTAACGTTTTGTAGTTGGAACTAAAATCCCAAATTAAACGTGCTGTGGGAACATTTTCATTGAGGAGTAAATTGGAAACCATCTGTTATTACAGGTATTTAATATGAAACCACTTCAGATAATAATTCCTTCACGAGAGGATCCGGACAGTCCAATTATTGACTTGGATCTTCATCTTCCATTGCTTTGTTTCAAGCCAGAGCAGGTGCTGCAGGTAAAACCAACTGAGGCTTTAAAATGTTTCAGAGGTTGACAGTACTGGTGACTTGTGGTTTAGGAAAAGAATCAAGATGTTTATTTACCAAAAAAAACCCCTTTATAAACCCAGGAATTCATAATAGCCTTAGTTCTGAGATATGGCACAATAAAATATACTTCTTATGAAGGTGCTTTGTTATTTATAGACCAGATTGGATTAAGGCATATTGCACTTCTCTCCCCTGTGCTTTTGAAACAGGTGCTAAATCTCTTAAGAATGTATTTTAAAATTTAAATGCCCAAGCTGATTGATGGCTTTTATTTTGAGTTCTCATTACATGCATTTCATGTGTAATTTCATGTACTTTCTTCATGTGCAAGAAAGGGACCTGGAGGAAGGATTGATAACAGTTGGCACTCTCCTACAAATAAAGTGTAAATGGTGTAGAAAGAGGGGAAAATACAAAAAGCTGTTGGCAAAGAAATTTTTTCAGGGCTTCACAGAATCTTACAATAATTTTGGCTTGGGGTGTCCTTTGTAGGTTTCCTGATCCGATTCCCTGCTCAAAGACCACCTATGGAGTTAAATTAAGTTGTTTAAAGGTCATCAGTGTTATCGGTGCCCCTTCTCCTAAAAAAACCTCCTCAGCCTTTAAGGTAGCTCTTAAAAATCAGAACTTCTGAGGCTGAGTTTCAGAAGCAGATGAAACATTTGTGCACATCCTGTACGTTCCAGATAATCCTTTTTCAAACACTTAACATTTGGGGTTTGTTTTCCAGATTATGACCTGCATTTTGACCGAGCAGAGAATAGTTTTCTTCTCCTCCGACTGGGCTCTGCTGACGCTCGTCGCTGAGTGCTTTATGTTGTACCTCCACCCTCTGCAGTGGCAGCACACTTTTGTGCCTATCCTGTCTCGCCAGATGCTGGATTTTGTGATGGCTCCAACATCTTTCCTTATGGGATGTCATATTGACCATTTTGATGAAGTCAGCACAGTAAGTTTTAGACCGTTACCACTCCCGCTGTTCACCTGCAGTGCATTTGTTCCCTTACATGAGGTTGCTAAACATTTATGTACTGAGATTAACATCTGTTAATTTAATGACATTTATTTTTCTTCAAGGTAATTATGTAGTTATCCATACAGTCTTCAAGTAGTGGAAGAAATTTCCATCCTTTTCTGGTTTAACTCCTTGATGAAATCCTCAATTGTCTGAGGAGTATGTAAAGGAGAAGTAAATATTTTTTACAATGTAACTGTGTTTACAGTAATTCTATTTTCTTTTGTTAAAAGGAAACTGAAGATTTAATTCTAATTAATATAGATAATGGAGATATCAGCCATTCAAAAATGGCTGAAGAGGAACTTGAGATTCCAGATGTTCCAGCACAAGCAGCAGAAACTTTCATAAAAAGGTGACAAGATTTTGAAGACATTTTTATCTTTGTGCCTAAATCTGTGCTGATGCTTTTTTCTATGTTTTTTATTTTCTATTATTTATTATTATTTCATTCATATAAACCCCACTGTATTCTGTAAGGGCAAATTGAAAACTCCAATTAATTAGTATACAAGTAGTCATATTGCATATTACAATTAGTAATTATCACCGCATTTTTTTCCAACACCTAGAATGCTTGCTTCTTTTTTTTTTTTTTTAATTGATACAGATTATTCTCTGAAATTTACTCTTCTTTACAAAGGAGACTGAGTGCACTGTGATTTACATGCACTAATGGGGCTCCAGGGATCTTGTGAGCTTGTCAGCACCTGCAAACCAATCTTGCACTTCTCTGGCTGTGAGATGCACAGGGCCCAAATGTCTTTTTTTTTTTTTTTTTTTTTAAAAAAAGGGTATAAAAACAGTGGTTGGTGTTAGGATATAAGTTGATAATTTTCTTCTCCGTGCAGGGTGGAGAGTCTCCAGCTGCATTATGATCTGGAGCTCTGCCATCTCCGAGCCAGCACAGACCTGGTTGAGCTCCAAACTCGCAGAAGGGCTTGGCAGCAGAAACTCAACCTGGAGGTTCAGCAAACCACACTGCAGTTAATTGTTAATATCTTCAGGTGAGTGGACATACTGCTTTTTATTATAAGAGCATATGGTACTGGTTGAGACCCTTCCACTGTCATTCAAAATCTTTTCATTTTTGTCTTATTTTAGAGATATTTTGTAAAGCTCTTAGACTTTGTGAGGGAATATGAGAAGGAGGTCCTGTAGCCTGCTGGAATGTCAACAATTAATGTATTTGTGTACATCTACATTGCTGGAACATCTTAGATAAAACTCTTCTAATGTTGAACTTGCCTTTTGTGTGAAGTTTCCTGGCAGAAAAGTGCAGTCTTTGGAAAAGCTGAGGGCCTACTAGGGATGCCAGTCAAGGACACAGTCTGGGCCACTCTTGTTAGAGGAACGTGAATTCAAACCAGGGCAGGGTAGAAGAGCTGAAAGCAGGATCTGGAGATCAGAACACTTGGATGTGTTTTGGATAATTGAGAAAATGGATGAGAGACCTGGGGAGTGCAGCCACCTGAGAACAGAGAATGGAGGAGGGAGAGGAGCTGTTCAAGCTCAAGGACAAAGTGTTGGACCTGAGCCCTGTGAGTCCCTTCCAACTCAGGGGATTCCATGATTCCATGATAAGAGATGCTGGGTATTGGCTGTGTTCTGGACTGACACTGTAACAGTGATGTGGAGTAGGTTTTGTTCTTTTTTTTCTATATGCTAATTTTCCTTGCTCTTAACCTAATTAATATGTTGATACCCACAGCTGCCTTATCTTATCAGTCTGAGTAATATTTGTAAATCCTGCTGTTACTTGTTTATATCTGGGGAGAGAATGGAAGTGTGGTGGGTGGGTGATTCCTACAAAAAGGTGCAGAAAATGGATGGCTGGTCTGCATATGCTTCCTTTCTTTATGCATAGATAGTAACATACTCAACCATGACAAGGAAACTGCCTGCCTGGTATTCCTAAAAAATCTGATTACACAAAGTTCTGCTGTGCAGAGTAAGCATTCCCAGCTATTCCTTGCCTCCTCTTGCTGGAGATGGTGCTGCCCTTTGGATGAGCTACCGAACTGCTCACATGAATCATACCTGACACCTTCAGTCAGAAGGTGCTGGGTTAGGTGACTGAGGGCACAATATCAGGTGTTTGTTGCTGCATCAGCTTAGGGAGTGTTCCTGCAAGTGGCTGGGCCCTCCAGGAAGGACAGTAACTGCTGGATGTGGGGAATGGAACACCCTTTACAGACAGCTGGATGTGGAAACTAAAATGCATTTACAACCTGGTGTGTTTCTGCTGGGGGATTTGGTGGATTTCAGTGTTTGGCAACAATAATTCCAGACAAAGATGAGGAGAAATGCATTTTGCTCATAACAAACCTGAACTCTTTAATACACTAAACATTTGGCTGCAAAAAAAAATGAACAGATGCTTTACTCTCTTCAGAGATAATACATGTCACAAAGGGCTTGATTCTCCTCTTGCTTTCTTCTTGCTTTCCTTCAAACTTTCTTTCTTTGTTCTTTTTTTTCAGCCTTGTTTCTTCTCTCTTCTAATTCTGCCAGCGTCCAGGAGCGAAGGAAAGTAAATCTCTGATGCGGTTGTGCTGCCAGTTGTTCTGTCTTCAGCAGTGATTTTGTGTGCATGCAGGCTCCATGTTTAAAGCAAACAGTGCTAAATGATGTAGAATTATATAGAACTATGTACTTTTATTAACCATCTTATTTCCTGAGCCCCTGTGGCCTGATAAACTGCTAATAAGAGGTAATAATAAGAGCCCTGTGTTTCATGTGCCTGTTACAGATGCAGCGTGGTGGGACAGTGTGAGGTCAGGTCACACCTTTCAAATGACCTGTGATGGGTACACTTGTCCTTTTTGTGCTCCAGTGGGTGGTGTGTGATTCAGGAACTGTGTAGGTAAAACTAATTCCAGGACTGGGGCCTAAGTCATGATCTATGGAGTCTCCTTCACAGTCCCCTAAATCCCTCAGAATCTAAGTGAATTTGCTGATTTGAGATGGCAGTGGCAGCAGGTGGCCTGCCTGACTTCTTATAAGAATTTGCATTCTTTTGCTATGATTCAGTAACTCAGACCTGTTTATTAGAGCTGAGTTTGCCTTCTGATACTGCAGCAGATTTTTTTTCTGCCTGATGATACTGCAGCAGATTTCTGGTAGTACCAGTGGGCTGCTGCTGCTGCTGCAAAAGTACAACTTGCTTACAAATCTCCAAGCAGATTTATCTGTTTATTTATTTTTTTTTTTTTGTCTCCAGGGAGGTAAAAGACCATCTGAATTATGAACACAGAGTGTTTAACAGTGAAGAATTTCTGAAAACAAGGGCAATCAGAGACCAGCCATTTTACAAAAAGGTAAATCCAGTGTTGTGGTTCCCTGTGATTAATAAATCTGTATTTTAGGATTAGTGCCAGATATTGGTAGAATGCTCACAGTCTGGTCTGTGTGGTGTTGTTGAACCACTAGCTTTCACAGAATGCTTCACCAAATTTATTTGCTACAAACAGATGAAATAGTAGACACTGCTTTGGAGAGCAAGGTACTATGTAATGCCAGAGCAAATGAAATAATTCCTCAGGGGTGAGATTATCCAATGGCAGATGGTCAGTAAAGCTACATCTAAACTGTATTTTAAGCACAGGCACTTGTCCAGACTGGGCCAAATTCCATTCACAGCCATGAATTTTCAGCAAGTCTGTGCTTTATTAAGTAGCTTCTTATTGTAACCAACGGCAAGACATGTAGTGCTGTAATTTCAGCTTCTCAAAAAATAAAATATTAGTGGTTTTCCTTTTTTTTTTTTTTTTGGTGATACTGTAGCTTATTTAACAAACCAGTGGGTCAAAGGAAAAATTTAACAAGGAATGTAAGGAAATGCATCTGCCATTTTATATTTGCTTTTTATTATGTTCTGTGGCCGTGTGGGAAAGCTACAGAGGTTTCCTTTGCTCTCCTCTGGCTCTCTGGAGTAACTGTTTTATTCCTGGCAAAAAGATCTGATAATTAACATCAACTGGTTGTGGTTTATAACAGCTTTTTTGTTTCCTGCTTGAAACATACCTTAAAAATATCTGAACATACATTTAAATGAGGTGTCAGCATGTAAAGGAAATTTTAATTAGGTGGCAGTTGCCAAACTTGGCAGAATATCTGCCAGTTTAAAGGTTACAACCTGATGAATCCTAAATGGGAAATAATGTTTGCTGGGTAAAGCTTCCAGCACTAGCAAACGTTCTCAAAAACAAACAAATAAAAAGAAGAAGTTAAAGAAAGAACCTATTAATGTGTCCTCAGGAGAGAAATTAATTGCAAGTGTTCTGACCAGGATTTCAGCTGAATAGAAGTAATTAAAATATTTTCAGCAGCAATTTCTAATGCTGTAAATGAAATGGTGGCGATTTTATGAATTGAAATTTAAAATTAATTTAAAGCTGAAATGTTCATACTTAAGAAGAGCTTCGAGTGGTTGACTCACTTGAATACTAAATAGTAAAGTAGCAGGTTTGCTTTCAAGTAAACCTTAGAAAATAACACAATGTGGAGTAGTTACGAGTGGTATCTGGAATTATATGAAGAGAACTCAAAAAAAACCATTAGAAAGGACTAAAATTTGGCATCTCCTGTACATACAATTGCCAGCAAAACCTGCCATCTACTGGAGAAATACTGAAAATCAGGAATCTTAATGCTTTGGAGGTGCTGTTTTACACAGTACATTGTAAATGGATTGATAAGAGGCATTTGAACATTTATAAAACACACTTTGTACTGCCTCAGATCCCAGCGTTTACCTTGTTTTACTGTGCAGAGGTGGAAGATGGTGGCTTTCCCTCCTTTTTAAGTCATTTGGGGTTACCAGGAGAAAAGATGACTTCCTTGTCTTTTCAGTGTGATGGTATAATGTTAATTTAGAGTGCCCCAAACTTATTTTTCCACACCACAGACAATATTATCAGCACTTCCTTTAGGCAGAAAAGATACTATTCTTGTAGCCGTGTTTTGCTCAGTATTTCTCTTTTTTTGTTTGGTTTCATCTGTTGGGGGACAGTCTGAGATTACTATTTACCACTGAGCAAATATCCCCAAAGCCTGGAAGGTGAATGGAAACTGAGGGAGTTTTCTGTTGAAGCTTTCCAGTCGTTCCGTGTTTGTGATTTGCTAAATTGGAAGCTCTCAGCTTTGCATATGTGAAGGTAGTAAAAATGAGCAAAACATGGGAATAAAAAAGCAATTTATAAATTTTTTTTGTGTGTCTCACAGGTTTTAGAGACCTACATGTTTCACTCTTTCCTGAAGGCTCGTCTGAACAGGAAGATGGATGCCTTTGCTCGACTCGAGCTGAGCACCCAGTCTGAAGAGGACAGGTAGAGTTTTCTCATTCCTTATTCTGGTTTCCAATCTTCTGTTGCTATCAGTGACAGGAGTCCTTTTGACTCCTTTTTGAGATGAGGTCATCCAGAAATAAAATTATGACTAACTCACAACTCGTTTAATTAAGACTTGTATTGTAAGAGGGGTGACGTGAACAACCGGCTGTTGAAATGGTAGATTTAACACCCAAAGAAGTAAAAACAAGCAGTAACTCAGGATGTGTGTGTACTAAACCCAGTCCTGTATTCTTTTCCCCTGTCTCAGGTTTGATTTGGTGTTTCCCACCCCCAGAAGGCTGACGATGGAGAAAATGGCTTCCAAACGCCTCACCCCGGAGCAGAAGATCAGCCGGCGCATGGTGATGAGCTTGCCCAACCTGCAGGACATCAAACTGCCCGAGGGCCCCACCAGGAACTCCTCGCTCAGAAGAACAGGAACAGCTGTTGTTGGTAAGGGAAGAACGTGTTGGACAAATACAGTGCTGTTTGTTTTTTTTTCTGTTGTCTTTTTGGGTGACATCAGTGGAAAAAAAATTCGCAGAAATGGCGTCAGACGCTGGGAGGAAATGGTGAGGTGGCTCGAGTTGAGCTGGGGCCTGTCAGTGCTTGTGAAATCAGTCTGGAGCCTGCTGCAAGTTCTGCTGGACCACAAAAAACTCATTGGTCCCAGTGGGATTGATACTGGAGAACGGATTCCTGAGTCAGTAACCATGTCCTGCCCTCACCCACCTTATGTCCCGTTCTCCACTACCTTTAATTTAAACACAAACTTAAGCTTATCACTGTTCAGAAGAAACTGAATGGGTTTTTTTATCTTTTTTTTTTCCTTTTTTTTTTCCTTTTTTTTTTTTCCTTTTTTTTTTTCCTTCCACCCATCCCCCCTCCAAGAATTGCTATTTTTCGGATAAGGAAATATTCTGATAACAGGGACAATGGACACAGAAATGTATTTGTGTCCCTGGCACAGCTGTAATCTTACTTTTTCCTTGCAGTTGCTTGTTGCTGTGCTGGGGTGTTCGTTGCTTCCAGTGTTACTGGCTATGAAGGTATTCCCACTTCCACTCCTTACCCTACTCAAAGTACTCTTCTGGTGTTTGTTTCTTAGCTGTGAAAATGCCCTCCAAATCCATCAGCACCTTCAAAATCCCAGAAATCCACTTCCCCCTGATGTTCCAGTGTGTTCACTCCTACTACACAGACTTCTTCAACCACCTCAGCAAAGCCATCAACACTTCGCCCCCCGAGAACTCCGCGTTGCTGGCAAGGTACTTCTACCTCCGGGGACTTATTGGCTTGATGCAAGGGAAACTACTAAATGCACTTTCTGACTTTCAGAACCTAGAAAAAACAGACTTAAGAATTTTCCCCACTGATCTTGTAAGAAAAATAGTGGAGACCATGCCTCCCTCGGAGTGCTTGCAGGCAGAGCGCAAACCCGAGCTCAAGAGGCTGATAAGCCGAGTGATGGAGAAGCAAAGGGAAGTTCTCAAAACAGACGACCACGTGAAAAACTTCGAGTTGCCAAAAACACACATGCAGCTGGATGACTTTGTGAAGAGGATCCAGGAGTCTGGGATCGTCAGGGACATAGACACCATCCACCGGTTGTTTGATGCCCTGACAGTGGGTGAGTGTAAGATTGGTGTTCTCTTTTAATTACTCTTTAGCACTGCTGTGTGAAAAGGAGATGTTTACTCAAAGCCTTGGTGTTTGATTAGTCTGTCAGTGGCCCTGGAAAACTGAGACCCTCGTGCCTGACCAGTCTGTGAGTGTCCTCTTGTGGGGGCTCTTCACTGAGCAGCTCCTGGATCAGAGGGTGGTTTGACTGCCTTGTCATGTGCCAGACAGAGAGAGACCCCTCTTCTGTGTGGGTCTCCACACCTTCAGCAACTGCCAGCACCCTTGAAGGACTCACATTATCAGTTTACAGAATTTACAGACCCTTTTATTTAATTAGGATAATTACAGAGAATATGTTGGATGTCTAGAATGTCTATAGTTGCATGTGCAATAAAGAGGCACAATTTGAGAGTTACTGTCTTTTTTGAAGCCATCCTTTCTGTGCAAATCTGTGTAATAGTTTCTCACAGTAAAAGGGTTTTCAAAATTTTTTTTTAGGACAGCAGAAACAAATTGATCCCGAAACATTCAGAGACTTCTACAACTACTGGAAGGAAACCGAAGCGGAAGCTCAGGAGGTGAATCTGCCACCAGCAGTGATAGAGCACCTGGATAAAAATGAGTGTGTCTACAAGTTATCCTGCTCAGTGAAAACCAACTGTGGGGTGGGCAAAATAGCTCTGACCCAGAAGCGCCTGTTCCTGCTGACTGAAGGGGGGCGTCCTGGCTACATCCAGATTGCTGCTTTCAGGGATATAGAGGTGAGCATCAACCTCCTGCTCTCTGCCGTGCCTAGGGATGCTAGCAGAGTTCCTTTCTGCAAGGTGAACTGGCTCCCAGTGTGAAGTTTCAGTAAGGAGAGCAGGAGACACTGCTGAAGTCAGTAATGGGTGAGAGATTGCATAAAATTCTGGGGTTTCGGACCAAAAATTCCATGAGCAAAATTAAGATGTCATAACCTTTGGATGCAGAGAAATGTGCAAGGTGCAGTACGTGGGATATGGAGTAGAGAAGTTTAATAACAAAAGCATGAAGTGTGACTGAGGTATCAGTGGAACAAACTCTGTGTGATGTTGTTTAGAGCTTTGATTTTCATAAAACCATCTCTGCTTAATGGTGTGTGTGGGCAATTGAAACGATCAGCTGCAATTTGAGAAAGTTGCTCTGTAGGCTGAGTGCTGCCCCTTGTCTGGGACTGCATGGTACATCCCACTTGTTTTCTCTTTTCCACACCTTTCCAGGATGTTAAGAGCACGACTGTGGCTTTCCTCCTGTTGAGGATTCCTACTCTGAGGATTAAAACATTCTCTAAAAAAGCAGTCTTTGAAGCCAACCTTAAAACTGAGTGTGATCTCTGGTACCTGATAGTGAAGGAAATGTGGGCTGGGAAGAAAATGGCAGATGATCACAAGGTATAAATATGGGAATTTGTAACCAATTAAGTTTGAAGTATGTGCTTTTCTGTCTCTGTTGTAAATAATCCATGCACTGGCTGGTGTTTGTGCTGAGCATGACAGATGTTGTGATTGCTGGGCATGATGACTTGTAAGAATTAATGAGCAACAGATTAACTACAGTAAGGCTTTTGTCTTTAGGATCCTCAGTATATTCAGCAAGCACTGACAAATGTTCTCCTGATGGATGCTGTGGTTGGTGCCCTGCAGTCCTCCAAAAGCATCTATGCAGCCTCTAAACTGTCTTACTTTGACAGGATGAAAAATGAAGGTCAGTCACACAGAAATGCCCCAAAGCCTGCTGGTGTTGTGTCATCTCTCTCTGCTCTTTCTGTTTATATTCTGTTTTTCACACTGGTTATGGGTAGAAATACAAAAAGTCTTTTTTGTATTTTGTGCCTAATTGCACTTTCACATTATGTAGTTCATTAAATAGTAGTAATAGAAAGTTCAGGGTTTAGTAAGGTGGTTTTGGTTTTGTTTGTTTTTTTTTTTCTTCTATGCATTGGAACCTTCTGTCTCCATGCTGGCTGTTGTGTTTCTGTCTTGCTTTTTCAGTCTCCCTGGGTGGTGGATCCTTCTGCTACCAGAATTCATACTTCTAGTCAGCTAAGGCTAGAGGGAAAGAAAAGTGAGAAATGTGAATAAATAGTTCAGAATAAGAATTACAGATCTATTTCAGGCATAAGTGTGCATTTCATGACCTTCTGAAAAATCTGTTTTAGTGCCTATGATGGTCCCCAAAACAACTTCAGAGACATTAAAGCACAAGATCAACCCCTCAGCTGGTGAGACGTTTCCACAGGCAGTAGATGTGTTGCTTTATACTCCAGGTAAGGTTGATGGATTGCTCTCCTCAGGTTGGCCCAGCTCTAATTAGCCCATAAAGCACATTATCTCCCAGCTCCTGGGACTGTGCCTGCCTGATGGTTCCCATTCTGACGTGCTTTGGTTGTGTGCTGAATACTAAACCAGAAAAGTCATTAAAAGAGAACAGCAGTATTGCATGTTAAGACACTCCAAGGCATAGTTTTCACAGTCTTAATCTGTCTTGCTGTGTGCATGTGCCTTATCATAGACTTCAATTCTGTGTTAATTGCTCATTAAAACTTCTGCCTCACTTAATTGAGCAGGGTGGGTGGGGGGATGATGCTCCACCATCGATCACTGTTCGTTGTTATGTTTTTAATTTTCAGTGGGGTCACGTGGGGGTGTTTTTTTTGAACCACAGTGCAAGGAATAGTGTGGGGAGGGTTGGATTTAGTGGTGATTTTCTCTCTTTGTAGTATGAGGCTTCCAAGAGAAGCTCTAATGGAGCAGACACAGAGTTGATTTATCAGTTGTATTTCGCAGGGCTTAAAATAGCCCTCCTGCAATCCCAGTTAGCTCAGCACTCAATCAATGAAAGGGATTATCCCTGCTCTGCATAACTTTGGAGTGTAAGATTAAATCACTGGGTGAACTCAAAAAATAGATGAGAACTCTCACAAATTCACTGTGCCAGTCAATAACTGGTGAGGCAAGTCCCAGAACACAGAACGTGTTTCTGCCTAATAATGGTTTTCCTGCAAGTGGTTTGTTTTGTTTTACCTCTCCCATCTTCTCTGCTTCCTTTCTAGGGCACCTTGACCCTTCAGAAAGACTTGGCAACGCTCACCCAAAACTCTGGTGTGCTCTAAATGAGGGGAGGGTGGTGGTCTTCGATGCCTCCACCTGGTCTATCCAACAGCACTGCTTCAGAATGGGCCGCTCCAAACTGGTAAGGCTGGCACAGGTGCCACAGTTCCTGCTCTGGCTGGGTGGGTTTGTTGCTGTGGCCCTGAATCCCATCGTTCCTTAGAAGCTGTTGAGTGGTCTGGGCTTCATTTCATGTGGAAAGGTGGAGATTTTTGAGGAAAGGAGAAAGGAGAGGAAGTGGATTCGTTAAATAAAACAAGTCAGCTGGTGAGAAGTGAGGGATTGGATTTGGGAGGGCCTGATGTGTTCCTGGGCCAGGAGGGCAGGTTTGAAACGGCTGAGGAGAAAGAATAAAAGAATCAATATGAAGGGAAAATGAGAAAGGGAATCCTAAGAATAGATAAAAATGTGCTGAAGAACTGGAAATAGGGAAAGGTGTAAGGAAAACAAGTAGATGTTATTGAAAGAAGGTGACTCAACCAGCAGGTGAAAGAGTTGCTTGGGAAAGACCAGCTGAAAGAATAACTCCTGATGGAAGGGGGAACTGAACCAGGTGAGAGAGAGCACACAGGAAAAGGGATTGGATGTGTCACTTGTGTGAAAGGTAAAATGCACTGCTGTGGATGAGTGTGGGGGAAGAGTCAAAAAGAGAGAGGTAAAGCTGACATAAAAAACAAGGTAAAAACACAGCCTTTTGCCACGTTATATTAAAGAGTGATTTTTCTTCCAGCCTTTGTTTAACCCTGCCTTCCCCCTTCCCCCCCCAGACTTGTATGGTCATGGTGGAACAGAGCCAAGTGTGGATTGGCTCTCAGGACTCCATTATTTATATAATCAACACTCACAGCATGTCCTGTAATAAACAACTGAATGATCATCGCTCTGATGTTACAGACATCCTTGTGGAGAACAAGAATGGAACACCCAGGTACATCTAATTTCCTAGATATGGAAAGAATTTACTGTTTTAAACAGGGAGGTTTATTCTGCTAACATTAAGCCTTCATTTAGCTTGTTTTTGTAGCTCCCACATTGTACGTGGCCAGCTAGGAATTTCCTTTTTAAATAAGGAGCACTGTGTAATTTGGAACAAAGGGGATGAAGGAATGCTCTTTTGGAGAAGGATGAGAGCAGCCAGGAATTGGCAGCATCCAGTGATGAATCAATACAGGTGCAGCTTAAAGACCACTTCACTTTTGCTTTGAGCATATTATCAACCACATGTTTCCAGCAGGCTTCTGGATTTTTCCTGCCTGCTTGTAAGAGGAAATGCTCCGTTTATTGTTCTGTTCAAGGCAAAATGCTTTTGATCTTTTGGTAGCTTTGGGGAAGAGTGTGGGCTGGAGGCCTTAACCTGCTGTCTTCCCATGGGAACAGCGACTCCAAAGGTCAGGCACAGTGGTCAGCCAGCCCGTGGTGCAGCAGGTGTCACTGGGTTTCAGGAAGGATTTGTTTAGGTGCTCTTGGAACCTTCAGAAAAAGGTCTTCTCGTCCCAAGACAACAAATGTTAAAGGTGAAAAGAAAAGGGATGCTGTCATTTGTTTTCTCAGGTGCAGTAGCAAAGAAAAACAGTTTTGAGATATTTTTGTCTTAAGAGAAAGAAAAAATCCCATCGGGCAACAATGTTCAGGAGAATTACAGGGAATGTTTTGTTGTAATCAGCTCCTCATGCATGATGTAACAGGAGCTCTGAGAGCTCTGAGTCAGCCTGCAGTGTTTCCAGAGATGCAGGGTTTGTGAAGGATAATCTTAAGGAAAGTTAAAATGGAACATTAACTTGTCTTACTGTAAAATTGTTTATTTTGCAAGTAAGTCTCTTCTATGTCTGCACTCTTTTCTAAACTTGAATGCACACTATACCATTATTGTTTTTTAACCCATGCCAACAGTGAGGCTTACTCCAGCAGTTTAGATGGGACAGTGATTGCTTGGAACGTCAGCACTCTCAAAGTGAACCGTGTCTTTCAGCTGCCCTGCCAGAATCTCACCTCTATCAAGCTGCACAATGACCAGCTGTGGTGCTGTAAGTCTGTTCCTCAAATAATTAAAAAAAAAAATCATCATCTTCAGATAAAGAAATAAGACAATTGTTGGATGCATCCATTTTATTTTACCTTTTCTATGTTTTGTAGAGATGAAAGAAATGGGCACCCCTGTTACTAACTCTTTATCTTTAATGTTGAAGGTACCAGGAGCTGCATTCTGGTGGTGTCAGCTCACGAGTTTCAGCTGCAGATGAAAATTGAGCCTCCCCCAGAGGACATGTGTTCCTGTTTTCTCGGCTTCCAGCTCTTTCCCGAGGTATTATCCCTACAGGAATCGTGGCCATGGAGCTTTACAAGCCCTGGTCTCTGCAGCACATTTCCTGTCAGCAGTGCTCATGTCAAACATACCTTTCTGTGCTTCAGAGAGATGAAATGTGGGCATCTTACTCGAGGAGCAGCAACCTGTGCATTTGGAACACCAAAGACCTCTCAAGCGCCCCTCAGAAGATCCATCTTCAGGATTGCTCTGAGATCACTTGCATGATAAGAGTTAAAAACCAGGTGAGAGACATTTGGGCTGGTTTTTTTTTACCTGCTGTGGATTTCTGGAGTGGAGTTTTGTTTGTTTGTTTGCAACTCTCGTGGGCTGTAATTGCTTCCATACTGGGTGTGTGCATATGTGCAGGTTTGGAATGTTGATTCCTCTTGGAAATTATAGGAGTTAATGCCTTGTCCAACAGATGTTGGACAGATGTGTTACAGATGTACCCCAAAGCGCATGTCAGGCCAAAAGCCTCATCAGTAATTAAATGCATGGTGGCATTTATTAGTAATTGACATTTCAGGGAACTGCAGAAGCTGAAAGTTTACACCCTTTGATATTTCATCTCCGGGCTCCTCAGACTGAGCCTTGAAAAAAAGGTTAACAGGCAAACAATAAATGCCAATTAATTGGCCTGTTTTTGTAGATGACCTTTTCCTTGGTTAGTTGCCACCTTCCTAATTCAAGAGAGACCAAAGGAGCCAAATTCTTCCTACCTGGGCACCTTGTGTCCATGTCACCATGGGCCTCTGTGCACCTGTTCTTTGTGTGGTACCAGTAGCTGTGCAAATCACTGTAGTTGTGCTACCACATGGGCAGCTGCAGGGGTTAATTTGCAAATAAATAGCTCAATGTATTTATTTTTCTATGGGGAATGCAACCTCCAGAATCTTTTTCTCAGATTTTCCCTCCTTCCTTCCTCAAAAATGACTTTTTTCATGATGTGCCTCATGAAATAGGGAAGCTTCCTCTGCATTCAGCCCTTGGGTAGATTTGTGAACTAAAATGGAAAATCCTTTTAAGATACTGTTCCCCAAAGCAGAAATTGATATATTTAACCTGTGTTTTAAGGGAATGAGGGGATTGTTTGGAACCCCCAAGGCATTAAGCTCTCTCTTTTTATTCTACTGAAGAACTTTGTTCCTTTTCCCTTACACTTACTCCTCACTCAGCTCCACTTTAACTAACATTGCAGACCAGTTAATTGGTACAACAGTAACAACTGGGAAATATCCCTGTGTGATCCATCCCCTGAACCCGAGTGTTCACTGTGCCATCTTTCCACCTGCCAACAGTTTGGCAACCCTGTCTGTCCAAAGGGGAAGTTGGGAGCCTGGTGCAGTAGGTGGAGATATTCTACAGAATCACAGGAGGGTTGGAAGGGACCAGAGTGGGTCACCTGATCCAACTCCCCCTGCTCAGGCAGGATCATCCCAGAGCATCCCAGGATTGTGTCCAGATGGTTCTGGAATATCCCCAGTGAGGGAGACTCCACACCCTCTCTGGGCAACCTGTTCCAATGCTCGGTCACTGCACAGCAAAGAAATTCTTCCTCATGATCAGGAGGAACTTCCTGGGCATCAATTCCTTCCCATTCCCTCTTGTCCCATTGCTGAGCCCCCCTGAGCAGAGCCTGGTCCATCCTCTGTCCCCTCCCTGCAGACACTCACAGACCTGGGGGAGGTCCCCTCTCAGTGTCTCTTCTTGAGGCTGAGCAGCCCCAGCACCCTCAGCCTTCCCTTGTCAGAGAGATGCTCCAGTCCTTTAATCATATTTAGTTGCCCTCCACTGGAGCTGCTCCAGGAGCTCCACGTCCCTCTTGCACTGAGGAGCCCAGAGCTGGACACAGCACTGCAAGTGTGGCCTCCCCAGGGCTGAGTGGAGGGGCAGGATCATCTCCCTCCACCTGCTGGTGATGCTCTTCCCAAAGCACCCCAGGATCCCTTTGGCCTTGGCCACAAGAGCACCTTGCTGGCTCAGGGACACCTTTGTTGTCCACCAGGACCCCCAGGTCCTTCCCCAAGTTTTCCAGCAGGTGGGCCCCCAGCTTGTCCTGGTGCCTGGGGTTGTTCCTCCCCAGTGCAGGGCCCTGCATTTGCCTTTCTTGAATTTCAGACAGTTCTTGTCTGCCCATCCCTCCCACCTGTCGAGGTGTTGAGGGGCTGCACAGCCCTCTGGGGTTTCAGCCTCTCCTCCCAGCTTTGTGACATCAGCAAACTGGCTTTGAAAGCATCTCCCCCTTCACCCTAGTCAGTGATGGGCAAGTTAAGGAATACTGGGCCCAGTATTGACCCCTGGGGACAGCACTGGGGACAGGCCTCCAGCAAAGACCCTGTGCCACACTCACACCCCCCTGTGCTCTGCCACTCTCACTCCTCCACAGCAGTGCAGTCACTGACAGTGAACTTGCAGCCTGACAACCACACTGGTTGTAGGGCTGTCAGTCACAGGCTTTAATTAAAGTGCTCTAATTAAAAACAAGCCAGTTTTTGCCCTCAAGGCTACACAAGTGTGCACCTCAGCCTTGCTCTTTCACTGTCTGCTTTTGGACCCAACCTCTGTGGCTCTGATGTCATTTGCAGCTTGCTGGTGGGTGCCCCAGTTTCCTGGAGCAGCAGGTTCCTGAATTTCACTGCCAGCCCTGTGCAGAGAAGTACTTTCTTCTCAGTGAAATCGAATTCTTACTGATTCCCATGTGTCCTTGACTTCCCTCATTCCGGGACGTGTTGAACAGTGGTTTTATATTCTGCTTATCTGCCCTTCTGTGGTTTTGTAAACTTGATGGGATCCCTCCTTAGCTGCCTTTTTTCCAGCCTCAGGAGTCTTGATTTTCCATCTTCCTGTGAGGGTGGGGAGGCCCTGGCACAGGTTGCCCAGCGAAGCTGTGGCTGCCCCATCCCTGGAAGTGTCCAAGGCCAGATTGGACAGGGCTTGGAGCAACCTGGGATCATGGAAGGTGTCTCTGCCTGTGGCAGAGGGGTTGGAATTCCATGACCTTTAAGGACCCATCCAATCCAAACCATTCTGGCATTCCATGATCTCCGCTCACTGACTGCTGTTCCTGTCTCTGGGCAGTTTTAGTTACTCTTTCCAGGAGGAGATAAAACCCTCGCTGTGCCCACCCCACATAAATCTCCTCGCCTGTGCCCTGGACTGCGGCGCAAAGCAGTGGGATTGACCGTGGGTTTGTTCTGTTCCCCCAGCTGTGGGTTGGCAGCAGTGGGATTGACCGTGGGTTTGTTCTGTTCCCCCAGCTGTGGGTTGGCAGCAGTGGGAGGCTGCAAGGCAAGAGCACGGGGAGGATCTACGTGGTCAGTGCTGAGAGGAGGAGCGTGGAGAAGGAGCTGGTGGGCCACGCGGCCGCGGTGCGGGCGCTGTGCTCGGCCGAGGACAGGTACGTCCTCAGCGGCTCTGGCAAGGAGGAAGGCAAGATTGCCATTTGGAAGGCTGGATAGACAAGCTGTTCCTGGTGTGCCTGCCTGTGCTGGGAAGAGGTGAAGACCTCGGGCTGTGTTTACTGCATCTCTTTCAGCCGCCTGTCAGTGTTACTGTGTCGTATTTATTGAGTTATTTCAGTCCCTACATTGTTGTAGAAAATGGAAATCAAACCAAACCTCCCCTCTCACCTGGTCGTGCTCCTGCACGTTTGATGAAGGAATGGAAGTGTGAGCAGGGGGGTCACTGGCTTCAGGCTGGACACGAGGTGGTGTGGAGGGTCAGGGTTCCAGGCCACACTGCCTGGTGCAGGTCGTGTTGGGAATGCTGGAGCCAGCTCAACTTCCATGGGAGCTCCCTCTGGGCGGTGCAGGATTGCCAAAAAATGGGATTTGGTGCTGTCTTCACAGGATCAATCCTGAAAATAGCTGGAAATGGGCACTGAGAGGCAAAACCCAAGTGCAGTTGTTGTACTTAGGGAATTGCTGCCAGTGCTGAGCTCGGGGCTGTGGCTGGGCAGAGCATCCCTTACCCCTGGGGGGATTTACGGGTCTGGTTCCTTTGAAATGCAGGCATTGACAGGCTCTCCCCCACAGCACTGAAAGCTCCTGCAGCTGGAACAAGATACTGGGATATTTTCAATGCCTGTTTTACCTTTTAAACTTGTTTTGCCTTTCAGAGCAATGCACATCACTCGGCGTTTTTCTAAAAGTTTGTGAAACTGAATATTTTTATCTGGAGCACTAATTTATTTAATTCCTGTATATATTTGCTTTTGGAAGCACTTCTCAGTCCCTGTTCAAACCAACCCCTGCCCCTCCTCCCTTCAGTCCCTGTTTCTGCAACTGCAGGAACTGCTGTTATTTTGGGTAGAACCTGCTCCATTTTTGAGTTCTGCAGGGTCCTCAAACTCCACCCCTGGAGGGAGCACCACGGGGCTGCATCCTGGGGGAGTCTCCAGAGCAGCATTCCCTGATCCCTGCCTGATGCACAGTGGGTTTTCCACTGATGACAAATACAAGTAAAACCATAAATACGTGCAGAGTAGTTTTACCTGTCTCAGTGCTGAGTACAGTGGAAAACAGTGTTTAAAATGCTGTAAATGGAAGGACACAAATGGGCTGCTACTTTTGTTAATAAAAATAAACCAGCATGGGGCTAACAGAAGGGAAAATGACTGGAAATGTACTCCATGTAATATTTCTGCTGATAAAAGTTTTTATCATATGATGGTAACCTGAAATTCTACTTTTTTAGGGTTTTTTTTATCAATGTAAAATATTAAACACTATATTGATACTCTGGCCTCTCTTTGTGCTTTGTTTTTTTCCCTGTGTAACTCGATACCCAAGAATGATGATTTTAGCACTGACTTGCATCCTCTGAGTGCTGTGAAGAATAATTGCCTGGTTTTGTTCTCTGCATATTCTCCCTTCTGAAACGGTTTCTGCTGTAACGTGTCCCCCTTTGAGCCCCACATCTGTGACTTTCAGGTTCCTTCTTTCCTCCCCTGCTGCTCTCTGGCTGTTGGGGGGGACAGGAATGATTGACTGAGTTCAGAGATTTCTCTGCACAGACACACAGGGGCTGTTAATGAACTTTCCCTGGCTGCAGAGATGAGTCAGGAGCACCAACCTGCAGCCTGCCTGTCACTGCCTTCACTGATTTTCACTCCTGGCAGACTTTTTAAACCTGGTTTCACCTTCTCAGCTGGTTTGTGGGTGCTCACTGACCATCTCAGCTTTGCTCCAGCATTCCAGCTGTGGGGATGAACCTGCAGGCACAGCTCTGTGGGGCTCTGTTCAGTTTTCAGTGGAATGTTGGATACACCCCCTCCCTCTCTGCCCCAAAGGCCACGCTGCTGGTGGGGCTGATCAGCCTTGTGCCACTGTCCCCTTCTCCCTGTGGGATGGGTTGCCCATTTCTTGGAAGCCTCAAGGCTAATGTTTGTTCAGCTCCTTTTTGCTGTTGATTTTCTTTTTTTTTTTTTTTTCCTGGTCTCCTGAACTGGGGGAACCTGAGGGGAGCCCACGATGCTCTTGGTCACGTGGTTCAGATTTGGTAGCGCTGTGAGGGAGCTGGACTGGAAGGGTCCCTTGCGCCTTGAACTGTCCTGTAATTCCATGCTCAAACCAAGGGATGGCAGTGTTTGCTTCCAGAAAAACCCTGGCTCTGGCGCTGGAGCCGCTTGGAAGTTCAGGCTGGCTGTGACCTCCCCGCCAGGGCCGTGCAGGGAGGGAGAGAGGGAAGAGCCCCTTCCTCTGCCTCCCAGCCTGCGCTCCTGCTGGGGGTCTGTTCGTGGGACCAGGCCCCTTTTCCCTTGGGTGCCGCTTGAATCCTGCCTGTCCCTGCAATCCTTTCGGAGCAAAAGCTCATCCTCGCCATCCTCCCGTGCTCTTCTTACCCGTCTGCATCCATTTAATGTGCCACCCTCACCTGCAGCGTTCCCGGGGATCTGATTCCCCTCTCCCCGGGGAGTTCCCCTCTCCCATCCCAGCTGTCAGGACGGGGATGGTGCCGCACAAATCCCACTTGGTGCAGCCCCCAGGCCCTGGAAAGGAGGGAAGCGCTGCCTGCTCAGGGCTGGAAGCTGGAGCAGCTCACGCCACCCTCATACCCAGGATTTGGGCCTCTGTCCCGCTGTCCCTCCCCTCGGTCCAGGCTGGGAAGTGGGAGCGGCGCTGGAGCAGCTCCTGCCCGGGCCGTTCCCAGCCTCTCCAAGGTGGTTTGTTTTGTAACAAACGGCTCAGGGAGTGACTCGACCCCTCTGTCCTCGGCCCCTCCCCGGCCAGCCCAGCCCCAGGAGGGACCCGGTACCCCGGGCAGGGATCGGTGCCCCCTGCGAGGGCCAGGCAGGACTCACATCCCCTGAGCCCAGCGGGGTTGGGCTCTCCAGGTGGAGTTTCCCCAAGGGGAGGACGAGCCCAGGAGTGTGGGGTCAGCAGGGAAGGCTCCTGCCCGTCACTTGCTCACTTCATGGTAGCTACTACAAAATAAATCAGCTCTATCCACCCAAAAACAGCCTGCTCTGGGTGTCCTGTAGGTATCTGGAGAGGCTCCTTCCCGTGCTCTCCCCTCGGTGCTGATGAAAAACCAAGTTCGTAAACAGGCCAAAACTCGGATTCACTTTATGTTTTCAGTTCTTCCTTAACCTCAGTCCAGTGGCAAGAGAGTGGCTGAGCCGTGTTGAGTCAAAAATAAACCAAACACTGGGTGGGCATTGACTTGGCACTGAATTCTCGGGGCTGCTGATACTGATTGTGAGGAATTCTCTTCAGGAGAAGTCACAGATCAAATCTGTCAGGAATCAAACGGGACAACTGAGCTCTTCACGGCAAGTTTAACCCTGTCAGCCTGTGATCTGATCCAGGGGTCCCTCCACCTTTCCCCTCTTGTCACTCCCAGTGCCCCAAGAGACTGATCAGTTTGGATTCTGAAGGCAATGTTTGGCAGGAGCGTTTTTGGAAACATGAACGAAGGTTTGGGGTGCAGGTGGGTGTTGTTTTGGACAGCTCAGGGATGGGGTCTCCTCCTCCTCCTCCTCCCTACAAACACCACAAGGACACGAGCCACAAACTCTTACTGAAATGTTTATTAAGATCGAACTTCGGAACAACGGATCAGAACACAATGTCTCGTGGAGTAGAATATCTCTAAATTGATTTGTTTTCCTTTTCTATGCATAAATGAAAAAAAATAATCAAGATTATACAAAAAAAGAACAGAAAGTGCAGAACACAATAAAACAGTTCTCATGCAACGAATCTTTTTTTTTTGTTTTAACCTTAAAACAGAAAATAAGCTCAACAGTGTAGAAATAAAAATCATACATACATTATGCCGTCTACGCACTCAAACATTCATCTGTGACATCACTTTTCTTTATCCCTTTTTCCTCATAAAACAACATTATGTGTTTAACACATGCTTATAAACATTGCTAAACTCAGCAAGAGCTATTATAGTGCCCCAACTTAATAAGTTGATAAAAAAGTAGTTGTCATATGGCCAGTTCACAAAGGAACTAAATATTCTTTTTTTTTTTATTATTTTTTTTTTAATTTTATTTTTCCCCACTATGAGATGCCTATATGCAGCTTTCTAGTAATATGAGGCATTTAAAATAAGCTGGTCATTTGGCTACCGAAAGGGCTTAGTGTTCATGTTACATCAGGAAAACCAATTTCACGTTGGGAACTGCCAATCTGTTGAGAGAAAGGTCTGGATTTTGGGGTTGTTTATTACAGTTTGGCTCTTGCCAAGGACTGAGAATATCCAGAGTTTGGCTAAACGCTCCCAGAGCTCCACCCCCAACTCCCAAATTGAAGAATGAACGTGCCAGAGCACAGTCAAACTGAACTGTGTCCTGGGTTTTCCCCTAAAATTTTAGCAGGTCGAAAGGGCACCAAAAGCCCTTTAATTATAGCAGATGCTTCCTTTTGGGGGGGTTGTGTTTGCCCCTCCTGGGGCAGGGAAGGTGAGGTTGGGATTCAGCTGAAGCCACAGGGCTGCTCGGGATGAGGAACCAAACCAAATCAGTTTTCCAGGAGGTGATTTCCAGGAAAACCTGGAACACCTCAGTAATCAGATCGGTGGGCGCGAGCGTCACGTTAGGAGAACAAATTGAGCCTTTTTGTTGTTTTCAAAGGCAATTTCTCAACTGCTGAGCGTCAAAATCAAACCCCAGTTGGTATGTGAGCTTCTGCACTCCTCTGGATGCAACATGACAGACAGAAAACTTTGGGTAGCTCCCCTTTTTTTTTCCAAATGACCTTTTGTTTTGTTTTCTTTTTGTTTTTTTTTTTTCTGACGTGCTTTACAAACGTTCAGCTTTGTCGTTTAAGGAAGGGAAACATCTAAAGTACTCTCTGGAACCATAGAGTTTCTGCAAAGAAAAATAAAATTTGGTATTTCTTCCACACAGTCATCAACAGCGTTTCTGTGCAACATTTGGTGTCTGTTACATTTATTTGGCCTATTCAAAGGAAACGAGGACAAAAACAGCTGCAAGGAAAACCAACTTCTCTCTCACAACAGATACTTCAGATGCCGAAGCTGCTACATGTGCTTGGAATATCATGCAGGAGTTTACTTGTTCATTTAAATAGGATACATATTTATAGCTGAGCATCGGGCTGGGATGAGGGGAAACCTGGAAGAACTCAGTTGAAGACGCTGTGGAGTGGTGACAGCGAGCACACAACCCCCAAAGGTATTTTGGCTGAGCAGTGTGTCTGCAGATGTACAGACACACAGGAATGGACACACATACACACACCCCTAAAACCCCAGATCTCAGTGACTGGACTATGATTCAGGGACTCCAGGAAGGCACCTGCCCTCCCTGCACTTCCCTCCTGCCCAGATGTGGGTGCAGCTCTCTCAGGAACAAACTGTGACTTCTTCCACCTTTACATTTACGTGTGGCTCAGCCTGCAGGGCTGTGAGACCTGGCAGCCAGGAAAATCCTGGCCTTCCTTTTGTGGTAGATGCTGGAGGAATCCAAGCTCACCCAGGGAACCCGTTCCTAAGGATGGAAGCAGGTTTTAATGAGGTACCTGTCAAGAAGCACCATTGTTGCCACTGTCATTCCAAGTGCTGGGGGATTCAGATTAGATGGGAGGGAGATAAGAGAGACTCAGTCCTTGCCTCTGTGGAAAACCCCACACATCCCGTTCCATCCTGGGGTCTCTGTGCCACCATCCATCGGCAGGAAAACCAGGAGGGTGAATTTGCAGCCGCCTCCTTTCCAGCCCAGTATTCCAGAGCCTGGAAAGAGGTTCTGAGGGAAAGGGGAGAAGGATGTGGTGTGTTGTCACTGAGCACAGGCCTCCCTTGGCTTCACTGGCTTCCTCCCTCCTGGTGATGAACAAACCCTCTCTTCCCATAACTGCTCACAGCCAGCGCCAGCAAAACACCAGATTCCTGTTATTAAAAGGCTATTTAGGCAATAAATCTCTATAAAGTCATCAAAACAGCAGGAAGGGAAACATTCCTAAGAAATTATTGCTTCTGGAGTCTGAAATTGCCATCCACAAACAGCACAGATCGGACTGGACTCTTGGAATGACCCAACAGGGCCAAACCCACACTCTGCCTTTCCAAGGGAGTGGAAGTTAAAGCTTCTCTCTGCTCTCACATCAAACATCTCCAGCCCTGGAGACTCTGAGCACAAACAGTGCCTCGTGTCTGAGGTGTCACTGCAGCACAACAGGTTCAAATTGTTTATAGTATCAAGCAACACAGAATTAAACCACCAAACCTCAGTCCTACTGCAGTGAAAGTCTAAGGGGATGACTTTGACTAGACAGGGATACCCACAAACAAAAAATGGTGCTTGTTGTCACGAGGAACAAGAACAAAAAAGCCACTTCAAATCTCTCTTCCCACAACTTCTGCAATAAAGACTTCAATTTGCACTACTTTACCTTAAATTGTGGCAAAAAAAAAATATACCAATTTCTGTATCAAAAGATAAGGTGAGGGACAGATGAAGAAATAAACTGTTGTCCACTCTACCCCTGAGAAGTGCTGGGGTGAGGAAGAAAACTCAAATCCAAGGAAGAGCCCTCAGCAGGTGAAGGTGGTGTGGGGGTTTCCCAGGCTGGCACAGGGACAGGAGGAGATGCTTTGGCTGGGGCTGCCCAAGTTAATTCTTCTGGCAACACTACAAATACTTCAGTGTGTTTACAATGAATAATTATTTCCTTCACTGTTACTGGGGAGTGAAATCAGCTTCCTGCTACGGCAGCCGCATATTCCAGCCTTATGAGCCCCACAAACAACTCCAGAGACGGAATTGGACATCCAGTTCCTAGAAATGAGGCTGTCCCCAAGCAATGCCCAGGACAAAACTGGTCCTGCCCTGCCTTTGCTTGAAACCTCTGGGTTGGAAACATCATTTGAAAGGTCCTTCCTCCCTCCTCAGCCTTCCCTGGCTGAGAAAGCTCAATAAACGTGGGTGAGCCCACCCCCAAAATGGTGTCATGGTCCCTCTGGTGGGTGTGAAGTCAGAGGGAGCTTCGACCTCTCCTCCCTCTCCGCAGCTCCTTGGTCAGTGGGGTTGGTGCAGTGAAAGAGAGCTGGACCTAGAAGGTGCAATGTGGAGTAACCAGCATTTGATCCAGGCTGATCCATGGGACTCCTGGGGAAAGGGTAAGGCGCCTGGTCAGAGGATGCAGGTTTTTTAAAGTCCTGAAGACCCTTTCCAGCAGGAGAGATTAAAATGAGGAGTAGTTGACAGAGGTCATTTAACAGAAAGCAGAATCTTCAGGGATCTTCAAAACTAAGCCATTAAAGCCACTTTAAAGTGTGTAACTCACACGGATGCCAGTCCTAGGGTGGGACACAACACCCGTGTCTGGGACAGTGAACATCATCAGAATATATCAAATGTAACTGAGATGATAAAATTCACGGCACAAGTTCAGTTCAAGGATTTCTCACGACTGATTTCTCCAATAAGTAGTATCGTTCCCCTGGCTGAACACAGTTCACAGGTCGTGTTCTGGATAAAAAAAAAATTCACCCCAAAGGACAAAAGAAGACTTTCTCAGGATACTTGTTAAAAAACCAGCCCCTAAGTCCTGTGTGATCACAGGTACTTCGGAACTTCATGATGTCACCCTTGACAGCAGAGGCCATTGGTGCTGACTGGAAGCCTTCAGCTGAGAAATCCATGGATGCCACCAGGAATCTGACAGGGACGCCAGCCCTCAAATACACCCAAACATCCATTTCTCAAACACATGGACGATTCAAGTAATGTATTAAAAACAGCTTCTCAGTTTGAAATAGAGCTTCTTCGCCTGGATTGCAGCATGATTGACACAGGCATTTGAAAGTCTTGGAGCAGGAGGAGTTTGAGGCAGCAGGAATGTCACACCGCTCTGTGATGTGTCTGTCCAGCACATGGATTGAGGGCAGCCTGGGGGCCCACCCCAAAACGAGTCCAGAGCGTCACAAACTCTTCTGACAAAGGACAAACGGAAGTTTGGTTTCAAAAGTTGCTTTAAGTGGCTGCTGGATAGTGATCCAAACTTATTTTGAATCAGACTAGCACAACTCTTGCAAGCTCTTCCCAGAAGAATGTCTTTGCACTGCAGCTGTGTCCTGAACCACGGAAGGGGGGCAGGAGGATGCGCTGACGTCACCGGAACCACAGCATCAGGAGAGCTCTGGCCTACAATTCCTCCAACACAGGGACTGGTACAGCAACACTGGAATTTTAAGGCCTAAAAAACTGTTTCTGACAGAGATTTTTATACACCCAGACTATGCCATAAAGTGACAGAGGTAGGCCTTGGGCTCACCTTGTTGTACTGACCCCGTGCCTTCACCTCGGCTGCAGCGCTCCCAGCCCCGAGGTTAAAGGATCATAAAAAGTGCAATTAATCCAGAGATGATCAGGTTTAAATGCCAAGAAAACCCCCCCGAGTTCACCACAGCACGTAGAACTCCCAGCTACAAATTGTCACAGCGTATTCCAACGACATTCATAAAATGCAGCACTTGTGATAAAAAAAACAAACCTGTGAGTGCTGGTCACCTCTCCCAGCTGCTGCTCCTTCCATCTAGAGCTGAGATCCAGCACCCAGTGTCACCCTCCTCCCCAGAAGAGCAGCAGATTTGGGAGTGGCTGTGAACAGTTATGACTGAAAAAAGAATTCACGGCAGTTTCTCAGAAACCGCAGTAATTGCTTTTGCTTTCCGTGAAAGTAATTGCAAAATCAAAGGGTTCTGTAGTAATTGCACTAACAAAAACATGAAGTCTAAAATCAAAGTAGCTGTCAGACCAGTAATACCATGCTCCTGAAAAAAACCCAACTGATCGTTGTCTGAGTGTTTGATTCGGGTATTACACTAGTGAAATCTGAAATGTTCAGACAAAGAGAATGGCAAGAGACTTAGAGGTGGGATCGCTTCCATTTTCCGTTAGTTTAGAAACAGCCGAAAACTTAAATTTTTTTTCCTAACTGCTAATTGTATACACTGTGAGTCTCATGCAGATTAATAAAACTTACTCGAAATCTAAACGTGTTCTTAATAAAAAAAGTGTTCAGAAATGACGTCTCTAAGTTGTGGAGAAAGCAATCAGCATCCGAGCAACCCGCTCAAACCTTAGAGGAAGGACTACAGAACTTCATTTACACTTTTCGCACGAAACTGCCTCTTCTTCTGCAGATTTTAGCTACGAGTAGTGAAGGTCCTAATTTGTTTGTTTGTTTGTTTGTTTGTAACCTGGAAAAAAAAAAAAAACCCAAACCAACAAACCCAAAAAAACCAAACCAACAAAAGTTCTTGATCCTGCACCTGCACCTCCTTGGAATGTGGGTGAGCAGCGAGGGGCTCACACGGCTGACTCGCCCTCGGGCTCGGGGGCCGTGGCTCCTTTGCGCGTGAGCTTCAGCACCGTCGGCTTCTCCGCACCGCCGCCGCCACCGCCCTCGGCTGCCTCCGGAGGGCCCAGTCCTTTCTGCTCTTCCTTTGGCTCTTCGTTCACTTCGGGGTAAATCACCAAGAAGGTGGCTGTCAAAAACCCCAGGAAAGACCCCACGGAAGCCACCATGGGGATGACTCTGACGGTGCCCACGGCGTCCACCACGCCGCCGAGCGCGGAGGCCACGAGGATCTGGGAGATGTAAACCTGGCACGACAGGATGGCGCAGTCTATGCCGAACCCTCGCTTCGAGTTCCCGGGGCTGTGGTGGATGTACTGGGGGAAGAGGCAAGAAATGTGTTAGGGGAGGTAAAACAATGGCTGAAAGCAAATACTCAAAGGCCAGAACCTTCCTCGAATTTCTTGTGCCTGTGGGTGACTTCACGTCATCCTTGTGGCATCACAACTCCAGAGAAACAGCCTCCTCACCTTGCAGCACGAGGCAGGAATTTGCTGGGCCACCTTGGCGCAAATCAGGTCCAAGTTTAGGTTTTTTTTAAAATAAAGGATTTACATGAAACATTTGGTGGGAATTATGATTCTAAAAAGGAATCCCCCTCCCGATCCCAAAGCAGAAACGTGTTGTAATAAATGATCTTCCTGTAAGTTGTAAACCAAGTGGAATGGTGGTAAAATCCATTCTTGTTTCCAGCAGAACCAGTTTGCTTTTTGTCTCCCCAAAATTACAGCTGCCTTTCCACGCTGACCTCAATATCCAAGACTGAATAATGCCAAAGTACCACATCCAAGACAGTAGTAACAACAATGTACATAGTAAATGCTCCAATAATAATTTAGTCTTGCTTTATCTACCATCTGAACCCAAATCCTTTTACACCTCAGCACAGGGTATGTGCAATCATGACCTCCCCGGGCAAATTCGATGCCAAGAATATCTGATTTCAGTACCAGCTCCTGCTATTAACTATCCATTTGAGCTTTGTCACACATCCCAACAAAGCAGGTATTTCCAGTAACAGGATTTAACAAATCCATTCTGCCACCGTGTTCTTCAGGGAAACAAGATTGCTCTGCCTTGGTTCAAATATTCCACATACCTGTTTAATCTCGTGGTATTGTCCCAGAAGCGCATAGGGGCAGTAGGAGATGCTCATGGACACTATTCCCATCGTGCTGATCATTATCATGGTGACGTACACGTTGGGGAACATGGCCATCACTGCAGTGCCCAGGGAAAAACCCAGCGTGCCCAGGATGTAGATCACTTTTATGCTCAGGTCATAGTTGTCTAAGTATTTCTGCAATAAGGCTGCAGAGACAGAGAATGAAACAGAAATCAGAGAATCATAAAATGGTTTGGGTTGGAAGGGACCTTAAAGGTCATCTCATTCCAACCCTCTGCCCTGGGCAGGGACACCTTCCTCTAGAGGTCAGAGCCCCATCCAACCTGTCCTTGGACACTTCCAGGGATGGAGCATCCACAGCTTCTCTGGGCAACATGTTCCAGGGCCTCACCACCCTCACAGTAAAGATTCTTTTCCTAATATCTAATCTAAATCTCCTCTCTTTCATCTTGAGGCCATTTCCCCTTAAATCCCAGTTTAGTCACTGAAGTTTTCAGGTGTTGATGTGGCCATGGCAGCTCGATGCGCTGCTGAGGACGTGGATGCTCAGTGCATATTTGGGTTCTCTGAGCAGCACAGCCCAGGATGAATTCCTGCTTCAGGAGGAGCCCGTCCCCACTGAGCTGTGCAGACGTGCCTGCACACGTGCTGCAAAAGGCAGAATTTAAGTTTGGCAAAAACTCTCAATTTCAGAGTCTAGTCCAAGTCCAAATTATCTGCAGAATGACTTTCAGAAATACATATTTATAATTTTGATTTAAAAACAGTCTTTGCAAAAACCCTCCTAACATATGCTTGAATCTTCTACCAAGCATGACTTCAGTTTCCTGATGACTCGCTAAATGCCACTCAATATCCTTTTATTTCATTTTGTGCTTTGTGCCACTTCACCATCTGCTCATTTTTCCACCTCTACATTTGGAGGAACTTTTTCATATTGATTCTTAAAGAAGCCCTTCCCCTTATGACCACGTGAAGTGCTTTTCCAGGATGTCCTTCACCCCAAATAAGGAGGTGGGTGCAAACTGAAGAAAAAACTATTTCAGGGCCAGGAGTTGGAGTTGATGATCCTCGGTCCCTTACAGGTAATGATAATCTATAATTCTGAAATTCATGCATTCTAATAAATACATGTTTGAGGTGCATTCCACCGTGAGATGGTGCAGTCTCCTACCCGAACAAACAGCAGCAGTAGCAGCATAAATCACCAGCCCCCAGCAGCCCATCTGAACCCCAGCGTTGTAGGCGTGCAGCTCAGTCGAGTTGGAAGGGGCCTGCAACAGATACAAACACAAACATTGCTTTCTTGTACCGAGCACATCTCAGAAACCAGGAACCCCAGGCGGGTCTGCCCGCGGCAACTGCCCCCTCACCTTCGGATCGCCCTGGAAGATGACCTGCCCCATGAAATCCGTGTAGAACACGGCCTCGGCGATGATGGAGAACCAAGTCAAGAGGTGGCAGACGCAGAGCCTCAGCAGCTCCTTCGGCATCTTGAGCATGGACAGCCACAGGAGCCTGACGGTGGTCTCGGTCTCGCCCTCCTCGCTCTCGGTGTCGCCGCTGGAGTTGGTGGTGCCGCTCTGGTTGCGGTGGCGGCACCGCTGGCGCTGCCGTTTCTGCATGTCGTAGATGTCGTTCATGCTGCGCGAGGACTTGATCAGCACGATGGCGTTGGCGCGGCGGAACCGGTACCGGTGCGAGCCGATCTTGCCGTAGTAGGAGAAGGTGTAGGACGGCTGCCGGTAGAACATGTGCCGCCGCCTCCGCATGGAGTTGGAAGTGCTGGATTGCTTCATGCCTATCCTGGCGTGCCCGTTGAGGAACTCTTTCGGTAGGGAGCCGTTGACGTTTGGGACTTTGTCTTCGTTTAAGCGGTTATCGAGCAGCATCTCCTCCTCTTTCTCACTGTCCCTGAGGAAAGCAGAGAGGTGGTTGAGTTTGGACTTCATGATCTCCTGGCTTGTGTTGTGGGGAGTGTTTGGGTACGAAGCATCCTGAAAAATGGAGGGTTCAATGTCGTGCAGGAAAAGCAGCTCCGATTCGATCTCCAGTGTGGCATCGGGCATGTGCAGAACCGAGTCACTCTTGCTTCTCACAATGTTCACCTCCAGGAACTCCATATTGAGATCATGCTCTGACTGAACCTCGTCGTGGAACATGGAAGTTCCATACGGCTCTTCCTCGCTGATTACATTCAGTCGATTCAGAGGGGGGAGACTGCCGCTGAATTTGACACTGGACAGCGTGTCCCCTTCCTCATCGATCCTGTCCTGCTGGGGGTTATACTGCTCCTCCTCAATGCTGAAAAGGTGGAGAGCAACGGAGACAGAGAAAATAATGGCTGCGAAGAAGAAAAGGACTTGCTGTTGAGATTTAAAAATACCACCCAAGAAGGTCTGTGTCCAGTCTAGCCCTCCTAACATATAGCCAATCGCTCCTCCAAGGCCTGTGGAAGAAACAAAAAAAAAAAGAAGTCAGTTCAGGAAAAATCAATTCAGTCCCAACTTGGTCATCAGGAAGACTGATCTGCTGCCAAAAACATCTCAGTTAAATCCATACCAGCTGAAAAGGCGTGGATGTTAAGGGCCATGTCTTGCTCTTCACTGTCCACCACATCCAACAGGTAGGCCCGAATTGGCCCTTCAGTGGCATCAGCGCAGAAATCCAACACCACCACACCGAGCACTGTGAGGACTATTCCGATGGGCTGCTTGTCCGGGACGTCACCAATAGCCAGACCTGAGGGAAAACGGGAGAGGAATCTGAGCATGTCATTCCAAAACGGAAAACTCCTAAGAGCGAGCCTGACTCCTTAAGAGAGAGGTGGCCAACAGGCTGGCTGCAAACATTCCTTTACAAAGGAGCAAAACGGCAATTTCAGCTCTTTGGCGTCACGGAAGGTCTGAGACAAAGTATGTTCTTATGTTCCTAAGACTGACATTTATTTTTCAGAATGTTATTTCTGAAGTATCTCTTAAATTATTTCATATTCCTCCCATGTATTTCCCTTCAGCTGCTGAAGGCTGCTTTTCTAAAAGACATGGTGGGAGAGGGGAAACACCAAAAATGAGATATTTCACCTGTTAGTTACAACCACGGGTAACTGCACTGCTGACAGCATTCCTGGCATGGTGCTTTACATGCAGTGGTCACAATACCCCAGGATAAACTGAAATTTAACCCCTTCACCTCTCTCTCTTTGCTTTTCTTAAACATTCCCATTTTCTAGATCCCTTTTTGTATGCAAAACTTTTAAGGATGAAGCAACACGAAGGTATTTTGCATTGCAAAAAGCATCAGTCAGCTTCTGTTGCCAGCACAGGATGAAATGCTTTTTGTCTGAGGAGTAGAAAGGCAGCATTAGTGTAGAGCTGGATCATTTGTCATGAGATGAACCAGTGACAAAAGCATGAATTACTTGAATCAGAGAGATTTAGAAGTTACGCGTGCGAGGCTCTGATAAAACCATTGGTGTAACTGATGAAAATGACTGTGGAAGGAGATGAACTCGCTAAGCCACCAAAAATCATCTGAATCTCAAGTGCTGATTCCTGCATATTCAATCCTCATTTATACCAAGTCCTTTGAAGGCTAAAGAAGTTTATAAGTGTTCCAGGCTTGGCTGAGCCCTACAGCAGAAAACACTAATGGTGTCAGAGCTTTACATCTGCTGGAAACCTGAAGAGTGCAGGAGAGAGCAAGAGTTCAGTTGTTCCCCTGGGATGTGGTTGTATCACTGCTGGGATTAGCAAACCTCCATGCTCCTTGTTCCCCTCCCTATGGCTCCTACTGATAAAGGCCACACTAAGGAAGAGGGTCCAACACAGTGACCACTTCCGTTTTCGAAGCATCTCCTGTTTCCCCAAATTGCAATTAGGATTGCAAGTAACTGCAGACTAAGGGTAGGAAAGCGAAGAAGAAAAATCAAAGATCAGCACAATATTTTGTGCTGATTTATTAAAAGGCTTGAAAATAAGTCTACAAACTGAGCATGAGGTTTGCTTGCAGGTATCGATGGCAACTAAACCCTAAACTCCTGTATGGAACTGGGAGCTTCTTATCACTTAAAATGGTTTAAGAGGGCTACATCTAACACCCTGCAAACATCTGGAGGGGGAGGAATAAGCCTTGGAGACGCCACAGCAAAGTACAATTGATGCCACATGACAGCAGTTCAAATAAATAATATTTATTGCTTGGGTAAATTAAAAAAGCATAAGTTGAATGTAATTTATCTGAATAGTTTGCTCACTGCACTTTGCAGAAAATTCAAACCCATCATATGGTATCCCAGTCTAGCTTTAACAAGCTGAGCCAAGATAATGTTCCACTCATTTCCCTCAATTGCTTTAACTTTTTCACAATAGAGCTGCACCTAACCCAAAAAAAGAGAGCCAAGAGGATGTTGTTAGGTGCTAAGTTCCTTTCGTTTGCATCAGTCCAACCATGATGTAAACAATTCCCCAAAGGTACTTGCTGTCACCTCTCCTGCACTAAATTTACAAAGAGATTGTAGATTAAATTCTGTAGTAAACTATGTTCAAGGGAAACTATTTTTACCAGCTTTGATGGGGGATCAGGAAAAATTATTTTCCCACATGGTTTTTGATAAACAAATATTAACTGTGTTCTGGACTTTTTCAATACTGGGTCTAAGAAAAGCACAAGAAAAAGTGAAAAGATAATTTTTGAAATAATGCTGGAAACAGGATGTGTTGCCAGATATGCATTAAAGGGAAAATGGATCACAACAGGAAACATTTCCCTGTGAACAGGTTGCTACGATTTTCCCATGTCAAGGATCGACCAAATTCGTCTCAGCGACTGCAAACATTATTCTGGCAACCATTGTATTAATAACACTGTGCTACCAGTAACAGCCACGACTGCACAACGCTCAGCACAGCAACCTGTGAGTAAGAATAAAACCATGCAAAGAGTAAAACCATAAAGCTCAAGTGCAGGGCTGTGGAGATCTCTCCTGATTTTAGCATTAAATACGAGTTACACCAACTGCGGAGCATCATCTTCACTTCCTACACTGAAACCTTAAAGCAGGTGGGTTAGGAGATACAGGCAGGGGAGTTTCCTTGTTATTTACCTATCACAGAACCATTAAGGAAAAGTGCAACTCCAAAGAGGACACCAATGCAGAGGGCGAGGATGAAAGGCCGCCGGCGGCCCCAGCTCAGGGTGCAGCGGTCGCTGGCGGAACCGATGAGGGGAGTGAAGATCAGGCCCAGGATGGGGCTGAGGAACCAAGTGAGGCTGTAGTATTGTTCAGGAAGACCTGAAACAGAGACAAAAAGCGACTGAAGGGTTATGTGGTGCGCACCGAAGTTTTCACTTTAAACAGGGAATTTGGTTATACCTTTGAAAACTGTAAATTGAGCAGGAATTTACCTACAGTGAATTCTCTCCCAAATTAAAACCTCAGCTGAGATTTCTTAGCAATGGTTAATACAACAGCTAAGGAAAGCACATATCATTTATCCTTCAAATACCCGGGCGATAAGAAGGTAACAATCAGAATATTTAAACTACTGAATCCACTAACCATTTGTGGACTATAAAAACAAGTATTTTGGGGTGCTTCGAAGTCACCTGTCTGTCATATACACATATCCCCTTCTCAACAAAACTTTAAAGATTCAACAGTTGAACATTATAGTGGTGCTGTTCATCTAAGGCCACCCCCCATAAACATTTAATGGACTGAGAACGAAGGAGAGAATTTGACTGTCATATGAAATGTCCCATTTCTAAGCACAAAAATATTAATTTATAAAAGTGAACAGCAGACAATAAAAAAAAAATTAGCAATTATTCATCAACTTCTAGAGGAGGTTTGTTGATCTCTACTATTCTTGGCTGTGTTTTTTTTTTAAGAATGGAGGTGACTATTCATAGGATGAGATGGGAAAAACTTGGACTTATTACACAGCATTTATTAGGAAAAAACCATCTTGTTACACATAATAATTTCTGGAGATCAAAGAGCCCCCAGAGCCCTGCTGTCCACGTCCCCAGCACGGCAGCAGTGGCCTGCAGATGGCAGGCTGGCCCACAGCACCAGCCGGCTCCTTGGGGCTCTGCCTCCCTGCCGTTTATCAGCACAGGGCAGGTAACCACTCTGACGTGTTTCTTAGCAAAGCATTACAAACAAAAGAATCCATTCCTTGCAGTCCAACTGATGCCAAGACAGAAAAACTCAAAAGTCTTTATCCCAGGAAGGAAAACCATTTATTATTCAAACCCATATATGGTGAGAGTGAGCAGCATTTGACCTTCGCTGGAGAGATCAACCTGTACCTTGTGCTCCTTGTTCAGCACACTGAGGCATCCATTACCATGCAGGATTATACCAATCCCTGCCCAGAATAGCCTCTGCTGCAAATTTGGAAGTCTAATCTCCTTCTGTTTAAAGTACCACCAAATCTTGACTAACAATGCTGACTTCTTCCATGAGATAAATCTGATTTTTCCAAGAGTGCTGCATGCTGTGTGGTGACACAGAGATTAAATAATAGGAAAATAAGCTATTTTTTGGCATAAATAACTAGTTTCACCATCAGAATTCAAAATCCAGGTCTGAGGCCAAGGTCTGTGTGATTTGACTCGACTCTGGCTAATGGACAAGTGAATGGCCACGGCTGCCCCGATGAGTACAGACTTTTTGGAAGAGACTTGCCCCTTCTGAAACTGCCCCACCTGTGCTTTTGGACCAAACATGCCATGAACCCCCTGCCACGGGGGATGGTACCATGATTCAGCCACCTTTCCTTGTTCCAGGCCTGCACTGGGAGGCTGATACTGCCCATCAGCACTTGCCATTTAACTACTGACTCCTTTTGCACAGGTTGGGTTTGTACAGGTGGCACCATGTCCACATCATGGTTCAAACCACACCTGCTCAGCTTTTCCTGCGGTCTGGTGATGTCTTGGCTGACCTGGAAGTTTTACCTGAGACACACCTCTGTTTGTGTGTCCATATTAGGTTTAAAACTCAAGAAGCCACAGGTGTTGGCACCGTCCCTCCAGACCCCAATATTTGTTTGCACCACCCAGCTTCTCTTCATGAACACCATCCCCAGCAAAGGTGCAAGTCAGGAAGCCAGTAGTTCCAGTAAAAGTGCAGGGAAAACTTCCATGTCCCTGTGTTTTTAATTAATTTAATTCCTTTTAAATGTCACCAAGTTTAACAGCTTCCCAAGCACACAAACATGTTCAGGCACTGTTGAAATGGCCCCTCACCTGCTCCAGGATGAGGATGCTGATGCTCATCAATAACTGGGCTGGCACAATTCACAGGGAGGGGGTGCTTAAAAAAAATATTTAATGATGGGGAAGAGGCAACATTTGGTTCAAGGACAGTTAAACTAAGTGGTGGACTGCGTATGATTCATCCAGGTCGAGTTATTTTTTCTGCAGGACATAGAAAAAAAGGCAACATGTAAATACTCATCCCACTTTGCCTCCACAGAGCCATCCTGGGAGCAGTGGTTAAGCACCAGAGGCTGCTACTGTGTGAGGCCAAAGTCACTGCAGAGTCTGTTTTAAACCAAGTGAGGAGCTGCAGCTGAACCAATGTCAGGGATCTTTATTGGAGGGATCACCAACATCTGGAACAACTCGATGTTGTATCACGGCACTGTGTGCTGAAAGCAGACATTTCTTTGCTGAATTATGCTGTGACTTATGAATTACGAGCTGGGGCGTCTCAATCGAGCTCATCCATCAATAAACACTTGGGAGATGTTGGGAAGGTTTTGCAGTAAATCACACAGTGGCTTTAAATAAACACAGGGGTGAGGGCTGGCAAGAGCTCTGTCACCCACGTTACAAGCCTCATCCTACATGAATAAACAACCTTAAATAGACAGAGTTCAGAAAAGTGAACATAATTAAGAGATTCTCTTTTAACATTCCATTGAGACAACCAATTCATTTTAATGGAGACTCTGAGCAGAAACAACAAGGAAACTCTGGTACATGAGGGAGAAGCAATAGGAGAGGGCATATCCAGGGACACCAGGGGCTGGCACAGCTCCCTGTCCCTCTGTCCTTGAGGCCACCACTTTGTCTCCAGTCTGCAATGACACTTCCCTGTGGTGTACAGAAACTTTAGCAAAAACAATTCTGGAAACACATAATCCATATGAAATGATGATTCAAAATGACATCTGCAGAGAACTGAAAACCGTTTACAAATATTTCTCCTTCAACTGTAAAACCTGAACATTTCTAAACTGGACAGATAGGTAGTTTTTTAAGGCTTTATAGCCACAGTTAACTGTCATAAAAATGTCCTAAAATTGTTTAAAAACACTCAGTGCTTGACTTCAAGTACTTTCAAGATCAACTTTGCATGTAATAACTCAAAATCAGATTAAGGTCTGCATTCTGCTTTGATTTTACAGGCCAGTAAAAGAAAGGAAAGAAGGGTTTTTACCCAACCTCTGTTACATGCCTAAAATCAAGGATTTTTACCTTTCCATGTGTGAGTCAAAGGAGAGAGGGACTGAAATGCTTTCTTGGGAAGGCTTTATTTTCACTAATTGAAAAGGGTGATCTTCTTAACATCTAAATATTATAAATAAAATCCTACACCTAAATATTTACAGTGAAAATGGCTTACTTTGCAAAAGGTGTGAATCTCAGTGATCTCAGAACAGAGCTATGGATGTAGCTTTTATGGAAGGGTAAAAAGGACACTTAAAAACCCACAAACATTGTTTTGATATCCCTCTTTAGACAAACCACTTGGATTTTTTTTTTTTTTTACTGAACTACTCTTTAGCAGCCAAAATATCCATATCTAGTAAAAAAGAGGCCACAATAAAAATCCATACAGGAATTAATAGCCCCATGCCAAGAAAAATGGAAGAATTTCTAAAAAGCTTTTGAGTGCTCCCCCAAGTAAACAGGAAAGGGATAACTCTCAAGTGAAACACGAGCCATTCCCACAGGCTGTGTAATGGGAATCATCAATATGAGCACAACCTGCCTTCTCTCCTGCTGGAGAAGCCATGCCTTAGGACTACTTCCACAGCCTAAGTGGCAGGGCTCTTACAATCTGCATTCCAAGTGTAAGCCAGCAGTTTATAAAATCAACATTTGTGTTTTACATACAGTGGTGCAGAATTCGAAGCAGTTATAATTTATTAAGTGTATGGTTTTACTGTAAGTATGTAAACTCTGAGGTCCTCACATCAGAATTTAGTTGGTTACTTGAGTGGAAAACTACGGAGTGGGGTTAGAGAAGATTCCTGATGGGAAGGGGTGCTCGTGAAAGCTAAATTAGAGCAGTATGAGAAAAATTAATTTGCTGGCAGAAGAATTCCCTCCTGAACCTGTCTGAGACTCCTCACCTGAGCAATGTACAGGCAGACAGAGCAATGATTTTAGCATTGGGAAGTGAAGTGAGTTATCCAGAGTTTCCTTTAGTGTTTGCTCTCTGCATCTAAAAGTTGAGATGTGTTATTGATAAGCTCAATCTGCCCACTTCACCAAAGCTCTGAGAGTTCTGGTGCCCAGAAGAGCCTTTTCTCTCTGTACAGATTTAGGTGTCACCTGATGTCTGTGCACTGTTGCTGTGGGAAGTCAAGACTTTTTTAAAGCTCACAGCCCTGTTCTACCATGAGATTTCCAGGAAAGAGCTTTCCAAGGCACTGAGTGTGACGCCCACTGCCCCACAAAGTGAGACTTCACAACGTACCCCGCAGATGTTCTTCCTAAAAGTCACACTTGGTGCTGGCAGAGCCTACAGGACCTTAATCCTTTCAATAGCAGCTTTAGTGCTAGACATTTTCATATAAATCAGAAAGCTCCAGACAGACAAGGAGAACTCCAACCCCAAAATACTGTATTTTTACCTTAAAGGAGGCTGTTCTGGTTTTAGTATCTCGAATGTCTGCGTACACGGTATGCGTATTTAGGTTGGCGTGCGTGGTTTGGCAGGAGAAGCAAAAGAAATAAGACTGAAAACTGAAATACCTAAAGAGATTTTGTGTGTGTATATATGTGTGTGTGTGTGTGTGTGTGTGTGTGTGTGTGTGTACAAATAACAGAAAAAAACCCAAGTCTTCCAGAGGTTTTCTGGCTCACAAGGAGGAGCTCCAGTGATGAAACTTTGTCTTTACTCCAGTAATGAAATTCTGTCTGCAAGGGCTTTAGAAAGTTGGGGAAGGTAATTACATGTCCTTTCTCTGTATATATGTGCTGCTACACCTACAGAAATTCATCCTTTTATGCAATATTTTAAAATAGGAAGACAGTTCAGAAGGCTGCCGAGCCAGGACAAGACACCAATAAGCAGAAATGTGGGGATAGAGGGAATGTTTTGACACCAAGAAGTTCCTTCTGACGCCCCATCCAGCGGCAAGGACTCGGATGGAGTGTGTATTTTAAATAACTTGGCTCTGACGTGCACAACAGATGCAGGGATGCTGCTTTTGACTGGATTTCAAGGCAGCACTGCAGAGCCAGGAGCTTGTCATCCATGTGACAGCCTTGCCACAGCCTCCTGCAGCCAAATGTGAAACGTCCCAACTGCTGAGAGTTGCTGCACCCCCCTGGAACAGGCTGCAGCTCGGCTGGGACTGATTTTGTATGGCCAAGAGCGGCTCCACGCAGCTTGTGCCTTCACCAAAGGCTGCTGAGACTCACATACAGGCTGGAAGGCTAAAGCAGCTGCATCCCATTACCAGTTTGATGCTGTTCCTTTATTTTGTCTGTAATTTTCCACCACCACACTTGCCTTGCCAGGTAGCAGCTCTTGCAGCAAAACCACCATCGGCCAGCTTGGAAAAGCATCCCAGCAGCCTCGTAGGGGAGGAATTAAAAAAAAAACAACCAAACACTGGAGGATTATTATTTAGCCTTTTACTGACAGCTAATCTGAGGAAACACCGAGGAGGAAAAAAACATATTGGATAAACAAGGTTAGTATTTGTGAACTGAATGTGGAGCAGGTCACAAGGCAGACTCCGAAGTCTCATACAAATCAGTGAGAAAAAGAGCAAAACACAACAACAGCTTCTGTGAGCAGCGATGACTGCCACTGAGACCCTTGTAATATGGCATTTCCCAGCCAGCTACAAACAAACAGGACACTGGCTTCTAGTAAATAAGGGTTTGTTTTTTCCCAGACAAAAAAAGTGCCCAACAATAGTGGGACCAGCACTGCTCACGGTTCACAGGAAATGCTCACTGTGTCACCATCAGTCTAAGGGCTGCGTGAGGTCACGAGTTACATGGAAGAAAGATTAAGTCACATGCAGCAGTTTCTATTCAAAACCTCTTTTTGATAAGTTCTATTGGGGGAAAAATAGTTCTTTATAAGCTTAACAATAAGATCTGATATGGGAATAGGATGCTAAGGTCCTATTTTCATTTGTCAGAAATCATCACCTAGAGACTTTGTTTATACACTTTAAGTAAACACCATACAAACTTCTGAACGAACACAAGAAGTTGTTCATGCCCTGCAAATACTTTCTATTCCACAATTTCATCCCTGTATAATACACTGTGCGCTGCTAAAAATGTGCCACATTGATCTGTTTAAAAATGCATTGCTTACACAAGCTGCTTTGTTTAGGCTGTGTTTTTAAGGAGTGTAGCAAGCAGAACCAGTGCTTGTCAAAGAGCTGTGGAAAAGTCTAAATCCCAGTATCTGCTTTTCATCTTATACACCAAAACTGTAGAAACTGCTGCAAACTCGAGCAGGTCGTTCCAACCCCTCAGCCATGGACAGGGACACCTTCCACTAGACCAGGTTGCTCAGAGCCCCAGGGCCTTGAACACTTCCAGGGATGGGGCATCCAAAACTTCTCTGAGGGCAACCTCCCTCTGGGTCCCCCAGAGAAACTGCAAACAAGCTGCAATGCCCATTTTGACAACTGCATCACCATGAAACTTTGACCACAAATCCTTTGCTTCTTGCTATCTGCCCTCAGATTTTAAGGCTTTTAATGGCTTAGAGCTTGTGTGGGACTCCAAGCTGCCAAAAGAAACATTCCTGGGCCAATATATGTTGAACCAAAGCGCTGGGAATAGGCTTGACTGGTGGTCTGAGCACTACTGCTGTACAGTCAGCACTTGTATGTAGAGTTTGTTGCACCCATGAGAAACCACCTTTTAACTTCTGGATTGAAACAGGAATTCTGACCAACAGGGAAGGGATATGAAGAAGCACGGTAATTTCTCCAGGTGTCCATTACCATGATTTGAGCAGTGAGAGTACCAGCTTTTAGGAAGGAAATAATTTTAAAGTGCTACTTGAAATCAGAGTCTGGTAGCACAGGAGACAAGGCAGACTCTAATTTGCACCCCAAAAGTTACAGTATCTTGCAGAAGAAATGAAAAAGAAATGAAGCCCTATACTGGACTTGATTTTTACATGGAAAATTTTGCTTTTCACTCAGTGACTCCTGCCCAGCCTGTGTAAGACACTTGCTCAAGCCAAGCATTTGCTCAGAAGCCACTCAGAACAAGCAGCAATCAGCACGACGACACTGGAGAAAAATTATACTGATCAATACTTGTGATCACAAGGCTCAATTTATTTGCACAAGCTCAGAAGGAAGAGCTCAGAGCAAAAATGAAGTTTTTCACTGCTGCTGGCTTTGTACATTAAAATGACTGCCCAGCAAGCTGTCAGGCATCTTTATTCTCTCAGTGTCTCGGGAGCGACCTATTGCATAAACAACACATAAAACAGGAGCAGTATCAAAACTGTGGCTTCAGTCTCCCCACTGGTAAAAGTCACATCCTGAAATTCCTCCTGTGCCTGTCGAATCAGAGCTCTTCTGCTTAGCCTGCAACATTCACGAGCTGTCAGCACATTATACACATCTCACAGGCAGGAGGACGTGCCTGCACCCGGCCAGCTGAACACACTTTTCTGGAGCACAAACATCACCCACTTGCAAGAAGTCTCTCCTCTCCCTCCTCCTCCTCCTCCTCCTGGTTAGCTCTGTGCATAAGAGGAATTTGTTCTGGGACATTAGAGTGGAGGGATAAATGCCTCCATTTGGATGGGGTTATGAGCACTGAGGGAGTGATAATCAAGAGAAGAGATCATTAACAGGAATATTACAAGGACATAAATAGCCTGGTACTTCAAAGGGAATGAAATCCAAGGGCAAAATGCAGAAAATTCTTCCCAAAACGACCATCATGAGTCAGCTGCAGCCCACCTGGAATGCTTGGGAAAAACCCACAGGACCAAAGAGACACTTTGCAGGGGAGAGGAGAAGACCTCTTCCAGGACAGGGACCTGCTCCCTGCACTGATGTGGCATCCAAACCTCTTACAGCACATGCAGGCCTTTAAAATGCACCCACATTTCTGCTTTAGCTACTCCTTGTCATAAGGACAAGACTACACACAAAATCTGGATCTGCATTAGGGATACAGGAACAAAGAATTATTAGGAAAATTAAATTGATGACATTACGTTAGAGATGCAGGAGAAGTGCCCAATGTTTCCTTAAAACTTGTATTTCAAATTCTAAATTTCCTCAGGAGTTCAATGCAAACAAGTCACACTATTACAGCAGAAACAAATTCCAAAAATTTGGAAACTATTAACACCCCATGTCTGCTCTTAGACTAGAGCCACCCATTTTGAAAGACCAACCACACTGGTAATAAAACAAAGCCCTTGCTCTTCAACAGCTTCAGTACAGAAATATTACTGTGGTGTTTCACATCCAGAGTTCTGGAGGTGTTTTTAAGCTGCAGAAGAGTAATATCTCCCTCTGGCAGAACGCTTCTGCCTTTTGAAATCCCCCATGCAACAGCACTCCAGCAGCAACCACGGTGGGTTAAATAACACTTCTGGAAAATGGAATTACGGAAATAAGTGACAGGCCTCTTAAAGGATTTCATCATCCAGCTCTCCCATTTTCTGTCTCTGCTCAATTATTGCTTCTCAGCCTCCTACAACTGTCCTCCCCTTCTCATATTTGGCAACCGTGGGAGCCATCAGTGTTTCATTAAGCTCTGCTCCTACTCTGCCCTTCTGCCAAAGTTGTAGAAAGGTTTATGTGGCTTCCCTGACAATTTCTGGTTATAACCCAGTTTTATGGTGCTGTGTCAGGAAAGAGAAACGAATGTGAGGAGAAGGGAGCCAAAGGTATGTGTGGAAGGGGGGAAAGGGGAAGCAAAAGCCTGAGAACAGCTGAGCTTTGAGGCGTCAGAGAGAGAACACTAGGGCTGATCCACAGGCAGGCAAATGTGGTTTTTCTTTTAGCATGATCACAAATGCTGTCAAGTACGGCTTTTAAAGCTTCAATTATTTATTTTAAAGTTTCTAACCCTCCTACTAACCTACTTCCATGGGAGTAACCTGTAGCAACTCAGGTAGAAGTAAGCTATTTCTAGTTTACTGCCCTTACAACAAACCAGTTTTCTATTTCCTTATCCAATATTGGCATATATATCTATTACTTGATTTATTTGCTACTCCTGCTGCTGCTGAAGAGGAGGAATCAGAGGCAATGAAGAATCAGCTGCTGTTGTAGATTTTTTTATTATAGCTAATTAGCAATTCCTATAGGTTCCACAGAATTATATCCTTATCAAACTCATGGTATTTATTGTTTGCCAGGGTACATTCAGACCAGTGAGAAGTGCCAGGTTTACTTAAGCCAGAAGCTGAACGTTATAAGCACAAACACTGAGAGTGCCAAACAAGCTTTCCCAATGCTGCAGCAGGTAAATAACCTCCAGAGAGAGCAAGGAAAAACATTGCCAAGAGCTCCTATCGAAGGCTGAAGCAGATTCACTTGAGTTTTTGGGATTATCTGTGCCATCCTTTTTGGCTCCTGGGAAACTTGTTTTTAACTTTTCTTCCTCTCCCACTTATTAACCAATATTTAGAAATATATCACTTTGACACTAATAAGAAATTTGCATCACAGTGCTTAACGAGCTGAAATGGAATATAGATTAAATCTGATGCAACTTCCAGTGGGCTGAGCCAGCAGGAATAAAAAATATTTCGTTTTAACCTCAACTGCAGAGCAGTTTTAAGGGTATAACAGAGGTGTTTACATCAAATAAAAAGCTGAAAACTTTCTTCCCTGTTCCAGAAAAACACAGGCTGTGTTCTCTATAATAGAACCACCCGAGGCTAACTCCACAACGTCAATGTATTTATTCCCAGCCTGTCTCTCCTGTTGCTGGCCAGTCGAGCAAGCTGCAGATACAGAAGGACTGAAAGGTCATACACACAAATACACACACACCCCACCACCAGCATCCATTTCCCATCACTCCCAAGGGTGTAAATGCACGCAGCCCCGGGTTTGAACGCGGCGATCAATGAGACGTTTCCCCGCGCTGATCCCTCCCTCGCCCTTACGGGATGTAATTAAAATGCATCAGCTGTCCGTGATGCCCCAGTTCATTACGTAACTCTGCAGCACTTCCCTGTCCCTCTCGCTGCAAGATTACACATCAGTTACTGTGACATGTGTTGCCTGAAGATATGCAGCATCCCAGTTTATCCAAAGCTCAATAGGGCTTCTCGTCAGCGCTTCCAGAGTATCGGCACATTTATAAACAAAGGCACTTTGGGTTCAAAATGCCTTCAGAATTCCCAAACTCAAGAGGCTCTTACACATACAGCAGAAAATCTGCCAGCACCGACTTCCAGCAACCTGTGCTGTGACTCAACATTGGAGCTTTTGTTGCAGTGATTAACATGTTAATACCCTGGAATATGACCATCTACTTACACAACTGAGTCAAACCCTAACCAAAAACTCGTGTTAACATCCATTGTTTTTCTCCAAGTTGATCCAAATCTGAACTGCTAACTCTGGGTATTCAACCCAGATTGAACCAACCCTCCCACTGCCTAAGAATAATCTGGTTAACGAACAAAGTTTCACCTTAAGAAGAAGTTTTCAATTAAATCATACTTGCTTAACAGGAACCTATTCAATAGGGGGCTGCCCAGCAGCACCACCAGGCAAGCAGCAGGTGCAGCCTGAGCCCCTGGAGTTCTGGTCCTGTTCTGCTCCACAGGGCAAGGAGTTTGTGTCCAAGGGAAGCTCTGACCACCCTCCCACACTGCTCTACCCAGACCCCGAGTGGAGGTGAAAGCCTGACTGACAAAACTGAGCGAGGGCAAAGTGAAGAGCACAGCTCAGACCTCCCAAATTTTCTGAGACTTGTCACTTCAAGGCTTTTAAACCACTGTTGTAGCAAATACTAGGCTGGAAGGCATCACCTGGACATTAATTCCCATTCACTGCAGCACAAGTTCACTCCTGATGTGTCCGTTCCACCCCAGTGACCCCCAAGCCCTCGGGAATCATTAAGGATCTGGTTCACACTGCCAAACAAATGACTGGCATATACATAGCCCAGCATGACATCTGGGCAGCGTATCCAGGAACAGAACTCGAAAAAGGAAGGCAAGCAGACTTGAGGGTAGCCAAAAAAGTATTTTTTTGTTGAGCAGGCAGCCAGACAGAGTTAGGTCAGCACAATATTTGCGCCCTTGAATTGCAAGCAGCAAGGAAAACAGTTCATTTGCAGCCTCGAGAGTAAAACCCAAAGAGCTTGTCTCTGCACAATCATAAAAGTTATCCTCTCCTACCCCAATTTTTAGGCTTGACTACACTCTGGGAAGCCATGTGAAAACAGTGACTCAAGAAGGTGGTTCTTGGCCTGTGTACCCCTACAGACACCATCTGAGAACCTTCACCTTCCCGAGGATTACTGACCAGACAGCTGATCTTTACATTTCATCCGGGATCACATTTTCATAGTCCTTTTAAGGGTCAGTGGATGGTACAAGCAGCTCCTTCTATAATTACCCTGTCTGACCCAACACAAAAAATAGCTAATAAACATTATAGATACGCAATAGACACTTCATATTCTAAAAGTAATTTTTTTATGCAGCTAGAAATGCCCAAAATGCCAGAGAGGGAAAAAAGCTGAATTGATCCTACCTACACTCCTTAGGCCATTGTCATCGTGAGGTCTCAAAGTGCTTTACTCCCCTTTCAATACTCAAAGCCTCCCAAAAAGGCACCATTCCCATAACAGGCTTACAAAAAGTGTATTGTTAATTGTTAATACGCTGAAAAATCAACCTTCTGGCCTTTCTAAAGGCTTTTGGACTATAGGTTTGTTTATGCCAGAAATAAACACTCTGCCTGGGATCACTTTATTCAGAACTGTGCTACTGGGAAGCTCTACCAGCTAAAAGTTCAGCAGAGAATGGTAGCACGACATTTGCTTTTAAATTATTTGCTATTCTAAAAGTGCTGCTGAATTATACGAATGAATACATAAAGAAACACGCTGATTCCTCTAACTCATTATTCATTGTATGCTTAAAAAACCCAGCAACAGAGGAATTCTGCAAATAACCCATACTAAGCTCCTAAAGAGAAACTGCATTCCTCTACGCAGTCGCCTTTATTGAGGTTAATTCCTCATGTGGCTATATCAAGCAGAACATAAATCCTATTAGTGCTTTTCCCCGTTTGCTTCAACAAATGAACTGCAGGTTGGAGTTTGCAGGCAGAGCTTTCCATGCAGACCATTGCTCCAGCAAAAACACTGCAGTTCACCAGTGGTTTTAATCTCTAGATGTAAGGATGCTGGACAGTACTATGAGACAGAGAGTTTTAATCAACTGAGGGTTTGTCCCCACAAAAAACATGAATTTCCCCTATAGGTATTCATGCCATCAACCACCTGCCTTGTGGGTGAAGCATTATAGAAAATCATCCTCTGAGATGAAATTTTGGGGCTGATTAGACAGTGTTGGTGTTTATGGAGCCTGCCTTTAACTTTCAAACGTTCCTACACTTGCATGTGTTGGCTTGAACATTAATTTACATGGAACACGTTCTACACATGGACAGGAGAGGTTTAAAAGCAGAGCTGCTTTCACATTGAAGTCTTCTAAACTCTAGTTAAATAAAAACCTTGATCTTAGTATATTCAGCTTGCAGGGTCATACTACAAAGTTACACACATAGGAAATTTTGGTAACTAGAGCAGAGTCTCAGGCATCACTCCAAATAACTCACTCACTGTGTCCCAGAGAAGTGGCTCCTCCACCCTCACTGAGCTGTTTAAAAATTATAGAACTGCATTTCTATGTGAAGGATAATGAGATCCATGGAGTCACTTTGAACCCAATAACTGGAACTGATAGTAGTAAAATATGAAGTCAAACATGCAGAGCACACCAGCCAATAAGACAGCAAACATTTCCTTTCCAATTGTGCAAATTATGAGAGTTAGGCCCACTGGGAATAAAGCAGAACAGAACTCTTTTCCAACAAACACACAAATATTTTTATCCTATTGTGAAAAGCAGTTTTCATTTACATCACTCTGCTTGTAACCTTTTTCTGGTGATCTGCACTTACAAAAGAATGGAATGATTTATATATTATATACACATGTATATATTATTTTATATGTTAAGCATATATGTTATATATTATATATACATATATATATAAGTTCTATAGGTTACAGGTGTAGTCAGAAACACAGCATTATCCAGTCATCCAACAAAGAACCTGAATAATTTTTAAGACTGAAACCTCAATAATTTTCAAGATTGAATTTGGCAATCCTTTCATATCTGACAAAGGGAAAGTTGTACCAAACTCCTCTCCTGAAGGTTACAACTTAAAAACATTTGAAGACATTTTCCATGTCAACAGGGTAAGAAAACACAGTGCAGAAAAATAACCTTCCTCTCCATTTATCTCCATAACCTCTGGCACACGCTGTGATCCAAACCAATGGAGTCCTTGGCACGAGATTTATGACCCATGACTTTGACTAACTGAGAGAAGGGGGAGCACTTGTTAGACTATTCCTTAATTAAATTACAGAGAAAGAGCCACCCTCAGCTTTTCAAGTGATTACATAATGTCATTTTCTCATGCTGTCCCCAGATATCCTGGAAGCTCCCCACGCACTCCGGGAGCTTCTCCACGGTTACAGGGTGTCTGTACTGGGGGGACCCAAAGTCCCTGGGGAAGGGGTGTCAACACTGCTGCTCTCCCCAGGTCCCAGGGATGAGCTCTGAGATGTTACCCGGTTTGGGTTCGAAAACTGTGTTTCTGGCAACTTCTGTTTGTTGTGAAGGAAAGAAGAGGAAAAACATTCAAGTTCAGTTTTCATTTCAGAGCAGCTACAAAGTTTTGTTCTGCTCTTATTTAAAGTCAGTATCCAGAAAGCATCACCTAGTTTGTGTTAGAGGGTAGGTTTAGCTTTGATATTGGGAAGAAATTCTTTACTGTGAGGGTGGTGTGGCCCTGGCACAGGTTGCCCAGAGAAGCTGTGGCTGCTCCATCCCTGCAAGTGTCCACGGCCAGGTTGGATGAGGCTTGGAGCAACCTGGGCTAGTGGAAGGTGTCCCTGCCCATGGCAGGGGGGGGTGAAACGAGATGGTCTCAAAGGTCCCTTCCAACCCAAATCAATCTGGGATTCTGTGTTGCAAAGGCATTAATATTCAGGAATATATCCCTTGGTGAAAAACCCCTTTGTATAAGCAGATTTTCTAAAAAGGCAGATGAAGTGCAGAACCTCTACAGAGGTGATAAGCTGACACCAAAATCCAGCAACCAGAAACCTATTTTTGTAAAGTTTTACAGAATAATGACTCAAGGGGAGAAAAAAGGAGCAGAGCACGAGGTGTATGCTCTTCATTTCTGTGGAACAAAACAGCAGTTCAGACATTTCCAAGGCTGCAGCGACCTCCCATCGCTGCTTAAATTGTTTAATTTGCATCTGAGTATGATAAACAATCATTTTGAAGTCACCTGATGCAGGCCATGTAGGACAGCAGGTATGCCTGTAATGACTCTCCTCTGCCAGAAAATGTCTGGCTTGGTAGGACACTATGCCTGACTTTCCAAATCAGGCAAAGAAAACGGTGAATATTGCAACTGTCTCCACTACAACTAATTAACCCTCCGTAAACAATAATTTATCTGAATACCCAAGGCACTCTGTTGGGTTTAGATTTGTTAAGATTTCTTCTGGAGTGTCAAAGTTTAATGCTAGTTCTGGAATATGTAATTTAATATTTATTTTCCTGCCACCTACATGAACTCTGAAGGGCATGAACTTGATCTCCGTTCTCCAAAGAAATACTTTACTTTCCAGAAGTGTCCAGTTATAACATTTGTAAGAGGTATTAAAACACTTCCAGATCAAGAGCTCGTTCAAAGCTAGCAGGATATTTTTGGAATTTGTGGATTATCCTGGGGGAAGGGGGGGAGCTCAGTTCTGATAGACTGAATTATTGAAAGACCATTGTTTACAGTGCAGCACAACTGATAAAAGCAGGAAATTCATGTTTTTATACAGTCTATACATGAGAACACATAGAAAATGATCCAGCTCAGTTTATCACTTGAGCCAGAAAGAACAGGCAGTGGGATCCAGGGGAGGAGAGAAATCTCAGGTTAAGATGATGTGAACAGAATTTATACAAAATTTATCAGCATATTAAAGGCAATTGTAGTGCCTTGTGGTGGGACATTTTCCAGAAACAGAGTTGACACCAAGGACAGAACCAGGCCACTGCAGGGACTGAGCCTTTCTGTTCACCATTCTCCATATCAGCACCTTCACGGGAAAAACTAGTCTGCTCTGGAAGTGTGTGCAGGCTTCTGGAGCTGACTGTGGAAGCTCTGCCCTCACCCCAAAAGCCTGGTGAGATGGCCCCTAACTCTGCTGTAGAGAACTGTCACCCAGGAGTCACCATTCCCTATAAATAACAGAAACTCAGACTCAAATCCTTCTGTTTAGCCAGGCCCAAGAAGGGTTCAGGCATCCAAATCTTTATTTTTCAGAGCAGCACATGGACAAGGGGGCATTTCAAGGTTGGAACAACTTCATAAAGCAGCTACTTCGCATCAGGATTCACCATCAACAGGGACAGCAGCTATTTAGAAATTGTGCTTTCATGAACTTTGATGCTTTTCTACACAAAGTAAACAGTTTCCAAGGGCAGCTGCTGGAAGGGGGAAACCTTGTTTGCCAGACATTCTCCCTAGCAGTGGGAATGGGGATCAGGGCTGTTCCCCCAAATGAGGAGTGACAACAAGCAAAGGACTCAAATCTCTCCTCAAAGCACAGGTGGAATCACCTACCAGGTTGAGAAGCACTCACTGAGTATTCCAGTGCTCTCCCCAGCCAGCACCTGCCCAGCACTGCCCCCAAATAAAAGACTTTCCCTCCCCTTTGCCATCTACTTTTTGCAGAGTTTAGGGTTCCAGGTAATTCTCATCATGGCCAGGTTACACTCCCCTGTCTGATGAACCCCTTTCAAATTTAGTTTATTTCTGTGCAAAACCAGGCCATGTTCAGTTTTCATGCTCTGCATCTACAACACTGCGAAAAAAATCCACCTTGAGGCTCCAGCTGAAGATCACCAAGTGTTAATACTGTGTTGGTTTACCTATTTATGGAAAAATCTGCACCTGTGCTGCTTTGTACCCAGACTTCAGAGGGAGGAAGATGTTTATGGAGTGACATGGGATTTAGCCAAGCCAATGTAAATACAATCTATGACATGGGTTTCCCCTTTTTAGTTAAATGGACTTGTATTAATTTTATCATCAAACTGAATCAGTAGCACAGAACATTTCCAGTATTTTCTCGCAAAACAGCCTGCAGGAAGCGTATCTGAAAATTCCTCAACTGCTGTTTGGTGAAAAGAGGATTATTAAAGGGGATCCCAATGGGGCATCACAACAGAAGGACTGTTGCTACAAGCACACAGGAGGCTGAGGAAAACAGAGCTCAGGGGGCTCCAGCTCTGACAATCCTTTATTAAAGCATTACAGGAGCTGGCAGCAGCCTGTTGACATTCTTTTCATTTCCAAAAGTGGCTTTAATTTTATTTCCTTGAAAAGTAAGGCTCCTGTTCACTGAGGAGTCCTCAGCCATTCCCTTTTCACAACCTGTTTCACAATCCACATTCAACAGACACCCATTTATTTGAGTCTTGGGGCTGCAAGTTTCAGTGCTGGGCACCCAAAGCTCAGCTCTGCATCTGCAAGTCTCGGCCACCAGAACTCCATCCAAGAGCTGAAAGGTTTCTTTTTATAGTAAAGGACAGGCAATTGCCTGCTGGAAAACTGCCCTGGTGCCAATTACTCTGTAATAAAGAGCATGGAAGCACTATCGTGTTTCACGTGTTATTGCTGTGGCAAAGTTACCTCTCGGGTGCAGTCGAGGGTCAAACTCAAACTCTGAGCTGAAAAACTCTGCAGGTGCATTCACAGCTTCACCTGCCATCCTGCTCTAGATGAGGGTCTTGAGACAGGAGTATAAAGAGATGTGGATGGAAAGCAGACAAAGAGGATGGGTTTAGGCTCAGAAAAAGGTTGCATAACTTGTGTTTAAAACAACTCAATTTTAGCTCATTTCCAGGAGGCCAAAGTCCGTCCCTAATTCTCCCATCCTTTCCCTACTTCTCAAAGGAAATCTTAGTAAAAATCCAAGGATCCTGTAGTTCCTTGACTACCCCTTGAATGCCCAACTGTGCCCATTTCCACTCCAGAACTGCCCTTGAAAGCAGCAGAAAACCTGCTGGCTTGCCTTGACTGAAACAAAAAGGTGGGTCCACCGTGTGTGGGAGGAAAGAATTTCAAGTCAGTTCAGTGACCTAAGGGTAAAAGAGAAGTTAAATGCATGTTTACAGCAGAGAGAAAAAAAAAAAAAGCTATTGGTTGATATGCAAATTAAAATAAAAAATATATTTTACTTTAATATAGTCCATAACCAGTTCACCACTATTAGCTTGTAGCAGTGTTAATCATTAGTCCTTATTTCTGCTGCTTTACTGGATCTCCTTGGAGCAGGAGAGGAGGGATTTGGGAAAGGAGGAGAACACAGATCCCAAAGTATGCACACCTAAGTCACTCCCAACAGTCTGGTCTCTCCTAAACCTTGGCTACTCTGGACAAAAAGGAGGCAGCATGCTGGACAGGAAAGACTTACTGGTAGGAAGAAGCAGCTACATAAGGACAGAAATGTGCATTTCCTTCTTAGAGAGTGATTCTTTTTGGAAGCCTCAAGCTCTTCCAACAAATCACAGACTAAAATGTCCATCGCTGCAGCAAAAAAAGGATTTGAATAACAGACAGTGAAATAAAAAAAATGCTTTTAAACCCCATCCTTTGCTAACAGTCTCTGTTTTTATACAGTTTGCTTTGCCTTGGAGTGTGACCTGCTTCTATCAGTCCACAGGTCTCAGCCCTGTTAGTGTTTCCTATGTCACATATTGGCCACTTGCTCCTTTAAAGGAGAACTTCTGAGGATTCAAAGAAATGCTCACACAGTTTTCGCTGTGAACATTCTATGCTAGGGAAAAAAAAAAAAAAGGCATTAACATTCCCACAGTACACAATTAAAAGATTAAGGAGTTTTGTTAAAGATCTGGAAGGGGAAAAATCAGCACCCTAGCAAGTATGAAGCTTATTTTAGAAGTAGCTTCTCCAGCAGACCTTAATCAGCCAAAAAAAAAAAAAAAAAAAAAAAGAAAAAAAAAGAAAAAAGGGAACAAAAAAAGTTACCTACAGCTAAGTAATATTTCATGCTATGGGAGAAGCCTCTGAAGTCGTTTGCACTCAACTTCCCTCTCCTAAAAAGGCTTTTCATCGAAGTCCTACAGCCTCTATGACCCTAAGGCCAGCTCAAATCCTCACCTTAGCCCAGCTGAAAACCTGCTGAGTGTTATCAGTGGTGCCTATGAAGGCCAAATTCAATGTTACTTAAAGAAAAACAGAACATTATGTATAAAAAAAAAAGCTGCCAGTAACAGCTATTGCACAACTGCCAGACCACGTGGTGTTTGCCTTGATAATGAAAATAAAGCACATGTTCCCAACTGCCCCCAGGATTAAAAATCTGAATAGTTCCACAGCACCTTTCTTTTACAGGTGCTTTAAATAGATCTTTAACCAAACCTTCCACTGAGGGCTATCTGTGTTCAAAATCTGTGCTGCTATTGCTTCGAGGTCAAAACATACTTTATAGTAGGAGTGATACATGATATGAAAAAGCCTGACGTGGTTGTTGGTAAAAAAACAAAGAGAACAGTAAAATTAGTCTTACACAACTCCTTGGTGGGCATAAAATTAGTCAATAAGTAAAAAATGATGGGTGGGGAGGTTTTACAGAGCAATTTACATGTGCCTCGGGCACAGTATTTGCAGTCTTATACATTCCACCACATGAGATCTGAATACAAACTGGACATGCTATAGACTAACTCCAAAGCTAGCAAGGCTGACAAATGTATTTAATTGTTGATTATTCCAGGTTTTCTGGATCCACTGTGTGTTCAATCCCTGCCCTTAGGTGAGCCGTGTTACAGTCCCCTCTTGGGACAGGTCAGCTCTCAAACCACTTATTGTTCCCAGGAGGATTTCAGACCCTGCAATTCACTCTTGGCATCGAATGCAGCCCAGATGCAGCTGGACTGAACAGGAATTTAACTCTGGGAGTCAGAGAGCAGGTTACAGCAACTCAGTTTCTTCCTGGTAAGGCAAGGTAAGGGAAACCACAGCTGAAATGGAAGATGCAGCTTTGTAAAAAGACAGTTATAAATGCATATAACCTCAGTGTAACCTCTGGCAGGGACGAGGAACAAACTGGACTACTTGAGCTGAGCTGAAATAGGGTCAGTGATGCTTTGTGTTGAAGAGCTTCCTCCACCTACGAGAGGTTTTCCAGCCACTCAGCCCTTTTACACTTGAATTATAGGCAGCCTCTAACAGCCCATCCAATGCCTTTGTTCCTGTCTGCCCCACCAGATCGTTAAGGATTTCAGATTTCCTTTGATCTCAGGCTTAGCCTTAGGAAGACTATTCCCCTTCCACACTGAATTGAGTCAGCAGTTGATACCTTAATTCCTTTGAAGAAACAGACCTAGGAGCTGATTTATCTGGAACGTTTCATGCTTGGTTTCTAAATACATCTCCATAATCTCCCCTGTACCCACACCCATTCTTCTCAGGCAGGTATCAACACTAAATTTCAATGGGGACAGTCACCACTTCACACTAAAAGAGTTCACTCAGTAATATTGAATCTTTTCAGCATAATGAGTTCTCAGCTACCACAGAGATTTCTCAGAATCAGCACTTTGAATTATTGCTTAACACACTTTTTCCATACTGGCAATTTCACATGAACTAGATTTTCAAGACCCTTTAAGCACGGTTTGCTAAGCTTCAGGCTGGGTGAACTCTTGAATGTTAGATAATTATTTTTTTTTTCTGAGATATTATATCTAAATGCTTTAGCTGTAAAATAACAGCCCCAATCCCTGAACAGCTTTCCTACATATATGAGACAGGAGCAACTACAGCATCTTGCTGATCTGAAAGGATCTAATAGAGAGAAATAATTTCTTTTCCAAACAAAAATAATCTATGTTATTTTGCTCTGCTTAGCTCAGCCTTTCTCCTTAGTAAAATCTATTAATTAGCACTGAAATACGCAGTTTGCAGAAATGCTATTCCTTAGTGTTACTGCCTAAAAACAACACCATGCTCAGGGTTAAACTTAAAATGACCAACTTCAATATTTAATGCTAGACTGGCCTCTGTTCACTACAGGAACCCATTAACTCTCACAGCAAAACAAAGTAATGCCATCACATGTAGGCACCCAGATATGAAATGCAGAAAACCCCCAGCTATTCCTGCACCAGGGAAACATCCCTAAATTTAAGTGACACTATAAAGGTAAGCAGCACATGTAAACTGATTTACCTTATGTTTCCTCGTGAAACAATGTAAATGCAAATGGTTTCTTTTTAAAAGCACTGGTGTAATATATTTAATTTATGCAGGGGAATGAGGAACAGCTCTGGTGCTGACAGTCACTTCTGTGCCTATTAACTATTCATAAAACACTCAATAGCATTGAAAGAGCCTTTGAAGCAACAGTAAAGGCTTGACAAAGCTTTTATCATATTAAATACAAAACGTGAAACTTCATGTTTACAGCCACCACTACTCATTAGTCAGACAGTGAGGTTTTCAAGCTGAAAGCAGCAGCTACCCCGAGTCACAACATGCAGATTTTTTTCTTCCACAGTCCTAATGAAACAGGCACATGAATCCCACCTTTCAGGAGAACTAAGAGGAATTTACTGCTTGCATTACAACCCACATTTGGTTTGAATTACAATGGAAGTAATATGAAATTACCAAATTATTTATTAATGGCTGAAAGCGTTATGAACAGAAACCATGTACTGTGATTTCATTGAACAAATTTCTTCAAAAATGTAACAATTTCTCCAAGTTTACACCATACCAGTCATCCCCTCCTTTTGCTTTTATTTGAGCAAAATCCCTTGCAAAATAATTTTATCATTTATCCAAATCTTCCATGAACTTATGAACTGGAAGTAGTTTTAGACATTTAATCCTTAGAAGCCAAGTTCAGCGATGGAAGAAAATACGCTGTCATTTATAAACAATAGCAGGGATTTTAATTCCCTCTCACAGATAAGCAGTACTAAGTACCAGATGTTTCAGAAGACAAAGGCCTCATCCTGCTCCTATGGCATTTGTAGTAGCTCATGTGCAGGGGAGCAAACAGCAGGGTTAATGCCCAGAGTATATCCAAGGGTAACATGGAATCAGTTCCTCAAAACCCTTGGGCTGGTGAACAAATAAACCTTGAGTGCTGAAGGTTTATTTTCTGGTAAAGTTTTAATGCTGGCTGGGACAAACTCACTGAACAGGTCTCAGAAAGGTTAATGAAGATTTTGAGAAATTATAACTTCTGGAAGTGTCAACTAACATAATTTCATCTGGACTCAGGCTGCCACTTCCCACATTTGGCATATTTTTACATCCTCTGAATTCTTCCCAGCAAGTTTGCTGCTTCATTTTGAATTCTTAAGATGCAGGCACTAAGAAAGCAATGAGCAAGTTAAAATTAAAAACAACATGAAATATATATTTGGCTTGTTCTTGTTGCTAAGCTACTAAAGCCCAGTTATGACTACGAGGCTGTTATAGGTTTGTAGCTGCATTTCTGACCTAAACACAGCAATAAAGACAATGATTAAAGTCAGAAATCAGAACTTCTTTTGGTAGGGGTACAGCAACTCAGGCACTTCAGGACCTTTCCAGTTCACAGCATCCATTGATTCAAGCAGCTTTTCAGTGGTGCCTTTAGTTCTTTTGTTAAGATTTGGGAAGTTCAGGAAATTTAAACACAGTGAGAATTCAACCACCACTGAATTGGAAAGGGACTATCCAAAGGACCATATCTCCTTCAGCTGATGAAATTTCCTGGTTCATCTGCCAGTCATACCCCTCTGATCCAGGCTCCACAAACTGCAAGGAAAGTCGAACAGCTGCAAGCAGAGACTGTGTAACACCAGACTAAGGTGCCCGAGGTTTTCACGGTGGCACCTGATAAGAATCTCAGATGATTCCAGTGACCAAAGTTTTCTCTGAGGTACAGAACACGCTGTAAAGTTTAATTGTTAATATTCAGCACTCTCTGTGAGGAGTGTTTTTTTTTTCTTTTTTTTTGGATACCCAAAAGGCTTCTTGTTCTTCAGTTTATTATAAATAATGTTGGTTGAGTCACCACACTTCCCCAGGTGCCACTTCTCAAACAGAGTTGCTTGAGCCAATTTAATCTCACAGAAACTGAACGTTGCTTTTACCAGAACAAGATGCAAAGGGAATATTAGGGCAGTTCGATGGTTATATTGCAACCCCCTCCAGTGAGGAATAAATATAGCTCGTGCTGAGGCAGACAGATGTTGAGGTTGATAAAGGTAAACAGACCCATGTAAGAGGTAATTACTGAACAGGCCAGATAAGTCACCCGTGAATAACTTTAACCCTTCAGTGAATCCAACACTGGTTATTCCCCTGCTGAGGGAACATGAGCCGAGCACGAGAGATTTCAGTTAGTTCCCAAAGCACTAGCATTTGCAACTGCCTCCTCCATTTCTTATCTCTGTGGCAGGGAACATCATCTGCATCCCCACAGCCTTTGGCATCACTCTGCCGATTTCCAGCTTTTTTGGAAGTGAGATCTCTCCCCTTCCCTTCCCCCAGATCCCAACGTTATTTTGATCACTGGAGTTAGGGAAGGAAGGGAAGAGATATTTCTCAATTATCTGGAGGAAACAGCTAGAAAAGCTCACAAAAGAAATGTAAACTGGTAGAGTGCTCAGTAATCAGAAGGATGGTTTATTTATACTGCCTGACCTTACCCTATGGTAAGGTAAAGTCAGCTTAGCCAGCCGTGCATTTAATCATCCAGCACAAACAAAGCCAACAAAAAAAGGACAGGACACTTAAAAAACTCAGGATCATCTCCATGCAGAGCAGGCTGCAAGTTTGAGTTTAAAGCAGACAGTGGCAGAACCAATGCTTGCCAGTACAAGTGATTTAAGTCTCTAAATCTCAACTTACCCAAAACACAAAACCTCAAAACAAGTTATGGACATTACAAACAATTCCTAGATGAAGTTGCTTGTGTTTTATTTAGCAAAATCAGGTTGATCAGAAAAGCTATTTGGAGCTTTTTATAGTCTATTTTAACTATGCCACCAGTAGATCCACGATGAGCTCTGAAAAGGAAAATTTCCAGGAAAACATGGAGGCATAACTCATCAGCACCTCCCATGGCACTAACTGCACTCATTATTCACTTCTCTGTTGATTCAAAATAAACCAAATAGCAATTTCATATGAAAATACATTTTTAACTGCAGGAAGACTGTATGAAAGGATTTGTTCACAAGCTGAAACTATAATGCCCTTTTCTCATAGCAAATATAAAAATAGAGGTGTTTCATTCAAAGTGCCAATCTCGAAATTTTTTAATGATGTTGTAAATAGGATTCACTGAACATTATTTTCCAGTTGGTTGAGTGTTTCTGTTTGGCCACAGCTGAGCAAGCTGTAAAGGCACAACTGCACAGATAAGCCAAAGCAAACATATAATATACAAATATTATATATACAATTATACAGTACACACACACAGTTGATTTATTCCCTCATGGAACCATGCTCAGCCTGGTATTTCCATTCAGTGTCATGTAATACTTTATGATGTCTGATAGAGAACATGAGTTTCTGGATTTGATAAAGGTAGTACCAGATACTGTTAACACTGTCAACAGTTTATTGGAAAGCTAATGACAGGACTCACCACAAAGTTTAAACTGGCTACCCCTATTCTAAACCTCATCACCCCCTCCCATTATCATCTAAGGCTATTGGTGTCATGCTTTATTCATATGTAGTCATGTGTTATAAACTAGACAGATTAATCACATAAAACAAGACTCAAAAGTGGTTTGAAATAAATGGAATATTTGGCTAGTACCTGGAAAAACAAATTTATCCAACTGTTTATTCTAAGGTACTGTCACCTAAAGCACTTCTCCATAAATTAAAAAAAAGCTTCACTGCAATCCTTTATAGCCCAATATTTTTCCTAGTTTCTAGGACACTTACCTTGTAGCAAAGAATTACAGATTAAAATCAGGTTACATTTTCTACAGAGGGAAGCAACATTAGACAGAAGATGAATGCCTATAGAAATCCTTCCCACCTAAACATGTTCACACAGCTGAAACTGTGGCAGAGACAATAAAGAAAAAAAAAAAAAAAACCAAACCTTTTTACCTGATGTACTTGGAGCTGGCAGACACCACTCCCCTCTTCCTCCAGCTTCAATCAGTGCAAAAATACATACAAAGCTTCGACAGAAACGAGGCTTACTTACCAATTTGTAACAACACAGGTGTTACCAAAGCTGTCTCCATGGCATAACAAAACTCCCTGCCAAACATTACTGCCCCGTGCATCACCCACAGGCGGATCGGTATCCGGTCGATGGAGCCTTCGCTGATGGTCTCCTCCCTGCTTTCATTCTCCTTGCTCTCTGGTTTCTGAAGCTGAGCCACAGGTAGGTCTTGAACTTGCATAGATTCCGAGTCAGCATTCTGAGGAGCCATTTTCATTACCATAAAAATATATATATATATTTGTTATATCTATATAAATAATACTACCATAACTCCACGAACAAGTTAGGGTGTCTTCTCTTTTCAGCTTCTGTTCCTCAGGCAAGTAATGCTTATATTCCTCTTGTACAAACAGGTATCTTGCAACTTCTTGTATAGATACGAGACATCAAGAACGAAAAGCTATTTGGTAGGAATTTCAACATATGGCTTGCTGGTTTACTGTGAGTTAGAGTTAAAAATCCATAATTGCCATTCAGTTAATACCAGTTTCATAATTATTATTGAAGAAGTGCTGAAGTTGTTATTCGTGCTACAGAGAGGTGGAAAGGCGACACAAAGAGGTGCTCCACTGTTAATCCCCATCGAGTGGCTGATTAATCTGCAACAAAAAGCAAGCATTTAAAAATTTCAATAGCATTTTTCAGGATATTGTCGTGTGTCCCCCCCCTTAACCATATACCCCATTTCCTGCTTTCCATTGTCCTCGCCTAGCATAGGGTCTTTTATCCCACGTTCCCTCCTACCTCTGCACTTTCCATTGAAATGCAGTTACGCCTCGTATTTAAATGATGCTTTACTGTACTCAAGTTCCTCCGGTTTGTGGTCCCACACAAAAGCCACAGGAGAATATCAGGGTATTTGTCTGAGATCCTCAGAACACCGAGCACAAGACAAGTTCTGGGAAATTTAAAGCAGCTTCCATTTCAGAAAACAGCATAGGATATTCCAGCACTATGCCAGGAAGATGATTCATCAATTGCCATGGTCACACAGACATCTCCATTTCGGCTTTTGCAAGTTGCCAATTACTTTGCAGTAACCATCACACCACTTTATACTGAAGATATTCCTCAAGCAAGCATGAGCAAAACAAGCCATGATGAATATAACTAAGGACTGATATTTAAATATTTCAACTTCCAATGAAGATATATGCAGCATATGAATTCATTTTTCTGCACACACGACCAGAGCATCTTACTCCCACACCCTGTGAGGCTGCTGAAATTTGTGATAGCAGAAGGGTGCAGTATCTCCCACCATACATAAGAATTATTCAAATATATTCTAACCAGGTAAGACAAACTTCTCCTGTATTTTCCACTCCTTTGTGCTGTAGACAAAACCTTGGCAGATTTATATACTGTGTCACGTCAATCAAAAAGAGTTCAAGCACTTAGGAGAAAAAAACAAAGCATCTTATCAGAATTCAGATTACATGATGTTTGTACTAGAGGGAAGCATATTTACATCTATGCACACAATGTGACTGAACTTATATCCTGGGACAAAACCCCTCAGGGAAATGGCTCTACAAGATGTGGGGCTGTGGGAGCAGAGTTGGCCTAAGAAATCCCCACACTGCAATTCCATGTCCTTCCACCTGTGGCAACAAAAAACTCTTTGTGGGCTTGAGCACACACCAGATCATTAAGTGGTGAGCCTAAAAATGAGCCTTAGGACACAGCTGACATGCTTGGTGTTTAAAGCATGTCACAACAGCAGCTCTGTTTCAGTGTGACCTGAGACACTGTTCTACTGGAAGTGCATCACAGGAACATCATCTTGAGCACTCCCTCCTGCTGGCACCCTTCTTCAAGCTGTTTATTGCATTTATTTTGTTCTTCGTTTCAAAATCATCATTTTTGGTGTGGGTTTTTTCATCTTCCAGGCTCCCCAAGGTTACTGGAATTCCTATATTTGATCACCTCAACAACAAACTAATATCGAAATTTTCATTCGAGATGGACAAAGCTTTAAATCACATGAGAGAGTTAAAATAACTTACTGAGCAAGCCCTATAAACCAAGTTTTGAGTTCGAGGTTTTAATCTGTAAGCATTTAAATAACTCAGAACAAAAAGGACTCAAGAAAACGTTTCTCCACCCACTCAGAATTAACAGAAGATGCAACTAGTTTATCATAAATATGAAGTACTCTCTGTATTAAAAAGCACACCCATTTCACATAACACAAGTTATGAGTGAGCAAAGCCTACAAAATACATGTTCCGGAGTAGGAGCAATTATTTTAATTATAGACTAGTCACAAAATGTTTAATTGCTGGCAGACCCAGGCAAAATGACATTCAGTAGAATTTGAAGGTACACAGGTTAGCTCTTACTGTTCCAAAATCACTCAGAACACGTGTGCTGTATTACAGACCCAGGGTCATGGATTACACTCCTGTACGAGATGGCTTTAAAGACTCCAGTGTTCTCTCATGTCTAATTTCCCCTCCTGTCACTGCCTATGAAGGATTTCATTCCCTTTCCATGAACACCTCATTCCATATGCAGTGACAGGGCAGCAGGACAAGGCACAGAGGATCCAACACACTGGAATGTTCTGCGATGCACTGGGGCAGCCTGCACCCCCAGGAAGGATGACACCGGGCTGGGAGCATTTGTCCCTGGAAAGGATAAAGAGGCAGGACAAAAGATACCTGAGATTTAGCCCATTTGAGCGAGGCTCTTAAGGGATGACTGAAAAAGTTATTTCTGAAGTGGAAGATGATGGGGAGTGATCAGATAATTTGGGAGCCAGCAATAATGTATGGTGGATGGAGGTGGACTTTGAAGCAGTAATTGACACAGATAAGAACAGCATATTTTAAACAAGCCAGAAAAAGCAGTTACGGTGTTCAAGTGCAGCAGTGAGAGGCACAATGGACAGGTTTTATCTAAAAGAACAGAGAATTACTGTTCCATTATGTCAATTTTGTGGTAAGCACAGCGCTAGACTTCCTGCAGCACTTTCATCTGACTCCAAGTTCACATCTAATACAAGAGCCAGAGAACAACAAGAGCCTCTCAGAGAGGTCTTCAGTTCTTTCCTAAGCCCTGCTCAGTTATGTTCATATTAATTTTAGACTGATCCAGATTCTGCCACTGCTTTTTCCAAGTTCATTTTGAATTTGGCAAGTTTGAATAGTGGCATTCTTTCCTACCCAGGACAAAGTCATTTACCTGATGGAAGTAAATATTACAGAGGCTTTTATGCAGCAAAGAACTGCAAAGTAAATGGCATCAGAAGAGAAGCTGGATTAAAATACCAAAGAGGGATTCTCCTATATCTGCATCCAGCACAAACTGTTTTTTCATGGCTGGTTTTGAAGGGCATTTTCATGATTAACAACAAATAAGGCAGTAGAATGAAGAATTTCAGCCATGAGAAGAGGTTCCCGTTGGGCATTGTACAGAGGTTGGTGTGAAGTTCAGATACAGAAATATTCCTGATCTTGCCAAGTGTTTATGGAAGGAGGGGACTGATCACACTGGCTCTTCTTCAACTTAATTGCACGTGTTTACTTTGACCTTTGGCCACATTGAGGCAATGACAAAACCTATAAAACAATAGTTAATATTTCAACAAAAACAAGCAAGTAATATATCCTGAAAACTAATCTGTAAGCAAAATTTTATAAAGCTGCTCAAATTGCTTCCAATCTTATCTGTTCCACTTTTACTATCTATCTTCCACTGAGGCCTAAGTCATGACTAAGTGGAGCACAAAACATGTTACAGGCTCGACAAATCTGTACCACAGTAATTCTGTTCCTCAAACAGGTTGTGTTCAAAGAAAGAAATGTGTGAACCATCAAAGAACCAGAGGAAAATTACTGCCTTTCTTTAGGGTTTTCCAAAGAGGAAGCGTTATAGAGGTCATATTTGTGGCCCACAAAATTCAGTGGTTTCCTTTTCCCCAGCGAACACTACAAAGATGCAAAAAGCTCATGCCAGACAATTATACAACAAGATGCCTCAGGCAAATGACTTCTATCACACTTCCCTGTGTAGGTTCAGGACTTGGGGGTTGACAAGCAGGGCTGCTGCACTTGTGATACCATCACCTGCAGGTCAGCAGATAGGCAGCACACCCATCTATACCAAAAAAAAAGGGGAGGTTAACAGTGATCCTGCCCAAATCTTTAAGACTGAACTATTTTTAACGCATGTTTCCAGATCTCTCTTGCTAACAAGGAATAGGAATGCAGTGTTTGACAAGCAACCAGATTCCCTGAACCAGTGCCAAAGCATGTGACCCTGAGCTGGGGAGTACACAGCAACTCTCAGGTAAAAATCACACACGTATTTTCTTGAGCAGTAATAAAGCTTGGCAAGTAGATAAAGTTAAATGGGTCTAACAGAAGACAATTTCAAATCTTTTAGAGGGTTTTCTTCCTCTGAAGCCATTAGGCAACCCTTAAGGCATTTATTGGGGTAAAAAATAATCTCAACAGGGTAGGTGTGCACCAGCTATAAAACCCCAAGGCACTGCAGGGAAAATAAGCTGAGCCCAAGAAAAACTGGAATGAGCAAACCACAAAGGATTGAGACAATTCTGTTCAAACACTATTGACTATCTCAGGGAAAAAGGAGAGAGTTTTGCTCACAGGGATTATTTTCTAGTGATGTAGGAAATAGTCTAACTCCAAGATTCTAGTGTTTAAATGAATTCCACCTTCTTGATGGTGAAAGGAAGGATGAAGAGACACCTTGAGCCATCATTACATATAACGTCTCTTCATTGCTTACCACTAATTTCATAAGGGAAAATAGCTAAGAACCAATTCTTACAGAATTTTGTAGCTTTAATGGTTCTGGTCACAGCTGTTATTGTCACATTAGGATCTGTCAGGGATCTATTCTGCTCAACACATCAAAAAAAAACCATAAACAACAAAAAACCCATGTAAGTACTTCTAACTCATGAAATATTTAAATGTTTGATAAAAATGTGTAAGAATCCAGAAGCTGCTACATAAGACAAGATTTCTGTTCCTCACAGAGCCTTATACCTTACCCTCCTCCAATTATTCAATGAGTGCATCCCACAGACATCCATTCAAGTAACCACACTATTTCACCTGTGAATCATGTCAGGCCAGCAAGCCCCTAAGTGCCCAGTCATTCCATTTAGTTGCCAGATACTTTTCTGCCAAGTTGCTTTATGCTCCAGCTTTTCAAGTAATCTGGCCGTATCTTGAGAAGTTATCTAGGCTGATTTAAGTTCAGCTTTAATATTAGCATTGGAAAGAAAGGCATTCTGGGTTTATCTGGCTTTTCCTCAGGCTAAATAAATGTTTGGCTGAACACTTCTACCCCCACGTTGCAGACAAACATCACTTATTATTCCTTCCACGACTCAACTCCAAGTGGACAGAGGGTTCTGCTTCAGCATCTGACTGGCTTGCGAAACGATGCATCGTTTGGGCTTGTGCCTCTTCCAGAGTGAGATGGCACCTGGCCAAGGATAATTGCTAATGTTTTGAGTTCAGATGCTCTGTGCTCCACCACACCAACAGACAAAGTGAATGCTGCTGTGAAAGAGCAGCTCTTAAAGGCAAGGCTGACCTTCACCCCTCTGCAAGCGTGGCCACAACACCACCTCACAAAAACATGCCAATTCTCAAAATACATCAAAAATTACTCTGTAAACAGCTGATGCAACTGATTTTGCACAGAAATATCGCAGAAAATACATTAGTAGCTTATCATACTGCTGACACTCCAGGTTTCTCCATCACTTTAAGCTGGTATAAACAAGTACTTCCTCTAAGAGCAGCAGCTGTTCCTTTCCTCTGCCCCTGGTTCCTTACTCCCACTGTTTCCTCCGTGCCACACGAGCGGCTCAGCAGCCAACCACGCGCTGTAACCGACTGGGGCCGAAAACTAAACTGACAGAAACACATCCAAGAAGCCAAAAGAAATCCTTTCTAAAGCCAAGTTGGTTTTACCTGATTGCAGGGCCACACGGATCCATCCCACCACAACAGGGAGGAACAGGGGCAGCTAAAAGTGCCAGTTTGGGCAGCAACACCCAAAGCCAGCGTGAAACTGCAGCTCGCAAAGTTGTCGGTGCATCCCTGTGGCTACAAGGTCAAAAACTCATCTGCCCAGACCAAGACCTGCTCAGAAAGCAGAAGGATCCTGGGGGCATGCTGGGAGAGCTCTCCATGTACTCTGCTTCCTCGAACTCACCAGATGCAAGGCAGAGCACCACTGACTCGGCCAAGAGGCAGCTATTTTCTGCCCGGTTGTTTTGCGGCTCTGTTGCTAATTATTAGCAGCTGTTTATAGTAACAGAACTGGCCACAAGGGAAGTTTTTCTGGCCCATGTCAGTACTCAAGTGTTCAGTCACTGCGGTAGGAAGAAGAGTGTCTAGAAAACATGCCTGGAGTTTTTGGCCCAGCTGGACAAATGTGCTCAACAGAGTTACTTGAAGTTCAGCGGAAGGGCTGAGTCCTCCTGCGATCTGATTGAGTTGTTCCCTCATAAAGGGGTAAACTCAAACCCTGTGACTTTGTTGAAGCACCATCACACAGGTGAGGCCTTTGGTTCAAAAGGTAGCAGTTAAAGGCAGGTAGTTGTTTAAATTCCCATTAAGGCTTCTGACATAGTCGAATGCAAACATAGAAAAGTTTTTAGCTACTGCTTTCTCTAAGCACAACTGTATTAACCCCATCAAGGGGAGAAGACCACACTCGTTGAGGAGTAATTTTTAAAAAATCAATTATACCATGTATTACTTGACAGTTGTATATGTAATTTTACTGCAGATCCTGAAAGTCAACCTCTCATTTTAAACCAGTCTCACATTAAACTGGCCTGGCCTGTTGTGAATCACTAAAAGCTTGCCAAAGCAAAAGGGTTAAGGCTAACTGGGTGAAATAAAGAACCACATTTGACATGTCCCAACATCTAATTCAACATTCAGGTAATCAAAGGCATTTGAAACACAACAGCACAAACCAGCTTGTTGTACAAGGACACCACGCCTCAACAACCCTACGACTGACACCGACTGCAGGCTTAGATGAGATTTTTAGCAAGTTCATCTTGAAACCTGAATTTAAAAAAAAAAAAAAAAAAAAAAAAAAAAAGCCACTGGAAGCAGCACAGTGCTTTTGCAACATGACCTACTTTCGAGGCTACCACACAATTTAGGCCACCGAAGCAAGGTCTGGGCGGGGGTAAGTCATTCTGCAGCACGTTGTGAATTAAAATGATATGGAGCAATCCACCTCACACAGAGAAACTGCATTTTTTTCCACTTCTTCCAACACAAACTTCTGCCTGCCCTCAGGACTTTTCACATACTGTAAGTCAGTTGTTGTCTTTTACCACCCCTGCCTTGCTGTTTAAGCCAGGACACAATGTCTGAAATACATATTCATCTAAGAGAAGCAGATGATGTTGGCAGCTTTCCTACTACTAAGGCTGAACATCTGATATCCTCAACTCCCCCAGCAAATAAATATCCAAACCACAATCAGAAACCTAAAAAGCAAGGGCGTGAACCTCTTCATTTCGAAAGGGTTAATGAAGACTTGTTGTACCCTCTCCTTAGTATTCCAAAAATTATTAAAACCTGACATCAGGCTTTAATAACATTAAAATATTAATAAACATAATTTAATAAACATTAAGATCTTCCACAGGGTTTCCTGCCTACTTGTTTAAATAAAACATGGCCTTGACTAGAAGCCCCTTGGCTTTTTGGGACCCTCCTTCCACCCCCTCCCAGCTTACTCAGGAAGTGACCAAGAGTGAGATTTTTGGATCCTGCTGGAAGCAAAGCAGTCACAGATGGCAACGAGGGAATGACAAACTCCCCTGATGGGCTTTTTCCTGCCCAGACAAGTGAGGAGGAATGGAAAGCTCAAGAGGTAAGGTGGGGAGATGGAGGTGCTCATGACATCTTCGTAAGATAAGGGTATTGAATCATTCTTTGTGTTTTAGAGGTCAACGTAATTTCTCCATTCATTATCGGGGAAAAAGAGGTAGGAAATCATGGGTCTTTATGAAATTACTGAAACAATTCTGGGAAGCCATCTTTTTAAGAGGGATCCAGAATTTAACGTGAGACAGACTTTACTCAGTGGATTGGATTTTACACTGCTCCCCAAAGACACGGTCTGCTACTAATATTAGATCAGATTACATTGTTCAATCACTGCTGCTGCTGTTTTTAGTAGGAAATACTTCATTTTGTTAAACTGATGAGGTAGCATTATCTGATTAAACATATTTTTTGGTTTTACTGATGGTTAAAAACTTCATAGATGCTCATGTTACCCTCATGTTTATTAATACAGGTACATTAAACAAGTAAAGAGCTAAGGGGGTATGAGCATAGACAGCAATAGAGAAGCCTTCAGAGCTTGTGGAAAACGCAACAGCTGGGACCAGTGATGCTGGGGGAAAAAAAACAGGCACTAAGAAGCAGTTTTACAGCACAGGCATATCTCATTTGTGACAGCTGGATCTCCAATTAGCAGGTTCTACCCTCAAAATCTGGTAAAGCAAGCACGAACAGCCAAGTACTTGCAAAACCAAAAAAATAACAACTGAGTCATCACAAAAGCACAAAGAACTAAAAACCTCATGGGACAAAGATTATTCAGCCCAGTGTGCAAATATGTTGTTAAGGGCTGACATTGAATAATGACTTTCACCAAGAAAACCCAGTGGTTTGGTCAGATGGGCACAAACTTTAGTCTGGCCCAAGCTAAGTAAGGCCCAGCTTGCAATGCCCTACTAAAGGATCTTTAAGGTTTTAAACCACGTTGAACAAGAGCATCATCTCCCATCAGAATTAAAAGGATTCATTCCTTCTGTCTCTATGAGGTAGAACAGGGGAAAAGAAAACTAAGGCTATCAATCAGAGAACATTTTAACACATTACCAAGCAGATTAACTGCAACAATCCCACCCTCCTGCAGGAGGAAGGGCAATATCCAACCCCAGTGGGGCTGGTGCTGCAAGAATAATCCTATCAGGAAATTGTTGGCAGTAGCATTTTTTTTTTCTGCAAGTTCCTTCGGCAGGGCTGTCCTCTCCTGACTGCCATGTGGGAAATGAAATACTCCAGAGCAACCTTTGCAAATTACTCTCCAGAACGAGCAATGCTTTCTGTAATAGGTTGAGAGCAGTGTTTTGCATGAATATTCATCCATAGTCAAGCTGATTACTTCATCTGTACCTGCAAAGTTAGACACTCCTTGCAGATGTTACTGTACCTATGATGAAAAGCACATTATTTTCACGTACTGGCATTTAAACTAATTATATTCTCTGCTCTAAAAATTCACAGGCTGGTTTCTTCAGGCTGCAAATGCTTAAGAAACCCAAATACTGCCAGAATATGTATTAGACAATTACAGAAGCTATTCAATAGATCAAGACAAAAAAAAGAGCAAAGCACAGATCTTCATAAGCTGACTTCCTCTAGCATATCATTAACGTCTGTAAAGTCTAATTCGTTGGAATTATCTCCAATTACCAGTCCCTAAACGCATTACCATCACTCAATCTCAGAAAACTCTGTTAAAGGAAGGTTTTGAAAACATCCCTAGAATTTTGTTCACCCTCCAACAAAGATGGAGAAGGCAGGTTTTGACCAGATTTTACCAAGTCTGAGGAAATAATCACTCCCTCAGAGAAAAAACAAAACAAGGCAGAAGAGGGTTTCTCACATTTCAGATTCTCCGAAGGGCTTGTAAACAACTATATATAACCCGTTATATCATCTTGCACTAAGTGTTCTCATTTTGCCTCCTTTGAGCGGACTCGCAGATCAAACGGGTCCCTCATCACTGTGATGGCTCAGTAAAAAGCCAACGTTTACAGCCTAACCTGCAGTTTGAGCCCACACAGGCTCGTCCTGATTGCTGGAAATTGTCCTTGTCAGCACAAAGGAGACAGATCCCTTTCCTTCCCCACCCAAGCCTCGCCGAGCTTCCCTCCATCCGGGCCAAGGAAAATATTCCGACATCCCCTGGTGAAGTATTAAATGGAGCTGGCTTCTGTGGTACTGAAAGAAAGGAATAACAATTATTTCGAGATAAAAATTTCTTACTTACTTCCTCCCTGGCATCAAAGGAATCTCGCCTCCTCCTAAAACCACGTGTAAAGGGTGTGGTGGATGAGCCGCCTCTCACCCCCTGCCCCACACCTGCAGAGCACGAGGCGGTGCTAAGAGAGGACACTGCAGTTTCAGGGTGCAGCACCTTCGGTAAACACCTCCCTTTAGAAGTACAAATAATTACAAACACGCGTTGAGAAAGCACACGCCATAAAAAGCATTGCTTGGAGCACTCGAGCAGATCCCTGCTCCAGTTTTTTAGGCTGTCCCAAATACCAGCGTGACAGACGTGTTTATGTACACTGCCATGAAGCAGAGCTATTTGATTTAGGTCCTCAATTATTTAAATAAACATTTGAACTGACCTAGCAGCGATGCACAGCCCGTGTATTTTAAGGAAGGTGTAAGACAAAATTAAGAATCCCCTCTTAAACCCAATAACAAACAAACCTTAGGAAAAAATCAGAGAAATACTGTTTGGTCAATAATATGGATAAATCAATGCTTAGATGGGTTGCATCACCACACTGATTTCAGACCATATCCATAGCATTTAGACACAATACAGTAAGAACTTCTACTACAGCACTTTACTTAAAGTAGGTTACACCTTACAGGAGACAAAAATACAGGTAATGAACAGACAACACTCGGGCTAATTTAAAAACCATCAATTTTTGGCAATTTTATTGCAGATAACGTGCTTTAGACTTAGCTGGTTTATCAGCAGCCCTGTAGAAAGCTGGTGGCCACATTTAAGAGCAGCTTGATCAGGGCATATTTTGATTTTGGATTATGAACAAATGCTATTTTAGCAACGTGTTTTGCCAAGCTGTAACCCTGTTAGAACTGGCAGGGTAAGATATTTACTGACACGTAGGCTAAAATAATAAGAGGCTACAAGTGCTTGGCAGTTGGACTTGATACATGAAGATCAGCTAGCAGGAAAATATTTAGAGGACACAGACCTCTCCCATTTGTGACTTTGTAGAACTACGAAACACTTGGCAAAGGCTTGTCACAATTTGGCATTTTTACCTAATTTGGGAATGGCTGTCAGCTGTTCTCTTACAGGATGCACAAGCTCCAGCATCCATGCCACTTTTAACAGCAGGCATCTGGACCTCTCTGGGATGAGACCTGTAGCAGTTCTGCACCAAAGAAATATTTATATCCTGCTGCTGCAATCACTACAGTTCTTGCAGCTGACAGTCACCTTCAGCAGGTGAAAATGAAAGTAAACACATCTCATCTAGGTTTGGTCCTGTCCCTTTCAGACAATTCAGTCATGCTCTGTCAGTCCCTCAGCTCTTCCTGCACAATATACAGCTGCCATCCTCCAAGGGAAACTCTACGTATCACCCAAGGAATCCTTCAGGGACAAAGCTGCATGGTGAGATGGGGGCAGATCTCATCCATGCAACTGTAAGCATCATCACATCATCTAGAGCACAGAACTTGCACTCCTTTAAATCCCCACAGGGACAATTTTCCAGGGGCAGAGTGGTTCAAAGGAATCGATGGTTTCATCAGCTGCACTATAACTCTGTTACAAGCCAGCTGGGGCTACCACAAGCAGGCTATGAAGGCGGTGGAGATGTTAATGTACGTTTACCTACTTTGAATATTTGTTGCCCTTATAAACTATTAACCTCTCTCTCAAAAAAACAAACAAAAAAACCTCCAAAAAAACCCAACCCCAGAAACCAAACAACAAGCAAATGCTGTTTGAAAAGCATCCAGCCTCTCACAAGCATTTTCTGTTCAAGGTTACTATCAGATAATGCAGCTTTGAATTACCTAAAAACATCCTCAGTGAATTAATCTTACACATACTAAAGCACCTTTTCCTGACTATCCATAAGAACAAAATATCATTGCAATAGTTTCTACAGAGCCAGGCAGGCTTCTTCCAGGAAGGGGAGAGTTTCTTTGCATAAAAATGATATTTAAAGTCAACAAGTCCTAGCCAATGTTAATTTACCTGTAAGATTCAAAGTGATTGCAGGGCTGCTGGCATAAAGAACAGGGCAGTGAAAGGTTCAGCCTATACAAACATGATTGATTGTTTAGAAAACAAAGCTAATCTAGTGATTGTTTCTTTATGCAAGGCTAATTGCATACCAGCTAGAGTGCCTTTCCAGATCATTCTCAGAGGCAGAATGAATTTGTGGTCAGATAGGATCACTGCTATTTCTCTAAGCAGGTAGAGCTGCTTTAATACTTGCAGGCAGCACATGAAAAGAGCAAAATGAGGGAAGTGCCAGAATTAAATACTGAAACATAACAGCCAAGCTGGCAGGTTATCCTATGAGACATCTAATATCCTCAGAAAGGCATGGGATTCTCTCTGAGAACAAGCAATCTTTGTTGCTCGTTCTATTACCCTGGATAGATCCTGAGATCTCAAGCCGAGTGGGAAATCCAGAGAAAGAAGCAGCAACCTGAACACTTGACAAGGTAAGTTCGGGTTTGTGCCTCTATTGTTTAAGGAGACACCAAAATACACATGCAGTCGTTGGGAGCCATCTTCAGAGGAAGGAACACAAAAGGGACTCCACAGACTATGTGAGTAGGTGCAAATTACAGCTACCACTTAAATCTGGGATCCCAGAACTGGTCAGGTGAATATAGATGAAGATTCTGAGTATCACCTCTTTAAAAGACACATCAACTACAGCTTGGTGAGAAATTGGCGGGGGTTGATTTGAAGGATAAACAGGAACAGAGTTGTTTTGCTCAGAGAAGAATTAAGATCAGTCTAACAAGCACCTGACGTTAAAGGACCTCCCACCTGAGGGCTGTAGAGCTGTTCCAGAACATCAGAGAAGAAGAGCTGACCAAATTGAGAGCTGATCTGTGAATGCTGCCTTCAATGCACTGAAGATACCTGCTTATGCATTTCAACAGTGACAGGAGCATTCTCTACACTTGAGTAATAACACCTACTGTGGGCTTAGTGAAGAGAGTTAAAGAGCTCTCATTCATCTTCTGTCATGCACACACCTTTATTAAACTGCTTAAAGTTTGTGGTTGCATCACTGACTTTTCCTCCTCCTGCTCCCCCTCACATTCAGTCTGGATTAATTCTCACTGCTGCTCTGGAAAACTGAGCCTGATCTTACAATATTCCAGATGCTACACTTCCAGCTCCCTGACCTGTCACTCCTAATCAACTTACAACTTATTATTGCAAGCTTCTATTTGCAATAATATATTAAATTGCTCCATTTTCAGAACTGATTTGATGTTCATCTTCCAGGAGATGGCCACTGCCCACAGCAGCACCCCAAGCAAGGAGCACCACTAATGGCAGAGCTCAGACCACATATGATGTGAACACACAAACACCTGGCTGAGGCTGTTTGGTGGTTTTGAACCAGATGAATTTCAAAGGGGTGTTTTCTTTCTGTGCTGCAGAGGAAATCACAGGCTTGCACCTGTGGGAGAAAACAGCAGGGCAGTTGTCATTTCTACAAGAAAGGGATGAGTGAAAGTTGCAAAATTAAAGTAGTCAGGTTGAATGAATACTGCACATAACACTATCTAATCTCAACTTCTCAAAGAGTTTTAGGTCTTCAGACTATTTCTTTAAAGAACTGCTCTACTTTTAACTGAATGCATTCTCTTATCAGTTTATTCTGGTACAAGATAGTGGCTTGGCTTCCAACCCAGTTCCCATGAAGACAGTTAACACTTACAGATTCCTTTGTCTAACATCAGAACCAGCTAAATCAATTTATCACACATAGAGTTGAAAAGGGATAGAACATTCACCCCCGACTTATTTTGCTGCTTTGGGCTGGTTCCCTCAATATCTGCAAGGTGTTTATAGGCAGCAGTTCATGGAAATGAGCAGACTTGTCATTCAACTTCACCATGTACTTGGCCAAGTCCTTGAAAAGCAGACAAAAAGTCACTACCTTGACATAATGATGTGCAAATAAGCCCTAAGTATTTGAGCTGCTACACCTGCTTAAAGTATAGGGGTGTTAAGAGCAGAAAAATCAAAAATATCAAGGCTTCAAGCAACTGGCAGTAATCCTGGTCACACTGTGGTGACATTAATTTTCCCTAGAATTTCTAAAAGCCTTTGTAAGCACTTTGGCATATTGGATGGCTTTTTATAGGCCTCTAGTTCCAGTTGGAGATTTTTAGAATTGATTCTGGACACCTAGAATTGCCTAATTTGGTCACTCAAGAAGTCTTCCAGAAAAAAAAAATCCTACTCTGAAACACTTGCAAGTTTTAAGAAATTAGCAATCGTAGGATTTCACAGGTTTTACTAAAAAGCTGTAGTATGTGCCATGCATCTCTATTTTCAGGCTCTGTCAACCTTGGATGAAACCAGTGTGGGTAGGATGCCCAGGTGGACTTGGAGGACATTACAACAGCTTCCACAACTTTGATGTGAAGAGCAGCTAACTCCAAAACAGTATTTCCAAGTAGGGTTTCAGGAACTTTCTGGTGTTGGTCCAGAAGTATTATCAGCTCATGCACTGAGAACAGGTTTAGTGAACACAGATCTGTGAGGATTGCAAAGGATACTGTGAAATAAAACCAAAAACCAGCAAACATTTATGGAAACACTGCTCCTGAAAGCAGGTCAGCTAGAGAAGGGGTTACACATTTTTCAGGAAGACCTGTGGATTACAGCAGAGAAGCAGAACCCAAGTCAGTACCCTGTTGAAAGGAGATACTCCACCTTTTGTCCTGCTGTTCTCTTAGAGGAGAGGAGCACCTCACATGGCAAATAATTCCTCATCAAATCTCAACAACACTCAAGCTGAACACTTCAGTGAGCAGAGCACGCTGTACGTCAAATTGAGCCAACCAGAAAAAACTGGGAGAGGAAATAATCAAAAGGACAGGAGCCAGAAGACATGACTATGAAGTCTGAAAGGCATGAGATTATTCTACTTACCTAAACAAAGGCAGAGGGTTTCAAGTGTGAAAGCTGTTGAAAGGACAATGTGATCTCTCCTTTAGAGAGGTAAATGATTGGCCCAGGTTGTAACCAGAATTAGAGCATATTTTCCACACCAGTAACAAAATTGTTATCCATCACAAGGGGGACAACAAGCAGGTTCACTCCTTCCTTGCCACACTCATGGATCAACTTCCCGTGGCTCAACCAGCTGAGATTGCTCCCTGCCATTCTTGCATCTTCCCTTGTGAGCACACACACGGTTTCCCACCCACCAGGACCCACAAAGGCACAGACATTTGCAAGTGCTGCCTGTGTAGGTGTGAGCCTTCAGCAGTAACACAGGAAGCTGAGAAAGAAAACTCAATTTCTTGTAGCTTGTGAACAAGAAAGTACATCTAGTATTTGACTAAAAAAAGATCTTAAAGCTGATGCAAGTTGCTGGTCAGTACATAGAGGAATTTGACATTTTACACTTTAATCACTTGTCAGAGTGAGGAAGCCCTAAGGGTGATAAATTTCATGGTTATTGAAGCTTATTTTAATGAAAAGCATGGCTTGCCCTTCTGGGCTGTATTTTATTTTGGCATCTTTACTGAGAACATTGTGCTTAGTCATTTTACTTTTTCAATTACAAGACCAGCTTATGCAATAAACTAATGTGTTTACCATCTGAGCAATCACCTGCCAGATTTTTGGGAGGAATAAGATTTCATTAAAGCAATCAGCAGTTAAGCATAACAAATCCTTAAATGTTTTAGGTTAAGAGCCTAAATAGACTTGAAATATTTTAATGTTGCTTTGTATAGCAGTCAGAATTTAATAGATAACACAGGGACACCAAGTCCCTCTTATCTCATTTAAGTGAAATGCATTTATCATCCTGTAAGAGCTTTAAGTTTTTATTCTTCCAGCAACAAGTTTCAAAGTTTAATGCATTACCTCTATATAAATATTTCTGCAAAACATATGGGCAGACTTTTGACCCATAAAATTCTCTGGAGAATTGCAGATGATCATATAGTAAACCAGTCATAATTCGAAAGGTCACTTTTATTTTGTTTTAAACCTTTCCTTTTAAGCCAAAAGATACTTAAATTTAAGTTTCAGTTCCACATTAAAACAGCTGTGATGTGACATCACTGTGCTTATCTTGCATTCTGGTTTGAAATCAAGCTGCAGTGAGTTGAAGTTAATTGGAGTAGACAGTTAGGGGATAACAAATTCCTAGTTTAGCAGGAAAAACTAAATCACAGAATATTCTGAGTTGGGAGGGACCAGCAAGGATCATTGAGTTCTAATTGTAAGTGGCCCCTATGGGAATCAAACACACAACCTTGGCCTTTTTTGCACTGTGCTCTGACCAAATCCTGCAGGAAAAGAATTCATGTGGTGCCTGTGAAATTATTCCTCCTTACAAACACTGCAGTTCACATGGACTAGAGATAACTCAAACAAGTCTTGGCCAGGAAAGCTTTTCCATCTTCCCCTAAGGACTTGGTGTGCCCTTGCTCACTCACATGTGAAGTCTGGAGAAAGAAGATGAATATAAAATGTGCAACTATATCCTGTATTTTGCCTGATGGAAGAATACTTGTCCTGTACCAATAAGCATCATCCAGGCTTCAGCCTTCACTGGCATGGAGAGCAAAACTCTACAAATGAAGTGTTACCAGCCTTCAGAACACAGAACTGGAATTAGCATGGAGAGGTCTCCCAGGTACAAAATGTAAAGTCCTTCTGAAAAATAAGGCAATCAAAACAGACTCCAGTTTACTTTAGGACACACATGGGGGAAGTCAGCCATCTGGGTAGCACCTTGAGTTGGCCTGACCCCAGATTTCTCTGCTGAACAGAAAATAAACTGCACACATGTTATGTGCCTTCTCACATGCTTTTTATTAAACACTTCCTACCAGGAGGAGCAGGCCTGACTGCCATTTGCTGAGATGACGCTGATTTCAGAAGCACTGGCAGCTCTACACCAGAGCCACACTTCGAGTCCCAGGAGACTGCCAACAGTGACACTCGTCTGTCACTTTGGACACATCCTGCCCACATAAGCCATGTGTGACACTGCACCTAACTGATCAAAAGAGCTGCCCAGACCTTCAGGCTTTGCCTGCACGATCTACAGTTTAATTCTGTGCCTAAACTCCTTCTCAGCAGCCTGGAGAGTGCAGATCTAACATTGTATTACAGGCACAGATAGAAGCAATGTGAGATGTATTCATCACCCACGTAAGCCTGCTGGATTTTCATTCCTTCCTGCAAGGCTGGAAGGGTCACAGCATTACTACAAACCCAGGCCCTTTCAGATGCAAAAATTCAGATTTGTGTAGCTTTAGTCTTAGCTGCTCACATCAAACAACTTAGAGCTCCAGTTTGCCCTGTGAGGCGAACAAATAAATGAAGGAAAGTTCTGGGCTCTTGCTTTATCAGATAGGATGGAGCAGAGAAGTTTCCAGCCTTGGCTTCCTGCTTTGCTCTCAGTCTAGTCCAACATTTTAAAAATTTCTCTGGTGAAAGCCAAGAATTGGCCAGTGTTCTTGTTATTCTCATTCTTTGAAAAGATATGACTATTACCCAGACAATGAGAAAGGAAGTTATTTAATCCCTACATCAACAGCCAGCAAGAAAATGAAGCATTATAATGGCACTGGTGTAACAGCACCAGGTAAGAATTAAAAATTATGCTGGACAGTCATTAATGCAAAAGGAACCCATTTTTATTTAATATTTGCCACAGGCAGGCTTCTAACTCATTTTCCAAGTTACAGGTAGATGCAATATTAATGAACTGAATTCTGCTACTGGAGACAAACAAAGTGTTGCTTTCATTTGCACAGTACTTTCACCCTGACCACACCAATTTAGATGCAAGACTGACAGTAAATTGCATGGAGATGTTATAAATACAGAGCTGAAGTATTTAAACACAATGATATTTGACTCTGCCCTTATTAGACAATATACTTTTAGTATTGAAGTTTAGGGAATCATTACCAACACCTCTAGATAAGACTTTTTTTTTTCACACACAAAGCAAACTGAGAATGCCTGAAGCACAGAACTGCAGCAGCTTCCTCATCCTGTTTCCTAAGGTGAGGTTCCCAAATCACTTGGACAACAGCTATTTCTGCATGTAAAGCTGAAATCTTATTTGCTACTTAAAAAAATTTGTCTTTTTTAAGCTATGGTGTGTATATATATCTTCAGCCAACACAGTAATTCTACGTGGGGAATTAAAGCTTTCTCCTGTAGGGATGTTTGACCACTTCCCATCAAGTGGCTGTAACCAGGAAAGCCCCTAAACTTCAGAAATCAGCAAAGACCTTCAGGGACACATCAACCACTAAATTCCAAACAGGCAGAAGGAGGTTGGGATCCACAATCAAGACAGCTTGTCAGGTTCACTGAAGGATGCTGCAAATGAGATACTCAGCAACACACAAGCTCCTCACAGAGCCACCCAGACAGGAGTCTGCTGACCAGAAGCTCCTGGAAGAGGCTGAAGTGCTGGAACAATGCAGTCATTATTGTACCAGTGATAAATTCACACATTAATTACAACCAGTTATTCAGTAACCAGCCTTAACACGGCACTGGAACTGACCTCTTGGACAGTATTAATTTAGGAGCATAGTTAATGAGGAAGAGAAAGCTACTATGTGCAGCTGAGGGAAATGCTGTGCAGGTTGGGCTGCTGGAATGAGCTGGAAGTTTGTAGGCTGATGGAAGTACATGTTTAGTAGTTTGCAGTTACTGAGCACTGGAGGTTTTCTGTGTAAGCATATCTTTCCATGAAGTGACTTGTTCAGAGGTGGCATGATGCAAAGAAATCTGTTCAAGGAGTACACAGTCAAGTTTATACTGAACACTCCTGAGACTCATTAGGTTTTACACAGACAAAATGATTTAACTGAGATCTAGCCATGAACAGGCTAAGAATACCCTGAGACAAAGCAGTGAGGCTTTATCTTAAGCCATCACATCAAAGACTATTATTTGCCCACAAGTATATCCTACTGTTCCTCATCAGTAAGAGATAACAAAAGCACACTAGATGAATGGCCATCTGTAGAAGATGTTAGGAAAAAATTCACTGTATGGGGAACTGAAACCCTTTTATATACAGCTTAACTGGGGGCTGCTATGCAGCTGAAAGGCCGTGGTAGTTCCAGGTCATCTGCATACAAAGAAGATTAGAACCTACTAGTACTATAGGGTCAAAAGGCTTATTTTCAAATGGCACCCTGAACTGTCACACAAACGATTGCAGAGCAACCATCTGGAAGAGGACACACCTTGTCTGATTCAGTTCCATTTCTCCTGTTGACTGAGAGATCTACTCCTGTGCAGCTGCACATGAAAAGTTTTGAACAGACAAAACGGGAAGATGACAAATTGGGAAGGTGATTTGAAAGCAAAAGCAGCAAAACAAACTCCTAAGGCCAGAAATAAATGTAGGAACACGAAGGGGACAGATAAGTACCTGCCCATTCACTCTTTTTAAGCCCACTGAAGGAAATGCTTTCATTTTTAGGCAGGTGGAAGTGCTACAATGTTGGAAACAATCAGGATACCTCCAGTGCTGAGAAATGCAAGCCTGTTCCCTCCCTACACCAAAGTTAGAAGCAGAACAAGAGCCAAGAAAAAGAACAAGCCCACAGCACAGGCTGATTCCCCCAGATACATTTCAGACAGCGAATGGGACATGTGCACTAGATGGGCTGGTGTCAAAGCAAGTTTGTGCATTTGTTTTGGGTTATTTTTTGAACTCTTGGGAGTTAGCTGGCCAGCCACACTACTCCAGGGAGCAATAGTTCAGACTGTCAAATCACTCCTCTGGGAGTACCCAGAGCCAGACTGCTCAGGCCAGTGTACTTGCTCAGATATTCCCCTCATAATATGGGAGGAGTATTTTGTACCCTGCATATGTGCCTTCTTCCCCCCCCCAAAAAAAAAACAAAACAAAAACAAAAAAAAAAAAAAACCAAAAAAACCCACCACAACTAAAAAACAAACAAACCACAACAAATCCCTGAAACTCTCATTACGTGGAAGCAAAGAACCAGCATCAAGACTATTTAATAGCTGATTCCTGTTCCTGCTATTTGTACTCCCATATGATTGATAAGCAAGTTGTAGGTTAAACAGATTAAGTGTATTCTGGAAGATTGTTTGCTGAGCATAAGTGATGATAGGAAATTAAGTGGCACAGAAATCTGACTGCTCTGCAGTCATCGCTTGCTGGGTTAAGCCACTGCTTTCTGGATGTGGTCCAGAAAGACTGATCATATATTCAAGGACAGAATGCAGAAGATAAGTGTGACATGCAGTTGTGCTTTTGTAAAAGAGCACTTTGGGCTCGGCCCCCAGTTAGATCATTTATTTATCTGGCACCAAAGGGTGATAATGGCTTGTTTTCAAGTCTCCAAAATAAATGAACTATACTGCATGCAGAAGTAGTCCAGGCCAGCCAGCAGAGGATAGAAAATATGCAGGGTCAGCATAACACTGGTTTCAGTTTCAGTTACAAAAACATTAGAGCTCTCATTTAAAACAAGATGAGGAAACTAGGTCCTCTCTCCACTCTGCTGAGAGCACCAGCCTTGCTCTCCCCAGAACACTGATAAAATCCACCTCAGACAGAGTTCGGCAAAACAGTTTGGGGTAATGCTTTCCTGCTGCCATTTACACACCAAGATTTTCTTACAAGCATCTTCGGTCTATTCCTTAGGGCTAAGCTTTATCTCCTACCCCTTTTATGCCTTGCTACACAAGATTGACTCACAACTTCAGTCGTGCAAGGAAAGTATGTCTCAGTCCACTCCCAGAGCACCTCAGGCCACCACATTAGTCAGTCTTCATATAACACTGCAAAGGAGGCTGAGTCAAGCCTAAAGTGTTGGGTCAGTCAGATCTCCTAAAGCTAAAAAGACCAGTTTAATAGTCTGTATCCTTCATAGATAGGAGTCCTGGAAATCAAGTCTTCCCCAGATTTAACTGGGTTTAAAGTTTCATTAGTTGTCCAAACTGGGGAGACCAAGTTCCCATCACCTGTGCATTGAGATTCATGTTGGAACAGACTACGTGCCACTGAGGGAAAACCAAGGTCAGGAGCAGCTCCTAAGCCAAACCCAATCATTACCCAACAAAAGCCCTGTGTCCTGGTGCTTGCCAGAGTCACTTGCCAAGCGCAAGTGTGATGAGGAAACCTGGCTGCTTGTCCCAAGTTGTTATAAAGCCGTATGCCAGTGGCAGTCTAAATGACTGCACAGAGCTTGTTGGAAGTACCAGCAACAAGGGGCTTTAGTTAATAGCTCCCGTGTGCCAGTTCACAGCACAAACCACTCCATGGCTCAGACACTGCAGAGCTCTGAACCCATCACTGAGATGCCCAAAGTTCAGCTTTTAACTCGAGGCAGATTCAGTCTCGGGCAACTCTATCCAAGCTCTAGATTTAATAGTACGAACTCAGTTCTTTTTCATGCAGAGTATCTTGTTCCACTTGGCGGAGTGTTATGCTTCTATACTACACTTCAGAGTAATCAGTTTATTCAGAATAGCAGTAATTATCCAGTGCTTGGATTCAGGAGCCCTCACAGTCCCAGATGCAGGACATGATATCTGTTACCAGTAGAAGTTTTGGGTGGTTACTCCAAGCAGGGCTGTGACCCAAACAAGGTATGTGGGTGACTGATAAGCTGCTGACTGTAAGAGTCACCTGACCAGCAGCAGCTTACCAAAAACATACTAAGTCTTTAGTTCACAGCACTCCACAGCTGAACAGTGTCTGCTTCCAGGCTTGGTTTCTGGGCTCTCCACAATCTTTCCTGTCTGGAAGGTGACTCTCAGGCTGAAACATGAGCTATCTGTCAAGCTACACACGTGGTCTCACTCATCCTGACAGCATTCTGCTTTAACTCTGACAACTGGACATGCCAGAATCATTTGTTTTCTGCTTTTGCATGGAGACCTAAACACACAACTCCACGAGAAATTTATTAGACTCAGTACAGCAGTTACAAGGCAGGTGTAATGCTCTGCTTAGCAGGATGGTTTCAACCACTCATACCAGTTTTGTGCTGTTATATTAAAGTAAGCAATGACCACTGCACTCTGTAATCCTCAAGTTAATGGATTACTGTTGAGTTGAAGTGTTCAGTAAGGCTGACACTAAGCTGAAGGACCAGGAGCTCCAACAGAATCTGTATCAAAGCAGTTAACCCATCTCTGAGGGAAACAACTGCACACAAGGCTTTCCGTGGCAGTTTTGATGGATCTTATGCCTGTAGTTGGAATAGGTCACAGCCTGGGATCTTGCAAGTATTACAGATATAAAGGTCATGGGAATGACCTCTGCAAAACTAAAATGCAGTACAAACAGTTCTTCATGTTACTTGTTACTCTGCAAGCTGCTAAAGCTTCCCCGCCACGACAGCCTCGTTGCTTCCACAGCGGCTCTCCTGGCAGATCAACTGGAGAGCTCCATTTCAACTCCAACAGCCTTGACACTATTAAAAGTAGCCCATCACACTGCAGTCAGTTTGAAGGGCAAGTGAAGATTGTTTTCACCTCAAACATGACACCAGCTCATGTGCACTGTTGCTCAACACACACTGCTTGATCATTTGGTGTGAGTATTTTAGGGAGGCTTGTGCTGTTCACAGGGACAGGGGAGGTACAGACCCCTGGCTGAGCTCAAAAGGAATGGCCAGCTGCAGCCTGTGATGGGCAGGGTGAAGGACTGCACTGGTTTTGGCTAACATTCAGGTAGAGGTGCCCACAGACTGCGAGTGAAAGCGTCTTCCCACCCCAGGAATTGCTGCTGGGAGGTGTCATGAGGTGTTCAAGGAAGGATGACAGCAGTACATCACAGGCAGATTTTACAGACTAAGCTGGACGAGACCAAATGCTCCTGTGTAAAGGAACTGTTTATAGCTTAAATCAGTGTCTGCTGGAAGTACTGAAGTGTTAACATGCAGCTGTGTTCACAACCACAGGCATTACCTAGCAGTTAGTAGGTCATTCCAGCCATCATCTTCCCACCCAGGAATTTATAAGATGCCTCTCAAAGCCTCAGCATCTTTTCTAAGCCACTCAGTTGGCAACAGATTTTGACTTTAAGAAGGTTTTTCAAACATCGATGCGGTTTCACTGGTGATTTACTCTGCAGGTACCATCCAGTGTTAATATTCTCACTCATTTTATAAATGATCCATTTAAATTTATACAGGGATAGAGGCAGAGTTCACACATTCCCACCTCAGCACACAAGCAGAGCCACATTAAATCATCAAGTCCTAACTTTGTTGCTGTCAGTGAATCCAGGACTGGAGTGAGTGTAAAGGTAATTAACCTCAGAGGTCACAGCCCTGTAAGACGAGTCCAACTTCAGCCTCCTCTAAGCTCCTCAGAGCCTGCATTTCCACATGGAGGAATAAAGGCAGTTACTTCAGAAAGCTCCTCAAACAGGCTCCAGCATTCGCTTCAGTGTGAAAACTTTAGGTCACATGCACTTAGACATACAAGCATGTGCATTGTTTCGGTCAGAGTTACACCACGCTTCACTGGAAGCCACAAAAATATTCCACTTGTGCTGCCCCACCGAGAAGGCACATAAACAAAGTTGCACTTCATGAGTTTTGTTGTAAGGTGACACAGAAGGGGCAGCAAGTTCACCAGCTGTCAGTCAGTGTTCTTGCCACCTAAGGAAGGACACCTCCAGCAAAAGACAACCTCCCTTGTCAGCGTAAGGCAGGACAATACAACTGGATTGAAAACTGACCGCATTTTTAAGGCACGTTTCAGTTTGGAGGGAGGGGGATTGCCCTTGATTGCAGGCAGTCCCCACAGCATCCAAGCAAAATCAGCAGCTACTGCTCATTCCTTTCTCAGCAACAGACTCCCAGGCAGCAGCAGGTTCCTGCAGGGGTTAACCCACAGTTAGGAGGGTTTATCCATAGAACCATTACATCTTCCTTTTACTGAAGATGCCTCAGTCATACATAATTGAGCATGAGAACAGCTATCACTTACTTGCTTGGAGGGGCACGAGCCAAGCCGTGTAAACCGGCCCCTGACATTACAAACAGCCAACTAAAATAGAAGTTGTTCCACTGATCCCATCCATTACATCATGGAAATTCTTATTTTGTCATGAAAACTCCCTTAAATATCCAATTTAATCTCATTAATAGAGGAATGAAGCTCTTGCTTCCAAGGCAGCAGCTGCCACTACCTCTGACAGACACGGGAACTCAGATATGGTTTTGGATGCCTCAGAGACTACTGGATGCAGTCTCAGGAGATTAAGGTAGTGTCATCTTTTCAAACTTACAGTAAAAAGCACTTCTGGAAGCATTTATAGCCAAAGCATTGACTAAATACCTTAATCTCTTGTCCAAAAGCTCTTATTTAAGAAAGGGAAAAATTAAGTCTGTTGGACATTTCATCAATCCAGTACAACCACTAAACAAACCAAGAGAGGAGGACCTCGCCTTTCGCAATAGTGGTGGGAGGGAGGAAGGCACACACAGGCCATGTCAGTGCAATCTCATCAGTGCAACCTCTGCCAGGTATTTACAAAAAAAGCCTGACTTCTGGAGGGAAGCAGGAAGAATTCACCCGCTCAAGCCGTGTTTCATTAAATATTTTAGCAGCACTGTCTGATCAGGGCAGTGGAACATGACGCAGCTCACGCTGGAGCAGTTCTTACAGAGCAGAAAGGATACATCCTGTAACAGTGCAGTTCCTTCCCATGGATCCTCATCATGCTGCAGTTATTTGTCTGTGCTCTGCACCTAGTGCTGCCTGTCCCTGCAGATCCACTTCTTGCAACATCTTCTCCTTTCCTGAAGGAGAAAATCATCTCCTCCGTCCAACATTAAACATCCCGCAGTATCTTTCCCATCCTCTCCCATTTGTAATTCCCTGCATTAGCCAAGCTCCAGCAACGTTGATTCACTCACAGCACCCAGTGCCAAGTCAGAGCCTTGGCTAAAACTATTCCTCCCCTCCTTTTTCCCCCTCTATACACAGAGAATCCTGGAGGCAAATCACTCCAACAGAAAACTGCCCCACAGGGAGAGGATTTTTCAAAGCCAAGCAGTTTCTGCACCTGCTAAAAGTGCTAAATTAAGGCATTTTAGAGCTGCAAATCACTGATAACATCATCTTAAGGAAAAGTGCTGCTGTCATGAGAGATTTAAGAGTTAAGTGCTAATTTCTTCCCCCAGTACCCTCCCACCATCCTATCAGGCAAGGGAGACTGTTTTATGATAAAGCATTGAGATCAGGTTACAGATTAAGTGTGGAATTATTCAAATGGCCAGTGACGCTTAATAGTCTGAAAAACTACACTAATTTCCATCTTTGGTCCTTTTGTCAGGTCCTCTTTCAGCATAGTCTCCACCCAACACAGTCCCAAAGGGGCAACAAGCCACCTCTCTCATCCTCACCTCTGTAGGACTCACTATCACAGACACCCCAAAGAAGTCTCTCCAACCTCACCTTACTCATCCCACCATTCGTTCCTCACCCCTTCCCAACCTCTGCAGCCCAGCATCTCCTCTGTCCCAATCCCTCGCCCCAAGCCTTCCCCATCATCTCCCTCGCCCCAAGCCTTCCCCATCATCTCCCTCGCCCCAAGCCTTCCCCATCATCTCCCTCGCCCCAAGCCTTCCCCATCATCTCCCTCGCCCCAAGCCTTCCCCATCATCTCCCTCGCCCCAAGCCTTCCCCATCATCTCCCTCGCCCCAAGCCTTCCCCATCATCTCCCTCGCCCCAAGCCTTCCCCATCATCTCCCTCGCCCCAAGCCTTCCCCATCATCTCCCTCGCCCCAAGCCTTCCCCATCATCTCCCTCGCCCCAAGCCTTCCCCATCATCTCCCTCGCCCCAAGCCTTCCCCATCATCTCCCTCGCCCCAAGCCTTCCCCATCATCTCCCTCGCCCCAAGCCTTCCCCATCATCTCCCTCGCCCCAAGCCTTCCCCATCATCTCCCTCGCCCCAAGCCTTCCCCATCATCTCCCTCGCCCCAAGCCTTCCCCATCATCTCCCTCGCCCCAAGCCTTCCCCATCATCTCCCTCGCCCCAAGCCTTCCCCATCATCTCCCTCGCCCCAAGCCTTCCCCATCATCTCCCTCGCCCCAAGCCTTTCCCATCATCTCCCTCGCCCCAAGCCTTCCCCATCATCTCCCTCGCCCCAAGCCTTCCCCATCATCTCCCTCGCCCCAAGCCTTCCCCATCATCTCCCTCGCCCCAAGCCTTCCCCATCATCTCCCTCGCCCCAAGCCTTCCCCATCATCTCCCTCGCCCCAAGCCTTCCCCATCATCTCCCTCGCCCCAAGCCTTCCCCATCATCTCCCTCGCCCCAAGCCTTCCCCATCATCTCCCTCGCCCCAAGCCTTCCCCATCATCTCCCTCGCCCCAAGCCTTCCCCATCATCTCCCTCGCCCCAAGCCTTCCCCATCATCTCCCTCGCCCCAAGCCTTCCCCATCATCTCCCTCGCCCCAAGCCTTCCCCATCATCTCCCTCGCCCCAAGCCTTCCCCATCATCTCCCTCGCCCCAAGCCTTCCTCACCTTCACCAGCCCTTCACCTCCCTCACCTTCACCCCAAACCCTTCCTTACCTTCACCTCAAACCCCTCATCTCCTTCACTCCAATCCCTTCTTCACCTTCACCAGCTCCTCATCTCCCTCACCCCAAACCCTCCCTCACCTTTACCAGCCCTTCACCCCAAACCCCTCATCTCCCTCACCTCCTTCCCCCCCCCCCACCGCTCCCAGCCGCCCCACTCTCCCACACCCCTTCCTCACTCCGGTCACCTCTCACACCCCAACGCCCCCCTTACCTGCCCCGGGTGTCCCCCAGCCCCCGGGGTGCTCCGTGCGGGGTGAGGGGGTGCGGGGTGAGGGAGGGCGCGGGGAAGGGGCGCGGGCACGGGCGGCGCGAGCGCGAGCGCGGCGGCTCCGGGGGCAGCGGCGGCCGCTTTATAACCGGGACCTGGGGAACCGGCACCGCTTCCGCTTCCGCTTCCGCCCCCTCCCGCCCCCGGCTCATGAATATGCAACGAGAGGCGTGGCCTCAATGAGGGGGTATGGGGAGTGAAGCATGAATATGCAATAGGGGCGTGGTTTAGTGGATGGGAGGTGCAGGTCATTAATATGTATGAGGGCGGGGCCTCGTTAGGGAGGGGGCGGAGGTCGTTGCCTGGTGATGGGCGGGGGGGGGCCTACGGGGGCGCCCGGGCGTGCTCCTCAGGGGCGGCCACCTGAGGGGAGCCAGGGAGCGGGGCGGCGGGGCAGGTGCAGCTGGGCCGCAGAGCCGCAGAATCACACCGAATATTCGCAGGGACCACTGGGTCCGACTGCTGGTCCCGCACAGAATCCCACCACGTGCCTGAGAGCGTTGTCCAGACGCTCCTTGAGCTTTGTCGGTCTTGGTGCCGTGAGCGCTTCCCTAGGGAGGCTGTTCAGTGCCTAACCACCCTCTGAGTGAGAAACCTTTTCCTGATATCCATCCTAAAGCTCCCCTGAAACAGCTTCACACCCTTCCCTTTGGTCCTGTCACTGGTCACCAGCGAGCAAAGATCACTGCCTGCCCTTCCACTTCTCCTCACAAGGAAGTTGTAATTGCTGTGAGTTCTCCCTCAGTCTCCTTCTCCAGGCTGAACAAGCCAAGTGCCCTCAGCCACTCCTCATACGGCTTCCCCACAAGGCCCTTCACCACCTTTGAAGCCCTCCCTTGGACACTGTCTAATAGCTTAATATTTTTCTTATATCATGGTGCCCGAAACTGCACACAGTACTCAAGGTGGGGATACCCAGCACAGAGCAGAGCAGGACAATCCATGGCTGGTGATGCTTTGCCTGATGACACCCAGACACTGTGTGCTCTCCTGGCTGCCAGGGCACTGCTGACTCATATTCAACTTGCCATTGACCAGAACCCCCAGGTCCCTTTCCACGGCACTGCTTTCCAGCATCTCATTCCCCAGTTTGTGTCAGGGCTTCACAGGGCTGTTCCCGCTGCGCGGCGGGGAAGGATGAGCCTGCCAGCACCGCACTGGGGTTGAAGAGAGGTTCTTGGTCAGAAAGGGAGCCCAAATGGCAACTGAGGGTGAATGGAGGCTTCCCCCTGCACTGTCCCCACCCGAGGCAGTGGGTGTTTGCACAAAACATGACACGGAGTGGCTTGTCCCTGTCAGGCAAAGTCGTGCCAAGCACAGCTCCAAAGCAACAGCTTGGAAAGAGCAGGAGTGAGTGCCCTTCTCTACCTGAGATCCTGCAAACACTCTGGCCCAAAATTGTCAAAATTGTCCTTCATCGTGAGGAAAAATAACACCTTTCCTCATGTTTGGCCATGAGGAAGGTCCCATCCTGCCTCTCCACCTCATCCCGGCTGCTCTCTGGAGGGCATGAGGCACCTCTCATGTCCAGCCCAGCACTGCAATGGGATGTGTGTGCCAGGCCACCATGGTGAGGGTGACATGTGGCATTTGTCATCTATTTGTCACATCTGTGGAACACAACACTTAACACACACAGTGCCCAGAGACCCCCAGGACATTAAAACGCTTCATTCCCTGCCGTGGAATCACTGGAAGCACCCGCTGCAAACTTGCCATAAGAGACCGTGGTTCTTTTTATTCCCAATTAACATCTCCGGGCCTTAATTGTGCTGACTACATTGGGCAGGGTAGCATGATATTTAATTTTCATTACTTACATAAACTGGGGAGGCATAAAGCAGCGTGCGAGCGGCATGTAAAAATGCACGTTCTGTTGTGTAAGTGTAATTGTTTTCTGTTTCTTGACACGCCGTTAAGTATATATTCCAAAACAACTTCTTTTTTTTTTTTTTTTAATGGTGAACTTCTTTCTCTGCAGCTCATGAATAAATAAACCACGAAGCATACCAGGCTTCAGAAAAGGAAAACCACACAGAAGGCAAAATGGAAGAACTGTGCACTTCTACGCGCTATTAAAAACCAAAATGAATCTGGAGTCTAACAAAGAGACTCTAGTACAACCCCTAAAGAAACAAAAACTGACATTAATAATTTATTCTACAATGCTATGATCAATATGTATTTATTTTTAGGCTAATTCAGACTGAGGGCTGAAAAGCTTGCATGACCACAGTCATGCACAACTCAGTAAAATATCCATCCTCTGGTGAGGATTCCCAAAGTCTGTTCAAACAATGATGGTTTTTCAGACATGTAACTGATGTTTATAGATACAAAAAGTGGCAAAATAATTATCTTAATTAGCCAAATGGTGAAGATAAAGCTACTACACTGATGACAACCCAGTGTAACACCTACTCTTGACAGTAGAATAACATCCATTGTCTCACAGCTGTGATATTGCTTAATAAAGCAATGTAGTTTATTCTATGGAAGAAACAAGATGTACCTGTACTTACAGAAGTAAAAAAGCCTAACAACTCAGTGGTAAGAGGAAAGACTTCAGAGATTTTAGCGGAAATTCTGTGAGACCCTAACACACCTGAAAACACTGGAAAGTGATCTCAAGATGTAGTTACAACTTCTAAGATGTGCTTCTTGTTACCCATAGGTTTATGGCAGACTGGACTACCTAATGTTTTGACACTCTGCTTTAAAATAACTGAAAAAAATTTAAAAGTACTTTTTTATTTTAGTCCTTTTGTTGCCTGCTGTTGTGGCGAAGCGTGATCCTTACCTCATGCTGACATTTTAGACTCGTTCTGGCAATGTCCAGACATGTCCAGACGTGTCCAGATATTTCTCCATTGTATTTCCTCGTGTTATTTTCGCTCAAGAGCTGTTAATTGTCAGCCCTTAGCTGAGCCTACAGTCAGAAAGGGTAATTTTCCATAAAACAAACGTTTTAGTTTAAAAAAAAATTCCAATTTTTTTATAACAAGAGTGAGGGGGTGGAAAAAAAATACCCAAGGAAGCAGACCCACCTTTTCCCTCTAAGGTTCTTACTCAACTCCAAATATTTAACCCATAATAAATAAACGCATTCTCATGTCTTGGCAGGGGAGAAATGAGTGTCAGTCAGGAGATGTGCTGTCCAGGCGTGTGCTACGTTTGCCCGGGAGAGAGACTGGGAGAAAAGCCCCTGAACTGTGGTTTAGAGGGAACTGGAGACAGGCTCTGCTCCCCGGTGTGGGTGAGGGTCTGCCGCTCCTCAGCAGGGTGATGAATCCCATTCCTTGGAGCGTCCCTGGGCAGTGTGGAGCGATTTGAGGCACTTCAGGGAGAGCTTTCCCTAAAGAACGCACCTAGAAGTCACCTTAAAATCTCTCTGATTTCTTACACTGATATCCACTTTGTGAGCCGGGAAGCTGGAGAACCCCCCTAGGTACCAATCTCCCGCTTCCCCTGGTTTGTTTGGCACGGAGTGCCCGAGAACTTTAAAAAAGAAATAACCTACGGGACCTCAGAACGCTGGGGAGCAATATCCTGCTCGGAACGCCTTACCTTGTGTCTTGGCATAGACACTGGAGCGAGGGGTCTTCCCTATTTAAGGAGGTATGTTAATTAACCAGCCGGCAGGATCGTCAACAAGCTGCCTCGAGTTCTCTGTACTCCATTTCACAGGTACTTGGCTTCCCAAATTGTTATGAAAACTCACCATCCAGCCAAGCCAAACAAACACCACCCCCAATATTATTTTACACGCGTGTCAAAAGAAATAACTTTGCCGCGGGCCAAGCGGGTGAAGGAATTTTACGAGGCTGCGTCTGATCCTCCCTCTCCCCTCCCTCAGACTGTTAGAGAAATGTTTGTATGATGAAAGGGGTAAGGGAGCAGAGGACAGCTGGTTAGGAATTAATGAAATGTTTGAGCATTATCATGCGATAATGGATTTAGCTGACTGTTTGCCAGTGTTCAGATCTAGTGTAAATTGCTTTATATGAAACCCGGGGATTCCTAGATTATCCGAGACCGCTGCTGCTCCTAAATCCTTTCAAAGCTGTGGCTTTCAAAAAAAAAAAAAAAAAAGTAATTCTTCATGTGGATGGACAGAAGCCCTCGGGATTGTTTTGACTTGCTTTCAGACGTAATGATGCTTGTCACAGCCCCGAGGTGTCTCCTAATTGGGAGTGGCCACGAGTTTGGGAAGCCCGAGGCTATGCTTGAAGCAAATTTGAGCTCACACAAGCCCAGGTGAGGTTTCCCAGCCAGGATACTTGTAAACAGGACATGAAAAAGTGAGTCCCAACTTTTACACATTTGGCCTGTAATTTAGCCCCGGGGTATTTCTCACCAAGGGTGAAATATCTGATGGGAAATCCGGGCTATGAGTTTGAAACTGCTCTTTACCCTTCTCCCCACCCTTCCCCATGACACTGTCATTACACTGGAACTTTAATGGCTATGTGAAGTAGTCTTTGTCCCTTGATGCCTTTTCCCCCTCCAAAGACATGGGATGCTTCTATTTTCTGCAGATGTGGACTTGTGGCAAGGCAACCAAAGATATTTTGCCTGATGTAGATGAGTCTCAAGAAGGTTTTATGAACCACTGTGCAAATTTTTGACTGTGACCCAGACAGGCAGATTTGCAGCTCAGTTCAAGTGGCCTGTGGGGTCCAAAATTGACTTTTAATTCTGAGAGCCAAATGGCTTCCAACAGGACCTGCGGGTGTAGAGCGTGACTCAGCCCTTTGTGGCCTGTCACCAGCCCAAAGTCCATCCATCTGGAGCCAGTTGGTTCATGTCACCCCAGAGCAATGTCAACAGTCCTGAGCAAACAGAGTGGTGCAGATGTCTTTGCCTTCCTCCAGAGCTGGAACATGGAGTCCTCCTGTGCTGGGCACTGGTGTGGGCGCTCCTCGAGTCCTGGGTTTGGTTTTGGGCCCCTCATGACAAGAAAGATATTGAGGTGCTGGAGCATGTCCAGAGAAGGATAATAAGTTGGGGAAGGATCTGGAGCACAAGTCTGATGAGGAGCAGCTGAGGGAGCTGGGGGTGTTTAACCTGGAGGAAAGGAAGGTCGGGGGGACCTTCTCACTCTCTACAACTACCTGAAAGGAAGTTGTAGCCAGGTGGGGATCGATCTCTTCTTCCAGGTAACCAGCAGTAGGATCAGAGGAAATACCCTCAAACTGCATAGGAAAGGTTTAGATTGGATATTAGGAAAAATGTCTTCACAGAGAGAGTGGTCAAACACTGGAACAGGTGGAATCACCATCCTTGAAGGGATTTAAACAACGTGTATATGTGGCACCTGGGGATATGGTTTAATTGTGGACTTAGCAGTGATGGTTTAATGGTTGGATTTTATGATCTTCAAGGTCTTTTCCAACTGAAAGGATTCTAGGATTCTCAAAGCAGTACCTATATCTTCCCATACCATCCCCATATGGAAAAAACCCAGCTCAAGATAGCAGTTACATCCCAAGAGGCTCTTACAGGCTGTAAAATGGGGTTTGCTGCTGCTGCTACTTGTGAGGTCTCATCATGAGTTCATGCCTTGAAGAATAAGAGTTCCCTGTCATTATTTTACTGGTTTGCACAGCTAAAAACTGGTATTAATGGCTGCAAAAATTATCCTGCCTCTCGAGTTTATATGGCCTATAATTATCTTCACAATAAAACTGCGAGGAATTAAGCTCCAGAGCAGTTTATAGGTGACAAGGGGTGACTTGATGGCCCTTCAAGAACTGTAGCTTTCAGTCCTCAAGTGCCAAGAGCAGTTAAGATGCTGCCAAACAGCACTTGAGAACTGCAGGGCTTGTTCAGTTCAGTCACTGCTTCCCCTGCCATGGAAAGACCAGAATCTCTTTTATTTTTTTAATGCTATTTACTCGATCTGTTTCTCTCCACTTGGGCAATGAACTGAGATTAGTCAGTTTTCCTTCTGAGCTGCCTCCTGAAACCATGACTGTGATGTTTATGAGGTTTCCACTGCAGCACAGGGATATTTGTATTTCGGTCGCTCTATTTTTATTGAAAAATGGATACTTTTTCATCATATTGGATGTGCAAAGAACCAAAATCCTGAACCCAAGCCTGAAATACAGGAGGCTGTTTAAGTCTGAAGTGATATTCAAGTGACTTCATTCATATTAGCCTTACCCTGGTGCAAGCTGACTGGTATTATTGCCAGTTTACACTGGTGAATACCTAAAAAAGGCCAGTTAGTTTTCTGTCTGCACAGGCTCCTGCCACCTGCCAGAGAGTCAGGTTTGCTGAACTTTCACCCAAGAGATCTTGGAGCCTTTCAGTGTTGAACAGGAGTTTATAAAAAAGGGGGAGAGGGACTTTTTATACAGAAGTCAGGCAGAAAGTGGTAACACAAGGGGGTTTTGGTTTTAAAACAAAAGAGGGGAGATTTAGATTAGATATAAGGAATAAATTCTTTATTCAGAGCATGGTAAGGGACTGGAACAGGTTGCCCAGAGTAGCTGTGGATGCCCCATCCCTGGAAGTGGTGAAGACCAGGCTGGATGGGGCTTGGAGCAACCTGGTCTAGTGTTCCCTACCTGTGGCAGGGGTTTTGAACTGGTCTTGAAGGTTCCTTCCCAACCAGACCCATTCATTAATTCTTGGTTACTTAATGCTTTCTCATAACAACATAATGTTTTGGGGATTAATTAATAGCTGGTAACCTGTTGGGCTAGCCCAGAGCAGAACAAAATACTGCATTTTATCTGATCTCTACACAAATGTTTAGTTTCAGCTCTGGACACTCAGTGATGAACTGAGCATTTATCCCTGTTCACGCTGCCTGCTTGTTTTGCAGCCTTATGGCTCCAGCTGGATCCAAACTGTGCAGGTGTTACTGAGCACGTCTGTTTTGATCACCAGGTGGGACCTGAAGCCTCCGTAGCCTTCCTGGAGGACTCGCTTTTTACTCTCTGCTCTGCTAAGGCCTGTTCCAACCACATGCTGGGATTTATCTCATCTCTCCCCTTGCCTAATCGGTCACATACCTAATTGGTGTTTGCAATATCTTCTGGGTCCCAGCATAAACAAATTGTTTAGCCCTGTGTCATCAAAACTGCATCTGGAAAACCATCAGCCTTCTCCGTATTTTTGGAAAATCCTAGGATACAGCTCTGCAGCTACACCTGAGCTAGTGGCTTCAGCAGCTGTGACTCAGTGTTAGCAGAGGTCCACGAGCAGTCACAAAAATAGACACTGTTGTGCTGACTGTATTCAGGGTTTTTTTTTTTCACATTTCCATGAAAACATGAGTAACACTCACCTGGGTGATGGAAAAGCGAGTTGGATTGGCACTGGTTGGCAACGGGATGGAAAATTAGTATGTAAAGAAACTAGTGATTAAGATAATGAAAAACAATGTTACGAGTCTTAGGTGAAGCCAAGTTTTGTAGCCCTCGAGCTTTTAATTGTGAAATTGTTGGCTCTCGGGTTGTTTCTGAAATAGAAATCTATTTAAATGACTTAAGCAACCCAAGTTTCAAGAATAACCCCAAGCAGGCTGTTTTAGTTGTGACTGAGAAACTGAATTGGCTGAATACTTTTTATTCTAATTGCTCGAATTTCCAAACACAACCAGAGAACCAAACAGCTGCAGACCCTAAAGTGTTTCATATGAAAGTAATTTTAAACTTTGAGGAAAAAATAAAATGCCAAAGTTGATTGGAGTGGCCATTAAAATCCCCTGCAAAATACTGAGGTTTTTTTAGGATTCTTTTAATCACTCCCCCTGCTGCCCCTAAAAGTTGAGTTTTTGGAAAATTCAGTTTTTGGAATTAACTCAAAACAGTTGTTTTGAATTAATTGTGTTCAGCAATTTCCCCCCTTTCCTAGAACTGAGTATCACCCCAGCCATCGATTTTCATGCGGTGTTGGGTTTGGGGAAGTCCCTCTACCTGGAGCACGGTGTGGATACTGCACACTGCTGTTCTTGGGCTCTAGTTTCACTTTACAGCTTAAATAATTTTAAAGCTGCTTGCTCCCAAAAGGAGCAACTTTTCCCCTTCTTTTTCATCTGCTGATCCTCTGTAGAGTCATAGTATATCTCAAGTTGGGAGGGACCCATAATGACCATGAAGTCCAGCTCCCTGTTCCTCCCAGGACCTAAAACTAAACCTTATGACTGAGAGCATTGTCCAGATGCTCCTTAAACTCCATAGAGGCACTTTATGAAGCCCCACACAAATTGACTGGTGTGACAGTCCCACACCTTGTTTGAGCTTGCTGAGGCTGGCAGGTCATGGTCAGGCACTTTCACAGAACAAGTCACCCTCCAGTTCTCCCTTCTGACCCCTACAAAAGTGGCTGCATTTTTGAGTTTCATCTCAAGCAATTTCATCATCTTCTTCAAACAGCTTCCAGATCTTCTCAGGGCTACACCACAACCTGCTGGAGGGGGATCTGGAACTGCTCTTTTGTGGAGCTGCTGTGCTCCTGTGGGTAGGACCCAATGTTTTGTGTTCCTGTCACAATAGGAATAAAGGACCTTTCTCCTTGGATGGGTTTGAGCCCATTTTCCTGGACTGACAGTGTATTTATGCTGGGCAGATGGATGCTCTCCCTAGGGATGTCTTAGCCCTCACCTGGGCTAGAGCACAGAAAGGCAACAGGGGATTTGAATGGAGATCATTTGCAACCTTGAGAGCAGACTCGGGAGGTTATGGCTTAAGATAAAGAAGTTCATAAAACTGAGAGGAGAGAAAGTTCCTAGCAATGAGGTTGTTTGGGAGGTTTAACAAGCTCCCCAGGGAACCACTGTTGCTGCGGGTAACTTTGAGAAAAGACCAAGAGAAATCTTTTTGAGGAGTTTGAATTTTTCCTGTCAAGTAATCAGCTACATTTCTGCCAGAAAAGGCCCTCCTCAGTCCCAATTAAACAAGAACTGGCCCGAGTGGATTGTTCCAAATTTGAACAAAATTGTTTTTTTTTTCCAGCTGGCAAAAATTTCATTTATTTCCCTTGCTCTCCGCCCCCCCCCCCCCCCCTCCCCATTAGTGGTTTTGGTCAGACCAGAAGCATATGTTGCAGAATCTGCCAGAAAAAATGTATTCACAGTTGATATTTGCATAAATGCCTTTCAAAAATTGCCAGTCAGTGTCCTTGGAGGCAGAAATCCTCTCTCCAGTGATACAACAGGTAGAAGCACCAATTGCCTCTTGTTTATTCTTCTCTCTCAGACTCATGCTGATGGTGCCACAGCTCACTCGGTCTCTCACCTCCCTTCTGAGATGCCCAACAAGCCCATGAAAAGGGGGTTATTTTTTGAGTCCTGGTTAGGAACACTGTTCCCCACGAGCTCTCAGTGTGGTCTAGTGGGGCTGTGGTTGGAGTGTGGCTTGAGAAGTTCAGAGAAGTATTCAGGGTCTCTGGGGCACTGAACTGAGCTGAAATATAGATTGTTTTCTCCTTGTAGATACCTTACTGCTAACCAAGTATTCCCCCAAACCATTTCTTCTTACAGGTCTGTGCCTTGCTGTTGACTGCAAACTTCAGCCTGTTTTCCTATGGTTTAAGCAGATACAAGGCCTCTCTACCACGTGGATTTACTCACATCAAATACCGCAAAATCCATATTTCAGATGAGCTACTTGCAAATCTCCTCATCTTGGAGCTTATTTTAACAAACTCACAGCCTTTCATCCACCCTGTGGTTTTGATCTCCCTCTGAAATGCAGCTGAAGCCAAGACACTTAAAACTTCTCAGGAAAGGGGACACACTGTTGGACCAACCTACTTAGAAAACTGGCATGAAACTCAAAAACAGGGACAAGCCAGTAAACTGGAGTCCCCAATATTTCCAGGGCTCGGGGGCATTTGCACACCTGATGCCACGTTTTGCCCCAGCTCTCTGAGCTCTGCCTGAATTTCCCAGGAAAACTGACAGCTGTTCAGACCTTCGCCTTCCCCCTGTAGATGACAAAACCCACCGAGCTGGCTGTAGCAGAGCCCTGGCAGCTGTGCTATCAGTGACAGGAGGAAAATGAAGCTGTCAGCTGATCCATGACCATCTCCAACTCAGCCCACGGTGTATTGTTTGAACCACAAAAAAACTTGGGAGAGATTTCATGCCTTGCAGGGATGGACGTTCCACCACCCGTCTCACTGGTGGTTTGCAGGATTTACCGTTAAATAAATCAGAAATAGTGCATAGGTGCAGAAATTCCTGTTATTTTCAGTGTACAAAGTATCTTCCCTGTGTGTCTGCGTGTGTTGCATTCATGGACTTCACTTTCTCTGGAATGACCTACAAGTATCTCTTGTCTCATGGAATTGAGTGTTGTTTGCTTGTTCACAGTTTCCTTTCCTTCCGTTATCCAGCAAAGAAAGTTTGCTTAAGTGGCTTTTGTGAACTCTTTCAAGATCCCCAGAAGGATGATACAGGAAACAGAGAGTTTCCTTTCTGTACAAACTTCTAGGGTGTTCCCATAATAGCCTGAAATTTATCTGCCCTCAACAGCCTGCAATTGGACAAAAAAATTAATGAACTGTCAAGGGATCAGGCCAAACACAATTAACATATCAGAGAGGAGAGTTTGCAGTAAGAAAGAATCCTCCCCTTACACAGCACCTTTTATTCCAAGTTGCCAAACATTTTCCTTTCTATGTTTCCAATTACTTTACAAGTTGGCCGTGCTTTACCTATCCAGCCTGAAATTTTCCATAATTGCTCCCTGCCTCACGTTGAATACGTTTTTCGGAGAGTGGTGGAGGGGGAAAAATTACAGAAAAAAGAAAAACCCCTTAAAAAAGTGCAGTTATATTGCACTGTGGTCAAAGCTTAAGAATTAGTTTTAGGGATGTTTAAGTTTTCTCCCTCTTTATTTTGAAGAGCACGTTTGCACCGCGGGAGCCTGGAATGGGAATGAGACACTTGGCACAGCAGCAGTGGCGGGGTTGAGAGCCTGTTGCCATCTCTGTGAAAATCTGGGTTTGTCCAGAAAATAAACCACTATTTGAATGTTTTAGAGGCAGGTTTGTACCTCAGTTTTATGCCTTCTGACTGCCGTGCCCGTAGTTTATGCTGCCCCCAAAAAAGCAGCCCCCAAAAGCAGAACAACTGGACAGGATGGCACAAAATGGATTCTCATCCTTCAGGATTTCACCCCGGGTGACCTGGCACCGTGGGTGAGATCTGGGAGGATTGTAGCACTGGGAGGGAGGGCAGGGCCCGTGCTGAAAGCTGACAAGGTAGAAATGTGAGTCATTAAAAGGCAAAGAGCAATCTGTAAAGAAACAATTACTTACACATTTAAAAAAAAAAAAAAATCAGATCTGGAAGGCACGTTCGCCTGGTGGTTGACACTCCCTACAAAAGCACCGTGTTGTTCCAAAAGTCTCCCATGAGATGAACAGACCTTGCCAGGAATAATCACAGATCTGGAGTTGTATAATTGCTCAGCTGAAGGCAGGCAGGGAACAGATAGGGAACCTGTGCTTTGCTTTTCCTGCCCACTTCCTTGCTTTCAGGGCTGTGTGGTGCTCCGGAGCTCTGGAGCTTATATTGGCCGGAGCACTCAGGACACCAGGAAAAAAAAAAAAAAAAAAAGCCTCTTAGCAACAGCTTCACGGCGTGTGTTGTTTTTAACTCCATTCATAAAAGCAGTTAACTGGGCTGTGCGAGGCGGGCTGGGGCTCTGAGCTCTCGTGTCTGCTCGGAGCAGAAAGCTCTTGACGTGCTCGGAGCCGAGCGCCGGCAGTTCCTTCCCCTCCCAGCACTAATCCAGCAATAAAGAAAATGGCTTTAAGCCACTTCAGACCCATTAGTGCTCTCCAGAATGCTAATACAGCGTAGACATGAAAGGGCGGCAGCGAGGGGAACGAGGCGATGCGGGCAACAGCTTCGCCTCCCCCCTTAGAAGGGTTTAGTTCTTTTTCTCAAGGAGCAGAGACCCGATTTGGCGAGCAGATGACACGGGCACTGCCGTGTCACAGGACTCTGGGCATCGCACCAGGCAGCGTGAACGGCAGGGCTGGGGTGCCTTTGCCTTTATTTTAGTGATAATTCGCGGCCAACCAAGAATCTGATACCTAATCTGCCGCAGCCTGGGATGCCAGTTCCATATGCGTGACCTGTATCTACGCGGTCACAGGCGGGAGCTGATGAGAAAATCGGCTGGGTAACAGCAATTAGCACAACAATAGTTTTTCTTAATTTTCAAAGTGCTCTTGAGAGAAATTATTTTTTTTTCTTTTTAATTGAGAAGCATTGTTTGTCACCTTTAAAATCAAAAGCCTCCTGTTTACTGAGAAAGGTCTGTCTTTAGTGATGAGAGCCTACATTTTTTTCCTTTGAAACAGCACAACTCAAAATAATCTCTGAGAGAAGGTAAAGGGTTTCTGCTGCGAAACCTCAAGATGCAGAGAAAGAAGCTCAGGAGGATGGTTGATCTGGGACTTCACAGGTTTGGAAACGGGAGTGTGGTGGAGCTGCGGGATGTTTGCCGTGCAGGAGGGAAGGTGGAAAGGGATTTTGCCCAGAAATACCTGCGGCAGAAGAAGGTGCCAGGTGTAAGCAGGCTGTCTCGTCTGTTAGTCAAAGCACCACAAGAGCTTTTTGCTGGAGATGGAAACAAGAGGTGTTCCTGCTGGAAATCAGGATCAGAGGTTAATTACCTATAGGGACGTCCTACCAAGGAAGCCATCCTGTGAATTCCTATAGGACAGCCCCGGGGGGAATTGCCATCAGGTGCTTTAGGTGTCCCGCTAAGCTGCTCGCCACGGCTTTGTGGAGATAACCTGCTTTTCCACTGATTCCAGAGGGATGCCAGGGCTCTCACAGCAGGTCCCCAAACCTCAGGACTGTGGATACCCCAGGGTGGCTGCTGGAGGACTGTGCCCTACTTTTGTGTTTCTCAGTGAAAGAGCCACATCAAGCCTCTGGGAAAAAAAAAAAAAAAAAGCAAAACAAGGACAAAGTTCTGCCCTTCCACTACTCTGTTTTCATTTACAGCCAAATTCTGCCAATCTTTTAGTGTCTATTTAAAACTTTTATTTCCTTCCCACTGGCCTGTTTCCGTGCTGGGGTACACGTTCCTTTTTTTTTTTTTTAATTTTTCTTTTTCTTCATTTTATTTCCTTTTTTATTTTCCTTTTCCTTTTTTTTCCCCTTTTCCCTTTCTTTTCCCCTGTTGTTTCACAGTCCACCTGTCACTACACTCATCACTGTGGGCACACCAGGACCCCGAGCTGAGCCCAGTCCGTGTGAGGTTTCACACCCTGCCTCGTGTCCAGGGGACAAGGCAGTGACATTGTGGCTTAGCCTGGAACCTGCAGCTGTGGAAAATTAACAGACTGGCCCTGTTTCCAAGGGATGACCAGCAAGGTAGTGGCCTTGAGGCTCTAAAGACACAGCCCTTCCCTCCTTGCAGCCAGGGCCAGCTTTGCTGTCCCCTCTTCGGATGTCACCGGATCGCTGTCACATGAGGACGCCGTGGGAGAGGGGATGCCATTGGCTGCCTACGGGCATTCTATGAATACAGACTGACCGTGCTCCAGGTGTAACTTAAACCCTCTCTGCAGGGACACAGCTCCTGGCTGAACTCTCCCTGCCCCTTGCAAGGCTGAGCAAAGGGGTTTGTTTAAGCCACCCTCGAGGACAGGGTCGCCCTGTGCAGGGAGGTGCACGATGCCGCCTCTCTGCTGAGGGCACAGCCTGTTTAGTGCCCTCCTGCAGCTGCTTGGTGGTCAGCCCACTTGAGTGGAGCCAATTTGGGTGCAAGGAAATGGAATTTTTCCCAGGCACAGAAGCCAGAGCTGATTCCTTTCGGGCATGGAGGGCCCGGGCTTGGCGTACACTGAGCCCTGTCTCTGGGCAGTTTAATCTCGCCAGCCAGAAACCTGTATGGATTTGCACTTCCATATGCAACCGTTTGATAATCATGTTGCCATGGCTACATTTGAATCCTGCAGTAAATGTGTAATTTCACACATTTACATCAAAAGGAACTTCAGAACATACAGCTGCCTCACAAAGCAGCTGATCTCTCTCCATAAGCACTTTCCATTTTTAACACCATATTATTGTACTCAGTTTTTTTTGGTTGGGTGTTTTTTTTTTTTTTTTTTTTTTTTTTTTTTTTTTTTGTGTTTTTTTTTTTTTTTTTTTTTTGGGTTGGAGGGAGGGGTGAGGTTTATAGGGCAGGTTTGACAGTCAAGTTCTTGAGGTCTGATCCTACTTCTGGTGACTCCTTGTCCCACAGACTCCCTCTCTTGATCCTGTGGACAGCTCTTCCCTTGGTCCAAGCCTCCTCCTCTGCCTCTGGCAAGAAGCAGAGGCAGGTAAGGGTTATTTAGAGAGGGGCAGGTTGCAGGAGTGGCAGGAAAGAGGCTGTACCAGGATACAGCTTCAACCAGCAGCAGTGGTGGGTGGCAGAGATGCACCCACTGAGCATCACATATGGAGAGAAACTTCATCCAGACCCTGTCCCTGCTGATTTAAACAGATTTTTTCAGGAACTCAAAACTTGGACAGTTCTGCCTTTTTTTTTTTTTTTTCCCCTATAGCAACAGCAGCTGGAACAGCATTGGCACCGAGGCAGGGCTGCAGCTGGTCTCCTCCTTGCTCAGAGCAAAGAGGTGCTGGAGAGCCTTCAGCACTCACAGAGTATGGGCAAAGCAAACATTTCTCCTCACTCCATGAATTTACTGTTGGAGAGAGAGAGAGAGGAAACTTGACTGTGACAAGTGCCCAATACTGACAGTTTCTGTGTGAGAAACTGGAAAAGGGAAAAATATTGGAAAAGAATAAGATCCTGTTTTCTTTCCTCGGTTGTTTATACAATTGGAAAAGTTAAGTAAGCCTAATTATTGAGGTTATTTGTTTTAATGAGTCATCACCTTGCTGTTATTATGCTGGTTTCTGTTGCCATAGGACGAGAAGCTGCAGCTGGGCTAAGCTGTGCAACAAACCCTCACTTACCATTCCAAGATTAACACATAGGAAAATAGGTGGGCTCAGGCAAATGTGGAGCAGGAAAGTGATGTTTGCCAATGTGTTGTGTGGCAACATGACCATTATGCAGATGCTGGGAGCAAAGATGTGTTTCTACTAGAGACTGGTGGGGTTGATCTTTGGATGATTTTTGGGGAGCACTTCCAAAGACGTGGTAGAAAGTAGGAGGAGGGTGGCCACACTTGGGAGCTGGTTGTTGGTGGGAATGGCCACGGTCAGAGATATCACAGGACTTTGAGAGTGAAGACCTGAGTTTGGTGTTCCAGGAAGGCATGAATCGCTGGAGGAACACAGATTGGGAAGCAAGGCAAAATAAAGAAATTAGGAGAAAAATCTAGCAGAAAAATCCCAAATGAGTAAGAGGGAAGTGTGATCGGGGCCCATGGGAGACCCCAAGGGAAATGGTCACAGCATCAACCCTGCCAGAGCTCAAGAAGGGCTTGGATGATTCCCTCAGGCATGTGATGTGATGGGGATGGTCCTGGGCAGGGCTAAGAGTTGAACTTGATGATCCTTGTGAGTCCCTTCCAACTCAGCATCCTCTGTGATTCTGTGAGGTAGGAAGAAAGAGGTTATGTGAGACCTGTGGGGCTGGAGAAGCTGAGCTTGAAAAAATGCTCAGGGTTTAACTGCAGCCTAAACTCATGGGCTTGGAAAGAGAGGTACAAGATGGCACTGAGGAGCTGTGCCTGCATGGCAGATAACCCAACCCATCGCCCACTGTGTTCAGAGAATATGTGGGGAGAAGGCTTGGGAGAAAAGGGTTGTCAAAACTCCATTTTTTTTGAGCTTTAGATAATAATTAGACATCCATGGGAAATCCCATGACTGGGATGAGTGCTTTGAGCTGGTCTTTGATTTCTCAGAGCCAAAACAAGCCTGCAGGAGGACTTGGGATGCCCCTGGAGGATCTGTGCTTGTGTGTGCTCCGATCTGCTGCTCGGATCAGGCAGAGCCCGCGGGGTGGAGGCAGGAACACACCAACCTACAGCATTTCATCGATTGGTTTCAATTGATCAGTTGTGTAGAAACAGAGCAAATGAAGTTTCCGGTCTCCTGGATGTTGCAGAGGGTGTTGGGTTTGCTTGCACCCAGTTCAGCTTTTTCAGCTGATCCTTTTGCTTTTGGTTCTTTCTCCAGGATGGCAGAGATGGGCATCTTTTTTGAGATGGGCAGTTGGGCTCAGAAACACCGGGGAAGGTCTGCTAGAGGAATGGGCTGTCAGACAGATTTTCTTTCCCTCTCAAATGCATCAAAGGGTGTCTACTAAAAATGCCATGGGGGCAGGCTCAGGGTGGGTAGGCACCGACATGGGCTGCCCATCATCCTCGAGCCATTGGCTTTTCCCCAGTGTGGTTCCTCCCTGTCAGCTTGACAAGAAGGCTGGCACAGTCTTTTTTCACACAGTCTGGACACTTGTGTCCAGTCAGTTCCAGCACCCAAATCCTGGGAGGAGAGGGAAACCCTCCCCTTCCTCTCTATGGCATGGGTAATGTGTGCCTCTCCTTTTCTTAGCTACCAAAATCCGGCATTTCCTGCTCTATTATCCATTTCCCAATACTTCCCAGAGCTTGAATGCTGGACTCAGCCAAGACTCCAGAGAGGGATTAGCATGGACTTGCCTTGGCCGTGGATGACCTCCATCCTCTTTCACATTTATTCTTTCTAGAGGATCGAGGAGGAGAAGGAAGGGGCGGGTGAGCTAAATCCTGCGCTTGGATCTCCCTTCAGCCACGGAATAATGAGCTGAGTGCCCAGATGAACCCAAAAGACACCGTGGGATGAGGCACATCCCATCCAAGCCGGACGTGGTGGCCTCTTCCCAAGTGGCTGAGCTGCCACACGCTCCAGCCATGCTTCAGCAGGGGACCCTGGGGACTGTGGCAGGGCTGCTGCCAAGGCTCCGAGCTCCCCTCCGGGCGGCTGGAAAACAGCAAAGGCACAGGTCAGGAATGCTGTCTGGAGCGAGTGACCTGGATGTGTCTGCCCAGACTCCACACAAAGAGCCAGCGTGTCCCGTCCCGGTTGCTCCCAGGGCCGTGTCCCGGAGGCTGGAGCGGATGCTGTGCCATGTGTGGAGAGCCACAGCTCCTGCCGAGTCTCAGGACTGCTCTCCGTGGTGCCCAGCGCGGCTCTGCAGACCTGGCTGCACAACAGGCCTGGCAAAAGGGATGCCAAGAGCATCCAGCCTCTCCACTGTCACTGCCAAAGCTTCCCCACAGCAGCCTGCTCTGCAGCCTGAGGGGAAATTCGGGTGCTCTGAGTGTTCAGATGAGAGCTGCAGGATATACTGGCAGTTATCTGTGTTTTTTCACTCTTGGGGTTACTTAATTTTTGGAGGAGAACATGCCAAGCGCCCCTGGGCAGCACTGCTGCTGTGGCTTTCACGGGTTGCTAAAGCAAAGTTAAGCTGTGTTTTATTTTGTGTGTTTATCACTGTTTTCTCTGTTGACTTGTGCATGTGAGAATTGTTTTCCCAAACTCCCTCGCCTCTCTTTCGAAACACACTGAATCCTGTGACAGTGGAAATTGGCCCATGGACCACGAAGAACTCAGCTCATAACCCAGGTCATCCTCTCCCTCTCCCAACAGGTACTTGCTTGATCATGAACACAGGAGTCTCCAGCTAATGGCACAGTCATGATCCCAGACAGAAGCTGCTCCTGCATCTGAAAATAAGCTAAGAATTATCTCAAATACCCTCAGATAGATCTGGCAGGACAAGTACAGGAGACACTGGAAGTTACTCAGTCTGCTTCCATTGCAGAGAGACATGGCTCAATCCACTATATCCATGGACTCCATGACTGTTGGCTTTTCTTTTTTTCTCCCTTGTAAAACCGTTTGATTGACAATAAAACAGTTTTCCCCAGGCATTTGCCACTTCTGAGCATTACTCAGTGCATCACATTAAAATTAAAGGAAAATACTCAATTTCTGCTCATTTTGTGTTGTTTGGGACTCAAGTTTTATATCCCCCGGTCCTTTTTTGACAGGTTGAAATTAATGGACTTTTCAGGGTGATCAGGATCAAGGGAGAACTGGGATATCAGTCTGCTACTAAACTAGATAACACTGGAAATGTTAATTAGATAATTTTGGATAAATACCTCTTTTCCCTTGCTCTTCCAGTCAGGTTAGTATGTGGGGTACCAGGGAAAGACAAGTGGAAGAAGCTGTGCTGCTTTTGCTTCCTCCTCCCTCTTGCACACAGAAATGAGGGACCTGATGAGATTGCAAGCCCAGATCAAAAAGGGATGTCTACCAAGGAACAGAGCTGCCCCTGTAAAGACATCCCTCCATCTCTCCCATGTGGGAAGGGGGAGACTCTGGCCATTTCATTCTCTTAGTTATGAACAAATAGCACATGTCCATCACTCACCACTAACTAAGAAGCCCAATTAATGTATCTGGTGATACACCCTGGCTGCCCCGAGGTGCTGTTGTGCAATGGCAGTTGATAAATTGGGCCAAAAAGTGGCTTAAAATCTCCCTGTTTTCATCATAGCTCAAACTCCAGGTCAGACACTATCCATTTCCCTCCACATCCTTCTTTGTACCACAAAGAATTCAGCTAATACAGCAAAATATCACAGACAACAATAGGTAGTGCCAGTGTTGAAGGATCAGCGGTGCTCCTGCAGTGTAATCCACTGCATGACAGCTGGGAAGAGTCAATGTGCCCTTCCTGGGAAAGCTGTTGTGATGATGAGAAGAGGAAGGACGTGGTATGTGTGTGCCAGGTCCAAGGCCTCAGATTTCTGCAGAAAGATGGGACTTTGTCTAACTTGGGCTTGGAACTAGGTGATCTTTTAAGGTCCCTTCTAACCCAAACCATCCTGTGATTCTATGATTTCAGCACAGCTGGTCACATGAAAGGGTTTAGTGCTGGATTTTTCATGAGGATACGCCCCTCAGGCTCTGTGCCCACCAGCACAGACACACCAAGTGGTACGTGAGAGCCCTCCCAACCCCTACAATTAGGAAAAAACCAAGCTGGCAAGAGATGGCAAATGCTGCTGTGTGGTGTTCAAGGAAAACCTGTTTGCGTGGGATGTACTGGAAAAATTGCTTAAGAATGGTGCATTCTCATAAGAAAAATGATTTGGCTGCCGTTCCCTCAGTGGTTTTGTGTCAGGGCTGTGGGCTGTGTGGTTGCTTCAGTGTATGGTGCAGCTACTGGCAAGAGGTTTGCTCTGCATGTGATTTAATCCCCCTTGCTCTGGGCTGTTGGAGGTCTTTGCCCTCACCTAGTTTTGGGTCTGGATCTTTGTTCTCAGAGCAGCTTGCACTGACACAGGACTTCATGGCAGAGGGAGGCACCCTGAGGGTGTCAGCCCAGGAGAGCAGCGCTGCCTGGGGCAGTTGGCTGGTGGGACCTTCATCCCTTCTGGTGGGAGGGATAAAATTCTGTGCCCCCATCAACAGCAGGTTCTAACCAGGTGTCCCATCCCTGCAAACCAAAACAGTGCCTGTGCTCCAGAGGTGGGTGAAGAGATTTCCAGAGATCCAAATCACGAAACAGCATTAGTTGCTGGAGGAACTAAATTACAGCAATACCCAGGGGTTAACTGGAGCCTCCTTCCAACCCCTGCTTGACAAACTGTCAACAGGCCATGAAGGGACAGCCTTCACTCCATCTCCTTCTTCACCTGAGGTGAAGGCTGAAGGTAAAAGGCAGCTGAGAGGTCTCCTGCAAGGTAGAGGGCTGTGAGCCTTCCCTCATGCAGCATTCTTGCTCTCCTACCAGCAGACCCCCAGCTTTTGACAACAACAACGTTGGTCTGTGCTCGGTTCTTGTAACCTTCTAGTACCAGCAGCAGGACTGCCCCCAGTGCCCACAGCAGCCAGTCCCTGTGGTTTCATGGGGTGAGGTTTAATAGGCATGTTTTAATAGGGTTGCTTAGTACAGAGGGCCCTTTGTCCTCAACAGCAATAGACAAAGCAATACAGGCCATAAATTTAGTGCAAAAGCTGTAGTGAAAGAAAATGAAGTAGCCATCCAAGGCAGGCTGCTGCTCCTGCAGAGGACGTGCCCTTACACTGCTGAATGGTTTGCTTATGGTCAGTCCCGAAAGCAGCCACTGGGAATTAGACCAGAATTATGCTGGTGGAAGGTTTTGCTTTAGGTTCCTTTTCCTATTGCTTTTTAAAAAATGAGCCTCGCAGCAACTGCTGTTCTCCCTGTGGAAGGAGAGTTGAGGCAGAGTTTGCAATGTGAAGTTTAATAGAGAAGTGGGGAAGGAGCAAATTCCCCTTTTCTTGCAAACGTGCAGCCTCTCTCATTTGTGGCTTTGTGCACTCACTGCCGAGCACGGACAGGGATGGGTTAGGCCAGGGAGTGGTCTCTGTGTCACCTGAGTGTGTATTTACACACCCTTGCCCACTCCACGCCCCAGAACTGTCCCAGCACATACCAATGCCATCTCTCCCTTTTGATCCCTGGTCACCTCCTCCCCAGGAGGACTCACTGCTATTTGCCTGCCTTTCCAATCTCCATCCTGTCCAAATCAACCCTGCCAAGCCACCCTCTGTGGCATTTTCACTATGTCACCCCTGCTGGAGCTGCATGTCAGCTCAGACCTCTCGTCCTAGCTGTATCCATGCAGGAGGTCCCATGGGAGCACTGGGCATTTGACACCAGCTTTTGAGGAACAGGCACCAGTTTTAGGTACGAGACGCCCAAACCCAAAGCTCCAGGAAGGATCACCGTGTTCAACCCAGCCAGGCTCTGCTTTTAGAAGCACAGCCCTGTGTAACACCCACCATCCCAGCCACAGTAACTCCGTGGCTGCACAGTCAGGTTTGGGGTACAGTGAGCACTTCACGCCTCTTCCCCCCAAACACAGACACGCGAACGCACCATGCGCAAAACCAGGGTGGTAAAAAACTTCCCTGTGACAGAGCCTGCCTTTCTCGAGAGGCCTGGCATTCAGAGGGAAAGCAGGACAGCAGGTATCAGCAGTGCCCAATCACTGTGGGGTCTGGGCTTTGCAAAACAGGCTCTGTCTTTCAAAATATATATTTTTTTTCTATTTTATTAAGAGAAGCCCTCTAAGTTAAGGTCTCCCTGCTCCTGACGATCTCAGAAGATAAACCATAACAAACCCTGCCTTGGAATTATTATACCATTTCAGAACACCAGTCTGGTCTGGTAATTCTGCATCTTAACCCCTCTGCCAGGCTACCAGCAAACATCCTCTTCCCAAATTACCCGACCAAAATGAGCTGCAGCAGAATCCACATACTTGCTCTTTTTGCTCTAAACACAGCCCGACTTACGAAGGGGACATTTCCTGCAGTAGCCAGCCCTGCAATACTTATTTTTCCTAAGCCAAGGGTTGCTCTGGTCTCTTTATTCTCAGATACCACCCTTAATCTCACACGCTGCTTTCAGCAGCACCCACCGGCTGCAGCAGCCTCGCAGCATGCCCTCTTTCCATCCTCTCCCAGGCAAACAAATCAGGAGGCTCCCGCTGGAGCCGGCAGTCACCCGGCAAGAGCCGCATTCCCCCTTGGAGAAGGCATGCAACTTCCACCTGCCCTGGCAGGCGCGGAGCACTCACGTTGGCGGCAGCGCGGATCCCTTTCAACAGCTTAACTGCGGCTCATTTTTAACCCCGGCCAGCGGGTCTAAGCTGCTCTCCCCAGGGCTCAAACGGAGCTGCCTGCGTGACACCGAGGCATCCAGGCGCCGGCTCGCCAGTTGACATGTCAAAGCAGCGTCGCGGTTGGCAAACACACGGACAGACCGACTGACAGCCCGCACATCGGTGCGAGCGGCTCGCTCGGGGTCCCTGCGGTTCGGGCGAGCTGTCGCTGGTCCGGGGTTTGTGCAGCCCCGTCAAATTCGGTGTTGCTAAGCCGGCGTTTTCTGCCGGTGTCTAAAATAGCATCAGGAACGTTCCCTGTTGATTTCCCCGGCTGTGCTTGCAGAGCCGTGCCGGGGACCGCGGCTCCCGCTCAACCTGCCTCCAACGCAGCGCGTTCAAAACATTTTCTTGCCTTCTCTCCCTCCAAGGGAGGTGGAGACGGGGAGGAAAAGCCCTGCAGAGGTTTTTTGCCCGGCTACCAGCAAAGCCCGACCTGAGCTAATTCTGCCATGGCTGAAAGCAGAGGATGACTGCAGTGCATGAAGCTGATTTGCTGACTTACCCTTCATCTCTCTCAAGAATGCCAGGTGAAGGAGCCGGCCTCTCTCTCCGGGAATGAGCCACAAGGAGCCCGGCAGCAGCCACTGCAGAGCCTGCTCAGAAGTTCTCTCCTTCTGTCACAGTGTGTGCAGCTTGCCAGGTATAGCCTGGATGAGAACACCCCGTGCTTCTCCCAGGATGAATGAGATCAGCACATACTCAGTTGAGGGAAAAAAAATTTCCCTCTTAATATATGTGATGGTTTAGGACCCAGAGGAAAAGTGTCGGTCTACAAGTTGCTCTGCTTTACAACTCATGATTGTCTGGGATGAATTTCACGGGGAGAGGAGTTTCTCATCTGCATTTGGTGTTATTAGATATGTTAAAAAGCAACCAAATTGTGTATCCCTGGGGTAGGCAGGAACCCCATCCTCAGCAGCACAGGGTGGAGGGCACATGAAGGGCACCCTTACAAGCAGCAGAGGTGACTTTATAATGTGCAGGTTGATGCTTTTTGACTCAAACCAGTGCCTTGCTGTTAGAGGCTCCACATGGTTTGTGCAGATCTGGACTCTGCTAGTCCTGGCTTTTCTGAACAAGGTTTTTTAGATGAAGCTTTCTTCCACCTGGCTGCTCTGTGACTCCCCAGGCTGACAAAGTGCCTTTCTGCTGCCAGGTCCTTCACATCAAGTGTCTCTCCAGGTTCATCACCTGCTTTTCGGGAAAGGGGTGTCACTGAGCTGAAACCCAGGGGTGACAGGGAGGCAGGGAAAGGGCATGGGCTGCTCAGAGGACTCCGGTGGGCCAAAATATTTTGGTGCCAGTGTTATGTCAAACACCATTATGTACCTCTGGGGTCTCTGCCCTTGTGCTGGGGGAATCATGTGCTTCAGTGCAAGAGGCCCATGGCATGGCAAAAGTTTTAATGTCTGCCTTGGCCTTAGCTAATGGTTGGGAACCTACGTGGCACAAGGATGTGGGATTTTCCTTTAGTCTTGTAACTAAAGTGACCGCATTGGAAGAAAAGCAAGTGATTTGCTCAGGATCAGGCCTCAGGGGTTGTGGGGCTGGGAACCCAGCTCATCTGCCTGAGTCCCTACCCATAACTTTAGCTACTGCAAACCCCCTCCCTTTCCCTCTCCCAAACCCCAGGCACCGACTCCTGCCACGGACTGCAGAACCTTGGGTGCGTCTCCACACCTCCCCACCCCACTCATGTGCACAAAGCTCCTGTGCAGCTCATCCACGCAGGGAGCGGGTTCCCTGCCTCCCACGCCTGGCCTCGTTCCCTGCTGACAGCGAGACGGGGACATGGGGTTTGATGTGGCTGAGGCAGCCCCTGTGAGCAAGCTGTGGGGAAAGCCTGGCTCCCCCCGGCTGGCGCTTGAGCAGGGTGCAACAGGGCAGCCGCTGTGCTCTCCTGTCACTTGTCCTAAGGCCAGATTTGCCCTCCTGCATCAGCAGGGCTCGTGGATGGCTGCCAGCAGGACCCCAGGGGAAGGTTTTTCCCACCTGTGCTCAAGGTCTGGCAGAGCCTCAGGCAACTTGTTGCTTGCCCCAGCAAGTTGGTTTCAGCTGCTGGGTGTGCAGGGAGCCCCCCTGGGTGGGAGAGCGGGGAGTGAAGCAACCATTGGAGGGCCAGAGAAGATGCAGGAGAAAAGCCCATTTGAGGGAAACTTTGGAAAGAGTCCTGGGCTGGGTACACGGTCCCCTGGGCCCAGTGACTTCTGAAGTCACAGCACAGAAGGGCAGTGCTGCACGGATCCCCTGAAGGGGCGGGCAGTGAGGATGGTGGACCTCCCATCACCTCTGCAGAGCTGCCTCAGCCTCCGACCCACGAGGCAGCCATGG